>OY728122.1:1737479008-1738729008 GCA_963277665.1 Viscum album | reverse complement strand
CTTATTACAGAATAATATTCATTGTTATGATTTCATATATGGCTATATTCCTATTTTCTTATTAGTAATATTTCATTGCTACTTTTTATTTGGGTGTTCATTGCTTTATGGTCTTATACATGTTTTGTCGAATAAATTCTTATTCTTATTTTTTAGGTTATAGATAACTAATTTATAGAATGGTATTAGTGTAATATATATCATATTTTTTCATTCAATTCATTTATGTAATCATTATTAAATGAAGATCATGTATAACGAGTTGCATCACATCGTGGAGACGGTAGGCCGTACGTACACACGAGATATGATATCGTTTCCATGATTATGGAATTGTATTGAAGTGTATGTATACTATTTCAGAATAAATATCACTATAAAATAATCATATATAGTTATTATTTACACCATTATACCCATTCAAGTAAGGTGGTGGTGGCAAACACATTACACCACGGCGTGGAGATGGTATTCTATAAGTACGCACGCGCGGTGATTTTGTTTCCCATAGGATGGATAGAAGGTGAAATAGGGTTGTTTCATTTTTATAATAACATATCCGTATATGAGTGATAATTATGTTATTACTCCATAATGATACAACTAAATAAGAGGAAGTAGAAAAGAAATAAATTTGAAATAGTCGGTAACAGATATTACCTCTTCTTTGACACGCCTCTTTGAAACCTCATCTTAAGGCACTAATGCTAGTCTTTGAAGAAGACTAGGACCTCTAGAATAATAATAGGGGAGTTGAGAAGACTAATGGGCATTCTTGTTTCGAGCTTGAAAGCTCATAGTTGTTTAAAGAGGAGAGGTATGAGGTTCTCTTTTATAAGGGATGATAGGGGCACCTTTGGAAAGTGTAAAAATATTATTTTATAATAACCTTATCATCAGTTTCAAAAGGTCCAAAAATCATTAAATATGATGAGAAGATGACTCATGGTCGAAATAAAACCATCTAATCAAAATTGGATATGTTTTAGAAAATATTTAAATCATTATAACCTTATTTATTTAAATCATTTAATAATGATGTAAATAATGCATCATTATTGTGTCATAAATAATTTAATTTATTTGATGTCTAAAAATTATAAAAAAATATCACAATGTAGAAACTATTTTTAGCTTCCCAATTAATATTTTTAGTCGAAAATATAATTTATATAACCCCTTATAAAAATTAATTACTAAAATAATTTTTTTAATGTCAATTTTGTCTTTACATTAAATTAATTAATCCAAATTGTAATTATCACTACCATGTGGCTAATTGGGGGCCAAAAATCAACCCAAGGATGCCCAAGGTCGGACACCACTCATCCAATAAGTTTATGACAAGTGTTAAGGTAATTTTGAATTATTATAATATTTTTGTAACCTTGAATTACCCTATTTTCCTTTAACCGCACTAAATAAAAGTCAAAAGATACTATTTACCAAAAATTATTTCCATGTTATTAAAGCACATTTTACTTCTTGATAACTAATCTTTATTTCAGATATTTTAAATTAAATTCACAGAAGTTGTAAAATTTCATTTAAATGAAAGAGTCGGTTTTTTAACTATCACAAAGTGGTTTCACTATTCATCAAAAATTGATGTTTTTCAGAAAAATACAAAAAATTCAGCCTAAGATATATTTGATATTCCGAATAAAAAAATGAGGTCTATTTTTCCAAATTAAAAATATAGAAGTGGAATTAATTAATTTTAAAATTAATTCTCGTTATCAAAACAAATTGCGTGTTTTTAAGAAACAATAACTATCAAAAGATCGACCCTTATTTATGTCTAAATTCAAAGTGAAATTAATTCCAATGACCAACATTGGATTAAATGGGAAAAATATATTCTAATTACACTTTAAAACCAAATATGATGATAATCTGAGCATATAAATTATTTCAATGAAAAGGATGTTTTTAATTAAAATATAGCATGTTTTTATTATTCACTAAAATATGAAAGTTATCAGAATAATATGAAAAATTAATCCAAATTAAATTTTTTTATCCTGATTCCAAGGAAGAGTTTTACTTTGTCAAATTTAACTAATTAACATGTCAAAAACTAGATTTAATGTGGGTGCGCCATCAAATGGCGGCAAAACTGTATTTTTTTACAAATACTTATTTTACCCAAAAAAAAATATTTTGTTCTCATACCATGTTCTAGAAAAGTATGTAAGATGAATAATAATGTTATAAAATTCTAAATGTAGTTAATACTATTCATAACATCTATGCAATTATAATAGTATAATAATATGTCGTTGTTGAGTGAAATCCGGTATTGCGTACTACACACGCTATCTAGGAAGGTCGGGGTTGCGTGTAACGAAAGCCAAGCTAGTGTTGTGTGAAGTGAAAGATTCTTTAGATGTTTCTTATAAAATAAGACATAAAAAAATATACTTCTCATAAAATATCAGGGTGTTACAGAAGGGTAATTCAATAAAATGATAATATGGCACATCTTAGGCTACAATAATAGGATATTTTAGAATAAATATATGAATAAAGAACAGTTAAAGACTAAATTCATACAATATATATGGAATAAAGAATAAATATCTTGTAATATACCAAAATGATCTAGGACCCAATCCATTTGGAAAGGAATCCTCCTCGAGTCTATGGAGTTCATCCATGGTGTCTCGGTAGAATGTACACCTATAATGAGCCATGAATGCAGGGAACAAAGAGAATGCATCCATGTCATAGCTGAGTAGTTAATAAATGGTAACATAGTGTAATGTATACTAAAAATGGTCTATGATCCCAGGAACCATGTCCTAGTTATCCCCATCTAGTCTTAGGAGTTCATCCAGGGAAGCTTGATATAATGAAGACCTATAACCATTTAGGAACCTAGGGACTATGGTAAAATAATCGTCATCTTTATATAGAGATAGTATAAGGAAAATGTGTATATTAATTTTTTGAATCCTAAAGAACACATTTAATGAGGTTTATGAAAGTTATATCAATAGAGACAATCATTGGCGTACACTTAATAAATGTTTTAGTGGGTCATTGGTGTCATACCATTATTCCATTGATATTTTTCATAACGTATTTTCCAATGTAAAACATGTCTTTTAAAGGATTCTAAGGCCATGTTATTTTCTATGCCATTCAATAACAAATTATAATAAAATAAAAATTCAATATGTGTTCCATCCCATTAAATAATTTCCATTACATTTGTTAAAAAATAATGGAAAAACGTAATTCACCATTTTAATAAATAATTTAATTGACATATAGATTCCATTAATATATAGATATCTAAACACATCATAGTGGTGGTATAAAAATAGGAAACTAATTGAACTTAATTGATGGAGTGGTTTAGGATGACTATGAAATCCTCTATCCATGTCAAGGGGAATAAGGTCCCTTAGATTACGGGATAAATACTAATTTAGTGGTATTAAAAATTTGAGAAAAAAATGTAATGTATGATGTAAATATAATGAATTGAGGTATATAAATCAATTATTTTGGGGAAGAGGTCTAGACCACATACCTTATATAGTTTGATGATTCCACATCTAATATCAAACATTGATTCAATCTATCATAGAATAATTGAGTAAACCAAGAAAATTACTTAAAAATATGGCATATTAGTATACATGAAGATAAAAATCAATATGGATAGATAATTCAAAAAAAAGGAGAAGTAGAATTGTATACATACATATGGTGATCAATTGTGACCCATGACCTTTGATTCTGAGTTTGAAAAAAGGTAACATCACAAATAATTGTAGGAGTAGAAGAGTGTGGCTCTTTAATGAAGGCAAAATCAATATAGAATAAATAGTGGATAGGATAAAAAATATGGTTAATGGAACCATGGTTAAAAAACTATATTCATATTTTCAACAAGAAATTATATATATATATATATATATAAGTTTTAAAATAGAAGTATTTTTGTAAAATTTATTTCAACTACATCTTATTTCAATTACGTGGTTAGTCCTTGGAAAATTTATTGCTTAAATTGTTCTTAACCTAGATTGAATCATTTTATGAAATCCAACCTAAAGAAAAAGAAGAACCATTATACAAGGACAAAACCAAAATGACCCAACTGGAAAATTATAGAAAATAATATCATGAAAATGATAGGATAATATATTCTAATCATCCAATAATATTATCAGGTGCCTCTGTTCCATCGAAGGCCATTCACCATGCTCTGGTGAAAACATTTTCTTATGGATAATACAATCTTCAATGATGATACATTTACCTAGGGTATATTCCATCACAAATTTTATTATCTATAGGTAATCAACCTAGTGACTCTACATAAAATTTTCATCCCATAGTTTGAGTGTATAGTGGGTTCGATTGTAGTCTATGTAGAAAATACATATTATAAAAGAGATAATTTCACCAATACATCAAAGAGTTCCCCACATCAATAATGTTAAATTCTTGGTTAGGATTGTTCCACTCTTAATAACACTAATGAGGTGATGAATAAGCTACTACTTGATCAATTTTCCTCATCACATCAAACAAGGAAACTCTTGATTCATTTAAGTTAATGTAATAACAAACTCATTGATATGAATGAATTAATAATGGCAATGTTGTAAAAATCATCTTTCTCCAAGTAAATTAATATTCACACTATATTGACCATTGAAACATCACACCTTTCCCCTCGAGTGATGTCATGGGATACAATAAATATTAGAGTTATTAGATAAAAAACTGATGATATCCTATTAACACAGAGTTCTCATGATTCCAATCACATTTTATTAGTGTTTCTAGGACATCCCAAGCTCTAATTTAACCTCTTCCTATAATATTCATTCCTAAAAAACAAAATTCCCCATTAATTTCACCTATTACTTTCATAATTTAAACTTCATTATATTTTCATGAATATGATGTTCCTAATGTGTACTCAATATTATCTCGTCATGTTACGTATACAACTCTGGGATTAGGGAGTAAATGGGGATTTCATCACTGAACCTAATGATGAATGATTATATGTATCATTTCAGGATATATTTCAAGAGATCCATAAGTATTTTTGGAGAATTATTAAGTAAAAATTTTATTACCAATCACTCATATAGCCTATAACTTATATGACCCAACATCCTTAAGATGTCCTCCTCTCCATCCCATAGCTATAGATTTCCATATCAAAGATTGATGAAGGAAAATGACTTTGGTTTAAAAATCTGATCAATGAGATCGTTCAATCTGGGGAAGGGATACCTTCTCTTCACCATCACATGATAAATATTCTAGTAATATATATATATATATATATAATTTAATACTTGGATCATCATTTGTGGTGATAAAAACTAGTTTACACAATTGTGATGTCCTTAGCCTAATTAAACCCATCTATTTCATGTCTATTATTTTTACCTCATTATCCATTAGATCCTTTAGTTACATGTTATATGACATAATATAATATAGATATTGAACTAGTATATGTTCTATCTTAGTATAAATTCCACTATTAGTGGATTCCAAATGAATTATTCTAGAATGATGTCATGATAGAGATCCAAAATTAGTGGAAATAATGAGCGGCCACCACAGATTATTATGAAAGAAGAATTGAGAAAATATACACTATAATATTCATAATTTGGATCAGATTATGACGGAATCTACATGATCCCATCTATGTTTCATTGGTCATAATGAAATTCTATTCATTGGGTGATGCAAATTATACCCCTCAATGATAGTAGTCAACATGAACATGGAATATAGTTAGCCATTGCATACTGAGAATAACATAGAATATTATAAACATGTAGTCATGGAGTCCAATAGGTTTATATAACTATTAATGACAAAATGATGCACTAGTAATCATATAATACAATCCACATTCATTCCTAGTGGGGTTTCAAGGTAAATAAATTCATAAGAAAAATTCACTAGAATGTCAGGTCCAACAAAAACCTATATATATATAATGAATGTGAAGAACCAATATCATTCACAAAATTTTTAAATAATGAAGTGATCAATAACATACCTCATAGTATAGATGGGTTTTCAACAAAATTTAATGGATTATAATTCACTTCATAAAAATGGTTTTCCTTAACTCTGTGCCCCAATTCCTATAGTCTACGTCTTGGCCGATTCATCCACATCTATGATTATTTCTTATGACCTCATCCAGATCCCAAGTTCCCTTAATGTATCTGACATTATCCAATATAGAAAACTGTCATCAATGAACTGGTGTAGAATCCCGCTAGATATACCACCTTTCCATTTTAACGTCTCAATATTTGAGGTTTTTTGAAAATCCAACAGTATTATATGGTCTTCCCATAGTTGAACATGGGGTGCTCCTATTAAAGGATTTGAAGAATACACACTCTACTCCACCTATGTCCCACTACCCCACTATGAAACCTTGATCATCTCATTTCTTATACTATAAGGTAATCTTATAATATTGTTGTAGTTACACCTGCTTCAATATTTTATTTTCAATGAGGACCAACTAATCAATATACATCTAGGCCCTTTCTAATAGTTAAGGCCTTGTAAAGAACATATGGTTATATAGTTAGGTAGGCAATTTGAACCTGTCATCAAATGTTAGGAAGAAGACCAATCTCAAAATTAATTGATTTTTGTGCCTCATTTTTATATATGAAATGATATGATAGATTTATCATGGTGATACAAATAGAGTATGTGAATAAATTTATGGACCACTATTCAGTTTTATAAACTGCTATATTGGGCCCAACTTTAACATGTTGGGAAAAAATTACATGAATAATATGTCCTTTAAGGCATCATAGTGGAGACCATCACATCATCCTTTTAGTCCCATCACACACAGTACATCCTGGAATGATTCTATAGAAGGAGAAATTCTAGATTCACCTTCAATTGATCATGTCTCTCTAAGAGGCAAAAGACACACATGATGATATCTATCAAGTATTATGTATCCTACAGTTTTCCTATTCCAAAAAATGCTTAATGATTTTGGAGCTATAAGTGTCTAATGTAGTTGAAATTGGACCTATGTGACCATCTTCACTGGGATGGTACAAGTAATAGAATCATCATTAAGGTGGGAATCATGTATGTACCATAAGAACAGTGGTTTGATCATGATCTGATGCACCCATTTCATAACAGTTGATGAAATAGTGGAATCCTCCAAAGAGGACTCATAACAACCCATATCAGTTGGTGGTCTCATATATCTACTTCCAGGTAAAATTATATGTATCAAGAAGGAAATATTAGAACATATAAGTTCCTAAAATATATTTTAAATAATATATAATATCACACTATGATTCCACTCATCGGATAACTAAAATCGATGGTATATCCCACATAGTAAAAATAATGTTCCCCATCCCTACACATTAGCCACATTAATATATATAAAAATATAAAATCATAATCATGATCAACTGATTATATCCAATACAAATATATCATAATAGTGTAGATAATCAATATATCAACCAATAAAAAATACTAGTCTATTCAAAATAGATTACACTTTTCATGGAATTTAATAATGATCAAGTATGTAGTACAGAATAGGAATATATATTGAATGTAATCTTATATGCATAATCATGATTCATGAACACACCAAAATCCCAAAAAATTCTAATTGAAAACTTGTCAATAATAACTCATAGGTATGTTACACCCGATATGGCCAATAACATGGTAACACTTTAACTCAAGGCTCGCACAGATGATCCCTTTCTACCATTTCCAAATATATTAAAATGAATATCAGAAAACTATGATATGATAGAAATTTTTAATTCCATAACCAATCCTATAGTTATAAGCTCAAGATTCGGAGTGCTTCATTCATTCATCCCCATATACAAGTGTCTAATGACTATAAACGAGGGTTAGAATGATTTTGTTGGGGAGCCTGTACCCTCAGTATCATAGCAATAATAATATAAATAAATAAAATATACTAAATTCTAGTGGTGGAAGATTAATAATCCTCATGTAATAATGGATGATATAAATGTCATATAATTTAAAAATGATTCTAGTGTGGCATGAAAAACTAGTGCAATAATTCGATGGATATAAATAAATAAATATCAGTGGAAATCTTCTAGATTTCAGCTTGATTATGATACCCAATCCATTCTATATGATTCATCTTACTTAAAAGGGACAATTTACTTTACCTAAATCCATTATAATAAATTGTTCATGAATATTTTTGTTATTATATATGTTTTGAATAATAAAACATATCAGGGAACCACTAATTCATCCTTAACATATATGAGTGGGTATAATATGTGTATGATTTGATAATAATTAATGTACATTGACGTATAAAAAATGACCTTTTAAGAACTTATGTGTTGATGAAAATGTCATAAATGATCATGAACTAACTAGGAAGCTAGTGAACATGTTTCATGGTATCCATAAGGCATCATGTCACCATAAAAATAAACATCCTCAAGGTATCAAGTGAGTCATTCTATATGGATTCCATTTGGAATAAAATGATTTTTCTACTCAAAAATAATTAGTAATGAAGTGAATATGGTATTTGGAGTCCCCTAGTGAGTGGGGGAATAATTCCACATATAATGAATGTGGCATCATCATACCCCTACTTGTTCTAGATCTATTTCCACCATATTCTCATGTCACGAACACTCCCACTTTATGGTATAAACTAATTGTGATTGTACACATGTTTTCAGCTCTAATAAGGATACCAATGAAGGAATTTTAACAAACATAATAGGGTATATCATACTAGGAACCACATGAAATAGATACATGATAAAATAATAACAATATACAATACTTGTGATAAACATGAAACACAGTGAAAAAAGATACATGAATACTCCTAACTGAATGAAATTTTAATGGTTCTCATGGGATTCACACCCGACCACATGTGATATATACGATTCACAAACAAAAAAATTCTCTTAGGAAATATTCATTGAAAGAATATAAAATTATATAAAATTCAGAAATAAAAATGAATTTCATCTGTCAAGGTCATTAAAGAAGTAATCCTGGGTTCATCAAATGTTCAATGACTCAATAACATTGTGTACCAATGAAGAATAATCTCACACCACAAGGATTCTAAACAAAAATTCAAGTTCCTTAAGATATTTGTTAAAAAGCAACACTCATTTTGATTCCATGTCAATAGGGGTGGTTTTATAATATTATAACCTAAGGAGTCCATCAAATGAAATATTTTTGGGGGTTTTTCGATGAAGGCAATTCCAATACACTAGATCCATTTTTCATTCAATTAGAGGCCAACACTTCCTTATTTTGTATCATGGAGAACTAGAGTTTTTGCCATTATTATTTATCCACTAAAAGATATATCAATAAAAATGAGATTTATGAAGACATTCATGAATGAGTGTGTCTTAAACTGATCTATATATAAAAAATTAAACAAAAACATAAACATTTTAAGAGAGATATAGATCTGGTCAATGGGGGTTTGGTAGTCACATCGAATCAAAAAATATCCCATAAAAAATATAAGAATCATTGGTCAGCTAGACATGTAAATCCAAAGATTGGGTCACATCAAGAAACATCTATGAATCTTCTTCTGATAGAGGAGGTAGTTCCCGATGGAATCTCTAATACCAAACGTTCATATATAATAAATCTCAATTTTAAATCTTCATCCAATATAGATTCACAAGAATCCGTATTTCAAGGAGATAAAATCATCATTAATTGACTAAAGAGTCTCAGAAACTAATATGGATGTCAATATATAGAAATATGGTTTAAAAAGAACAAACAATATTATTTAATTACAAAATTAGACAATTAATTTCACGTTTAATTGATTTATCCTACCGATTTTGCAAACCATCTCCCAAATTTAATCCATTTATGGCCATCATGACAAGTCACACAATTTGGAAGAATAGTATTCTCTACCATGAATAGATAATCAATTTTATCACTAGGTCCTCTTGCAGGATTTTTCCAGGTTAGGAAACATCATTTTTCAAACTATGTGCCTTAACAATTCACAACCCCTTAAACTATTTCTTCTAGATACCTAATTTTCAAGATAATATGACAATGGTGAAAAAGCCATGATCAAACAATTTTTATTATATAGTCCTCCAAAACTCTTTTAATGCATCGTAATACTATTCAAAATCATAACGAACATTTCATTTTTCATACATAATTAACTGTTGTATTAAATTTTATCATTAAACATATTGAAAATATGGGGCCATTATATTATTCCCTTTGGATGTATTCTAAATACCTATAAAAATTTGATATTTATTTTCTCCAAATTCTATGTTGTTATCCATAATGGTTACATAATTCTTTTTAGATTTTTCTTTAACACCCAGAAATGATAAAGTAAGAAGCTTATATTCGATATAATGCATGACATGCGACACCATACTTGTAAGGGGATATAATACCCTAATATAATTATAATACATATACTATTTTAAAAATATTTTATATATTCAAAACAATTAAATTCATGAAACAAATATTTTATTTTGTTACATTCAAGAACAACATTATTCAAAATGTTACATTACACACAAAACCTAGATTTACCAAAATTTTATTTCCTATTAAAATATTATGAGATATAAAATGGTTTTTAAATAAGTGGTTCTGAAACTTATTAATGAAATAATAATAATATATTATTTTCATAAATATAAAATTAATTAATAGGTTACCAATTTATCTAAAATGAAAATATAATCCAATTCAATATAAAATAAAATATTATTATTTTTATGCTCAGAAAATCATTTTGTCTTAATCAATTTAATTAATTATAATAACTGAGTGATATTAATGAAATAAATATGTTATATATACCATAAAATATATTTTTTATAATCATAGAATATATTTTATAGAAATCAGATTAGAATAAAATCAATATGTCACATAAAAAACTGTATTTTTATTAAGCCACATTTTCTAGATTTTAATGGACAACCAATTTTAAATCTAGTTTTGAATGCTTAATATATTTAATATTTAAAACTTAAATTTATATTAGGTGATTTATTTTTTAATTTTTTTGATTTTTGGGTATTTTTCTGTTAAGATTCATTTTTAAATGAATTGTGAAAAATATTGACATTTAATTGAAATTGACTTTTTCATGTAATTTATTTATAAGGTTATAATATCAGTTTAATAAGTTTTAAAGTTTATTTAGGACATATTTTTAATATTTAATCCATTTTAGTAAATTGGAATCAATTTAAAATTGAAATTGAACATAAAAACATTGGAAACATTAAGACGTTTTAACTTTTAAAACCTGGTTAATTTAGTTAAAATTAATTACAACGATTATGGTTAAATTAATATTAATTACGGACTAAATCATTACCTTTATGCTCAAAAGATCCTATAAAATTGTCCAGAATTCATTTTATGGAAATATTTATACACTATACTATATTTTATATACTTTTAACCATTATTTATTATTTTACATCAAAAATAATTTGGGTGGGGTTTCTTTCTTTTATAATATAACAAGAGTTCCATTCATCATCCATTAACGATGCCTCCATTCCACCCAATTGCTCACACATCTCATAAAAAATATTTTTGAAAAAAACCTACCCAATTATATCACCAAAATCCTTCCCTTACACCATTAATCCTCCATATGTGATGAATTAAATCCATGAAATCCTTATGGTGCAAACCAAAAGGAGTTACCCGAATAAGAGGAAACATCTTTCTTAAATATCATTAATATTATTTCCATTATTCACACTATCACTTATCCATATTCCATTATAATATTAAAAATATTATCCTAAATATAGTATGATGATTTTATTTTATTATTTCTACCTGATCATACACACACCTATATCTAATGGGTAACAAATATACTGCTTACATGTACGACGATCTACCGACTCAAGAAATGACGAATCATCATTTTTTATTTACCACCACACATGGGGGCCATTATGATGGAAAATATATTGATATATTTTATATAATATTTCTTATTTATATAATATTTCTTATTTATATAATATTCCATAATTTGTTTATATGAAATATATTTAAACTTTCCATTTCTCTTAAAATTGATATCATTGTTTGTGGGAGTGTGGACTACCAGCATCTTAATGTGATGTAATATTCCCACATGATACATGAAATGTATAAAATATGGGTTCAATAAAAAATATGTGAAATAAATAAAAACTATATCATATTCATTAAATAATTTTCTTTCTATTAATATAATGCATCATTTTCATTATTACCCTTCCATACAGTCAAAAAGTGATTACGTCGTTCGTAGATGTGTGGGATACCACCTCCTCAACACAATGTGATACATTTTACATCACAATAATTCTATATAAAAGTATATATGAATAAATAATATAATATTTATTATATAATTATCATTGTGGAAATATTTATGTTACTTACCCTACTCCCAAAATGATCATTGAAAAATGGGAATGTTAGTTATGCGTACGTACGACTTACTATATCTATGATTGTAATGTTGGTGTATTTTTCATAAACATATTTCATGATTGGATATAAATATATAGTATATTTTTAAATATGATAATTATATCATGAGTATTATTATTTATATGTTTACATAATCACAACTTTTATAATAGTTCTCCTACCAATTTTGTTCTTGACACATAAATCAATTTTGGTAAAAACACCCAACAAAAACCTATTTTTATGTTATTTTATTGGAAATGAAAATAACTGAAATGAAATCTATTATAAAAATTAAATCGGTTATCATGAAAGTAAATAATTAACATAATTTAAGTATTCAAAAATATAAATATATATGAGACAAGTTTGACTCACAGTATTGAATTCTTGTCTCACTTTTCTTTCTATAAGGCATAATTTATTATAGTGTACCAAATAAATTATATATGGTATACAAAATGAAAAATTTAAATATAATATCATGAATTATAAAATAATCATGGCGTTTAATTTTTTATGGATTATTAACATTGTGCCTTCCAATTCATTTGTTAGCACATTGGTAAAGTAATTTCATCACAATTTATATTCCACTGAAAATTATGAGTCATTATGTACCAATTAACTTCTATATGGTATATGTACATCATTTTGACATATTATGTCATTAATATACATAATCTTATGAAATTATATGTTTCATTTAATTTTATTAATTAATGGTTTATATGAATTAAAAATTTTCATGTTTTATGTGGCACTTTGTAATGTATAAATTGTAATCTCCTAAAAATGATCGTAATTATTATCTTTGAAATATTCACTTTATTTTTATGATTGATAAAATTATATTGAATGGTTAACATTATTTTCGTCATTTATCATTGTAAATTTACTTGAATATCCATATTCTCATACAATGTATATTAATTTTTCCTAAACCTTATACCATCATACATATTGTCTTCACTTTGACAGTAATTTTTCTAACAAGGGAATTATTAATAAATTTATACTTCTTATTCAACAAAATTGTTTAATAAGTCATATCATTTATTTTTATTATTTATTATGAATAATTCATTTTATTGGAAAAGAAGGTTGGATCTTGGACATTATATAGCTCCTAGATGCATCGACATTTTCTCATGAGATGAATTAGTTGGCCAAATTAAACAGATTTCTATATGTAGAATTAACCATCTTCAGAATTTTATTGATGTTATATCATTTCATGTACTTTAGAGATGATGCCCATTAAGAAATTTTTCTACTCATTTTGTTTCGGTTATTATTCATCCTGGATTTTTTCTCTCTTCATATCTATGGATGTAATGCATTCACAATTTATTGATTTATGGTATACATTTCAATTTCATATCTTTACATATTAATTTTACATTATCTTGTGTTATAAATGGAAAATTTTCTCAATGATTTAACTTTTCTTATATATTGATTTAGTTATTTATTTAAGCTTGTTTTCACTTTCTGAGAATTTTATCTCACACTTATTATGATCTTTTTCCCATGTGATGAAGATGAGAATGCAGAATAAGATTTCAAGGATTTAGTTTATTTTAGTTTATTGTGTTCTAGGATTTATTTTATTTTCCCAATGTATTATGGGTATCATGTATGTAATAAATCTTTATAGGACAAATAATCTGACTGCTCCTTTTTTATTTTGTTCCATGTAATCATTCCAATGTAACTCAACAATGCACTAGCTCCAGGCATATGGGTTCAGGGTGATACAGTTTTTATAAAACATTGATTAGTAGTGACATCAAAATCATGATTTATAAAACAAAGATTAGGGATAATATAAATAAGATATACATTGAGAATATTTATACAAGAACATCCTTTAATTTTGTTAAGGTGTATATTATGTTGTGATTCCTAGAAATATATCCCGGTCTGGATAATACAAGAGGAAATGGTTCTATAATGATTTACTTAGGAGTTAAAAATTTGGCAAGTTATCCTGAGTCTATATCGATGTAACCTAGTTGATGATAATATCTAATTACTCACACAACATGTTATCAATATTAGGGGATATTCTTTGGAAAATACATGTTTTCATTACAAACTATCAGGAACAATTTCAATGGATATTGACAAAAAATGATGAAGGATAAACCTACAGTGTTTATGATTTTAAAATAAGGTGTAATGATTTAGATATCTTAGAAATGATTATATACATTTTTCATTATGACTATTATTTATCCCAATGTTTTTTCTGATTTAATTCAATGTCTAGAACCCAATGAATTCATGCAAAAATAAAACTAGAAGGACAAGGTCGTGAAAACGAGTAACTAAATGTGTTTTTGAAAGGAGTGAAGGATATTAAGTTTATTCCAAATTAATTTTCTGTAAATATTATTAATAATATATACCTTTATAAACTACTTAACACGCCAATGAAGATAAGGATGTAGGTTTTTAAGAGATCGAGTGGTGGAGACCATCATGAAAATAAGGCTCAATTTTTGAAATGCGAGATGTGTGGACAGAGACTTATAGAAAAGTGTCTCAGTAGAATAATTAAATGAGCTATCTTTTGTAAAAAAAGGAATTAATCAAATATTTATAAGGAAACATTACGATTATAATGAAAGGAATTGATATTGATCATATTAATCCATTTGTATTTCTTTTCCTTAAATATGGTGGACCTAGGAATTACCAAATTAAAGTCTCTATTCTTTAAGAAAACCACTAGACCATTGAAGGAACTATGTGATAATACTATTGTGGTTTTTTAAAGGTTGGGGCCGAAGCCTCAATTAATTATTAAAGCAAAGACCCCTTTAAAGCGTAGAGGGATACCCAATAATAGATGAGACACTATTTAAATGAATATCTCAATCATTAATGGAATAGACCCCAAATGATTCTATTGGATAATGATCATGTTATGATACTACAATAGATGAAGAAGAATTATTAATGTTTATTTTCAATAATTATTTCATTTGAATTTTTTATCATTGTTGAAATAGTTATAAATATTATTTAATATCTGAGGATTTCACTATTATACTTTTTCATTAAGGATTTGAGATTATATGATGAATTGTATGAAGAAAAGTTATTCAGCATATTGTTAGACTCTTAGAGACACACAAGATTAAGGGAATCAAATTCCAAGATATTTTCCTTCTGTTTACATAATGATAATGAAATGATTGATTTGGATAAGTGATGACTACCATGGAATTCATTAATGACTTTTCATGAAGTTATCTATAATATGACTTATGGAGTTTACAACACCTTTGGATTTAATGAATATATCCAATAACATGTTTATTACATAATAAATAATGAATAATTCTTGTTTCCAAAATGTTTTTAGGGTGATTAAATTTATTATTATATTTTAAGAAGATACGTGATGAATTTATTAACACGATTGGAATGTGATAATTTTGAGTTGCATCATTTTTATTAAATTATAATGATAAGTTCATCTTGGAAATTCAATTACTTTCTTTCTAAAACCTGGGACCATAATCTTTTGGAAAAGATAACCGTTTATGAAATTGTTTATTTTGATAATTGGATGAGATATTAGAATTTAATGTTATAAATAAACACATGATGATACATGTTTTGAGACACAATGTATAAATAGTTAAATGGGTAATCAAATAAAAATATTATTCTTATAGAAATATATATTTATAGAGAGTTAATGAACTCCATAACTCTAGGTAAAGGGTTCTGAAACAAAAATGATACCTCCTTATAATAATTTTTTATCATATCGATGAACATTATTCAAACCTTTGGATTAATATTTTCCAATCTAATAAATTAACATTAACATGTTTTATAGTAATCTCTATAAGAACATGATATATGGATTTTTTTTTATGTATCCATGTTTCAATTCCTAGATATTTTCTCTTATTAGGGATCCTAGTTACATGACCAGTGTACTTTACTTTCTCTCTTTTTAAGAAAATGATATATTAACCCTTTGACAATGTCAGTATTTCAAAAAATAGTATATTTACAACACCTCTATCACCAATATTAAGTTTAAATAGAGTAGTTGAAATATATTTATGATGGGGAGAATGTAACACCCATAATGTGAAATGTAAGTACCTTATATTTGATAGTGTGCATGAAACATGACACCATGTGGATAATGGGATATAATACCCTAATACCATAAAATATATTTACTACATTAAATATATTTGACATATTCTAAATTTGGAAACTCACGCAACACCGATTTAGTTTGTGTCATACTCAATAGAGACTTTATATGAAATCTTACATTCCACACACGATTGAGTTTTACTAAACAATAATATATTATTAAAATATTATTATATATAAAATAGACATTATATTTGGCTTTGTGAAAAGGATTTACATTCATATTAATATCTTTTATTTACAAAAATATAAAATGAATTAATTGGTTACCAATTTATTAGTATTGGGAATACAAACCCATTGAATATAAAAGAATTATTATTATGTTTTATGCTCAAAATGTTATTTTGTATTTATTAATTAAATTACATTAAATTAGTGATTTATATTACTCAAATATATATTTTATATATTCAATCAAATATATTTTTCTAACAATAATCCAACATATTTGATAGAAATACGATAAGAATTAAATCAATATTATACATAAAAACCTATATTTTTATGAATTCTCTTTTACTTACTTTTTAGGGAGAACAAATTTTAAATACAATTTTTGAACCATTTATAAAATTAATTTGATATAATAAAATTCTTCTTAGGAATAAAAATATAAAAATTTTCTTAGCGTGAATCTTTCGAATTTTTCAATGAATATTAATTTTTTAATGAATAATGAAAAATATTGGAATTAACTTCTAATCCGCTTTTACATATATTTTGTTAATCAGAATATATTATATTTATAAGTGTTTTTAATGATTAATTAGACTATATTATTATCATTTAATCTAATTTAATCCATTTAAATAAAATATTTTTTGAAATTGAAAATAGAAATAAATAAAACATAATGATGTTTTACAATAAAATCTTGCATTGTCTGGGGGATTAATTTTAATATAATTTATTCCACTTCTATAGTAGGAAGTTAGAAACAATTATTCCATATTTTTAATTAGAATAATTTATGATGTCGAATAATTTAAAATTATTTTTTGACCATAAATATTATTCAAATTAATTAAAATTAATTTCAATGATTATGGTGAAATTATGCTTAACAAGGGACTAAAACATAACAATAAGGCTCAAAAATACTTATACACTTATACAAAATCCATTTACTATATATATTTAGATCAAAAACTTGATTGTCTCTACTTTGGTACATTATTGATCAACTTTCAAAAAAAGTGGATGGGGTTCACTTCTTTTAAAATATTACAAGAGTGCCACTTGTCCTTCATTATAAAAGTCCTTCATTCCTCCAACATACTCACACCTCTATAGCCATGTAAATTTGAAAAAATACTGCCTAAATACCTCCCCAAAATAACTCCATTGATAATATAATCCTCCCATGTGGAAGAAAGAATTTCAAGGAATCCTTTCAGTGAAAACTAAAAGTAGTTAGCTGATTAATAGATAACATCTTTTTAAATGCTGCATAATTTTATTTTCATTTCACACCCCCAAAATTATCATTATTAAATTATAATATAATAGAAAAAATATTTTAAATATTCTAGGATGTTTTTATGTCATTTTTTTCATCATTACTTAATAATACCTCCATTTAATAGGTAATAAACTTATGATTTATGTCTTTGGTGATCTATCGCCTCCCAAAATGATGAATATTCATTTTTCCATTACCACCTATCATGGTGTCCATAATTGTGGAAAATATTTTTAGATATGATATATAAGATTTTAATTATGTCCTTATGTTTCTTAAATTCATTTATTAAACATATCTTAATACTTTCTATATTTTATAAAAATAATAACATTGTTTGTGGAAGTAAGGAATAACAACCCCTCAAAGCAATGTGATCTGTTCACATGATACATGAAATGTATAAAGGATTGGTTTAATTATAAATATGCTACATAAAAACAATATATATGATATTAATGACATAATTAAATTTATGTAAATATTATATATCATTTTCATTATTACCCTTTCCCTAACATAAAAAATGATAACGTCATTCGTGGACATTTGGGCTACCACCGCCTTGACATGATGTGATTCATTTTACATCAAAATTATTAAATATAAAAGCAAATATGATTAAATAAATTGGAATTTATTATATAAATTTAATTCTTTTATGATATAATTTAATAACCTTATTTCTACAGTGATGATTAAAAAGTGTGAACGTTACTCACACATATGTACAACTTTCTATCTCCGGGATTGTAAAGTTGCTTCATTTTTCAAAAAAATATTTCATTATTTTATTAAAAAGTAAATAGGATTTAAAAATATTTAAATTATTACATTAATTTTATTATTTAATTTTTCTTATAATGACCCATTCGACTATAGTTGACCGACCATAGTTGTTTTTGTCATAAAAATCAAATTTAGTCAAAACCGGAGGCATAATCATAATTGTTTAAGTAGTTTTATGAAAAATAACAATAATTAAAATAAATTTTATGATAAACCTTGAAAAGTATCTCAATAATTTAAAAATTTAACATAATTTTGTTATTTAATAATATAAGTACATACGAGACAAGTCGAACTGAAGGTAAGAGATTCTTGTCTCACTTTTCTTTCCATGGGGAATATTTTATTATTGTGCACAACATTTCTTATATAAGGTCTATATAATACCACATTTAAATATAATTTCATTAATTATATAATATTAATGGAATAAAATTATTTTATTTAATGATTATTATGTTTTTGTTTCCATTTTATTATGTTACCAAATTTGTAATTGAATTTCTTCTCAATTTATATTCTATTGAGATGTATTTGTTATTATGCCCAAATTCACTTTCTGTTGGATTATATAATTCTTTTTGAAATATTATATAATGAATATATTTAAACTCATTATGTTATAAGTTTCATTTAATTCTATTACATTATGGGTAATTTGATCTGTATGTTTCAAAGTGATATGGGACCCTTTGGAATGATTAAAGATTAATCACCACAAAAAAGATCTTTGTGATTCTCTTTGAAATTTTCACTTCCTTTTATGGTTGTAAACATACAATTTAAAAATTAAATTTATTTTAATCATTTGATCTTTTAAATTTAATTGAATATAAATATTCTCATACAAGGAATATTTTTATTAATAATATTGAATACCATCTTATATATGGGGTTTACTTTGAATGTAATTTATTTGACTAGGAAATTATTGATATATATGTATTTGTCATTCAGTAATGTTATTTTTTGAGGAAAATTATTTATTTTTATTATTCATTCTGAAAAATTATTTCACTAGAAATGATTGGTGGATCCCAGACATTATATATCACTACGATGTATCGCCATGTTCTCATGAGAAAAATAAGTTGGCCTAATTAAATGGGTTTCAATATATAGTATTACCTATTACTTGAATGGTCATGATGGTTTCTGTTTTCATGTACCATAGACATTAATTTCTTTAAGAATGAATTTCCATCATTTAGATTCAGTTATTATTTATGAATTAGATTTTTCATCAATATATCCATGGATGTAATTCAATCCCAATTTATTGATTTATGAAATGCTTTTCAATTTATCACATTTTTATATAGATTGTGACTTATCTAGTTTTGTACATGTAATGTTTGTTCAACTATATAACTCTCCATATAGATTTATTTCATTATTTAATTCATTTTAATAACCCAAACTGATCATTTGAGCTCACCCTTATTATGTTTCATTCCCCAGGTTACAAAGAAGTAAACATTGATTCTACTTTCAAGTATGCATTATATTTTGTTTATTGTATATCATGATTTATTATGTTTCCAAAAATGTATTATTGGTATCATTTTTTTAATATTGATTTTCATGGCTAATAAATTATTAGTCGTTTAAGATTTGATTGGTTATAATCATGCCAGTGTAAAAGAATAATGCTTCAACTCTGGAATTCTGGGTTTAAGGAATTACATTTTCCCTTTCTAACATATAAAAAAGATAATATATATTAGATTATCACCATCAACATGTTTTCCCACTGATGTATTTCTTGAAGACTGTGACACATAATTATTCTCATTTGGTGGATGGATAATGTCAAACTATATGCATCATATAATAACTATTTATTTATCTCAGGGTTTTATATTACAAATATTTTCCACCCAATTACTAAAATTTATTCTTCATAAATTTTTATCTGTGAGGATTTCTATTTTTATTGAATCATTTCCCATCTTTATTTTCATATAATCACCCCATGTGTCTTTTATCCTATCTATAATGAATGGTTTTGAAATAATTTGTGAAAAGAATGATGATTTTTCCTCCTTCATAATTACCTTGAGAAACCATTCCATGTATATGTTTGTTGAATCCATCTCAATAAACACAATAGATAAGGTTATAATATCCATTTTTATTGGAAATATTCTAATTTATTTTCCTTCATAATATTTTAATGTAATGATAAGTAATAGTCCTTGGTCCACTTTAACCAACATTTATGTTTCATATTAGTATCTTAATTTATTAATTTATATCTTAAGATCATATAAAATATATTTATTTTCATGTTCTCACCATAGAGATAATCCAACAAAAATTTTAATGTTAAGATTTCTACAATAACATATAAGGGTTTCATTGGATACTTATTCACTAAACATTTAAAAAACATATAGTGTGGGATATCAGTGTGATATTTTCAAATATAACATAGACCAATATCTTTTTAAAGGATCATCATATACCATGAATAGTTATCCACTTAATGGTAGTGTGAGGACTGGTGTAATAATTGACCTCATTTTTTACACCATTAACTATAATTCACCATAAAATTCTATAAACAAATTAAACCCTTATGATTGAAAATGATATTTTGGCTTGAAAATCATGTCAAGTGTCTCACAAAACAACAGTAATATCTAAGTAGTCCATGTAAAATATTTATCTATATTATAGATGTATGTCTGAGACACTATGATAATTACTATATCATTAAATTTTCTATAAATATCCATTTGTACATTATAAAATTCCCTATGAATGATACTTATTAGGTCCAAATACAACACTTACCATAAATTGTATACACCACTAACAGTTTTACATGTATTTAGTATAATATTCATATTCTCTTCATGATCCTAATTTATCATGGATTATATCATTATATCAACATTAAATATTACCAAAATTTTGATGAGTTAATATTTATAAATTCAATTCATTAAGTATAGTATTATTTCTTAATCATAGTTAGCCCAATGGGATTCACTCAAATCTCATAGTGTAAATACCATGGTAAAAAATAATCATCAGAATATATTCCTTCTTCATGACTAATTACTAATATACTGACAAGTTCCCTACATTAGAGATGAATTGGGACCCATATAGAAAATAAAACATGTGATTATTTTTTGGAATGAGATATATTCTCATTATCCTGAACATCTTGAGTTCATGATAATAAATGGAGAGGTGTATTGACCTATCCTCTTTAATTAAAAGGACCATAGAACCCATATTTTTTCACATAGTTCACAATAACCAATGGAGAGGTGTATGGACCATTCTTTTGTTCTATCAAATTTGTGGGATTCTTTGTCGAGCTTTATAATTTCATAGACCGATTCAGTTTTTTTCTTCATTTGAAGCATCTCTTAGTTCACATGAGATTATTTCTAGGTTTTATTGTCCCACAAATTTGACTGTTGAAAATTTCATTTCTCTTACATCCAGAATATATTGTCAATAATACTCTAGAAATAAACTATATTTATTATTTTTATTTCCATCCCCACAAGAAAATTTATAATTACTAATCTCCATCTCCATCTTAATGGCCCATTTGAAAATTACATTATAGATATCAATGTTTGTATTATATAGTTCAGCTAGAGGATTAATATTTATTCCACTAAATATGTTTTCTAGTATTCCTTCATGATAAATTGTAAATCTAGAAGAATACATTGAATTCCTTGTCAATATTTTCTCACACACTCAAATAGGCTCATTATTATTTTCATCCAATCCAAGGAACTCCATCTCTATTTTTATATTGAGAGTTTCTGTAAAAACCCAAACATTTTTCAATGAACATTATGTTCTTTAAACCATGATATATAATATAAATAACATAAAAATCATAGAGAGAAAAAAGTAAAAACATCATAAATGATGATTTAATGAAATACGAGATATTTCTATAAGTTACGGAACCTATAACAATGGAATAATAACTTGACCTTCACAATAGTAATTAGACCTTTTAGAATGGAAAAAAAGAAAATAAAATAGTATCCTAACCTATTAATGTATAAATAATATGTACCAATGTTATAAATCAAAATATGGAATAATTATATTGTTGTATATGAAAATAACTATTTTAGAAATTACTAATTAAGTGTTGATATTTTTATAAAACAGAAGTGTTTATTTTGAATATTATATTTCATTGAAATTTTTAAAGGAAAATTTATTTCAATAAAATATATTCAGAAATTAATATTTTGTGGTCATATAATTATAATATAATTCTATGATACAATATTAAATATTTCAAAGAGTTATAAAATCTGTTATAATTTTAAAATTATAATTTTCCTTGTAAATGATGATTTTAATTAAAAATAAAATTTCTCAGATTTATAAATTTATTTTCAAAAAATGGAATTAATTTTTTAATTATATATTTGGAAAAATGGTTTTGGTGGGTTTTTTGGATTATTCTAAAAGAAATGATTTTTTAAAAAAAAGTAAAATAGAGTAATTTATGGTATATATAAATTATATGATTAATATATTATTCTTCCAGTCATCAATTAATTTATCAACATAATCATGAATTACCCCTAACTATTTGAATATATTATTGAAAATTAATAATCTATTCATAGTATTGAGGAAAATTAATTAACTAATGAATAAAATAATGAGAAAACACCCATATCCTACCATATAAAAAGAAACCCAACCTCTTCTCCTCACACCTCTCAATATTTGATATTAGTCAAAATTCTACAAAAATATCATCCCAATCCCATAGCCCACATCCAATATACTTTTTTCCGAACAAAATACCATAATCAATTCCCCTAAGGAGTTTCTCAAGAAGAAGGATTTAAAAGGTAATATATTTTTTTATTTTTTATAATTTATTTTTATGGTAATATATTTTCTTATTATCTCCACACCTCCCCTCATAAAAATGGTATGATTACACCATCACCTAACAACTAATAGAATTTTACAATGAAAATGAAATAATACATCATCATTTCTTTCCCCTATAAATTTTTTTAAAAATTAAAACATCCTCCATGATGTGCAATTTTTTCACATTTAAGGATAAAAATATTTTCAATTTATATTCCCTCAATCAATACATCTCAAAAAACAATTTTTACGGTTAAAAATGATTAAAATATAAGTATTATAATCATATAAATTTTCTTTAACCATTTTATATAGTTTATATTAATTAATAAAATAAAACTAATTTTTAATCATTGCAAACTACAAAAATAATCTAATCACTTTTCACTAACATAATATATAATGATTCATCGGGACCAAAATTAATAAATAAATTATATGACCATTTAATTTTATGGATGGAAATTAATAAAATATAACATCAATATTGTACAACCAATCTTATTTTACATGATATTTCATACTCATATACAAGTAAACTGATCATGAAACTCAAGTAAACGAATGCTCGAGAATAATGAAATTGAATCTCATATCCCATCAAAAAGGCCATAAATGAACTAAATAAAATTATAAAAAATGAAATTCATGTAAAATGGGTTTTTAACTAATTCATATATTTAATTTACTTATTTTTTACATTAAGATCAATTGAAGAGAACATTCTACCATAAGGTAATAGTTTCTTCCCGAACCTCCACTTTTTCCTTCGGATTACACTTTTTATCCGTTTAAACTAATGTATCTGTCATTAATTTTTATATAAATATTCCAAATTAAATTTATATTTTACAAATTAATGTATCTAAATCATTTTTCTTCTTTTTTGGGGATATAATTTTTAATTTTCTTCCATTGATAATTCTTCTAGATAAGTATACCAAATTAAAGGGAACTTCTCAATTTCATAGTAATTTCTATGTATCATCCATAATATTTTTTATTTAACAATTATTTTTTCAAAAACACTCTTTTTATCATGATATATTACATTTCTTTATTTCTGGTATTATGAAATCAAATATTCCTTTTTACTTTAAATTATCTTTAATATTTTCCATAAACATTAAAAAAATATTTCATTTTAAAATTTTCTTGAACACATTATTTAAAAATTTACAATTCAATTGGAAATAATTTATCATGATATATTCCTATTTTACCATATGAATATCCTTGTATGATTTAAAGTAATTCATTCATGGACACCATTATGATATTCATTTTGATTATTCTTTATGATAAGATTACGATACCCAACTATTTCCATTGTCACCCCTTAAGATTGATTCATCATGTAGAACACATATTCATGGAAGTGTTTTGATTGGTGTTCCTGTATAACACTCTAATTCCTTTGGTAATATTGAGGCATCATGATTGTAAATGTAGTGAATATGATTCCTTTAAGAGACATTTTCTAACATGTGATATATTCATGGAAGATTGGTTTGACTTATGTTTATGTAAGGTTATATGATGTCTCCACAATCATTTAATGTCATGGTTATATGTTCCCATGTCATAAATGACATTATTCTTTATTTTAATTCATTTCCATGATTTTATTTCATTATTATATGCCTCCGATGCCATGTGCTATGTTTTATTCCTATACTTGTTCCCTTACTAAGATTTTTTTGTAATCCCTTTTGTTCAAGTATTCCCCAGGCTATCATATGTAGATGTATGTGCTCAATAGAAGATAAGATATAATTATAGATATTAAATTAAAGATGTTTTTATTTTTTATTTCATTATTTAAAATTATACATGTAATTTACAAAGACAATAGAGATTATGATCTATTGGTCTATTTGTTTAAAAATAATGCATAAAATCATGAAATAATGTCTGTAAAAGGATACAGTTACTAAAGCTGGTATCAAAGTAATGTTTAGTTATTTTTCATGATTGGGACTTAGGAACACTAATTATAACACTATGTATAATTATATCATCACAGATTATATTTATTAAAATATATGTCATGACCAGATTGGATATACATTTCTTTTATATGTTTTTATTTCTATTTTCAGTGTTTTATTTTTATATGATTCATAGAAATGTATTCAATGCCCCTAATTTTATGTAATTTTTCTTTGATATTGTTTGTAAATATAAGAACCCATTCTAACAATCAATTTTATAAGAGATGTGAAGATTTACCTAATGATATACCAAATATTCTCAAAAGGAGTGGTCAAAAGATAATGATAGTATTCTTTCAGTTGGATCAACATATGGATTATGACATGAATTTCATAGAACACCCTCCATATCCAAAGAAAGTAAATATAGAAGTCAAATACATTATAATATAGAAGCCTCACATGTTTAGTCGATCATCTGATTCCCTCGTCATAGAAAAATGTTTTCAATCCATTGAGAAGATATTCTCTGTCCTAAAGTTCAAAGAAGAAGAAAAAATTGTTTGGGAAGTTTACCATATTGATGGGGAAGGGGAATAGTGGTGGATACCAATCAATAACGAAAATTATTAGGTAAATGATTCAATGGAATGGTATGATAGAATGAAAATAATTTAAAATAAATAATTTCCCCAAAACCTTCCACTTAATATGAAATGATATTCCCTTACACTGAAGAAAAATGAAAATGAGTCTATTAGGACATATGGATAAAACATCACCAGGATTGGTAAATAGTCCACCGTATTTTTCATGGACACCGAAATAAATTTAAAACTATTCATTAGAAGAATAAATTTGGGTTTATAAAAGCAACTAGAAATTCAATACATTGAAATCTATGAAGAGATTTTCATTGTAACCTTAGGTTTGAAATGAAGATCAGAGACTCTTAGTGATCTCATGTGAAAGGGGGAAAACTGATAATGGTGTTTAATATGGGTGGATCAACAGATAATTCCCATGATGGAAGTTAGACGAAAAATACCATCAATCAAAAGTGTTGGAAGAATCATCATGGAAATTGAATAAATGGGACCAATAGATAGTTCATATGTGGATTATAAGGGAAAATAATAAATAACTATTTAAGGTATATGAATAATCCTACAAATACATATGAATATAGGAATGTTCATATCAACACTCATCCTATATTATAGAGTTTCAACTAAAAGGATCATGGACAATTTATGAGCTATTTCTCTAAGCCAAGGGTTTTTGGAGGAAATAAACAACAAAAACCAATAAGGATGTATAAAAGGGAATTTGAAATCACTAAAACTATTGTAGAGACAGAAAATGATGTGGTGACAGGTATGCTAGTTAATCATTCCATAATAGTGATACCACTATTTAATTTTGTTTCTACACATTTATTCAATTCTTGTATGTATATTAGATCTATTCAATCCCATCCTCAAAATTTGGTGTTTGTTTGATCTAAGAGAACAATAAATGGGGAAACTATAGTATCCAATGTTTATAAATCCCCACAATAATTTTTGTGGACTGATCCTCCTATAAAATCAAGTTTTACTCCATTTAGTTGAGTTTGATTATATATTCGGAATTGAATGGCTATCATTATATAAATCCATCATCAACTATCAAGAATGGTATACAACTCTTCACATTCATAATTATCCTTCAATTATATTCAAGTGTAAGGTGGAATAGGAATCCTATTTATAGTCATTATACCAATCTTTGAAATTTTTTCTTTATGAGAAAAAAATATAGAAAAAATGATTGATACAAAGTATGAATCATTCCTGAAGTCAAACCCATAATGCAGGATTACACTAATGCACTACCTGAAGAATTTCATGGTCTTCGTCTTGAACAAGGGGTTTAGATTCCAATTGAACTTATTCCTAGATCTTTCCCTATATCAACGAAACCTTATATAATAGAAACTATTGTGATGGATGAACAAAGAAACCATTAGAGGGGAATATGTACAAGGCTTTTATATGCCCGGGTGCACCACCTTGGTGCGCACCAGTCCTCTACATCATGAATAATGATTTATCAATGTTCCTCCACATTAATTATCCTAGAACTCAACAAAATCATGACAAATTAATAGTATACCTTGACATATATAGATTACATGTTTGATCATCTCATAGGGCCAACTATTTATTTATGTTGGACCTTCAGTCAGTATTTCGCCAATTTATTACGAGAGAGGAAGATATTCCCAATACCGCCTTTCAAATGATGTATTTACACTATATGTACATTGTGATTCCATTCAGACTAAAAAAATCCCCTTCAGTTTTGAGGGGAATAATGAATAGGGTATACAGAGATTACCTTGAAAAAATTGTGGTAGTCCTTATTAAGGATATTCTGATATACTCCATGAACAAGGTTGAAAAAAATATAATTTGAATACTATTCGAAAAACATTGTGATGGGAGAAAACATATGTAATGTAAAACAACTATGAGTGGTGGATAGAGGAAGTATCATTCGTGGGGAATGTTATCCTAAGAAAATTAATACTTTTGGACCTATACGAGACTCTGGAAATTGTGTTGTGGGCTATTACAATATTGGTAATGGAGACCCATAGCTCCATGGTCTAGCTGGACAATACTCTTGACATTTAATAAAAATCACAGGATTGTAAAGCAACTATGAATGGGGACTGAAAATGAAGAAATGTTTTTATATACTCATTAATTTGAAGATTACTTTTAAGAGTTGAAAATGATTCTTATCACTACAACACTTCTCACACTACTGATATGTTGGGAAATATTAGTGGTGTTAAATGATTCATCAAATAAGAAACTTTGTAGTGTAATGATGAAAAATGATAAATATGTTTCACACAACTCATGAAAGTTTAAAAGTATTGATTAAAACAATACCACACAAGATCTAGAGGAGGAATATGTGATCTCCACATTGAAAATATAGAGGCATTATATCTATAGTGGGATGTGTGAAATATATACTAATAATAACAACCTAAAATATATATTTACACTAATGGAGATAAATATGAGCCAAAAAATATGGTTATAGATCATCAAGTACTATGTCTTCTCAATCCTACAACATATTGTTAATGAAAACATGGTGAAGTGTTCTCTACATGTTAATGATCCTATAACATTATCAATAATGAGAACTGAGAAGGATAAAATCTGTTAAGACATGAAATAGTTTTACATGAGAGACATTAAGGAAGGAAGACAAAAAATATTTTCTAAAATGATTACTCAAACATAAAAGTGGAATCTATCAAAATGGGAAATCCATAGAGATAAAATTATATGAAAAATGATTCATGTGATTGGGATGATGAATATGCATCCCATATAATCTATAAATAAATAAATTTATTTTGAATGAAACACCTAGCTCAACCTTCTTTATTCACATAGGGAGCACCTAGGTGTATCGAGATCACTGAGAGAATAATTTGTGGGGTAATATGAATATGGGGATTATTTAACATACCTAAATATTCCTAGAATGAAAATAAGTGATTGTTGAAAATAAAAATAATAAGATATATGGTAAAACCATTACCCAAACCATAATGGAAATGAGAGAATATCACCATATACATAGTTATCGAACATCTGAATACAACTAGGAGAAACATTTCTAAATGTGTTATTGCGAATCATTTTACAAATACATTTGACATTATCTCAATTTTAGTGGACTTATAATAGGATCAATATCCATAAATATACATCATAGAAGTGGTGATGCAGTATGGTGTAACACTATTGATTATATCAAATCAGGATATGGGATTTACTTCCATGTTATGAAGATGTCTCTAATGTGCTCTGAACACTTTGATAAATTTTAGTATGTATTATTATCCCAAAACTAATGGAAAATCTTATTGGACAATTCAGACACTAGAAGACATGTTTTTAGCTTGATCTATGGACCTAAAAAGAGGATGGGACCGAAATATGCATTTAAAAGTGTTCTATTATAATAATTATTTCGATTAGGGAATCCGAATAGAACAATATGAATGCCTTTATTGGAAAAGATATAGAACATCAACATGTTCAGATGAAGCTTTTGAACATAAGATTCATGGACCTGAAATGGTCGACAAAATGTTTGAAAATTTGTAAGCCATTCATAATCATATCCAGAAACCTCAAAGTCGAAAAGAAAATATGTATTAAATTTTTGATGAAACCTATAATTTAAGGTTTGATATGTGGTATTCCTTCACATATATCCATGGAAACGGTTCATTATTTTTAGAATAATGGAATATGGAGTCCTAGGTATATCTGCCACTTTGAGTTCTTTGTCATATTGGAGTTATTTCATATAGAATACATCTTCCACTAACCAAGTCTCAATTACACGTTGTAATCCACTTATCTCTCTTTAGGAAGTACATACTAGATCCCTCACATTTACGTAATTCATAGGTGGTACTATTCGGGAATGATCTCTATTATGAGGAACAACCACTGAATGTATTTGATCATAAATATTATTTTATTCATCAAAACACCTCTAACCAGGTAATACAATAACGGTGGGACAACATGTACGGAGAGGCAACATGGGAACTTGAGGAAGTGATGAAAGAGAATTACCCTCACTAGATTTTATTATAGTTTGTAAAACAAAATTTCAATGGTGAATTTTCATATAGGGGGAAGAATATAAGAACCCCACATTTTATAAAAAATAATCACCTTCTTATAATTATGTGATATAGTGTAAAAAAAATCACATCAAGAAAAAAAATAGAAATTGTATAAACGATGATTGAATGAAATAAGATGTATTTCTATTAGATAAGAATGACATATTTATAGAATATTAACATAACCCTCAGAATAGTAATTTCAAATTTATGAATAGTAACACAAAATATTTAATTGTAGCCTCCCATATAAAGTACAAATAAAATTTATCCACCTTATAAATGAAATGATTATAGAATTATATACTACTATAAGGAAATAAATGTTTTAGAAATTATTAATTACGTACCGATAGTTTTATATAACATAAGTTTTTGTTATTAATTTTTTAATTATTATAATGTTTTAAACATAAAATATATTTTCATAAAATGTATTAATAAATTATTATTTATTTCATATGATTATAAAATAATTTTATTAGACCTCGGTTAATTTTTAAAAGTGGTACACAATCCGTTAAAATTTTAATTTTGATTTTTTTCAAGTAAATAATAAATATAATTAAAAATTTAATTTCTCAAATATAGAAAAATATTTTCATAAAATGGAGGGAATGTTTTAATTATACACATAGAAAATGGTTATTGTGAATTGTTGATATTTTTCAAAATTTAGGGAATTTTTGGTGAATAATAAAATATAATACTTTATGGTATATATACATTATAAGTAAAATACACTATTCCTGGAGTAATCTATGATTTAATAAACATAATATTGAACAAAAATTTATCATAATAATATACTTAGTGATTACTCTCAAACTATTCATATTCTTGATGATAAATAAAAACTAATGAATAAAATAATGAGAATACACCCATCTGGTCCTCTATAAATACCACCTCTTCTACTCCCACATATCAATCTCTGAGGCATGCCCAAATTCTACTAAAATATCATCCGAATACCCAAGCATAGAAAAATTATCATAACTTATCAATAGAATACCACAAAAATATCGCCTTAAATATGTTCTTATGTATAATGTTTCAAGAGGAAAATTCATTTTTTTAAATTTCTTTTCACATTATTTTCTTTTATTATTATCTTCTCACCTCCACTCATAAAAATGTTATCATAAATCCAATAATGTAAAATGTACTAGAATATTATTGTTCTAATGTAATAATCCCCAATCATTTCTTTCCCCTATCATTTTTGATAAAAATTATAATATCATTTGTGATGTGTTATTTTATCACATTCACGGTCGAAAAAGTTTCCTATTTATATTCATTCCATCCATATATCTCATAATATATTTTACATGTATGAATCATATTATAATATATTTATTATTGAGAATTTAATTTTCTAGAAACATTTTATACAAATAATATTAATTAATAAATCAAAGCTATTTTGTGATGATAAAAAAAACGCAATAATAATCAAAATGCTTATCACTGACGTCTTATCTAATTATTTATCCTCACAACAAATTCCCAAATTTCATTATATATCAATTTAATATTATGTGTGTTAATTAATAACATATAACTTCAATCTTGGAAAACCATTCTCAATTTACATCATTTTCTATACGCGTATACAAGAAAACCAATTATGAAAATCAAGGAAACCAATGCTTCAGAATGATGAAATTGAATCTCATAACCCATCAAAAATGCCATAACTGAAAATAATATAATTTATATAAATCAAATAAATGTTTAAAAATTTATGAATTAATTAATTAATTTATTTATTTTATAATCAAGTACATTAGGATCATGTTCATAACACATGTGGATATTGGGTAAGGGTTTCTTCCCGAACCTCTATTTTTTCCTTTGGGTTACACACATTATATATTTAACCTAAATAAACTCTTCAATAAATTAATAGATATATTCTAAATTATATTTATATGTTCTATAAGCATGTATCCAAAGCATTTATTCCTTGTTTTTTGGATATAAGTGTTTTAATTTGGTTTCATTATCAATTATTCCCTATAATCAAACCTAATTAAAGGGAGATTCCCATGTTCTTACAGATTTTCCTAAACCCTAAATTATATGGTTCACGAAACTATCATATTTTTAATATCACCATTTTTCTTAAGAAAAATTAATATTTTTCATTTTTGGTTTTATTGAATAAAATATGTCTATTTTTCATTAAATTCCTTTTAATATTTTCCTTAAAGAACACTATATGAATTCATTTCGAATGTTTCATAAATTTTTAACACATTAACACATAAATTGGACAAAAATTATCATAATTTATTCCTATTTTACCATATTAATTTCAATTTATAATTTGAATCCATTCTTTTAGGTAGAGAAGTATGATTTTAATTTTTTTCCCTTATGACCTAATTATGATACACAATTCATTCCATGTATAACAATTATGATTGACTCTTCATGAGGCACACAGTTTAATGAACATGTTATGATGGGTTCACCCTGGTAGTCATCAAATTATTTGGGTATTTATTTAACTCATTAGATGTCACATTGGGATAGGGAGTAGACTTGATTCCTTTATGGAGAATTGTCTACCATGTGATATAGTCTTGGTTATTATCCTTGACTCAAGTTGTGTCATGTTATATGATTTTACCACATTCCTATGATGTCTTGGTAATATGTTACCATGTTTTACATGTTATTATTACTTATTTTTCTTCATGTTCAATGTCTTCATGTCACCATGTTATTACATTCAACTAATGTGCAATGTTTTATTCTTATATGTATTCCCTTACTGGGATTTTTATCTTATATTTTTTGTTCATGTCTTCCCCTGGGTGTCCTAGGTAGATGTAAGATAACAATGGATTTTAGGATATTAATATGGGGATTAAATAAAATAGGTTTTTAGATTTTTTTCCAGTTTTATAATTATGAACATAATCATCCAATGAAAGTGGACATTATAATCCTCAGTCGTATATGATAGTAAATTATGCATAAAATCATGTAATACTATGTGTAAAGGGCTTGTGTCAATATAGTATAGGGATAATATTTATTGAAAATAATGTTTTTTAATCCTTCCCATTATATGTAATCTATTTCCTTATTACAATTCATGTTCATGATCTATTTCCACCAATGGCCATCTTCCCCTCTAAGTGATAAATGACACATAAGAATTTCCATTACTCTATGAATTGGAGGATAGAGAATATATTTTCAATATAGATAATCCACTATTATATGACAAGGGAATAAAAATATACACAAGATTTTAGTGGCCTTTTTTTATAATGGACTTTAAAAGACATTAATCTTTATTAAGAGAACGAAGGAGTTCCATATGATTCATGTTCTTTTTAATAACATATATTATTTATCACAATAATTATATGTTTTTCCATCACCCAATAACCTCATATTTTTAATCTCAATAGGGAAATCCTCATATTTACTATCACATTGGATTTGGGTACTATTGTCCATATTTTCCACCATTAAATGAAATTATGTAAAATTCGGGATGAGAATAAATAATATTATTTGATTATAAAAATAAAAATTTTAACATAAAAGGAGTAAATATTAAATAAAACATGTATCCAAAATTATGTGTTTGTGGTTTTCAATATCTATTATCCAGTGCAATTTACCAATTAAGTTTTCTAACTTAATAATATATTCATTTCATTTAAATTGGTTCATAATTATTTGGTTAATTTAATAATTTACATCTCTTAGGTGTGCCAATCAAGGTGTGAAATGCGACTTCTTTTTCATAAACTATGTAATGTTAAAGTTAATATGAAATTATTTTATTCAAGATTAGTATTCCTAAATACATTAATTATAAATCCACGTCTGTTTGTAGTATATTGACATGGTTTTAACCACTATTTAATACACTTACTCTATAATTTACCCAAATTTCCTTATATTTCCTATAGTTATAGTTGTGAATATATTTTTCATAATGTATTCTTATCATAAAACCCCAAAATTACTAAAAAATTCCCTGATACCTTATATATATACACACATTTATGTTAAATATATTATCATATGATTTTTCAAAAAATTATCCAATTAACAAAACCAATGGACTGAGGGGCCTAGCATATTATTTAGAATAAGTACATAAAAAATAAAAATGAAAATAAAAAACAAAATTTGTATTACATTCTACATAATGAGACCCTAAATCACTCTAATCTCATAAAATGTCGTATGATAACCTGGGGAATAAATTACCAAATGGGTGATCTAAAAGGCTATTTAATTGAATATACCTGATAACGATGTATAAAATATAAATGCCATCACGTATCATTATTTCATAAGTGGATATGTAATTTAATGATCACATGGAGGTTTGAAATAAGAACTTTGGAAACATAGGATCATGTTATCATAGGAATGTGGTTGCAATATTGACCATATGGCCTATGAAAGTAAATCCTTACCACCAAGGCAACATAATATGGTGGATATAGTCCTATAATGGATTTGGTTTACTCTATAATCCCACACATGTCATATCATTAGACATCAAATTTTTCTCTTAAGTAGAGAATTATCTAAAGGAACCCATCATAAAATGTACATGAATATGTGTCCTAGGTTTTAAAATCTTATATATACAATATGGCTTATAAAATACCCATGGATAGGGAAAAGGCTACATAATAATTCCATATAACAATATGAAATAAAATATCATAATGAATTCCATTAAATAAGATAATAAATCAGTCATGGAAATTAATAAGAGAATAAATAATCATAGTAAATTAATATTACGTCCATTTGAATTTATGAAATAGAAACTAAGTGGATAGATATTTTTAGAAATATATATTTTATTTGTGGTTTTGGAAAAAATTATATAATAATTAAAGACTATAATAGAATTATATATTCCATCAACATAGAAATGAATGAAAATTGTTTTTATAAAAAAAAATTTTTTTTGGTATTCATGGAATTTCTTATTACATTATGTGTTTTTTAGTCTAAATGAAGAATGAAAGGAAAAAATATACCATTAATATGATCTGTTCAATGATAGAAATTGAGATTAGAACCTTAATAATACATATCCATATAATGGAAAATAAAATTATACTATATATATATACATATGGAAAATATATATAGAATATATAAATATTAATAAATAATAATAAGTTAATAGTGTGAGGTTAAGTGTGATAAAGTTGAACGTAGTGATAATAGGGTGTTTTAAGAGATCCCTCACCTTATGTCCATAATTAAACAAAACTTCCAATTTATGTCAGGAATAAAAAAATTAAACTCAATGGGTAATTAAATGAGTATAGTTATATATATATATATTTATTTTAAAATAATTATATTATCAACATATATAACCATTACAATGTGATATTGTGTTCAATTTCATTGTAATGAGGGAATTCGTTGCATGCTTCTATAATAGGATCACTTGTTTATAATTTTGGATGTTCTTGGAAGATGGTATTATAACAATAGAAGTGAAATGAAAATATATTCATGTCATTAATGAAACTAATATACCATAAATATCAATATCTATGATAAAATAAGGAGGAATTGTTTATTATTAATGTTATTATTATATGGTTAGTTCATTTAGTTATTTTTACTAACTATGATGAACTAGTTTCATTTGATTTAAATAAATATTTATAAATAAATTATAAAATATAAAATAATCTATAATATAATTATTTTCATCATACATAACCATAATATTATTTTTATGACCATCCTTGAAGGGGGTGGTGAAAAATGAAATATATTTTCCATTGAGGTGGTGAACCGGCAATATTGTAAGGATGATTTTCATTTTGCAATTGACTAAGGAGATGGATTGAAAATAGATATTCCAACAAAATGATAAAAAAAAGTATATTTAGGATAATGATAATACTATTTATAATACGATAGAAAATATATGGTTACGGTATAAGGAAAATATAATTTAATGTTGTTTGTTTGAGAATTAAAATCTTCATGTGGGTGTCTCCTCTTACCATTCTCCTTAATTATTCGTGGAAAAGAATTTAGAGTTACTTGTAACATATGGAAATGTATCAGTGTATTGGGTTGATAATTTGGAATATATTTTTTAGTCTCAATGTCGTATAAGTTGTGAGGTGATGGATAGGAAATTTTAAGTATTTATATTTGTAGGATAGGAATTCTTTTTGAATATTTGTTTATTATTTTCATATAAGACTATAAATAGTGATGAATCTTGTGATTATATAAATTAATTAATGAATATGAGTTCAAGAAAATCAAATTATGTATCACCCCAAATTTAATCTATAATGTTTTTAGCATCTAATTCGAAATATTGTATTTTTTTTCATAATTCACTATTCACTAAAAATTCATCTCTTTTAGAAAAATACTGAAAAATAAACCTTTTAATTTACCAATGTATTGATTAAAAAATAATTTCCAATTTTTTAAAATGTATTTATAAATATGATAAATTATTTATTTATTTAAATTCAATATCTATTTAAAAATTACAAATGTTATTATTCTGATTAATTAACCAACCGATATAAAAATTAATTATTGGTCCATAGAAATGGATTATCATTATAATATAGCATAATTTTATTTTATAATATAAATTTATAAACATGAGATTTATTTAAAATACATCCATCTTCATAAAAATAAAAATAAAACATATTCTCTTCAATAAAATAAAAACCCAAAATTTATCATCTTTTAAATTTTTATTTATTTGTATCATGATATAAATTTTCAAAATTTTTATTATATAAGGTATGTACATATTATTATTCCACTACGACGGTGATATTATAGTTATATAGGTAAGGTTAAAAGTTTTAACATTCATATTACTTGTCTAATTATAACATTTTTAAATTTTATATGGGTTAACAACATTTTATAAATACCAAATATTTAATTCATCTCACATTCACATCTATTTTATATCAATGATATATATATATTTTAATTCTTAACATGGATATTTAATTTGTAATATTTTTCTATATTCGTCTGATTGTTTTAATGAGTTTAATAATTTTTAAGGATTTATAGTTCTATGATTTGTTGCTTGTGATTTAAATAATATTAAAGTTATAAATAAAACAAATTTATATAATTTCAATGAAATAATCCATTAATAAAATTCTTAGTTATTATGAAACACGTCTAAAGTCTATTTGTAGTCCTTAGCCAATTTCCATGTGTCATAAATGAAAAGGTAAACCATGTGGGTAACACATCATGTACATATGAAAAATTCTATGTACTTTTTCGCTCCACACCATTTGCAGTTAAAATTCAATTCTAGATAGGGCTATTTATGTTAAAAATAGGGTTCCATGGGGTACACACAATGTAATATTTCATTTAAGGGGGTCTCTATGTTTTTCACAGAGAATCTAGAAATGGGTTATTGGGGAGTAAACATTGATTAATTTATAATTCATTACATGAATTTTTAATCTCATAAATTATTTAGGGTTTCTAAGTATTTTTATGGAATTTGAGATATAATAAAGATGTTATTTCTTTATCCGTTAGACCTAGAGGTATCTGGAGGAAGACATGATACGAGGGCCTAATATGGGTCATGAGAATGATTATAGGACTTTGAATAGTATGGAAAATGCCCATGGTTTCTGATATAACTACATTTTGCACTGTTTGTATGACCTATCTATGACTCAAGGAGATACACATATTGGGTCCATGAGGGCTGACATAGTATTATAACAGACCAGAGATGACATTGATCCATCTCTCGAGATCAATGCCAGTTTTTCATATATAGTGATTCCATTTACGTCGTGATATAATCATGATGAGGGAAAGTGATTTGATGCCCTATGGGATGGGTGGGGACCCTTCAATTGATACTCAAGATAAGAACCCCATGTTGGGTAGATTTTCGTATGTATTGATCAATTGGACTTCAATAGGTTCCCTGACTCTTATTTTTCCCTTAGTTTGTGTGTTATGAATGGGTAGAGACCATAATAGGTTTCATTTTATAACCCTCAACTTATATGATCCAATGGGATATTGTTTATGAGGGTGTGTTCATGGTTTTGACATTCCATTATTTTAAATATCTTTTAATGTTCTATAGAAAATTTACCCAATAACAGTGGTTGTTTTTAATGTGGTTGTAAATGACATAAGTTGTATATTTTTATATTATTGAGGATCAAGAACCGGTGTATTAAGTATTTTTTTGTAAAGTGGTCCTGATACCTATATACAATACATGAAAAGAGGCCTATCATAAGACATTAGGCCATACACAAGGGTGATTAAGGATCAACGAGTTATCAAGGCATAATACAAGATGATAATAAGATGCCTTGGAGATTATCCACAGATCTATTGTTTTGGAATAGGGAACCAACACACTTATATATGATACCATGACACATGAGACATATTTATTGGGACCATGGGTAGGGCATAGTCCCCCCCAAATAGGGATATCTGATACATGGATTCCTTGGACACACTCTTTTTGTTCATTACTTGGGATCAAACACCCAAAATAATGATATATCATACTAACACACTAGGGGATTAGTACTTCGATATGTGGGTAGAGAACCCATCTTCCCACATAGATATATGATATGTGGATTCCCTGGAAATGCTCCTTAAGACCACAGATAAGGTAAAACCACCTAAACAATGATATATAATTCTATATAACATTTTATATGCTCTTTGGGGTAATTTTTAGGATAAAAACCACGTTTACACTGAACCTAGACACTGGTATTCCTTAGAAACACTCCATAGTTCTATGGTAGGGGCACAGAACCCCCAAATATTAATACTGGATAATGGGATTCCTTGTAAATATACCATGGCTTTGTGGATTGGTAAAAAATATTCCACATTGAGAACTAGTCATACTAAGACGACTTAGATTCATATCATGGGACTATTTGTTGGGATTATACACCCATGAGACTAGATCACTATTGGATTGGATCAATCCTCAATATCAACTTCATGATAATATAGCACTAGATAATGATGTTATAGTTTATTGGGGTCACATATATGAGGATTCAAAGTAGTTATTGGTTTCGGGGTAGGATATGGTTCTCATGGGTGGTGTTTTATTATATTTATTAAATATTAATTTCATTATTATTTGTAACATTAAGGACCAATAAATTTAATTAGAATGAAATTATGATAGTATATTATAGGTCAAAAATTTGGGGTGACCTATCGAGGACTATATTCACATTCCATTTGTAGGGAACCTGAATCTCTAGTAGACCTTATGTCTATATTCTATCTAATAATTAATACATAATATAAATGGTGGAGGCCTAGTGTTTGAAAACATAGCTAGGGAACTCATGTGATGTATGTGGATTAGGATAGTATACTGTAGTTTATAATGGATGATTCATTTGTGGTATATTTTAGAGTGAGATGAAAATCCTCTTTTATTTAGCTTTTTTTTTATGTCTGGTCTTTGTGTGTTTCTCAGTCGATGATTAGTTATTGTATTTGGTCATAATAGTTTTATCATGTATATAAGATTTTATTTTGATATGAAATGTTAAGTTATTTATTTATATATGTTCATGAACTCTTTTTTATTATGTTTTATACTTGGATATTTTACTATTGTTACACCATATGATATCAGGTATAGTATCTCAAAAATATCACCTAAAACCACACTTCTAATCGATATACTATATAATTCAACATGGGATGAATGAGGTATACATATAGCCACCAGTCTAGACATAGATTTGTTGTCTGAGGTGGTAGGATGATATATATGGAATCTAAATGTTAGTAGATTCTGCAAACCAATATAAATTTTCATCATCGAAAGGTAAAACAATGAGTTTTTTACACCGAAATGTTCATTGGAAAACCACATTTAAATTGATATCATACCCTTTCATGTACTCTATCTACCTATATAATTCAAAATTATATGAACAGAGAAGAAAAAACACTTGGTAAAATGAGATATCATTACAAAATCTATTAAAATACGATTCCCTATATATATATATATATACTCCTTAAAAAAGGTTTAAAATAATTCTAATTAAATTTAATTACTTGATAAAAGAAGAGGATCAAATAACAAAATCATACAAAATACTTCACTCCCAGTATCTTCTTTATACATATTCAATAATATTCAAAACACAAATAATAAATATGATCCATATAAATATTATATAGTATATTTATCTTGAAGGGATACCATTTGGGAGGGATTTACACCCCCCACCTTGAAAAATCGTGATCAATTTCAATATCACAAGAGAAAAATATGTTGATACCAAAAATTACTACCAAGTAGAATTTTGGATGCAATATACAATTTCTAGACAATCCTAATCTTACTATGTTTTATGATATTTTCCTTATACAGAATTTAGTTTTTTTATATATCACATAAAACAATGATTCATGAAAAATTAAATGGAAAACATATATTTTCTAGTATAATCTATCCTGACTAGATATAAATGAAGAATTAACACCTCAGAAAAAAACATACATGTACTACCAAATAAAACATGGTTTCATTATTTTTCTACTTTTTTGATGATTTTGAGGAGAACTTCAACAAAATTAATATAACATCTTCATACCATAATTCAAAAAAATAAATATTTTGCGACCTATTCCAGAAAAATATAATGTGGATAATCATTAACTATTCAAATGAACATTCTCTTTTGGCTTGAGACAACAAGTTAATAAAATTATAAACAAGTGTTCCCAAAACAAAAATATATGGTATAATTACTTCTATTATGTTTCCGTAGATTCTATACAATAAATATTATTATAAGCTCAGTTATTTCTACCCCACCATGGATCATTAATAAAATAGAGTGAAATCCGTTTTTCATCCATTATTATAGTAACAAAATAAGGATTTATAAGTATACAATTATTTGATATGGGAATGGGACAAGAACATACCCACCTATAGAGAATCCTTAATGAATGTCACCTAAGAAAAAATTGTCAAGTGATTCCCCAAAATCATTACCAAGTAGCTCAGGATGCCACTCATTTTGAGATGTTGTTACCACTACCACAGATCTATGGAAATTGATGTCTCCCACTCTGACAAAAAACAATTCACACTAAGACAACTTACATGGATGTATCCTCCATCAGCTTAACACGAATATCATACAAAGTATAATGTTTACCCAAATACCCATAACCACCCAAATCACATAATCCATCAGCACCTCAATAATTTTAGATTCCAACCACTAACCAACCATCCAAGAATGGAATTCTCCAAAAAAAATATCAATATCGAATCTAAAACATAGACATCCTGATTATATTATACAATTAGTGAAAAAAATATATTACCTTATGAAACCTAAATTACTTATAATAGTCAATATATGAACTTAAAATATTAATGTGAAAAAAAATTACCATCTAAAAAATGTTAATAGGTCCCAATAGCACAATACAAATGTTCTTCCCCCCAAAAAAAAATTTTCTAAATAAAAATTGTCTATAATAATTATACAATGAGGACTTCACAAAATTATCCTAATTATCATATTTTTATGGATATCTATAAATGAGATTAATTTTCATATACACATCAATATTTTCCACTCATTAATGGGGATCATATTTGGTTTTATAATAACATCCATTTAAAAGGTTTTCTTATCATAACATGTTTTTTCAATGCTTAGTCAGGCCACCAGATATTATAGAGTGTATATTTTTTTGATTATATATCGAATATAGATATGAAAATAAATATATTGATGAAGTTAATCATGGAATATTATATTGATAATTCTTCTTAAATTATCCCACCACTATTGGAATCCACTCCTTTGTAGAATATATAGGTAACAAAGATAAATTGTGTAATTAGTGGATAATAGACTAGAAACATATTAGTGTTTTTACTAAACATCCTTCATGTGGATCATAAATATCATAAAATGTTAATATTTTCACATCTAGAAAAATATATATATATTTGGAATTATCACAAACCATCCCTACATGAAATGTAGTTCATAAATCTATGATATGGATGATGCAACATTGTCCAATAATTCTAGGATGGAATTTCTAAATACTATTAAATACTCACTCATATTCATGTTGTTAAGATAAAACTATAAATTCTCAAAACCATTAATAAAATAATTACCTCCTAATATAAATCAGATAGAATAATAGAAAAACTCTTATCATGGTAGATTGAATCAATCATGTGTCTAAGGAAAATTATGGCTCATCGCATGATGAAATATTTTTTGCATATACCGACATCAATTATATGGTTGTAAAAACTAAATGGAATATCGAGTAACTTACACAAATTGATCCTCTCTAACATCAGGATAATTATCATCTCAAAACTAGATATTCCTCTATTTAAAAATAACACATATGACATGCATATTATGAGTATTCTCTTCTGAATCAATTGAAACATCCATTGATATTACATGAAGTGTAAATCTATGAAAGTATGTTAGAGAATCATCATTCCACCTATAGGGTAGATATACTTATAAATGTTTTCAAAGAATCATCTCGTTATAATTTAATTATTTTATAATGAGATTCTAGACCATTGACATGATCTAGTCATAACCGTAGAAAACAATATGATTTATATTAATGAAAGTTGAATCCATTATATAGTAGATAAGCCCATAGCTATCAATAATATCAGGATGAGATGAAATAATAATATTTAGTAGATCAAAACTGAACAATATATGATTCATGGGACATATTAATTGTATCTCTTATCATATACTTTATATTTTCAATTTATTCAATATATTTTCCATGTATAGTTGAATGAATATATTGGCTATTGAACCAACACTAGATCCTTTGTCTATAATCTGTGGTCAGTAATTCTTGACAACATTCCCGTAAATTCCTATACATATCCTTATAAGTCCATTTACTACCCGCTTTTTCTATATTAATAAACACCTAAGGACTCATCCTTAAACATTACATAATCTAGTTAGTTCCACTATAATTCAATTTCGTACATTCCCAATGATATTTATGTTCCGTGTTTTATAGAATTGGGTCATAAAAAATATATGAAAATCCAAAAGAATACCATTTTTATAAGACTAAAATAGTAGTCATCTCTACAATTATACATATGTTTTTTTACTAAGAATTCATATCATGAAAAATGATAACAATATTCAACTTGGATTATTATTTTCTCTTAAAATTTTAATTTCCTTATGAAAAAACATTTAAAACATGGGATTATCACAAAAATGTTATGTAAGGGATATAAATGTAACACCCCAAGCTTCTACGGTACGCTTCTCTTTGAATAATGTGATAGCGTTTGTTGTACACAACACTGAGTTCTAACACACCATAACCAATCAAACTAGCCGTTATGAATAGTAATACCTAATTTTTGAAATTATATATATTTTAAATATCAAAATGGACTTCATTATTGGATTCAAAATATCGAAGTTAGCTTAAGGTGATATTTTGGTACTTTTCGGATAACTTTAATATTTTGGTGAATAGTGAAAATTACTAAATTTTAATTAAAAACAACTTTTTTAATCAAAATTTTTAATAGTTATAAATTATGAATTTGAGTGGTTTTAAAGTATATTTAGATTATATTTTTACCATTTAATATAATGTTGGTCATTGGACATAATTTTACAATTAAACCAGACATAAACAAGTGCCAATCTTTTGATAGTTATTATCTCTTAAAAACACGTTTTTTGTTTTAACAACGGGAATTAATTTTAAATTAATTTCTGAAACTTCTATGTTTTGAATTTCGAAAAATGGATTCCATATTTGGAATCAGGATTTTCAAATTGTGTAAATAGGTAACTTTTATTTTTAGACATTTTGAATAATTACTACGGTAAATATTTTATTTACCATGGTTAAGGGTAAATCTGGTAAATAAGGGTTAAAAAATAATATTATAATAATAGTAAATTACCCTAAAACGTGTCCTAACCTTAGTTTTTGATACCTGTTCGACCATAGGCATATTTGGGTCGATTTGGGGACCCCATGGTGCCACTTGTAGGTGATAGGGACACTTTATTTTAATTAAGTTAAAATGAATACAACAATGACACAAGCATATATCTTTTAGAAAAACAATTTTTACATAGGGTTATATATGTTGGATTTTAAATTATAAATATTCATTAGGAAGATATAAAGAGTTATTAAATAATGGTATTTTATTTATAATTTTTAGACATTATATAATTTAATTTATTTATGACACAATGATGATAAAGTAATTACTATAATAGTGAAAAATTAAAATAATTGATATTATAAATTCCCAAATAAATATAATATGAAACTTTTAATGAATTAATATAATTTTCTAGGATACTATGATATATTAGGATCGATTTAATGTACTTTTTTCGAAGTAATCAATCTGTTATAAGATTCAAAAAAATCAACTATTGAATAGTGTCAAAATTGACATAAAAGAGTTCTTAAAGAAAATATTATATTATTAATTGATATTAAATTCCTAAAAATATACGGTTCGGCCAAGAGACTTATATCATGATAGTTTAATCATTAATGGACAACTTGGGGGTCGCGTGGATGTATATAGTTTGTTTATTAACCATATGATATAAAAATACAAAGAGACATTTTAAAAGTGAAACTAATTAACTTAGAGTTAATACTTAAAGATAAGGTTAATATAAGTACCCAAACCTGCCTAACTTCTATTGGTTGAGTTTTTTTCGACCCATACCCACCTTAACATTTAAATAATAAACTTTGGAGCCATTATAAACCTAATATGAATTTATTATAAACTAATATTTCTAGCTTTTCCAAAGGTGCCCCTCACCCCTCTTATAAAAGGGCACTCCTCCTTCTCTTTTCTTCACACCTTCAAAGCCTTTTGGTTCGGTCAACCTCTGCCCAAATACTCTCCCAAATTACCTCACTACAACCTAGAGGCCTTAGTTTTATCAGAAATCCATCCTAAAAATCCCTTTTGATCAAATCAAAAGGAAGAAACCGAAGAAGAGGTAATGATTTCACCACCCTTTTCCAAGTTCCTTTCTTCTTCCACTTCTTCTTCCTTTGTTGTTACCATTATAAAATAATAACTCCAGTATCATATATATACATTGATGTTATTATAAATATGGTACAACCATATTTATTATTCTATCCACCTTTTGAATAACATGTCACCATACGTGCGTACGTATGGCTTACCGTCTCTACGTCGTGGTGTAATTGTTATTCAATATATTATTATTTGGATGGGTATAATAATGATGTGTAACTCATGTAAACAATAAATATAACATTTTAATTATTCTTTATATATGATATACCATCCATTTATATATTATTTTAATATCAAAAGAATGATATTGTTGCTCGTGCGTACGTACGGACTACCGTCTCCACGAATGCGATGAGATTCATTCTCCATCGTATCCATTCAAGTATAATTATAATTTGATGATTTAAAAATGATGTTTAAGGACTTGATATAATTCTGGATATTAATAATATACAACCTATCCAATAAAAACATGTTTTACGTAAGAAAAAATATAAAAAAAACGAGTAAGTTAACACCCGAAACAACGATAATACTAAGATATTATTAACAAAGCAATGTTAAAAGATCATATATGATATCATATGAATGCATATGATTCTTGTATAATTTAATAACAATTATTTCACTATTATACAGGAGGTTAACCTACCCCCACCAAGGAAAAGTACAAGGTAAGGGTTATTTCACAATCTCTTCATTATCCGAGGTTGTTTATACGAAATAATCTACTGGGATCTCGTTATCATCCACATCCCTGTTTCTTAAAAATGTATTTCAAAACATATTTACTTTTTAAAAGAATATGGGCTAAAGTCATTTATACCGTTGTTGGAATTTTTATAAGAGGTTTATAAAGGAATCCTTCCGTCTTTTTCCAAATAAGGTGTGTTTTAACCTTTTCAACAAAATTAAGGTAAGAATGTTTTTTTAACTTATACGGTTGGTGCAGCTATTTTCCGCCGTTATAAAATCATCAAAGCTTCCCTTAAAAGCTTATAAGATTTTTTCAAAGAAAATTTTTTATTTTATAAATATATTAATCTTAAATGATTTCAAAAATAGAAAGAGATATTTCTCTAAAAAGTGTTATGATTTCATCTATGTCAACATCCTTTGATAGATTTTATGCTTATTTGTAGTTGATTTATTATGATACAAAACTTATATATTGTATTGAAGGTTTTGTGATATGTTTGACTGTGGATGTCCTATTTTTATACCATTCATAGTTTATTATGAAAGTATTGACATTTCATATGCTAGTTTTAATACGAATGTTTATGTCATGTTTAAACCTTTTCATATGGGAATGCATTGGACTTAATATGTGACGGGTGGAGCCCGCTATAACTCCTCGATGCATCGGTAGGTCTCATGAGACAAACAAGTGTCTTGGCACAAGGCCTTGTCAAAATATTATTTGTAGTCTTGGCACGAGGCCTTGGCTATGTGGTTATGATATTCTGTCATTATAAATTCCATCATTATGAAAGTGGTTATTGATATTTCATGTGATCATTCGATTAGTAAAATATCCATGTGAATAAGTAAATGGAATTATTTCATTTTACTTTTCCCATACTATGTTGTAGTTCAAGTTTAAAAGTCTTTTGTTTTAGTTATACATTGCCTTAAATGTTTGTGCTCATTTTTGAAAGTTTCTGCTATATTGTTATCCTTACTGGGCATTTGAGCTCACCCCTTTTCTATGTTTTATTTTTCCCAGGAAGTGAAGAAGTAAATTATGAATGACCTGCAGGGATATTATGAGGGGTTAATAGTGTGGACTATGGAGACAATATGTTGTTGTAGTAGTTTTTCACTTTATGATGTAATGTAAAACTTTATGAATATATCTAGTGTTTTTCAAGGCTACTAAACCAATCGTTCTTTCAAGATTTGATCTATCTTGTGATCATGCCAATGATATGTAATAATGCACCGACATTAGCTAACTAGGGTCGGGGCATTATAGTTGGTATCAGAGGAAGTTGGTACAAACCATGGAAGCCAGATTTAGATAAACTCTGATTAGAGCATGTAGAACTAAGATGAACATTGAGGATTAGTATAGAAGAACTTCCTAAAATTTTGGTATTGTAGAGATTTTGTGAGTTTTCCGAGCAATACATCCCTGTCTGGTTACGATCAGGTAGAGGCGGCTCTGGCACAGATGTACCTAGGGGTAAAACCTAAAAACACCGCTTTGAGATGGACTTGAACAGGAACTGGTGCATGACAACAGGCCTTGCTGTACTCTTGGTTACAACACTCCCGGGGGATATTCTTAGGATAACTCTCATTTTCCTTACAAATCATTATGAAGGGTTTATGAGTATATACTTCCTCAAAGAAAAAATTCTTATTATTATGGATTATATCCATAAATAGTTCAATTTATGTTATGTGTTTTATAAGTATGGGATTATGTATTTTGATTCATAAACTGATCTAGATTATGCCATTGTTTAGAAATGTCTCCTAGTGGAAGAAATTGAAACTGTATCAATGCACACACTCTATGTAGGGATTTCCCTCCTACTCAAGATAATTATAGTGGAGCTAATGATGCAACTCGTGCCATCAGCTAATCACCATACTAGGACAACTCACTCAGGTTATGAATAATAACCTTACCCGTATGGAGCACCCTGATCCACATCATGGAGGATCAATGTTAGATCGTTTCATGAGACAACAACCACCAACGTTCAATGGGAGTACAAATCCCTTAGTAGCTGAGCAATGGATAAATTCCCTAGAGAAAATAGTTCAGGCTTTAGGGAGTAGTGAAAGGGAAAAAGTTATCATGGCAGTTTACCGCCTCACTGGAGATGCTGATCAATGGTGGCCATTGATTTAAAATATGAAGGAAGATGATGAAGTATCAAATATGGAATGTAGGGAGTTCAAGGATCTTTCTTTAGAAAAATACTTTCCTCATGATCATCGAGCAGATATGAAAAGGCAATTTCTGAGTCTGAGACAGAAGGAGGATGAGAATGTCGCAAATTATGAGGCTAGCATTACAAGGTTATAAAGGTATGCTGGAGATTATATACGTAACCCAAGAAGTAAGATTGGTCATTTCTTTGATGGGTTAAAACCATTTCTCCGTCGAGCATTAATATCACAATCCTTCACATCGTACGAAGACATTGTCTCATGTGCTATCAAGACCGAAAAGGAATTCTCTAAGTCTAATGACTTTAAAGTAAAGCAAGAGAAGAAGAGACCTGCTGATCAATCTAGGAATTGAAATAAGGGGAGGAAGGGAAAGGTTTAATATCCATCCTATGGTAAATTCGGGAAGAAACACCCCTTTACTTGCTTTAAGGGAATGGGAGTCTGTTACAAGTGTGGTGAAAAAGGCCAGTAAGCTCGTGATTGAAAAGGGAATAAGGAAGATACCAATGTTAAGTGCTACAATTGCAGGGAGATGGGACATTATGCAAATGAATTTCCTAAGCGTCAGGGGAACTTACCTCAGAAAAGGCCAAGGGATCAAGGCCATGCTTATGCTATCACTACTGCTGAGGTAGAACCTCCGAAAGACGTGGTGGCAGGTAATTTAATGGTTTCATCAAGTTTAGAAAATCAATTATTTGATTATGGATCATCGCATTGTTTCATATCATCCCAGTTTTCTAAGAAAATTAGATATTTCTAATTTGATTTAACAAGGGAGTTGTCAGTTAAAACTCTTAAGGGAAGTATCATTGCAACAAAGTTTTGTGAATTAGTCCCCATTAGAGCACATAAATGTTCTTTATCTGCCGATCTCATCATCATGACTATGATTGAGTTTGATATAATCCTCGGTATGGACTGGCTTTCGGACTATGATGCGAAGATTTATTTTAAGAAGAAAGAGGATACGATTCTTGATGATAATGATAAGGAACACCTTATATTTAGAGAAGAATCGTCACCACCTAATTCATATTTAGATCCACCTCCAGTAGCTCTACTAAATTCAATTATTGGGGAGGAAGTGAATGAAATGACTGTGGGTGAGGAAAGGAATGTTCAAATAGAGGATGTACCTGTTGTGAAATAATTTGTAGATGTATTTCCGGAAGATTTACCTGGACATCCTCCAGAACGAGAAGTTGAGTTTTCCATTGATTTAATTCCCGGATCAAGGCCTATATCAAAGACCCCTTATAGAATGGCCACTGTAGAATTAGTCAAACTAAAGAAACAACTAGAGTAATTGAGTAATATGGGATTTATTCTCCCTAGTGTTTCTCCATGGGGAGCCCCTGTTCTTTTTGTTAAAAAAAAAAGATGGATCTATGAGTTTATGTATCGACTACAGGGAGATCAATGCTATGAGAATAAAGAACAAGTATCCCTTACCTCGCATTGATGATTTATTTGACCAACTGCATGGAGCTCAATACTTTTCAAAGATTGACCTTCGATCTGGATACCATCAGTTGTGTGTAAAGAAGGAAGACATTCCGAAGACAGCATTTCGAACCAGGTACGGGCATTACGAGTTTACTATAATGCCTTTTGGATTGACTATTGCACCCTCTATATTCATGGATCCGATGAATACAGTTTTCAAGGAGTATCTCGATGAATTTGTGGTGGTATTTATTGATGATATCTTGGTATACTCCAAAACCTACGATGATCATGAAAATCACTTGCGCATTATCTTGAAGACTCTAAGGAGGCATGAATTATAAGGGAAGTTTAGCAAGTGTGAATTATGGCTTCAGGAGATTTCTTTTCTTGGATATATTGTCTCTAAAGATGGAATCTCTGTTTATCTTTCTAAGACCAAGGCAATCCAAGAATGTCCAGCACCTACGAGTATAACTGAGGTATGTAGTTTTATTGGTTTGGCAGGTTATTATCGACGATTCTTCCAGAATTTTTCCTGATTGGCTAACCCATTAACGAAGCTCACACGTAAAGGGGTTAAATTTGTTTGGACAGAAGAGTGTGAAGAATGTTTCGAATAAATGAAGAGAAGATTAGTCAATGCTCCTATATTGACTCTACCATCAGGGATTGATGGGTTCGTTATTTAAAGTGATGCATCGAAGAAAGGACTTGGTTGTTTCCTTATGCAGAATTATAGGTTTATTGCCTATGAATCACGATAGTTGAAAATTCATGAGAAAAACTATCCTACTCATGATATCGAGTTAGCAGTTGTGATCTTTTCTTCGAAGATATGGAGGCACTACCTCTATGGTGAAAAATGTGAGATTTATACTGATCACAAGAGTTTGAAGTATATTTTCTCACAAAAAGAACTCAACATGAGGCAGAGGAGAGGGCTTGAATTACTCAAGGATTATGATTGCACGATACACTACTACCCGGGGAAGGCAAACATGGTGGGAAATTCTTTGAGCAGAAAATACCATGGAGTTTTGAACAATATGAGAATTTAAAGGGGTACAATTTTCATGGATCTAATAAAGATGGACATGGGAATAACTAGGGAAGGAGAAACATCAATTCTTTTTCAAATGGTTGCCAAAACATCTTTACTAGAAAGGATTAAGAGTTCTCAGACCGATGATAAAGAATTTAAAAAGAAGATTAAAGCTGTGAATGATGGGAGATTGAGAGACTTTGTGTATGAAGATAGAATTTTGAAATTCGGGACGAGACTTTGTGTTCCTGATTTACCTGATCTAAAAAGGGAGTTGTTGGATGATGCTCATAGTTCCAATTTCTCTATACATCCTGGGAGCACCAAAATGTATAGAGATTTGAAGGAACATTTTTGGTGGGACAACATGAAGAGGGAGATTGCTGATTTTGTGTCAAGATGTATGGTTTGTCAACAAGTGAATGCTGGAAGGCAACATCCTGGAGGAGTCATGCAACCGCTTCCCATACCAGAGTGGAAATCAGACAATATTACAATGGACTTTGTCATGGGACTACCAAAGACTCCTAGAAGGAATGATGCAATATGGGTTATTGTTGATCGTCTTACCAAGTCATCACATTTTCTTGCTATAAGAGAAGATCTACCACTGGAAAGTCTAGCAAGAATATATATTAATGAAGTTGTGTGACTTCATAGAGTACCCCTATCGATTTTTTCTGATCATGATCCCCGTTTTACTTCAAGATTCTGGAAAAGTCTACAGAAATCCCTGGATACTGAACTTCATTTGAGCACTGCTTACCACCCTCAGACAGACGGACAATCAGAACGGACTATTCAAACCTTATAAGACATGTTTAGATCTTTCTCACATGACTTTCAGGGTATGTGGGATCAATATTTACCTCTGGTAGAATTTTCCTATAACAATAGCTTCCATTTGAGTATTCAGATGGCACCATATGAAGCGTTATACGGAAAGAGATTTCGTACACCAACCTGTTGGGATGACGTTGGTGAAAGAAAACTTGTAGGCCCAGAACTGGTGGAGGAAACGATGGAAAAGGTGAAGGTAATCCAAAATCACATCAAAGCAGCTCAAAGTAGGCAGAAGAGCTATGCCGATAATCGAAGGAAGGATTTGGAATTTCAAGTCAGTGATCATGTTTTCCTAAAGGTATCTCCATGGAAGGGAGTCATACGTTTTGGTAAGAAAGGTAAATTGAGTCCCATGTACATCGGACCTTTCGAAATTCTAGAACAAATTGGGGTTGTAGCATACCGATTGGCAATGCCGCCAAGTCTCTCCAAAGTTCACGATGTGTTCCACGTATCTCTGTTAAGGAAATACATACCTAGCCCAACGCATGTACTCACCTATGAGGAATTAGATCTGGAACCCGATCTGTCTTATTGTGAAGAGCCCGTCAAGATTCTTGATACGAGAGAACAAGTGCTGAGAAACCGGATGACGTGTCTGGTAAAAGTTTTGTGGAGAAACCATAAGATGGAAGAGGCAACGTGGGAACCCGAGGAACTTATGATGAAGAACCACCCGAGTCTTTTCATGTGATAAGTATTCTAGAAATTTCTAGGATTAAATTATTTGAAGGAGGGTAGAATGTAACACCCCAAGCCTCTACGGTACGCTTCTCTATGAATAATGTGATAGCATGTGTTGTACGCAACACCGAGTTCTAACACACCATAACCAATCAAACTAGCCGTTATGAATAGTAATAACTACTTTTTAAAATTTTATATATTTTATATTTAAAAATAGACTTCATTTTTGGATTCGGAATATCAAATTTAGCCTAAGGTGAAATTTTGGTGCTTTTCGGATAACTTTAATATTTTGGTGAATAGTGAAAATTTCTAAATTTTAATTAAAAACAACTTTTTTAATCAAAATAATTAATAGTGATAAATTTTGAATTTGAGTGGTTTTAAAGTATATTTAGTATATATTTCTACCATTTAATATAATTTTGGTCATTGGACATAATTTTACAATTAAACCGGACATAAACAAGTGCCAATCTTTTGATAGTTATTATCTCTTAAAAACACGCTTTTTGTTTTAACAACGGGAATTAATTTTAAATTAATTTCTGCCACTTCTGTGTTTTGAATTTGTAAAAATGGATTCCATATTTTGAATCTGGATGTTCAAATTGTGTAAATAGTTAACTTTTATTTTTAATCATTTTGAATAATTATTGTGGTAAATATTTTATTTACCATGGTTAAGGGTAAATCCGGTAAATAAGGGTTAAAAAATAATATTATAATAAAACTAAATTACCCTAAAACGTGTCCTCACCTTATTGGTTGATACATGTTCGACCATAGGCATATTTGGGTCGATTTGGGGACCCCATGGTGCCACTTGTAGGTGATAGGGACACAATATTTTAATTAAGTTAAAATGAATACAAAAATGACACAAGCATATATCTTTTAGAAAAACAATTTTTACATAGGGTTATATATGATGGATTTTAGATTATAAATATTCATTAGAAAGATAACCAGATTTCATACATAATGATAATTTATTTATAATTTTTAGACACTATATAATTTAATTTATTTATGACACAATGATGATGAATTAATTACTATAATAGTGAAAAATTAAAATAATTGATATTATAAATACCCAAATAAATATAATATGAAACTTTTAATGAATTAAACTAATTTTATAGGATAATATGGTATATTAGGATTTATTTAATGGACTTTTTTCTAAGTAATCAATCTGTTATTAGTTTCAAAAAAATCAACTATTGAATAGTGTCAAAATTGACATAAAAGAGTTCTTAAAACAAATATTATATTATTAATTGATATTAAATTCCTAAAAATATACGGTTCGACCAAGAGACATATATCATGATAGTTTCATCATTAATGGACCACTTGGGGGTCGCTTGGATGTATATAGTAAGTTTATTAACCATATTATATAAAAATACAAAGAGTCATTTTAAAAGTGAAACTAATTAACTTCGAGTTAATACTTAAATATAAGGTTAATATAAGTACCCAAACCAGTCTAAATTCTATTTTTTGAGTTGTTTTCGACCCATCCCCACCTTAATATTTTAATAATCATCTTTGGATCCATTAGAAACCGAATATGAATTTATTATAAACTAATATTTCTAGATTTTCCAAAGGTGCCCCTCACCCCTCTTATAAAAGGGCACTCCTCCTTCTCTTTTCATCACACCTAAAAGCATTTTGGTTCGCCCAAATCTTCCCAAATACTCTCCCAACTTCCCTCACTACAACTTAGAGGCCTTATTTTGATCATAAAGCCAACCTAAGGAGCCCTTTTGATCAAATCAAAAGGAAGAAACCGAAGAAGAGGTAATGATTTCACGACCCTTCCCAAGTTCCTTTCTTCTTCCACTTCTTCTTCCTTTGTTGTTACAATTCTAAAATAATAACTCCAGTATCATATATATACTGTGATGTTATTATAAATATGGCACAACCATATTCAGTATTCTATCCACCCTTTGAATAACACGTCACCATACGTGCGTACGTACGGCTTACCGTCTCCACGTTGTGGTGTAATTGTTATTCAATATATTATTATTTGGATGGTTATAATAATGTTGTGTAACTCATGTAAATAATAAATATACCATCCATTTATATATTATTTTAATATCAAAAGAATGATATTGTCGCTCGTGCGTACGTACGGACTACCGTCTCCATGAATGCGATGAGATTCATTCTCCATTTTATATATTCAAGTATAATTATCATTTGATGATTTAAAAATGATGTTTAAGGACTTGATATCATTATGGATATTAATAATATACAACCTATCCATTAAAAACATGGCTTATGTAACAAAACATATAAAATAAAACGAGTAAATTAACACACGAAACAACGATAATACTACGATATTATTAACAAAGCAATGCTAAAAGATAATATATGATATCATATGAACGAATATGATTCTTGTATAATTTAATAACAATTATTTCACTATTATACAGGAGGTTAACCTACCCCAACCAATGAAAAGTACAAGGTAAGGGTTATTTCACAATCTCTTCATTATCTGAGGTTTTTTATACGAAATAATCTACTGGGATCTCTTTGTCATCCACATCCATGTTTCTTAAAAATGTATTTCAAAAAATATTTACTTTTTAAAAGAATATGGGTTAAAGTCATTTATACCATTTTTTGATAAGAGGTTTATAAAGGAATATTTCCGTCGTTTTACAAAAAAGGTGCTTTTTAACCTTTTCCACAAAATTAAGGTAAGAATATTTTTTTAGTAATACGGCGGGTGCAGCTATTTTCCACCGTTATAAAATCATCGAAGCTTCCCTTACAAGCTTATTAGAATATTTTCAAAGAGAATGTTTTATTTTATAAATATATGAATCTTAAATGATTTCAAAAACAGAAAGAGATATTTCTCTAAAAAGTGTTTTGATTTCATCTATGTCAACATCCTTTGATAGATTTTATGCTTATTTGTAGTTGATTTATTATGATACAAAACTTTTATATTGTATTGAAGGTTTTGTGATATCTTTGACTGTGGATGTGCTATTTTTATACCATTCATAGTTTATGATGAAAGTATTGACATACCGTATGCTATTTTTAATATGAATGTTTATGTCATGTTTAAACCTTTTCATATGGGAATGCATTGGACTTAATATGTGACGAGTGGAGCCCGCTATAGCTACTCGATGCATTGGTAGGTCTCATGAGACAAACTAGTGTCTTGGCACAAGGCCTTTTAAAAATCTTATTTGTAGTCTTGGCACGAGGCCTTGGCTATGTGTTTATGATAGTTTGGCATTATGCATTCCATCATTATGAAAGTGGTTATTGATATTGCATATGATCATTCGATTAGTAGAATATCCATGTGAATAGGTAAATGGAATTATTTCATTTTACTTTGGCCATACTATATTGAAGTTCAAGTTTAAAAGGCTTTATTTTTAGTTATACATTGCCTTAAATGTTTATGCTTATTTTTGAAAGTTTCTGCTATATTGTTATCCTTACTGGGCATTTGAGCTCACCCCTTTTCTATGTTTTATTTTTCCTAGGAAGTGATGAAGTAAATTATGAATGACCTGCAGGGATATTATGAGGGGTTAATAGTGTGGACTATGGAGAAAATATGTCGTTGTTGTAGTTTTTCACTTTATGATGTAATTTAAATCTTTTTGAATATATCTACTGTTTTCCAAGGCTACTAAACCAATCAGTCTTTTGAGATTTGATCATTCTTGTGATCATGCCAATGATAAGTAATAATGCACCGACTCTAGGTAACTAGGGTCGGGGTATTACAATAAAAATGTGAGAAACCATTCCTGCACTATTAATTATAATCCTTTGATTTTTTTCATAAATAAAAACTTATCACCCATACTGTATAACATACATTGATTGTGAAAACTACATATTTCCCTAAAACATTAAAAACAGAAACTAATCATTCAGGTTATGTGGTTAATTAATTAATTAAAACTGTAACCCTCATAAATTATATATGATTTTTAACCCTCATTAAAAAATTATAGAGTAACCCTTATGGATACCTTATTGTGTAACCATCACAGTTACACTAGGAATATCCCTTACAATAAACATCTAACATATACATACCCAATGAATTTGAAGGAGATATAGGTCCCAAATATCATCATAAAAAATTCCCACGAACCATTAAATAGATTTAAAACGGGAAAATATAATAAAAAATTTATTTTGAATTTTTTAGAAAAATAAATTTAACATAGGATTTTTATAGAAGAGTCACATAACTCGGGTTGTCTAACCTCAAATGTGTTCAAAAATACTACCAAATGGTTCTCCATGAGAACCTCTTTATAACACCTAGTATTGGCTTTTTGGTGAGAGAAGTAGGACTTCGACATGGAAATGATTCTTGGGATGTTAATTTTGATGAAATTAAATAAGCTATAAGGCTTTGAGGAGTGAGTATAAAGGTGGGAGAGGGGTGTTATTTATTGTGGAGGAGATGAGGGTTTTTTGTTTATTTTATTCATTAGTATATTATGTTGTCTCAAGAATGTGAATTGTTGGAATATTATTAATAATATATTAAAATAAATATATAGTGTTTGAGATTGTGGGATTACATCAGGAAATTTTCATCAATGACTCAATAATTCAAGTATTTAGTTTATTTCGTAAATTATCATATTTCAATATTAAAAAAAATCAACTATTATAGAAAAATTATAAAAAAATAACACTAAATTTTTTTCAATTTCTAAAATTAAAAAATTAAATATATTTTAGGAATATTATATTCTAAATATGAGGATTTAATTCTTTATTAAATTCATCATTATTTCTAATGATACCAATTTTAAAATTATAACTGATTTTATGACACCTTGTGAAATTAATTATTGTCTGAACAAATGTTATTATAATCATGAGATAACAAAATATTAATTTATGACTATATTTTATGAAAATAAATTTTATTGTAAGTAATTAAATTAATTATATAATTATAAATAAAGATATATGTTTTAAAAAATAAAAATGGAAATTTTATCATTTTTAAAAATTTATTTTCTTATGCATTGATATATTTTTATCATAATTTCATTTATAGTATGAGGACATTTTATTTATACATCGTTAGTTGAGGTTACTACTAAATTGGTTATATTACTATTCATAATGGTCTTGTTAGTAATCCTAAGTTCATGTAATTATTCCATCTATATGAATTTCTTTTTTATATATTCCACTTATTTCATTATATATTAATAATGAATTTAATTATGTAATTATAGAATTAAAATAAATTATTTTATAATTATTTTGTTTGTTACATTCCACCCACTGTCTGGAAATTGTATCGTCAAAATTTTTATTTACATATTAAACAAGTGAGAATACCTTCCAATCATAGCATTTTCAAATTCCCATATTGCTTCCTCAACTATATGGCTTCTCCACAAAACCTTATCCTAATAGATTTTTGTATTCCTCATTACATGATATTTGAAACCAAAACATGGAATATGATTTTAATTATACTAAAGGTTCACATGAAACTTAACTACTTGTGGTCTCAAAGCATGTGATGAATATGGTACATACCTTTGGAACATATAATCATGAAAAACAATGTGAATCCTATATAAAATCAGACGAACAACTACTTGGTAGAAAACCAGACAAAATTATTCTGGGATTTCAAAAGTTATAGTGAACTACATAATTTGATTTCATTTTAAAAAATAATTCAAAACAAATTCCTAGGGATACATTTTAATGAAAACATGATCACCTACCTTGAGGGAATGGTGTTTACTCATATTATCTACATAACGTTTCTTCATACTCTAACATGTTCTCATGTGTTGCTGGATCATCTTCACATTCTCAGCCACCTCTTCTACTAATTCTAGTCCCATTATCTTTTATTACATGACATCACCCCTAAATTATGGAGACTAGAAACACTTTCAATATAACATCTCTAAAGGTTCCATATGTAGCCTGGAATGAAAACTGTTTTTATAAGAAAACTGAACTAAAGAAATATGTTGATCCCAACATCGCTATTAGTCAATTGAAGAATCAAAAAGCATATCCTTTTTGGTTTGATTTTTTATCATGGTATTTCCATGAGATTAAGGATGAATGGTTATGCCAAAATTTAATTTAGTTCTCAAAAACAACTAAATGTCTTTCCCAATGTTTGATGTGAACACAGGGTCACCGTCAGATATAGTAGAGACAGAAACTCTATGAAACCTGAAAATATCTTTGAGGTATAGTAAAGAAATATTATCTAGAGATAGAGTATATTAAATTAGATTTTAATGTATATACTTAATTTTCTTATTGAAAACAATTGAAATCACATTTTTATCTCGAGTTTTATTTGGTAGTCCCACCATGATGTCCATGGATATATTTTTTCATATCCACTCTTGCACTGTAAAATAATAAAGAGTCCCATTTTGTAGTTTTATCTCTTATTTGACCTTTTGATAGGACAAATATTTCAATTTAAAATTATAAATTAGCCTTTTCATTCCAGACCACTAGTAATATTGTTTACGGCCTCTGTACATATTAGTGTTTTTGGCAAAAAATCCCTCAAGTAATCATTGAATAATTTTTGAGGTGATTGTGTTTGTTGACAAAGTGGGCCTCTGTGTTGTATTTGTTGAAAAAAGGGATTTCTTTGGGGCATGTAGAGTTTAGGGGATGTTGTTAACAATCAATTATTGATTCATGAACATTGAAATAGGAATGATCGATCTGGAGTTGGTTCAAAAAGAGAAGATACAAGGGGACACCATTTTCTAGTGTTTGCCAAATTTTTAGGCCTGAAAATCAACTAATGGAGAAAAGTGGATTTGGAAGAGGGACTTGCGTGCCATTGTCCTGAAAGAGAATAATCTTGTGCACAATATTTTTTTCAAGATCAGAACATCAAAATATGGAAAAGGGATAAGGTGTTCCCAAGTTTTAGAGTTGTTTGCGCATGCGACTTGTGTGGCAGAGACTTGTGTGCCGAGACTTGGGCTTCGAGAGGAGACTTGGGAGCCATTGTGCAGGGTGTCCAAATGCCTATCAATAGTGGTTGAAGCCTCCTCATTCGTTGTGAGTTCAACACTTATAGAAAATTAGATCTCCCATCACGCAGGTGTAGTGGTCGTGCATGTGGTGGTGTGGTCGCGCAAGTTGAAGTTGCGCTCAAGTTGATTGATGCGCGTCCATAGTGGTTTGGGCGAGAAAGGAAGGGAGTCACCAATGTTTTGAGTTAAATTAGGGGTTGTTGTGAAAGTGGTTTGGTGACACTTTCATGCCATGTTTAGAAGAAGCGCGACAGTTGGTGGTTGTGCACCAATATTGTTTTGGGCGTAAAAGGGTGCGAGTCGTGCAAGTATGGAGTTGCAGAAGCTACTGTCGCACAAGTGGTTGAGGTGAACTTGCAAGCTGGTTTTAACTTTCATGTCGAGACTTGCGCGCCATCTTGGAGAAGGTCACCATATATGGTTGATGAACGATAGTGATTTAGGGTCGCGTGAAAGATGGAAGATTTCATGATACATTCAGTGAAAAGTGAGATTCATCTACGGGTGAAAGTTTGACTTCAACAGTGCATCTACATACAATAGAGGATGTATTCATTAGTGATAATGAAGAGTCGTAGAGGTCTATAAACTGTGAGTGGATCCTTTCCAGAGCAGTGACTAAAGGAAGAGGAAAAAGATGATCCTCTCGACCGGCAGTGAGACAGAGAGAGATATAGGGAGTGATCCTTGGGAAAGTAGTGAGATGACCCTAAAAATTTTAAAGGCAGTGAGCTTGGGAATAGAGGTGATCCATCCCAAACATTGTAAACAATAGTGTGCTTTTAGTTGATTTAATACATTGACACATTTCCAGAGTATGCTCCTTGGATTTTTCCAAGTGAGGATGAACCAAGTAAAAATCGATGTGTCATATGCATGCTTTAGTTATTGTTTATACTTTTCTACTGGGAAGAGAGATAAGAAAGTCTTGCTTAATAGCAAGACAAGATCAATAGTGGCAGTTACTTTAATCTGTCAAACCCTGATTCACCACCCTCTCAGGGTATCGAAGTTAGTAGACCTAAAAATTGGTATCAGATCAAAAGGTTAATATCAGTGGTTTTATCTCAAATGGAGGTAACCAATCATAATGTAATTCTGATCTACGACGGGAAGAATTTCTAGATATGGAATAATCGGATGCAACACTACATCAGATCACTAGGAATGGATGTGTTCATTGCAGCAATGCATGGCATAATAGTTAATATTAATAGTGGTGCATTATTAGAGGCTGAACGTAGTGATTTGGATGTAGATGCCAATGGAATTAATGCCTTAGGGGGAGCCCTATACAATCCAATCTATACAAAGGTGATGCCGTACAAAATGCAACATTCCATGTGGGAAAAGCTATTGAATATATATGAATGGGATACAAAGTTCAGAGAGGCAATGCTGCAAGTTTTGGGGAACAAGTATAAAGATCTGAGAATGAACCCAAATGAGTCTATTGATGCATTCTTGAATAGGTTAAATGCTGTAGTGGAAGACATGAGAGGAATTGGAGAAGTTATTGAAGACATAAAGATTGTGAAGTGCACCTTGAGGAAAATTCCACGTCAGTTCAATCCAAAAGTTTTGGTCATAGAAGATAAAGACCCCAAAGATCTGACATTAGATAACCTGCACAACACCCATGTTGCATATGAAATGATAAATGACGCTGACGATGCAGTGGAAAAGGGAAAATCCAAAGAGGTGGCATTCAAGGCCATGAAGAAGCTCACCATTGAATACTCTCAGTAAGAATAAGAGACAGATGAGGTGATGTCATTCCACTCCTCAAACCTTCAAAGAGGAAAAGGAATGTTTAAAGGGAATCTTCCACTTTCTTGTTTTTGATGTGGAAAGGTTGGACATCCTGTGGCAAGGTGCCCCAAAATGTTTCAAGAGGATAATGATGTCGAGGAAATCAAAATTCCCAAGAACAAGTCTCCAGCTTATGGGAGTGGAAAAAAATAGTTCAAAAAAATTTATTTAAGTAGAATAGACTTCTTTCAAAAGAATATTACAGTTTAGATGAGTTTGAGGTTGAGGAGGTTGAAGAGATAGAGAACTGTATAGATCTTGGAGAAAATGCTATGGTGGTAGTTGTCGGTAGTTCTCCGAATAAGAATAAAACTAAAGCTGATGATGAAGAAGAATAAGTTGAGGGAAGATTTGATATGCAAGATGAGTTAGAGGCTACTCTTGATGTGATATATCTTTGGAGATCCAAAACAAATAAAGCTAACAACGTTTTATCTAATGCCAAACTCTATATGCAGCAGCAGAAAGAAGAGAAGTCTGACTTGATGGAAGAAATTGAGAAACTCAAGTTTTCAACACCAGAGAACTCAGAATCTGTTAGTGAGAATAAGAAAAATATTGAAGAACAAAAAAAGTAGATTGATGGCTTGAATGGAAAGTTGACTGATCAAGTCATGTGTATCGAATAACTTGAATATGAAGTGGTTAGTCTGTGACAAAAAATGAAGGACCAAGAAAAAAATCATGATCCCCCTGTATGATATCAGAAAAGAAGGTCATTTAGAAGACATAAAAGATGAAAGAGGATACTAGTAGTTCAATAGGAAAGAAGTGGAAATTGAGATCAGATGTTAAGGCTGATTCAGGGGTTGATCAGAAAAAAAATTGTGAAAATTGACGTTAGACCGCAAGAACTCATCCTGAGATTGATGGTTGATTTGGGTACAAAGTAAAATCATAATATTCCGAGATCCCAAGGGGAAACTTTTAGTGCAGACATAACATGAAGGAATGAACCTTATATCAGGTGTTGTTGTTATGGAAAGATGGGACATTCATATTATGTGTGTTCCATATCCAAGATATATCAAAGGGAACAAGAACAGAGGTGGAAGACAAACAGAGAACGGTTTTCCAGAACATATTTCGAAGGACACTGTTTTTCGAGTGGAGGATTTGGGCACATGTCTAGGTACTGCACATTGACCGTACATAGGAATGTTCCAAAGAAGAATCAAAACATTATCAAGCACCAGATCAATAAACCAATATGTGATTTGAAAATGCAGAATATATTTGCAGCTTTTCAAGATGATGATGGTCCATCATAGTCTGTGAAAGAACAGAAGTCTCAATCCATGCCGAGTGTGAAGGAAGAAATATGGACCAAGAAGAAGAAGATTGAGAAGCCTGTGGTGGTAGAAATTTCATTTAATCCATCAGATTGCTCTAGTGTGTGGATCCTTGATAGTGGTTACACATCTAACATGATAGGTAATAAGGATCTTGTTACAGGCATAAAATATGACAAAGAAGGAGTTATCACATTTGGAAACGTTGAAGGCCTGAAGATTGTTGGCTCGGGAAAGGCCATGTTTAGGGGCAAAGAGATGAGACGTGTAGATGACTTTGTATTAGAAGGCCTCAGTCACAATCTACTCAGCATCAGTCAACTATGCGACTCAAGAAATTCTATAAGGTTTACTAAGAGGGTGTGTATCATCAAAGGAATAGATGGTATTTTGGTTCTACAAGGAAAAGAAAAAATTGAAATCTCTACCTTTTATGTGGAGAAGATGATATGTGCTTTTTGTCCAGAGATTAAGAAAAAAAATTGTGGCATAAATAACTTGGTCATCTATGTCAACCATATCTAGAAGATCTGGTAATGTGTGAAGAATAAAGAGACGTCTCTAAGCTATCATGTGATCGTACACATACGTGCGACGCCTGTCAATAAGGAAAGTTCATCAGAAAGATTTACAAAGAAAAGGAAAATAAGTCGACAAGAGTGCTTGAATTGGTGAAATCTAATGTTTGTGGACCAATTTCACCCATAGACATAGAAGGGAAGAGGTATTACGTTTTTTTCATTTATGACTATAGTAGAACGGCATGGGTATTTGTTATTTCCCATAAGTGTGATGTGTTCAGCTGCCTAAAATAGTACTAAAGAGAATCTGAAAGGATGTGTGGATAGAAAATTTTGTTGTTTCGTACAGACAATAGTATAGAATTCAAAAACAGTCTTGTGGAAGTGTATCTCAAGATACATGGGACAAGGCATCATGTTTCTTCAATAAGAACTCCCCAATATAATGGAGTGGGTTAAAGGAGAAATCAGATCATCAAGAACATGGAAAGAACAACGCTTATAGAAAAAGACCTACAAGAGAAGTTTTGGAAGGATGAAGTATGGACATCAGTCTACACTTCTAATAGGTCTCTATGGTGTCCAAAGAAAGGAATGACTCCGTGTGAAATGTGGTACGGAAAGAAGCCAACATTGAAAAACTTTCGAATATATGGAAGTAAGTTATCCATTCTCATTAAATAAAAGAATTAGAAGTTTGAATCACGTGGAGATGAGTGAATTTTTCAAGGCTACTCAGTCAAAATCAAAGCATAAAAGTGCTTTCACAAGAGGCTGGGAAACGTTTTTGAGAGAAGTAACATCACCATTGTGGAAAATGAAGAGAATTCTCAACATCACAGTGAAACATTTCTTGATGAATGTGATGAAGAGGATATTAACACAGAAGTAGGAGAAGTGGCAGATGCTGACTCATAAAAAGACACTGACGATGAACAAGAAAGTGTCAAGTCTGTGTCTGCATGGAAGCCAAAGATTCGAGCTGTAATTGATAGGCAGAATATCATTGGTGATAAGACAGCTCTTGTTCAGACAAGAAGAATGAAGTCACTAAAGAAGAAAAGTTTCCTATAACAGGTAGAGCCGAAATTCTTTGCTGATGCAGCTGAAGATGAAAACTGGGTTCACTCTATGAATGAAGAGCATGATCAGATTGAGAAGAACCAGACATGGGAGATTGTTTCAAGACTAGCAGATAAGAATATCATCGGGACTAAATGGGTCTTTCACAACAAGATGAATGAAGATGGCACAATGGTTCAAAACAAATCATGAATAGTGATCAAAGGACACTCACAGATAGAGGGAATAGATGTTTATGAGACATTTGCACTGGTTTCAAGGCTGGAGACAATCAGATTTTTCCTAGACATTGCAGTGCAACAGAAGTTCAAAGTGTACCAAATGGATGTCAAATCTTTATTCTTGAATGGGATTTTGGAGGAGGATGTGTATATTGAGAAGACAGATGGTTTTCTTATTCATGAGGATGAGAACAAGGTTTTCATACTGATGAAGGCATTTTATGGGCTGAAATAAGCACCAAGAGCATGGTACTCAAGGCTTGATAAATAATTGAAGAAGCTTGGTTTCCAACATGGGGGAGTTGATTACAATCTCCATTTCAGTAATGAAAGTAATAAAAGGATGATGGTGTTGGTGCATGTTAATGACATAATATTTGGCGGATCAGATGAAGATCAGTGCTGACAGTTCTCCGATTTCATGAAAATCTAAGTTTGAAAATGTCAATGATTGGAGAGCTAACGTTTTTTTCCTTGGTCTACAAGTGACACAAGGACGGAATGAACCATTTATTTCTCAATAAAAATATTCCAAGGTGGTTTTGAATGGTTTTGTACTGGAAAATTCCTTGGAGATGAAGACTCCAGTTGCTACCCGGACAAAACTATCCAAAGATAAGGATGTCAAGGCAGATAATATCACAAAATACAGGCAAATTATTGGAATTTTATTGTACTTGAATGCAACAAGGCATGATATTGTTTTCGCCACATGACAAGAAGTGAGATATCAGAGTAATCAGAAGGAAATATACATTCTTACAGTGAAAGGAATACTTTAGTATATCAAGGGAATGGTGGATTTAAGCTTGACATATAATGAAAAATCTAGGCAGAGTTATTGGGATATACTAATGCAGACTGGTCTGGTTCAACAGATGACAGAAAATCAATTTCCGGTGGTGAATTCTGTCTTGGTGTATTGTGTATTTCGTGGCTAATAAACAAACAAGATTTCATTTCATTGAGCACCACGGGAGCTGAGTATATTGAGGCCACTCATGCATGCACACAGTTATTGTGGATGAAGCAGAAGCTTGAAGATATGGTAGTTGAAGTAAATTCTCCAATCAAAATCCAGTGTGATAAATGATGTGCTATCAATCTTAGAAAAAATCCAGTTCATCACTCAAGGACAAAGAAAATTGAGATCAAATATCATTTCATCAAGGTGAAGGGGGAGCAAGGGCTTTTGAAGTTAGAGTATGTGCCTACAGAGCTAAAGGATGTAGATATTATGAAAAATGACTTACCCAATGAAGAATTTCAAAGGTATCGACTGGCTCCGGGAGTTTAGTCGACTCCCCACTCTTTAAATAGTGTAGATGTGGAACCCCCCCTCTCCCCGAGGCATGATGTGTTTTTCCCTCATGTGCTGATATGCTTTCTCTACTCTATTACAGACCACGAAGGAGTTCCCTTTGGGTTCGTTGACAAAGGGAGAGAAAATAGTGATTGTTCAAGTGGGAGACAATGTGGAAATTTGATAAATCATGACAATTAGGGGGAGAAGCTGACAGGTGGAGCATCCAGATAGGGGCGGTATTAAATCTTACGATGCTAGAAGTGATCGATCAATGAATATATATCACAACAGTTGAGAATCGTGATAGAAGAAAAAGAATAGCGTTGGAATGTGGTAAAAATATTTCCAAATTGTTTTATTAGTTTGGTGTCAACAGTGGGTGTCAGATTTGAAGTGATTCATTGATGAACTTTTCATTTACTCTTGTTTCTCACCCTGAGCATTGCCCACATGGGCTTAGAGTATGTGTTGAGTAAATCATTGATCCTAGTGGAATCGTAATAGGTGAATGGTGGCTGAAGAATTAGATATGTATCTTTTTATGTAAAAGTTTTCAACAAACCCAAAGGGGGAGATTTTTGGGAAAAAATCCCTCAAGGTATCGTTGAAGCATTTTTGCAGTGATTGTGTTTGTTAACAAAGTGGGTCGTTATGTTGTATATGTTGACAAAGTGGGTTTCTTTGTGGCATGTCAAGTTCATGGGATTTTGTTAATGATCCATGTTTTATTCAAGAACATCTACAAAGGATTGATCGATCTGGAGGCGGTTGAAAAAGAGCAGATACAAGGTGACGCCGTTTTGGAAAAGGGACTTGCGCGCCATTATCTTGAAGGAGAGGAAACATGTGGGCCATATATTTTTCAAGATTATAACATCATAATATGTCAAATGGATAAGGGGTGACCAAGTTTACAAGTTGCTCATGCAAGTGACTTGCGTGGTGGAGACTTGCACGCCGAGACTTGCATGCCAAGAGGAAACTTGTGCACCGTCACCCAAGGTGTCCATATGCCTATAAATAGAGGTCAACTACACCTAATTCAGTGTTACTTCAACAAATAGATAAAATTAGAGCTCCCTTCGCACATGTGTGGTGGTGGAACAAGTGGTAGTGTGGTCGCGCAAGTAGATGTTTTGCGCCAGTTGATTGATGCGTGTCCCGAGTGGTTTGGGCGAGAAAGGAAGGGAGTAAACCAAGTTTTTAGTTGAAGAAGGGGGTGTCACAAAATTAGTTTAGCGACACTTTTGTGCTATGTTTTAAATAAGTGCGATAGTTGGTGGTTGCACGCAAATAATTGGTTGGGCATAAAAGGGTGCGAGTCGCGCATGTTTGGAGTTGCAGAAGCTAGTGTCACGCAAGTGGTTGAGGTGAAATTGCACTCCAGTTTTAACTTGTGTACTGAGACTTCCGCTCCAGCTTGGAGAAGTGATCCAGTAATGGTTGAAGCATGGAAGTGATTCAGTGATGCCTGAAAGCTAGAAGATTGCATGATACCTTTAATGAAAAGTGAGATTCATCTACGAGTGAAAGCTCTACTTCAACAGTGCATCTACATAAAACAGAGGATGTATTCATTTCTGATAATGAAGAGACCTACAAGTCTATAAACTGTGAGTGGATCCTTTCTAGAGAAGTGAGAAAAGAAATAGGAAGAAGGTGATCCTATCCACCTGCAGTGAGCCAGATAGAGAGACAGGGGGTGACCATCGGGAAAGTAGTGAGCTAAACATAAACATTGTAATGGCAGTGAGACTGGGAATAGAAGTGGTCTATCCCAAAATTTGTAAAAAGAAGTGCACTTTTAGTGGATTTGGTACATCTTCACATCGCTAGTGTATGATCCTTGGATGTAGCACAATTAGGGTGAACCAAGAAAAAATCATTGTGTCTTGTGCATGCTTTAGTTTTTGTTTATACTTTGCTACAGTAAAGAGAGAGAAGGGAGTCTTTCTTAACAGCGAGACAAGATCAATAGGGGCAGTTGTTTTAATCCATCATACCCTGATTCACCCCTTCTCTCACGGTATCTAAATTAGTGGACCTAACAAGGGTTGTGTGGTTGAACTGAAATCCATGAACTACGATATTCAATTAAGAATACTTTCTTCATCTTGGAAAAACAAGGAACACATAATCTCTTTTAAAATATGAAGACCTAGTCCTTGTCAACATTAAATTCAAAAAAATTACCTTTTATAACCAATTATACCATTTTGGTATCTGATGTTCTTCCTTCTTTGCTTTTTTAATTCTTTCTGAGATAGTTGAATTCACTATCATATGAATTAAAATTGAAAAATTTCCTACAAAAATAATTTCCATGAAAAAATTCTTAATGTCATTAATGAAGGGGTCTTGTTCCAAATATAAAATGTTTAAAGTATCTTGATGTTATCAACTGAAGGCATATACCTCTTTGTTTCCTTTTCTAGGATAACAAATAATCATTAAATCATAATCATCTTTCCGTTCCATCCATATTCTCTAACTAATGTTAAATTTCTTATGATAAAATGAATAATATTGAAACATTTTTGTTCAGCATATATTTTATATTTACCTCTATAAAAATGTTGGCACCTAATTTTTAAAGATAAGACGAAAACATATAATTTCAAATAATGTGTATGATAATTTAACTCATGAGTTTTGGGTTGTCTTGTTGAATAAGAAATTACCAGATCATTTTGCATCAGAACACAACCAAGTCCTTTAAATGAAGAATCATTATAGATGAAAAAGTCACCATTTCTAGATTCATGATCCGAAAATGAATTATTCGACAATATCATCTTCAGTTCTTAAAAACAGACATCACAGTCTTCTATCCAATAAAATTTTATTCCCTTTTGTGGTAACATATTTTGGTTCTAGATAACCATGAAATGATTTTAATAAACATTGAGTATTATATTTCATCTCAAAAAAAACAATGATTCTCTAAAACATTTATTGGCATTGGCCACTCATCAACCACATTGGTTTTGGTAGGTTATAAGATTATACAATCATTATTTACAATGATCCCATGAAATGAAATCAACTGTAACCAAAAATCACAATTTCTAAATTTTGTGTATAAGTTATTTTTGTTAAATGTTTATATAAAAAACCTTATTTTTTTCATGATCCTCATATGTTTTTGAAAACAACATGATATCATCATTAAAAATAACAAAAAACATATCCAAATATTCACAAAATATTATATTCAGAAGATCCATAAATACAACAGTGGTATTTTTCAAACCAAATGGCATAACAATAAACACATAATACCCATATATAGTAAATAAATATGGTTTCAAAATTCAATCCACCATTGCCTTCAATAGATGGTTCCCAGATCTCTATTCAATATTGGAAAAATATTGATCTCCATAGATCTAATAAAAAAAGTCATTGCTATGAAAAAATGGATACATATCTTTAAGAGTAATTTAATTTCAAAGTTCAATAATCAATGAAAATACTTTAGGAACTGTCATTATTTTTATAAAAAAATGGAGCACCCAATGGTAATGTGCTGGGTCAAATGAAAGCATTCTCAGGAAACTCAAAAAAATAATTTATCAATTATAGACATTACAATTGATCCATTATATAATTGGGTTTATAAATTTTATTAGCACGAGGAACATTTTTATTTGAAAATTAAACATTCTGATAAGTTATAAATCCTAGATAATTATCAGAAAAAACATCTGAGTATTCATTTACCACAATAACATCATTAATCTATGAACATTCATTATCTTTAACAATATGTGATAGATAAATTTCATATCAATATTTTACCTTTTTATCATCTTCATGATATGTTATTAATGGTATGGGTTCTTTATTTCATAAAAACGGAAAATATTTTTGAAAAATAGATTTCATATATATATAGTCAATCATAGAACGGTAAATAGATAATAAACCCATACCTAGAATAACATTAAAATATAATAGAGGGAGACATGGTTTTACAGGTAATTCCATTAAATAGATAAGAAAGGAAGATTTTTTAATGTGTTTTTTTCTTAATATTACCCCCTTGTGTTTTTAGCATCAGTCATGATTTCATTTTATGTGGTGAAATTTCTAATTTTCAAGAAAATTCTACAGATCTAAAGGAATGTGTAGGCCCCTTATCAAACAAGGAATTAGAAAAATCTATGTAATAAAATAGTGTACCTGATTATAATTCTTTGGATAGACCAAAATCTACTGAATTAGGCTAAAATGATTTCACTTCACCATTCTGGTTATAATATTTCTACATCCTATCATTCAAATCATTCTTTGGGTAGGTTTTGGAATAATAACCCATATCAAAACATTTGGAACACATTATAGTTTTCTTTCAAAATTAATCATACCATCACTAAGATGTTTTTCATTACAATCTCAGGACATATTTCAAAACCCAACACATAGGAAACACTACCACTATTTTTGAAGTCTCCAATATTCTTTATACAACACTTCCCACAAATTAGAAAATAAATTTTCAAACCTTCAAATTTCATTGTTTAATTTTCACCCACTTCCTCCATTTGTACTTATTCTTCTTTTTGTTTTCAATGTACACATGCTTATCAAAAAGCACCATTTCTACCCTTTCATTACATTGAACAAGTTTCCAATAAATTTTGAACTCATGAAAGGCCAAATACCTTCCATATATTGGAATCAATTCTATGTAGAAACTACTGATTTTACTATTAATTTCCTATAAAATATTGAGAGAATAATATGCCAAAAATATGATGTTTTCTTAATAGATGGACTCTAAATATTCACCCTTTATTTCAATTCAAGTAGTTAATTTTAAATAATAAGTCAAACCAACATAGGAAAATACTTTTCAAGAAACATATTGGAAAATGCATTCTATTTGAAGGAATTTATATCCACTCTAAATATGATATTATTGACCATTGACCAACACTGGTCGACATAAAATTCAATACATTGTGGAGAATTACTAAGCTATGGATTATATGAACATCCCATGACATCCAATATTTTTAAAGGGATTTAATCCATCTTTAAGCTACCAAAAGGACATAATATTCACTAAAAGCATGAAGGTATACCCTTGTAAGATGTTTCACTATCATCATGTAACATTGTAGTAGCTCGGGGTATCCACTTTCATGGATTTTACCTCCATTTATATCCTATGTCAGCTGTGCCATCACATTCAAAAATTTCTCAGTTACAACTCTCACCATTCAGTGTTGTGGATTCTGAACTATGACATCCTCTTTGTGTCCTCCATCTCCAGCTTCCTTATTTCTTCAATGGGAAATCATTATAAAGAGATGTATCATAGATGATGAAACTTGGTAATCATACAATTCTATATCATTTAAAATTAAACAAAGAGTAAAAATAATTTATGACATTCTATTAACATATTCCTAGCCCCTAATTTTATCAACATCGTTTAATGACCCCAACTATAAGGACCCGACTATAAAATTTATATAATCAAGTTAATTAAAATAGAATTATCTTTCTTACCTTTCCAAATATCATGTTGGTTTATATTCTTAGATTATTAGGTCACGAATAATTCATGAAAATCCACTAGATTACAACATATCTAATATTACAAGTATGTCAAATTCATCCATAATAAAATGTTTTTGATAAAATGTTAATTTTTTTAATTAAAAATCATTACAATATTCATCCAAGAATCATGTTATCTCTTACCATCCTTAATCCCAAAAGAAAAAAATTTAAGCATCGTATTAGAACAATACATCTCAGTAAGGCACACATAATAACTGAGAAACCATTTTTCCATGAACTCTTATAAACATATGAAATCATTTTCAGGAATCCATAGTTATCACCCATAATCTATTATATATATACTTTTTTGAAACTAGATATTTATATGATTCATAAAAAACATAAATAAAACTATTTAGGTAACTTGGGGTATTACATAATTAATATTGCAACCCTTGAAACAAACATATGATTTTTAACCCTCATAACTACCTTACAATGTAACCCTCAAGGCTACCTTATGGTGTAACCATTATAGTTAGACTTGCATTAACCCTTATGGTAAACTTCCAACATAAACATACCCATTTCATTAGATAGAGATACAGGTCCCTACCATCGTCATACACAATGAACATGGACTAGAAAATAATCATAAAAACGAATATATTAAAATCATTTCATTTTAATTTCGAATGAATAGAAATATAACACGGTTATTTTTTATGGAAACTCTATTACATTGGTTTTTTCATTATTCCAAAATTTTTAAACCTCCTCTTGAATTCTTCTCCTTTAGACACTCTATAAGGGATTTGTTTGGAACTTTTGGTGAGACAATTAGGTAATGGATCTAGAGATAAATTTTGGGAGTGACTGGGGTATAAAATGAACAAACTACAAGTCTTTTAGGGTTTTGGAGAAGATGTTGTGAGGTGTTTTATTTATAGTGGAGGAGATTGGTTTTTTTATTTTAATCATGTGATTTTTATTTTGGATCAATACAATGAATAATTTTAGAATTATACCTTTATATATGAAAATACTAGAGATATTATTATTATGTGATTACATCATCCATACATCATCTATGACTCAATAATCCAGGTATTTAAATAATTTTGTAAATTATCATATTTCACTATTCTTAAAAAATTCAACTATTTCAGAAAAAGATAAAAAATAACCATAACCATATTTTGACATATTGAATTAAAAAATAAACTATTTTTATTAATATAATTTTCTAAATATGATAACATTAATTTTTAATTAAAATTAGAATATATTTGAAATATACCAATTTAAAAATTATGACTAATTTTATTACACTTTAAAAAATAAATTAGGGTCTCACAAAATTAACTTATAGTTATAGGAAAACAAAATAGTAATGTATGATTATATTTTATGAAAATAACCATTCTTTAAAATCCTTAAATTAGTTTGAAAATCAGAAATAAACATTTATGTTTTATAAATATACGAAAACAAAATTTTTTATATTAAAAAAATCTATTTACATATACTTTGATAAAATATATCCTATTTTAATTTATAAGATGGTTAAACATTAATTGTACTTTTTTAGGTGAGGTTAATAATTAATTGGAAATATTATTATTAGGAATGTTCATGTTACGAATCCTAAGATCATGTTACTATTCCACTAATTGAAATTTGTACATTTTTGTAAATGCCTTTTATTTCATAAAATATTTATAATGAATTTAACTATTTAATTTTAGAATGAAAATAAATTTTTTATAATATCCTTGGCTGTTAAAAATCCACTTTTATACCATAAATTCATGAAATAACCCTATAATACCCTACATATTATCGTGGTATATAGATTGCCCCACACCACACATTCGTAGAAATGTTTAGGGACATGAAACAATAACTAATATGGAATTACAATTTTAAGAAGACTCAGCCTATAATAATGATCAATAGATATTCAAATTAAATAATTGATCTAAAAATAAACCCCAATAATGAAAATATATATATTTAATATATATCGAATACATTTTAGATATGTCAATAATATTGTATAATTCAATTGAGGGAAACCATCAATGAATCCAAAAAAATTCCACCTAAAATTTAGATTATTTGAATGGGGAAGATCCCCCATGATAAAATAAATTTCAGGATAAATTCATTAAGAAAATATACTCCCAAATTGATCTTTAAAAATCTTCTATGAATCCGGTCTATATAATCTCGACATGATCCACATCAACATTGGCTACCTATGAACTATACTTCATTGGTACGAACTATCATGGAATGATAATATATGAACTTATTAAGCTATAAACCCCATTAAAATAGAAGATTACTTATTATACCATAGGTATAATGTGTCTAGATATTAGGAATATCATCTTTTAATAATATTTAGATGAAAAAATTTCCTAAGTGATTCAAAATAAAAATTAACAAAAACAAACCACAATATAAAGAAACTAGAAAAATATGGTCATATATTTAGTAGAGAACGGAGTGGTAGTGTTATGATATATACTGATATAATTATGTTCTGACCCCCATCCTTCAATGATACACATTTAGGGATACAAATGGAGAAATGGAGATAATGACCCCCCAAGTCTAGCCACCAGTAGGTCCTAGGTTAGAAACTAGAACTAAGGAAATACTAATCCAACAATATTCAAGGAATTATTCTTTTATTTGAAACTAGATATAAAGATATGATAGATCATCCATAATGAAACTAAATTACATATATAAGAGAAATTCAAAAACCACCCCATAGGGAAGCATAAAATTTAACTAGTTACAACATAGTGAAACATTAATCTCATGTACCCAAATGAATGCTAAAGTAGGGACTCAACAATTGTCCCAAAGACCGAGCTAGTAATTCCCATCAAGGTGCACATGATCCTACTATAAACATGAAAAAAGTTTTATATATGTATGGTGAGTATATAGATATACTCATCTAGAAAACCAATGTCCATCATGCACATGTGAAAGGAGTATTATAATCACCCCATGAGAAAACAACCCAACCAAACAGAACTTAACCTAGATACAAAACATCACACTGAACAAATTAAAAAATTCATGTAATATAATATATAATCACATTGGGGATATGTTACCCCACACCACTTCCCACATATTAGATGATATTGCATAAAATAAAACATCTCCACGCCACCACCTCTCGAGAAAATACCACATAATATCCCCCCCACACACACATAGTCCCCATAAACCATATGAAACCCCTAACACACATAACTAGGTCAAAAAATCATCATATCCTTCATATAGACACATGGTTTACAAACCACAGCAAATCCCACTAACAAAAACCTAGGTCATAAACCAGGTCACATCCCTCCCGTAGACACCTTGCCTACAAACCACATCACTTCTCGAAGAAACTCACCCACAAAGACCTAGGACTCCCTAACAATAACCAGCATGATGAATTGTGGCCTATCTATACCTAAAAGATGGATTAGGGAAGAGTGGATGACTATCCATCCATCCTCTAACTTGAATTTTTGTGAAAGACACCCTCCCCTATGAAGATCATGGTGTTCTTCATGTAGTGAACAACTAGTGTGGGGGTGCATATAGAAATCACAAGGAACATACAAGTATATACATATATGATACCAAAAGATCTTATGAAAACTATGGGTTCTCAAGATAAACTCTATATCCAAATACTTTTAAATTCACTACAACCTTTGAATACATAACCACAAACATCCAATCAAAAACTCTTCTAAAATTTACAACCAATTTTAATTAACCACCCCATTAATTTTATTGTTTATAATTATCCATATTCAAACACACATCACATCATTTATTCAACTATTAACAATTTTCATTCTGTTATCCAAGTAAACCTTATCGATTCCACATTTTATTAATTAATTGATTATTCGTTCTATCACAATACATGTAATATCCTATCAGAACACACAGAAAACAACACAAAATATCATTTAAAAAGTAGAATATATTGATAACATAATATCTAGAATCCACTTTAAATACACAATGTTTGAAATTATCCTCAATTAATACCCATTCATGGTATGTTATATTTCAATGTAACCAACCCCCAACACACTACTCTTTCTAGTAACACATTACTGAAAAAATAGCTCACAACCCTACTGTACAACACCTATAATCCATTCCACAATCAATAAATCTCTCAAATTGAGATTCCAATACATATATAGATTGATTTATTATCTAAAAGTTGGTCTATAACCCCATGAAATTCAACCCACATCACACAACCATGCTCATAGACATACCACATCACAACCAAAAGAAACCCACACATAACAATATGGGCACTTCACATTTCATTTTTCCCACGCATGTAGCAAAAATCATTCCACACTTCTCATTATAGACCATGATGTAACACATTTTCAGATTTATCAAATGTGAAACTTATTCAATACCACATCGTTATTTAATAGCATTATCAGACAAACTAAATCCTTTGGTATCCATTCATTATCCATATTTACATTATAAACCAATTTCCATATGTGACTGATGAATAGAAACCAAAAAACATGAATCCCATTTAGTGTACAAAAAAGGGCCCCCATAGACCATGATTTTTATCAGGGCATCAAGCATGTATAATCACAATATCAAAATCATAACATAATAACTGAAAAAGCATGAAAAAAGAATCCCTCTACCCCTTTAAATTTAATTTAATGGATTATTATCACTGATTAGCATGAGACAACCATGATACATAGGTTATAAAAATTAGATGCCTCCCACATGAAGCATAATTAAAGGTAAACAAATGAAATTTTACCATTAATTGGTGTCACCATTATTCACATGAGAATAGATTATGTAACAATCCTCTAATCACCTCTCCTTCACAATCTGCATCTATCAGAGGTTATCATGAAACCACTACACCAAAAATGATTGAGATAAATCCAATTAGGAATAAGGGTTAATAAACATAACAAAAATAAGATAATATATGGAATGAAACAACATCTAACTGATAAAAAAGTTTGAAAACGAAGGGAGAATGCACCTGGGAACATCGTGGATCACCAATCGTCAATCTCCAAGATCAATGGATTGAAGATGGAGGAAGTGGGCTCATAGAACCTCTCAGGTAACCTAGGGATTATATTTAATGAGTGGAAGAAGATAAGATGAACAATTAAATGAAATTTTGACTGAAAATAATTTAAAAACAAAATAGGGTTGGTGTATTAAACAACATGTTATACCTTTTCACGTTGTGTCATACCCCAAGGCTGGTTTAGGATGACAAACCCATTCCCTATAGATTTTATTTAATTTTTATAACCCCAAAACACTACACATTGTGAAACCTCCACGGAATGAAAAGAAATATTTTTTTACTACATGTAATCTAGTTACACAATGGGTAACCCACTTATTCTAGGCTTTAGTAACTGAGTTTCTCCAAACTCCACCAAAGCCTCCGTAGAACACTCCAACAACAAAATACTCACAATTTAATAGACCTTGAAAGAATATAAAATTACATACATGACCCCTATTAACAATGTTAAACCATAATTAGCTAGAAATTTGAGGAGAGAGATAATGATCCCTGAGTCCTACCTCTAGTAGGACCCATTTTGGTGACTATCCCCAAGGATATAATAAACATGTAGATAGGAGACATTACCCACCAAGAGAAACACATCCAGAAGAGAGTGATGAGATAGTCACCAACCAAATGTAGCTCAAAATATAATATTCAAGATATTCCTTGTAAGAAAATTATTTTCATGCATAACTACTACAAATGAATGGGAAAACTACACGTACAAAGAGAAAGGTAATCATGATAGAGACAATAAAGCACCAAAAATTACTTTTGAACTGTAATCTAGTAGTAACCAACATAATATGCAACCCTCTTTAATATACCTAGAAAAAATTTTATATATACATTGTGTGATCATAATAGTGTAATTAGTTTGATCCTCCTTGTATCATCTTGTAAAATATAAATGAAATCATCAAAAAGTACAATGGAAAATAATTAGAAACTAACTCATCACCTAAATAGGTATATAATGTTTTCATCGTCACTATGGATACTATCATCATGTAATGTATATAATATCATTTAATAAAACAATGATTATCAAGGGTACCCCACTACTACTTACCTACTATCTTTCCACTCTACTATAATAAAACACATCCTGGGAATCCCTCTATAAAAAGGATAGCCTGCAAATAGTTTGGAAAATATCTACAACATGCACTTCATACATCACAACACAATGCACACGTATCCAAAATAAGCATGTAGTATTTGGTACTCATAGCATCCCATATAACATTTATCACACATTGAGTATTATACCTCATGTCGTCGCATCCCATACACCGAGTACAGATCCTCAAGAAATAATTGCATGTACATGTTATACCCATTGTAGTTATTAGGAGTCTATATCCAGAAAATATTTGTGTGATATAACCAAAATGCATTAATGCTCTCGAAAATGAAATATGGTTACAACTAACCACCATGAAAAACAACACAACTAACAACCAAGAGAAGAGAGAAGGGCCAAAGGGGATAGTCAGCCATCCATCCTCCCATTGGGATGTTGGGGAAAACAACCCCAATGCTAAGAATCACATGGGTTCCAGATTCCCTAAACAACAGGTTGGAGTATAATATAGAAAAAAATTACATGGTATAATAAGGTTCAAAAACAAACTATGTGAATATCTAAGTCTCAGAATCAATTATAGCTAATGTCTCTCAGACTTCTAGCTACCACTTCTTAGACTATATATCCTATAAGAAAAAAACTTTTAAATAGCTATATTAAGTTAATCTATCCCAATTATATCATCTTCACAGTATGTTAATTAATACTATAATCATTAATTAGTCATTAAAAATTCCACATTACATTCCATTAGTATTTTAACAAATGTTCATGCCCACCTGGCATAAGAAAGACGATTCTGCGACTTGTCATAATTTCAACATCAGCATTGCATCCTAGCAAGCTTCAATCCAAGGGTAAAAAATTTATTCATTTATTTAACAACATTGCTTCCTAAATTACTAAGCACTATATGTAAACAATATATTCTCCCCAAACAAAAGGGGATCAACACAGTGATTATTTGAACTACTTTTAGAGTCATTAACACCTATAGTAGGATCATAAACTTGTCCATCCACCACGAGATAAACATGGAATGCACATGGAATACCTCACACATCATCGAATCCCACAGAAAGAGAGTAATCAAACAAATCAATCTACCTTAAGAATTAGGAGATAAAAATGTAAAATACAACTTAGAGACCATAAAAAAAGATTCAAACAAACAAGCATATTTCAAAACCATGGGTAATCCCAACATCAACTCATTCCATCACCTCTGGTTCCATCTCCGACACACTCATGCATAAAATGATTCGTCTCTCTACTCTAGGCACCAAATATTACCACAGAAATAGGTCCTACCTGCCCCTAACCCCACAATAACCCCCTTTTATTTTCCATCATAGGATCTTGTCACATCAAAAGAAGCATGAAATAAATATAGCAACTCACTCAACGCCCTAAATCAAGGATTCTGGCCTTTACACAAAACTTTATCTCACAGTTTCAAAACACATTCCGTTGGTGTTTACAAGAAAGATGGAAACTCCGGAAATATAAAGGTATTATATTTTATCAAGAAACCATTTCTTATTTCATCTTGAATTATCGATTCATTATAATAGGTTCCACTGTGGACAATGTAATCAAAAATAAATAAACACTATTAGTAACTAATTAACTAATTAATATAAAATGTCTTTAATTACTTTCTCAATATGCATCAGCATGATTCATGTTCATTAACCAATTCAGATAAACATGAAAATTTTCATTAATTTTCTTGTCATCAAATTTCATAAAAAATAAAAAGATTCATTAAACATGACTATTAATTACATTTTCCAATTAATTATCAATTAATTCCATCATTATTTTTTCAACAATTTCCATCATGAACATTATTTTCAACCAAGAAGATAATACATATTACACTATCTATAAAATCAAGAGGCCAACTTTAACAAGAAATTATAAAGCCACATCGCTTTGCGATTGATATCAATTCAATAATATGTTTCACATATTTAATTAGTTCAATTTCATTATGATTGATGGGGCTATATCACTCATACTCTATGACTACAATAAATAAAATAGAGAAGAAATGAATCCCCTACCTGAGAAGGTTGTCGATGCACTTCTCCTGAGACGAGACCACACAAAACGTTCATGATAACCTCTCCCGCAACAACTGCATCAACATGAGAAAGTCGCGACACTACCATACCAACCAAAAACCTAGAAAATACCATTAGAAACATGTGAGGTCATACGCCATAATATTATGAGAATACATGGGAGGAAATTGATTGAAGAACCACCAAATTGGATGTAGAAGATAACTCGGATTGAAAGATGATCACTACAAATCAAATGAGGATCTAGGAATCAATACCTATCTATGGAATTCCCAAAAAAAATAAAGAAGGGGTCACCATGTTCCTAGGAGTAGAGAGAGTCAATGAAGCTGTAGGGACTAAAAAACCAGAGTGGTTGGAAATGGTTTTAAAACATATTACCTCAGGGGATTTTAGGATGTATAATCCCCTCTCACATCATGTAATGCTTAAAGGTTGGATTTTGTGGAAAAAATCACCCCCATTGTATTTATTTAATTTTAAGACTTTGTAATATTACACAAAATTAAAACCAATTTCACACTATGTAACTATTTATGACATGAAAGACTTCCCTAATTCCATCTCTCAGCACTGGAAACGTATCTAAACATCCTCTGAGCCTCCTATGAGCTCCACAATCCATAGAATCCTGGAAACGTCTGATTTATGTGGATTCAGGACCTTACATCAGATACCACATGAGACATTCTCAACCCAAAGAATCAAAAACCAACCTAGAGAGGAAATAGAAAATGGAGTCATCTAAATAGTATCCTTGCGAGATACCTCTCAAAAGAGATCAAGAGATAATAAGGAAAATAGAAAGCCATCTCACAATAAGAGATGGAATTCAACCAAAAAATGAATAATGTTACAAGAGAAGAGAAAAAACATTAAACAAATCATGTTACTAAGCATGTATCTACGAATCACATTCCTAGGTACTCTCCTCCATGCAACCGTAACACTAAAACATATGATCTAAGGGGATAACATGCAAGAAAAAAACCATCTCCTAGTGGTCCTAGATCTCTATATGTTTCTCCTAAAACGTTTCATCATCATCAACAACAATATTTCCCCCATAGATGATGTGAGATTCACATTGATGATAACGATGGATATGACACATGACAAAAAAGCATGTATACTGCTCATATGTAGAAGAATAGCTATATGATATTCTGCATTAACAATATGACCAAACACTTTGAAATTTCCTACAAATCAGGGAGAAAACATACTATTACGACCAAACCGTCTCTTCCCCTAATGGGGAACCCCCTTTAGGAACATAAGATACCAAATGTAGAACTCGAAAGGTATCCTCCTATGATAGGTATAAAATTTTTCGTGATCATGCACTACCTTCATCCTCTCATGGATCACCAGAACCATCTGTGTCATATTTTGATCTAGTTTGGTATATAGTAATTATGACTCTCTGACTCTAGTCCAAAACAATGGAGAACGGGAAGTTCATACATACAAGGGTTCATACGGCATAAGGCCTATAGTGGAGTGAATTTATTTTGTATGATGAATCTAACTAGGGAATGTTCCACATCCTCAAACCTCCAAAATATAAGACACAAGAGTGCAAAAATTATTCATGAGTCTTGATGGACTAATCCTTATAACCGGTTGTCTATGAAAGAAAATTAGTGATAAGACAAAAACGAAAACCTAAATCATAATTGAGACATCTCCACACCCTAGAGGTATAATGAGGATCTTGATCAGAAATGATCATCCTCGGGACTCCATGGAGTCTCACCAACTCCTCTAGAAATTTCCTTGATAGAACCTCTATTGATATCAACTCCTTAATAGCTATATAGTGGGAGTATTTCATCAAATGATCCTCTACCACCCACATAGTATCATAGCCTCCCTATGCTCCAGGAAAAACTGGTAGCAATGCCCATAGATATTTCCTCCCCCTTCTAGTGAGGATCTTCTTAACGGCTGGAGAAAACCACTGGGAACATGGCTCTCAACCTTGACCTTCTCACTGACCAAACATCTAGACAAAACTCGGCAACTGCACAATTCAAACCAGGCCATCAAAACTGACCTATCATGGTTCTATACAACCTTTTGACATAAGGATGCAATGAAAAAGGTAAAATATGAAATTCTATGAGAACCATATCATGTATCACCAAATGAACAAAAATATTACCCTAATAAAACACTCGATGTTGATCATCCGTACAAAAACCATCAGAAGTCTCTCTATAAAAAACTCGATCTCCCCAAACCTCCACCTCAATATCCCCCATCTGGGTGTCCTATATTTTCTTAACCCGAGATGACTTCACCGTCATCTAAAATATACATCCTATACAACTAAATTCTCCTATATCTAGGTAAAATATTTAATGTTCTTCCTTTACACTACATGAATCACCATATTCATGAAATGCGTCATGTTATGACATCTTACTCAGTGAATCAGCTACAAAATTCCCATTCATAAGTGTGTAGAATTTATTAATGTCATAATATAATAAGAAATCTATCCACCAATGTATATTCATGTTCATTTCACAGTGGTAGAAATCATATCTCAGGATCCTATGATCAGTGAGGACCATAAAACACTCACTGATGAGGTAATGTCACCCCAACTTTATGGAAAAGACCACTGATACCAACTCAAGATCATTGAGAGGATATTTAAATTAATGGGGATGTAATGATGGAGACCACTTATAAATGATCAATTTTTGATGCATCAGAACATAGCCCAAACCCAGACATGAAGTATCATAGAAAACATCGAATTTATGTCCTTCAATGAGAACATAAAGGACTGGTGCTCTAACAATATTCTCCAATGAATAATACAAATATTCCAGAAATTGATCAGTGCACAGAAATTACTAATCCATTCTAGCCAATGCTATTAGTGGTGTCAAAACCCAAGAGAAATATTCTACAAACATCTTGTAATATCATAAAAGGCCATGGAATATACACACCACTGGTACTATCTTGGGGGATTCCCAAGGAACAACTTCCACTATCATTGATGGATCCACATCTAATACCCACTAGGATACAACATTCCAAATGAAACGGACTTCTCAAGACCAATACTCACACTTCAGAAACTTCTTAAAGAACTTCTCAAATTGATGATATTCAATAGTTGCTTCAAGATATCATAATTTTTCATCCTCAGATGGAGAGTACACAATTATTTCATCAATGAAAATCACAATGAACTAATCCAGGAACTCATAGAACATAGACTTCATTAACCCCGCGAACATTGTTGTACAATTATCCACAATGAAGGACATCACAAATAACTCATAATTCCCATGAAAAAACAGAACGTAGTATTTGGAATATCATCATCTTTTAAATTCGTATGATGTTATCCTGACCACAAAAAAATCATTGAGAATTAACTTTCACCCTTCTTATGATCAAATAAATCATCAATCCATTGAAAATGGTAGTATTACATCACAGTAACATGGTTTTAATGACAATAGTTGATACACAATTTCAAATGTAACGACTCGGGTTTTTTTCCCTGTCAGACATTGGAATTTTTCTACGAATAATTCCAGAGCTAGGCGCGAAGACGACGTGCGATTCCGAGGCCCGGTGTGCCCGAAATTAATTTTATAAAAATATTAAGTATTTTTATAATATACACGTAGAGAGGGTGTGATATCTCCTAAACGGTAGCTCGGAAGGGGAATCTTAGGGCATGGTTGCGTCCGGAACGTGCCGTTTACCCTAGGCGGGGTGTAATCTTTGCGGGCGCGGGCCTGTAGTGAGAAACGCCACCAGGGGCATTCCCGTAAATAAGTGGCAAGTTAGTGTGCGAGCGTCGGCTCAAATAACTTCTGAACAGAGTCTCGGATGGAAAATCTGAGACCGCCGTTGCGTTCAGAACGACGTGTTTACCCTAGGGGTGACCTTACTTTTGTTCGCATCAGGCGTCGGGTCCGAGGCGGGTTTGGCGCCGGCGGGCCGCTGATATAAATATCAGCGCCCCCCCCCTTTTAATCGTTCTTCGCCATTCTTCGCCGCCACTCTGCCGAATCGAGCCAACGGAGCACCCATGAGCTCAGAATTCGACGGCGGACGTTCCAGGAGTGCGCAGCGGAAGCTTTGGAGCGCGGATCTGAGGTAGAACGTCGGCATTTCGCCCGCGAGGTAGGCGGATTTGAGTTTTAACCCCCGATCCCGTTTTTAATGCATTTTTCTGTAAATTGAAGCCGTTGCAGTATATATCGGGTCCCGAGGGTCGTGTAGATGCCTCCGGATCACCAAACGGACCACCGGGGTGCCCTCGGCGGTCCGCCGGCGCGCGGCGGAGGGCTGCCGGCGGCGGCGGCCGGTCCGGGCCGGCCGGACCGGCCGGTCGGGGCCGGTCCATGCCGATCCGGCCACTTTTCGCATACGGGGGTCTTTAAACCCCCGTATCTTTCACTTCGGGAGTCGGATTCGCGCGCTGTTTGCGGCGACGTGTCCCTGACGACGAGACAAACCCTCCTGTGTGGGTCCGAGGGGTTAAAGGTTTGAGATCGTGGCCCGGGAGCTAGAAACGTCGTATAAAATAATATTATTTTATTATTTTACAACTTCGGGCCATGGTAACTTCTACCCGGACCGTCCGAATGACGTGCCGTCAGTGGCATTGAGACCCTGACGGTACGACGGACTTTTTGAGAAGGTTTCCGGGTGTTGGGACAGCGAACGGGGTGCAGGCCCCACGAGGCCGGGTTTTGGCGTTTGCGGAGAAACGCAGCTTTTGCACCAGGAGTCCGATTTTGGCGGATGAATAGTCGATCCTGTGGGTTTTTCCGAGAGGATCGCAATGCTGCATTCCGTTCGATGAGTTTCGGAATCCAGGCGTGGGCCCCACCCGAGCTGGCCTTCGGTGAATAGTACCTTTTTCACCGGGTGTCCGTTTCGGACGAGCGAGTAGTCGATTCCGCTTGTTTTTCCGAGGGGATTGCCATGGTGTGATCCACTCGATGGGTTTCGTGATCGTTTTGTGGGCCCCGTACGAGCAAGATACGGTGAATAGTGCCTTTTTCACCAGTGCTCCGTTTCGGGCGAGTAATCATCCTATCCTAGGTGTTTTTTCGCATGGAACGCGATGGTGGCCTCGGTTTTGTCCTAGGAGGTGCGCAGTGTGGCGTTATGGCGGGTCGCTCGGGTTAGCGACGTTTGGACCAGTAGTGGTTGAGGGTTCTCCCTTGATTCGTTCCTACGAGGGTTTGTGTGGTATCACAACCTTCATATGGGTTTGTGATCCTCTCGATGGGATGTTTAAACTGTTAGGGTTGTGGTATCCCTCCGGTGGGCCCGAAGTGGATCCTCTAGCATCTTTACCCTAGATCGGGTTCTTGGTATCGCTGTGATCGCTTATTTACGGGCGGCGATCCCCTATCTAGAAGGTTAACCCCGTAGGGTTTGTGGCATCATCAGGAATATGATCCCCTACACGGTGGGTCATGCACATTGGGGTTGTGGCATCGTCAGGTTTACGATCCCCTACTCAGCTTGATGTTTATAGTAGGGTTGCGGTATCGTTGGTTATACGATCCCCTACTCGGCGCTTGGTGTCGGTAGGGTTGTGGTATCGTTGGTTATGCGATCCCCTACTCCGCGCGTGGTTTCGGTAGGGTTGTGGCATCGTCGGTTCGATCCCCTACATCGCGAGTTATACTAGGTAGGGTTCCGGTATCGTCGTGACCATCTTTATATGGACGCTGATTCTCTATCTGAGTGTGGAGCTTCTGTCGAGTGCCAGATCGGGTTGTGGTATCCCCTAGCGGATCCTGGGTGTGATCCCCTATCTGTGAGAACTACGTATGCCAGATCGGGTTGTGGTATCCCCCAGCGGACCCTGGGAGTGATCCCCTATCTGTGAGCTACGTATACCGGCATGGGTCTTGGTATCCCCCTAGCAGACCCTAGCGGCGATCCCCTCTCCGAGGAGTTTGGTGGTTATGTTGCTAAAGTGAGGTTTCCTCAAAGATGCTATCCGATGAGCGTGGTCTCTCGGGTGAGCGTCTGTAATGTTTGCGAGTATCCCAATGGAGTGTATTTCTCGGATGAGTGTCATCTGGTATGACAGTGTTCGTGCGGTTTATTTTCCTGGTTGTGGACAGTTGCTGGTGATGAGGTCGGAACCTCTTGTGGCTTGTGGCGTGAGCTGTGTGTATCTGGATTGTTCAAGGCGTATGTATGGGCATACACCTGAGCTGAGCTGAGCTGACTAGTTGTGTTTAGCCGAGGATGGTCACGAGGTGGAGTTTCTCTCTCGTCTGGGTTCCCTCTGGCTGGGTTGAGTGGATTGTTTCCTTTCAGTTGCTCCCTTGGGTTTTGGGTTTTTGGGGTGCCTAATGAGTATGTTTATACTCACCCCTGCACGGGCTTTGCCCGCACATGTTTGTGTCTTGTGCAGACCACAGGCCTTTGACGGAGTCCCAAGAGGACCCGGAGCAGGTGGAGCTTAGAGAGCGGGTTGACCGGGGTGTATACCGGAGCTGTGCCGAGGGAGCTTTCCGGCGGGCGTTTGTGGCAGCGTTCCCCCTTCTTCAGAGCAGGTTGGTCGCCCTTGTAGTTTTCTTTTGGTGGGCCCTGTTTTTCCCTTGTACTTTCGCTGTTGCACTCTGGTTTGGGATAGATTGTATGCATGAATTTTCTTTCCAGTTTCTATATCTCTGCACTGTTGCATGGAGGTGTTTGTGGGTGCGTGTGTACATGTACCTTAGGCTAATGCCTCCCATGTGTGTGATAGCCTACTCGGCGTTGGTCGCCAACCCCTGGCCTATTGGAGGTGGGCTTGGGGAGTCGCGGCTCGAGCCCCGTTGGGTCGGGTCGTGACAGAGTGGTATCAGAGCAGGTTCCACCTTTGGGATCTCAGAGCGTAGCTGGTCTAGCTGTGAGCTTGGTTTGGGTTGCATAGCGGTAGTGTTAGGATGTTTCGAGTTCGGCTTTCAGGCCAAGGACTCCAGTGTTGGTGTGGCGGCTGACGTATCCATACACTAGGACTCTGATAACCTGCCTTTCGACTCGGGACATACGTACACTGGTCGCAGGGACATAACGGTACATGCATCATATAGGACTGGGTTTTGGGTTTTCATTGTCCTTCTTGAGTCAGCTCTCCAGATATACTCTTTTAATGTGGTGTGTCTTGAATGTATTTCAGGAAGCCTCCACGACGACAACCAGCAAGGGTTCCGCAGCAGGATTGTGCTGATGACCCGCCCCGTGTAGTGGCTGTGGAGCAGGGCGCAGGTTCTGAGGTTGCACCTCCAGGTGGTCTGCCAGTTGATCCACCACCTTTCGAGCAGCTGGTTGTGCCGGCGATGCAGGACGAGGTTGCACGCAGGCTGAGTGCGCTGCACGAGTTCCAGAGGCAGCGACCTCTGAGTTTTCGGGGTGATCCAGACCCCCAGGCAGCTGATGACTGGCTTGAGGCAGTCACCCGAGTTTTCCGCCTAGTGAGGACACCTCCAGATCAGATGGTGGTCCTAGCGGCGAGCCTTCTGCATGGTTCTGCCGGGCAATGGTGGAGTTTGGTTACGCAGTCCCATGACGAGGAGACGCTCACGTGGGCAGAGTTTGAGCGGCTCTTCAGGGAGGAGTTTTTTCCGGTGTCACTGAGGTCAGTGCGGATCCAGGAGCTTCTGCAGCTTCGACAGGAGAGCCTAACTGTGTCGGAGTACTCAGCGAGGTTTACAAACCTGTTGCGCTACTCCCTGGATATGGTTCGAGACCCGTTCTTTAGGGCTCGGACCTTCGAGCAGGGCTTACACAGGGATATCCGAGCAGGTGTGGTTTCCTTGTGCCTGCCCACCTATGCTGGAGTGCTGGAGTGAGCGCTGGTGGTGGAGAGCTTTCTGGCCAAGTAGATCTCTCCTGTTAGTGCTGGGCACGTGAGAGATGAGACTTCATCGGTCGGATCGGCATCTGGTAGCCGACGACAGACTCAGGGGTCTGGACGTGGCCGACGTTTCAGGAGGCGACCCCAGGATGGGGGATCTAAGCCTCGGAGCTCACAGGGCTCGCAGGCCAGTTTTGGTCAGCCGCAGGAGAGACGGTGTTACGCTTGCGATTGTCGGGGAAATCTTGCTAGAGATTGTCCGACCCGACGTGCTGGTGAGAGGGAGCCAGTCGATGGACCGCCTTGGCAGAGGCAGCGTCTCGAGCAAGGAGGTCCGCAGGGCGGCGGACGTGGCGTCGGAGCTGGTGCAGCAGGAAGCGGTGGTAGACAGTACCAGTTTCCACCACCCCCACCCCCAGGTGGTCCACGCCAAGCTCAGGGAGTTGGTGGTCGAGGGCGAGGACAGCTGCATGCCCTGGAGGCAGTCGACCCAGAGGCACCACAAATGGATAGAGGTACGCCTTGTGTCTTTTCTACTTACTGCAGTAGTTTGTCAGACACTGTTTAGCGGTACTCTTTCCTTTTGTTGCTTGCTCTAGTTTTGTTCAAGGCGTTGGTAAGACCCTGAGTGGTTGTTGTTGGGGAGCTCGCTGGTGTGTGAGACCCAGTTGAGAGTCCAGTCGCTTTCCTTGTGCTTAGGGCTTTTCGGGGACAAAAAGTTCTAAGGGGGGAGGATGTAGCGACTCGGGTTTTTGGCCCTGTCAGACTTTGGAATTTTTCTACGAATAATTCCAGAGCTAGGCGCGAAGACGACGTGCGATTCCGAGGCCCGGTGTGCCAGGAATTAATTTTATAAAAATATTAAGTATTTTTATACTATGTATGTAGCGAGGGTGTGATATCTCTTAAACGGTAGCTCCGAACGGGAATCTGAGGGCATGGTTGCGTCTGGAACGTGCCGTTTACCCTAGGCGGGGTGTAATATTTGCGGGCGCGGGCCTGCGGTGAGAAACGCCACCAGGGGCATTCCCGTAAATAAGTGGAAAGTTAGTGTGCGAGCGTCGACTCAAATAACTTCTGAACGGTGTCTCGGATGGAAAATCTGAGACCGCTGTTGCGTTCAGAACGGCGCGTTTACCCTAGGGGAGACCTTACTTTTGTTCGCATCAGGCGTCAGGTCCGAGGCGGGTTTGGCGCCGGCGGGCCGCTGATATAAATATCAGCGCCCCCCCTTTTTATCATTTTTCGCCGTTTTTCGCCGTTCTTCGCCCCCACTCTGCCGAATCGAGCCAACGGAGCGCCCACGAGCTCGGAATTCGACGGCGGACGTTCCAGGAGTGCGCAACGGAAGCTTTGGAGCGCAGATCTGAGGCAGAACGTCGGCGTTTCGCCCGCGAGGTAGGCAGATTTGAGTTTTAACCCCCGATCCCGTTTTTACTGCATTTTTCTGTAAATTGAAGCCGTTGCAGTATAGATCGGGTCCCGGGGGTCGTGAAGACGCCTTCGGATCGCAAAACGAACCACCGGGGTGCCCCCGGCGGTCCGCGGCGGAGCCGCGGCGGCCGGCCGCCCAGCGCGGCGGAGCCGCGGCTGTCGGCCACCCAGCGCGGCGGCGCGCGGCGGAGGGCTGCCGGCCCGGGCGGGCCGGCGGCCGGTCCTGGCCGGCCGGACCGGCCGGTCGGGGCCGGTCCGGGCAGTTTTCGCATACGGGGGTCTTTAAACCCCCGTATCTTGCACTTCGGGGGTCGGATTCGCGCGCCGTTTGCGGCGGCGTGTCCCTGACGACGAGGCGAACCCTCCGGTGTGGGTTCGAGGGGTTAAAGGTTCGGGATCGTGGCCCGAGAGCTAGAAACGTCGTATAAAATAATATTATTTTATTATTTTACGACTTTGGGCCGTTGTAACTTCTATCCGGAGCATTCGATTGACGTGCCGTCAGTGGCTTTGAGACCCTGATGGTACGACGGACTTTTTGAGATGGTTTCCGGGTGTTGGGACTACGAACGGGGTGCGGGCCCCACGAGGCCGGGTTTTGGCATTTGTGGAGAAACGCAGCTTTTGCACCAGGAGTCCGATTTTGGTGGATGAATAGTCGATCCTGTGTGTTTTTCCGAGAGGATCGCAATGGTGTGTTCCGTTCGATGAGTTTCGGAATCCAGGCGTGGGCCCCACCCGAGCTGGCCTTCAGTGAATAGTACCTTTTTCACCGGGTGTCCGTTTTGGACGAGCGAGTAGTCGATTCCGCTTGTTTTTCCGAGGGGATCGCCATGGTGTGATCCGCTCGATGGGTTTTGGGATCGTTTTGTGGGCCCCGCACGAGCTAGCTACGGTGCATGGTGCCTTTTTCATCGGTGCTCCGTTTCGGGCGAGTAATCAGCCTATCCTGCGTGTTTTTCTGCGTGGAACGCGATGGAGGCCTCAGTTTTGGCCTAGGAGGTGCGTAGTGTGGCGTTATGGCGGGTCGCTCGGGTTAGCGACATTTGGACCATTAGTGGTTGAGGGTTCTCCCTTGGTTCGTTCCTATGAGGGTTTGTGTGGTATCACAACCTTCATATGGGTTTGTGATCCTCTCGATGGGATGTTTAAACTGTTAGAGTTGTGGTATCCCTCCGGTGGGCCCGGAGTGGATCCTCTAGCATCTTTACCCTAGATCGGGTTCTTGGTATCACTGTGATCGCTTATTTACGGGCGGCGATCCCCTATCTAGCAGGTTAACCCCGTAGGGTTTGTGGCATCATCAGGAATGTGATCCCCTACACGGTGGGTCGTGCACAGTAGGGTTGTGGCATCGTCGGGTTTACGATCCCCTACTCAGCTTGATGTTTATAGTAGGGTTGCGGTATCATTGGTTATACGATCCCCTACTCAGCGCTTGGTGTCGGTAGGGTTGCGGTATCGTTGGTTATGCGATCCCCTACTCAGCGCGTGGTTTCGGTAGGGTTGTCGCATCGTCGGTTCGATCCCCTACATCGTGAGTTATACTAGGTAGGGTTCCGGTAACGTCGTCACCATATTTATATGGACGATGATCCTCTATCTGAGTGTGGAGCTTCTGTCGAGTGCCAGATCGGGTTGTGGTATCCCCCAGCGGATCCTGGGTGTGATCCCCTATCTGTGACAACTACGTATGCCAGATCGGGTTGTGGTATCCCCTAGCGGACCCTGGGAGTGATCCCCTATCTGTGAGTTAAGTATACCGACGTGGGTCTTGGTATCCCCCTAGCAGACCCTAGCGGCGATCCCCTCTCCGAGGAGTTTGGTGGTTATGTTGCTAGAGTGATGTTTCCTCAGAGATGATATCTGACGAGCGTGGTCTCTCGGGTGAGCGTCTGTGCTGTTTGCGAGTATCCCGATGGAGTGTATCTCTCGGATGAGTGTCATCTGGTATGACAGTGTTCATGCGGTGTATTTTCCTGGTCGTGGACAGTTTCTGGCGATGAGGTCGGAACCTCTTGTGGCTTGTGGCGTGAGCTGTGTGTATCTGGATTGTTCAAGGCGTATGTATGGGCATACACCTGAGCTGAGCTGAGCTGACTTGTCGTGTTTAGCCGAGGATGGTCACGAGATGGAGTTTCTCTCTCGTCTGGGTTCCCTCTAGCTGGGTTGAGCGGACTATTTCCTTTCAGTTGCTCCCTTGGGTTTTGGGTTTTTGGGGTGCCTACTGAGTATGTTTATATTCACCCCTGCACGGGCTTTTCCCGCACATGTTTGTGTCTTGTGCAGACTACAGGCCTTTTACGGAGTCCCAAGAGGACCCGGAGCAGGCAGAGCTTAGTGAGCGGGTTGACCGGGGTGTATACCGGAGCTGTGCCGAGGGAGCTTTCCGGCGGGTGTTTGTGGCAGCGTTCCCCTTCTTCATAGCAGGTTGGCCGCACTTGTAGTTTTCATTTGGTGGGCCCTGTTTTTCCCTTGTACTTTTGATGTTGCACTCTGGTTTGGGATAGATTGTATGCATGCATTTACTTTCCAGTTTCTATATCTCTGCACTATTGCATGGAGGTGTTTGTGGGTGCGTGTGTACAGGTACCTTTGGCTAATTCCTCCCATGTTTGTGATAGCCTACTCGGCGCTGGTCGCCAGCCCCAGGCCTATTGGATGCGGGCTTGGGGAGTCGCGGCTCGAGCCCCGTTGGGTCGGGTCATGACAGCAAATTGTCATAAATCTCGTTCATGTAGAAAACTAGTGGACCACATAGGTAAAGGATTCATCGAAAAAAACCACACCATAAATGTCCATAGAGATAGCAATGAAACAATCAAAATAGAAAAGGCATCGTCCAATATGGTGTCAGTGAGATAGAAGACACACCAGGATATAGTTTGATCTCAAACACAATCTCTCATTGATGGGGAAATACTACATCCTCCTTTGGAAAGACATTAGGGAACTACTCTCTGACTGTGTAAAACATTTACTGTCAAAGTAACGATGTACTCAGTATCAGATCATCCATCATTGATGACAGGAAAAAACATGCCTCTAATCCATTAGTGGGTCTCAATACATAAAAAAACCGTTGTCTCTACATCAACTTCGTAGAAAACAACCAGTCTCTAGATGAAATCCATGATATCCTACACTGAATACAACCAATCCATTTCGATGATGATTTCATATGGTTTTATTCATAAACATTGGAAATATCTCTAGAGCAGTGCTTCCCCAATAGTATCTTATAATTTATAAATTTTTCAAACTACTCAGTTCGACCTGTAACAGGCCTAATATACCCAAAAAGAAATTGGAAGCCTATCTAACCCAAGTCTCTATGCATGGAAAATTCCAGTTGATATTAAAGAGTATGTATCTCTTGGATCAAACTATGAATGAACTCACATATAAAAAAATGATACCTTGAACAAAATCTATATCGACTGGTTCTAGCAATAGAAATTCATATAGCAGACCAAAGACTACTGCACTATCTCTCTGACCTAACTGATGAACAACTCTACATCCACACTCTTCTCTCATAAGAAATGGAGCCCCCTCAGAAAATTCTATGAATTCCCCCATCTTCTCTATACAAATCCAAAACTAGATTAACCTACTAATACTACCTTGGTTGGAAATGCCTCAATGGATGAACCTATAGTTGAACAAATGGTGAAAGACGACTACTCAAAAAGGTCTAGCTCTATAGCCACTAATGACCTCAAACTCCATGAGAAAATAATGATCTTGATCACTTTCCATAGGCTTTATATCCACATCCATTGGAGAAACATGACATTTATGTATGATACTTTCCTATATAAGATCAAAAACTCTTCTATCATAACAACTGTGAACCCCATACCATTTATCTGCTTCATGAAGAATCCCAATGATTCCCCTCTCATTCCAAATGTTCCTATCTAGTGTCCACTCTAGATCATCTTCCCTTTCTTGAAATTTGATATATGGATTAAAAAAATGGGGTAACCTAATGATCTTTATTAAAATCCCCCTTGATATGCCTCACTCTGAAATCCTCATCTAATAACAGGTCGGAATCATATCCCAAAAAGATCATGAAATTGAATCCAAAAATATCTCACACTAGAGCTCCCCTTGCAAAGGGTATGAAGCCCCTAGAATCTGGACCCATTCAAATTCGATTAATGAAACAGAGCTCTAATCTTGTCTTGTAAGTCCTCCAACATGACTACCTACTCCTCATTATCCCCATGGAATAAGAACCACTACTACCCAGCTGCCCACACAACATCATCAATGCCAATGACACCTAGTGCTCCTTCTTAGCACTGAACGAACTGAAGGCTAACCCAATCTCCTCTAACTAGTCTTCTTTGAATTCTCCTAAAACGGATCCCTCAAACCTCTATATACTTTGGTACTAAAACTCTCATAACATCCTCACTAAAGTTTCATCATTATCGACCTCTACCTTGTGTAAATCTACTAGTGCAACCTACTAAACATCTTCTTTGTGAACCTGATGAGAACATCAACCCAGTTCTTTTCATTAAAATTAATAAATAGTTATAGCTCATAAACATATAATTTTAAAGACTTTATGATTAATTAATTATTTGTTTATTTTATAATTATTTTTGTTAACATATCCCATGGTCTAGATATTAAAAAACATGCACAAAGATGAATAATTCATGATCCATTCCTAGGTATCTACCCTACAATGTGTATCACATTCTTTAGTAGACTCTATAAGATTAATGGTCCGTATATTTGATCAATAGGGTCAATAAATATCCATGTATCAGATGGTCTCCCATGTTTACAGTGATTGCTAAAGATAACTAACATTGTTTCCCTACCCACCCATCCAACCCGAATGGTTCCTAACTCCAAACACCATCCTACCCATAAACTAGACAACTGATACCACTCTTTTATGAACCTTCCCCACAAATTGTTCCCATAATAGGTGAGAAATGTGAGAAGAGTGATGATGGCCACCGAATCCTGACTCTATTAGGCCCCAGGTTGGCAACTGGAACCAAGGGTATAATAGATATGTAGATGGGAGGAATTAACCAATAAAAGAAATACACGCCGAAGAGAGAGATAAGATATACACCATCCAAATATTGATCTAACAAGAATAAAAAATAAAATCCAAGTACAAAAATGTAATTTCATGTAGGATCTACTATACCTATAATAGAAAACTATAGGTACTAAAAGAAAGTTAAAAAGATAGTGACCACAAATCCCCAACAACTCCCGCAAAACCCAAAGATTGTAGTAACCAGACTGATCTCCAACCAACTCCTGCTGACCTAAAAACTAGTTAATATATAAATATGGTGAGAATAAAAGCATACTTAGTACGAACCCCCTGGAGAATCTCTTGGAAATGTAAGAAAACCATGCTAAAGCACTGTAAACAATAAGTGAAACAAACTCATCACCTTAAAAGGTGTAATATTTTTCCAACCATTCCAGGGATAATCTCACCAATTAACGCATTCATGATAATATAATATAATAAATAATATCAAGGGAACCTCGTGACCCCTTCCCCATTGGGTTTTCACTCTACCCCAAAATCAAACATCATGAGGATCTCCCTCCAAAAATATTATCCCACAGACACCTGGGTGAACCTACACAATATGAATCTTGTGAGACACACCACCACGTCCAAAAAAAAATGTAACCATGTAGTGTATAGGAGCGACCACACCCCTCATTATGAGTATCATACACCCGTTATTATACCTCAGGCCATCACAACCCATACACTGAGTAAGGATCCTCATTCCATGACAACCAATACATTTTATACCCATAGTAGTCCTTAGGTCACTATATCCAGATTATATGTGTGTGAAATAAGCTCAATACATTACATACCTATACCCACATATATGGGGAAAACTAACCTCAATGAATACCATCTCAAATAACTACCAAGATAAAATATCGGATCCAAAGGTGGTTTTCTGCCATCAATCCTCCCAATAAGATGTTTGGGAAAATAACCCCTAGGGCTCAGAATTCATAGGATGTTAGTTTCCAAAACCAAAATGGTGGAGTATATTATTCAAAGAAAATAAAACCAGGATATAATAAATCTCACAACCACACTAAGGTCATATCTTAGTCTCAAACAAAACAACAACTAATTTCTCTCGGACTCTGAGCTACCAAATCTAAGACTAGATATCATATAAGAACACAACCATTTAAAGAGATAATTTAAATTATATTTTCCCATATTTATCAGTTTCACTATATTTTAATTAAATATTTATAAATTAACTATACATTAATAATTAAAAATTACATTCCATTATAAGTTCAACAAATAGCCATGCCCTCTAGGCCTAAAAAAGTAAGTCCATGACTTCTTAGAATTTAAACCACAACATTTCATATCAACAACCTCTAACCCCATGGGATAAATATTTTTTCATTTATTTACGAACATTACATTCTATATTACCAGCCAAAAATAAAACCCATTAAAATCTCCCCAAACACAATGCGATCAACAATGATTAGTACATGAACTACCCATTGAGGCTTCTCCACCTATAGTAGGAGAGTAAACTTGTCCTACTATGATGATCTACGAAAGTAAATCACAAGGCATAGAATTCTCCTCTTCATATCCCATGGAAGGGGAGTAAATAATAAGCTATCACCCTTATGCAATATGGAAAAGAAAGAGATAATCATATATCATGTCCGCCAGCTAAAAAATATATTCAAAAAATAATATAACTTTCATAACCATGGGTCTGCCTAAATGCGCCCTATTCTATCACCTTTGGCTCCATCCCTGACACACTCATGCAGAAAATGATGCGTCTCCCTTATCTAGGCATCAATTTCAACCACAAAAACCGGGTCTCCCAACCCCTCACACCAAAACAAACCTCTAGGATCAACAATCCTAGTATAACATCATATCAAAAGAAGTAGGAAAAAATATAGAAATAGGATATCCGATGTAATGTAAGGCATCCAAAAATTACACACAATGAGATCTCATCGCCACAAAACACAAAACACAAGGCACTAGGCATTTATTAGTTGACGGGAAACTCCGACCCTGTGAAGGCGTTATATTTTACCACACGAGTTATTATTACTCTATCTTGAATTAACTAATTCATTATCACATGTTCTAACTATGGGAATCCTTGTCAACATGATATCCCATCTATCAAAAACATAATAAACAATTAATTTACCATGTCTTTAATCCCTTTCCCAACAAACATCATCATACTTCAGGTTCATTAACCAGTTCAATTAAACATTTGTACATTCATATTATCATCAAATTACAATTAAAACCACCAGATTTATTAATAATTCATTGTTAATTAATTTTTACTATTAGTTATCAATAAATTATATCTTTATGTTCTTCAAAAATTTCCATCAAGAATAGCATGACAAACCAATTAAGGAATAGAGAGCACACTATCTAGAATATTAAAGGTAAACTGTTATCATTTTACAAAGAAGTAAAAATTCAATGTGATTGATAATAATTCTATAATGTTGTTCAAGTATTTAATTATGTCAATTTAAATGTGATCCTAGGGGTTAAGTCTTGCTAAATTTATGATTTCATGTAATTAAATAATGAATTAAGAAATACCTATCTTCAAAAGGTTGTCGATGTTCTTCGCATGAGTACATAAAATGTAATGGACCCCAATAACCTCTCCCACAACAACAAGATCCACATGAAGACATCATGACAAAAAAACCAAAAAAACCACGAGAACACCCTTTAGAAATAGGGGAGATCATCCCCCATAGCATGGCGAGACGAAAGTGGAGGAAATAGATCGAAGAACCATAAAAACGGAGGTTGAAACTTCCATTGATCTAAGAAAAATCATTATAGATTGAAAGAGGGATCATGGAATCGATTCTTGTTGATGGAATCCCAAAAAATATGAATAAGGGGGCATCAGGTATCTTATTTTCTATAGGGAGTTGATACAACCATAGAATTTGACAAACCCAAGAGACTACATGTGTTTTTAAAACAAACAACAACAACAACAGATTACAAGATGTGTAATCCCCTTCCATGACATGTAATACTTCATGGACAATTTCCCTTAAAAACCCATTGAATCTTGAATTTATTTAATATTAAAACCCTAAAAAATTACACCAGGTGAATTCCACTTTCACTTCAATGTATGGTTCAAAATATTAAATCCTTTACTTCTTCCAGCTCTCGAAAATCAAACACCTCAAGACCTCCTCCGAGATTCCTTTGAGTTCCACAATACATAGAGTCATGAAAGGATTGATCCATTATGATATATGTCATTTAAATAACACTCAAATGATTCAATCCCTTGAGAATTTAACACCTATCCTAGAAGAAAAGTGTTTTGAACAACCACACTATGAGATATCTATCAAGAATCTTACCACACCTCAAACACTACCACCAGATAAACACAACAAACAAAATGACCACAACCACAGTACCACACAACCATTATGCATCCCTCGAACAACACCACCAAAAAATTAATGAACTGCACTATTATAAACAAACGAGTTTTGGAATTTTCTCTTCCATGTCGAGATATTATCTGCTCAATGAAGCACTGACCTTCCAGCATGGGTTTAATCGGATCACAGTAAATGTTTCTCAATTAGGGAACATGGCCCCACTTTTTATATATTATGAATTCACCAAAAATTTCACCACATACACACAAGGAAATGATTGTATCTCATCTCATTTAAATGAAATTTCTAGAAATACACCATAACACAAAACAGAAAGAAGAAAAACCCCAAACAACTCTAGTTAGTGGGTACGAATCCACGTTTATCACTCCCAAGTGCCATACTCATAGCCACCATGCCTCCACAAACACAATTCAAGGGAGTGGTATGACCATGTATCTAATTATCTTGATGATCTTAGATATCCATTATCCACTCCCCAAACATCGTGTCATCTTCGATATCCAAATATCCTTGGTCGAAGTCATTGGATTCCTCATGAAGATTTTGATAAGTTGAGAGACATAGAATACATTATGGATCCTCTATAATATTTGTGAAAATTATAACATGTATTCCCCTACACCAACGCACCCTAACACCTCAAAGGTACAAAAAACCCTAGCAGAAATCTTAATACAGCTACCAATCCTCTACTGCTCACGTTGAGGGGAGAAATTCAAGAATAAATGGTTCCAACCCTTGGACTTCAAGGGATCGTCTAGAAATCGAGATAAGTCTTGTGTAGACATACATTGATTTCATATTCTTATAAATAATCTGAATTTTTTCTGTTATTCTCTATACCACATACATACCAAGAATAGTGGTCTCCCCAATATTCGGCAAGCACAATAGATAATGGAATAATCTATATTAAAATACCTAAAATGGATCCATGCCAATGGATGAGTTATAGATATTATTGGATGTACACTCTACCATGTGAAGGTGTCATTACAATGATCCACCAATGTTCAAGATGCATTCTCATACCATATCCTCCAATGTTTGGATAGTATGCTTTGTCATCTAATCTATATGAGGGTGGAAAGAAATAATGAGGCGTAACTTAGTACCAAAATAATTTTATAATCCCCTCCAGAATCATGAGGTAATACATTTGGCATGATCCAAGAGAATGGTCATTGAAAGTACATGAAACCACCCCAATTCATCCACAAACATCTTAGAAAAAATAGCCACTATGCCAAAATCCCGAATACTTATGAAATAGGTTGATTTCATCGACCAATACTCGATTAATAAGATAGAATAGTAGCCTCCCAGATGACTGGGGAAACCTGTGAGAAATCCAATGATATGTCATCCCACATCCACTTGGTATATTATAAGGGTTGCAAGAAACCACTAAGAGAATGGTACTTGGACATTACATACAGGAAGACTATGAACTTATCCAAAAACACTTCCACTATCTGTTTCAACATGGGACACTAAACCTGCATCCCCATACCGTGGTACATCTTATAAATCCTTAGATTTACTACTAATGGTGAGTTATAGAACATAAAAAGGACTCCCTCATGCATCACCACTTGAAAAAACAACTTTTCATGAATCCAAATCTTCTTCTGAACATCCTACGATAATCAATCTAGAGCTTCACCATGGACAACACGATCAAGAAAAACCTCTACCTCCAAATCTACTAACTATGACTCCACCACCTACTACAACATTAAAGACTTCAATATAATCTAATTTAAATAGACTCTACCACCTTCCACTCTTTCATCTATAGAAGCTCTGTCTACCTGTTTTGTTTTAGGATTAGATCTTACTTGGAATAGATGTACCTGATACTCTTTTGATAGTTAAATTCCACAAACCGCTCCCCAATGAGGTAATTCCACCAAAACTTTAGTGAAAATATTCCCACTTCTAGTTCCTAATAATGGGTGACATAATTATGTCCTAGGAGACTTAACTTCCTAGACCGATAAGGGATGATTGACCACAATTGTGTCACGATACATCCCAACCCATGATAGGTGGCATCGTATAATACCACAAACATCACTCCCTCCTCAGGTAACTAAAGCACTAGATCCCTAAGAAACATTCAATTCCGATAGACAAACACTTCCTAAAACATATCACTCCAGCAAAATCTTGATCCTTACTAGTCAATGATTTTAATGGGGTTCTACTTTATAGAAATCATGTACAACCCTCAGTTAATATCCTAAGAGACAAAGAAATATGTTAATCTCTTCCACATTCTTAGGTTATTCCGATGAAAAAAAACGTCAACATTCAATGGGCCATCGAACAAACCCTATTGGGACAACACATTTCTAGTTAAATGAACATCTTATGAAAAAAACATAGAATTATTAAACCATACATAGAGGTGGTGGCTACAAAGAACCTATAAGACTGTCCTGAGATTCACATTGTGATCCTCAACTAACATTGAGTATATCAGGATATAATCAATGAATAACATGGTGAACCCTTCGAAAAACTAATGGAACAAGATTAGTATAAGATTCATTAGCAAAGTTTGTGTATTCTTAACACTAAATAACATGGATAAAAACTCTAATTACCCACACCAGCATCAGATGGATGTCTTTAGGATATCTCCCTCCATCACCATAAACTGGTGATATCTAGACCAAAATTAGATCATAGAAAACCAACCCACCCATCCTATATGGTTAGAAAAATTTACTATGCAAGGAAGAGGGTAACAGTTATTAATAGTCGCCAGATTCATCCTTTAGTAGACTATGCTCATCCAAAAACTATTGTCCACCTTCATTGCAAATGAAACTAGAGAACCCCACTGCAACACAATAGGATGGATAAAAACCATCTATATCATATAATATATCTGAATCCCCGACTCTAGAAACTCAAATGGTTTTATCCAATAACGATTCTTCGAAATCAAAGAATCATCATACTATAAATCTATCCTTAACGCAAAATCACATTGATGGGGTAGAATCCCAACATCATTGGAAAAAACATCAAGGTACACCATATTGACTATAGGAACATCTACAATATAATAATTCACTAATTCTATGGAAATTGTATCCTATACTGAGAGAAGGAGATCCAAACGACCTACCCACCAAAAAACCCACTTGACAATTAAAACCACACGGTTCACACACACATATATATAAATGCACATCTTTTGGAGAAGTAATTGATAGTTGAACATACATAATAAAATTTGTCGATAACGAGGATGAAATTACATGGTTACATATGATGTAAGAAGTGATCCCCATGGGACTGATGTGGCCCCTTCATCCGTCCAATGCCCCAACACACATGAATTTTTTTGGGGCCTCCGATTGGCATACTCGACACCAGGGGAAAGATAAGTCTCTCTATGTGTAGTGCCATAGAATGGACTAGAGCCTTTGAAACAAAGGAGTGCGGAGAACCTAAATCAAACAAAGCACGATGAAGGATACTAAAAATAATGATCCTACCTTTGACAATCTTAGGAACAGCTTTAACCAATGCCTCCACCACGTGCAAATGTCTATGCCCAAATCCTCTCCCTCTCTTCTATTGACCACCTCCACGTACATGGAAGGGTCACTATCCATGAACACAAGGGACATCTTGAGGCCAGCCTCTACCCAGTCTATATCCCTATGGTGGAACCTAACCCTGCTACCCATGCTGCTGAAGCAACCTATATATATATTTATGACGAGGATGGAATTGAATCTATCCACCTCAAAAATTTTTTTTCCAATATCTACGAGATGATGATTTAGATGATGGACATGAAATACAAAAAAATAGATACTTTGGTACATAGTTAATAGGAATGGAATGAGGACTAGACATCTGAAAATGAAGTAGATACGGTCAACTATCTTCTGGTTTAATCCATAATGGTCCAAGAATCTGATACCTTCATATAGGAACTCTACCTCTCAAATAAACCATCTTGATCTCAACTCATAGTAAAACTACTTATGAGTAAATCCACTCAATCACCTATACCTTATTATAAATTTCTAGTTATGTTGGTAACATTAAAGGGGTAACTGTATTCCAGATAGAAGGATAGAGTGCCTCCTCAATATTTCTCACACAAGACTCCTCATCTAGAAATAAATATGAGGAAAATGATTAAGATCCTTGAACTTGATCACTAGATATAGTATTTCTATATTCCTCTATTGAAGGGAGTGTATCTATAGCCTATTTTCTGGCTTCATGGTTGAGGAAAGGAACTCTGCAAAGAATTCCTTCATGTTGTCGATCCACAAAGTGTTTTCCTCTTTTCAATTCCCTAAACACAGCATCCACCATGGACGTGAATCTCCACACATTTGGATGAATGATAAAGGAACCCAGTATTCCATCAGGGCAGAGATCATCTCAAAGCTGATCTCATGCCCCTCAACCCATATCTCTATATCCATGTTCAAAACACCTCTCTCATACTTTCCCATATTCTACAACTGGAAAAAAATACAATGTTCTTTACCACTAATGATCTTCCCAATCCGGATAAAACCTCCATCGACCAACTTGATAATCTTTTTATACCTCTACCTACTGATCCACATCTGGATTATGATTAATAGCCATAAATGAAAGGGTAAGAAACAATTTCCTAATAACAAGTAGTATTGAATATTTATTACAATTCATTTTATTTTATTTTATTTATTTTATCAATTTTTTCCTCTCAAAAAAACCCAATTCAGACAAGAACACTTGTATTTGTTGTTCATGAACCTTTACTAGGTCTCTACCCTATAAGGAGGCCCATATTACTTTTCCATTCAATAAGATTATTTCCCAGTCACTAGATCATTGGGGTCATCTTACATGGATGGTCTCCCTATCCTAGGTCACACTCCAATGTTAACTAGAGGTATTTACATACCATCTTATGAATTCATCACTATGTTTAACACCAAACTCCATCATATATCTAAACTACCAACTCTGGTACCATTCTTTCTAGACCACTCCCTCCAATGATACCCCTCTATGGATTGGAATTTAGAATGGGAGATAATGACCCCTAAGTATTTCCTCTAGAAGTCCACAGGTTGGGGACTAGCACCAATGTTATATAGATCACCCAATATAGAAAAAATTTCCCTTTTTTAAAACAATATCAAGAGATATGATAGATCATCCAAAATGAAACTTTAATACACATATAAAAGATAGTCAAAAAACATGCTATGTGAATGTGTAAAATAGAATTAGTATAAACATAGAAAACTCCAATGTAAAGTAACTAAATGCAAGATAAATAAGAAACTCAAAATCTTTACCAAATCCTTATATATTTACTCGTAGAATTGTGAACATAATCTTGCTAGAAACCTAAAAGAATTTTTATATATGTAGTTTGAGTTAACATATATTCTAAGTTGGAAAACCAAACTCTCTTGTGGACATGTAAAAGAATCATATTAAATCTTAATGAGAAAATAACAGAACCAAATAGCAACTAACAGGTATACTAACCATCCCAACCTCTAAAAGGGAATTCTCACCAAAAAACAGTAGTCCAGTAATGTAATATATAAGAACAACGGTGATATCATAATACACACCACTTCCCACTCATTATCCTCTCTTGTATAACTGAAAACATCATCACGCTCCCACATCTCTAAAAATTACTACGTCACAACCTACCCCAAAATATCCTAAGCCCCAAAAACTACATCACATCATGCCTACACACACCTAAGCCAAAAACCAAATCACATACCACCCATAAAAACATAGGTCACAAACCCCACCACATCATGCCCGCATACACCTTGTTCAAAAACCAAGTTACATAATGCCAGCAAAGACCTAGGCCATAAATCATGTAACATCCCAACGACACCTTGGAAATAACAAAACATCGATTTTTTTATGACACCAAGGAAATCACAACTCTCATACACACACCGCGGCCCACAAACCAAAACCGGTTTAACGAATCCTAGGATATCACCACCTAGAATATTGAGTAGTGAAGGGTGGGTGGCCATCCTACCATCATCCAACCAAAATGTATGGGAAAGACACCCTCAATGTAACGATGTGGATGTTTAATACACCGTTCCCAAAAAGGGTGGGAAGCGTATATAAATCACAATGAAAACTATAACTATATACATATATGTAACCAAACACTCCATCCAAACCTATGGGTTCTCAATCTATCAAATAGTTCACAATACATCCAAATTCGATGCTTCCACTAAATTCATTACACCACAAAAAAACCACAACCTCTTCTTAAATTTCCAATTAATTTATATTAACCACCACATTCATAATATTGTTTTCATTAATCTCTTTTATCTAAACATCCCAACATTTATTCATCCATTAACCATTTTCATTCCTTTATCCAAACCATCCCAATCCATTCCACATTTTTATAATAATTTATTTATTCATTCCATTACTACATGGGTGAATGATAAACAGAACACACCATTGACAACACAAAATAGTTATTTAAAATGTAAAAAAATCCTGATAAAATTATAAGGCATATCCACAGTAATGACACTCATTACATGTTCTCCATGATTAATGATCATTCATGGTATAACAAATATCAATGACATAAACCCCTAACTCAAATATCTATTTGTTAACAATGTACTATCCAACCAGCTCAGATCCAAGATGCAAAACACCTTTCATCTAATCTGTAATCCGTAAAAATCTCAACCTCTGATTCGATTATAAATCTAGATCCATATATCATCTACAAGTTTATCCATAACTCCACCCATGATAACCGAAAAAACACAACCATTCTCACAAACAACCCAAAACAAAATTAGAAAAAACCTACAAAATACAACATGGCCACATCACGTTTCATCTATCCCCTACATGTATCCACAACCATTCCACACATATCATCAAAAACCATAACATAAAAATTAGATTTAGGAAAGGGGAATCTTATTTAATTCCTAATATTTATTTGAGGGTATTATCACACAAACAAAATCATGGGGCATCCATTCATTATCCATATTTACGTGATTAACCAATTTCTATAAGCAAGTTTTCAACATGAACCAACCAATCTTAAACCCTTTTAGAGAACAAAATGGGCCGCCAACTACCATGATTTTTAGGGGAATCAATACTATATTATCACAATATCAGAATCATAACATCAAAATAAAAAAGCATGAAAAATGAATCACTATACCACTTTCATTATCAATTAACCAATTATTAAATTCGATTATCTTGGAAAAAACATGATCCATAGGTTAAAAATGTTGATCCCACATACATGATTCACAATATAATAGAAACAAATGAAATCCAACATTGAAAGGGTGAAAACATTCTTCGCACACGAACCGATCACAAAACGGACCTCTGATCACCACTACCACATGATCTGCATGCATCCAAGGATGATGTAGCACAACCACACCCACAATAATCAGGAGAAATTCCATTATGAACATGGCCAAAAAACACCATACTAAGATGATAATATACTGAAAGGAAATGAAATTGAACCAAGATAAGCTACAATAAAATGAAAGGGGAATGGACCTTGTGTCACCACAGATCACAAAAGAAAAATCACCAAGATAAACATATTAAAGTGGGTTGAATAAGGCTCAAAGAACCTCTATAGGCACATAGGTTTTGTTTTAAATGGGTGTAAGAATAGGGAATGGTTGAATGAATGAAATTTAGGTTGAATAAAATATTTCAAGAAAACTATGTTGGGGTATTACATGATGTGAAATACCCTTTCTGAATGTGTAATTCCTTGAGTTTGGTTTCCATCGAGAATCCTTCTGCCTCTCAATTTTATTTTATTTTTATAACCCAAAAACATTACACTTGGTAAAACTTCTATGAAATTTCATGAAACCATGTTTCAGATCTTGTAATCTAGTTACATGACTTATAATCCCCATTATTCTATCCTTTAGCGAACAATCTTTTGTAGAATCCATTTGAGCCTTCTTCACATACTCCTCGAACAAAAAACTCAAAATGTAATTGACTCGGAAGAAAAAATAGTTACACAAATAAATTAAATTCATTATGCTTTCAGATCAAAATTTTTATTTATCTAATTATTCAAGAATCTAAATTTAATTAGAATTCTGTAATGTTTTCTTTCATGATATATTATAATACAATGAAATTTCTAAATAATAATGAAATATTTCATTCTCTGATTTGAGGAATAATTTAATTAAAATTTCCCATTGATCCACTTGTTGAAATAAAACAACCCACTTCACACAATGTCAAATTTTGTATATTTTCTTAGATCAATGGAGGAATATAATTTTCTTCCACATCACTCAAATATGTTTAAATAAGAAACACCAAAAATATTAATGAATCAATTTATTTATTTTTTATTTAAAATATAATTTAATTTTAATTATAAATGTATCATGAAAATGACTAAATTAAAAATTCAATGTTTGTTGATAATCTCAAGGATGTGATTTATAATTAGGTACCACACAGTCGAGAACCAAAACATGTGAGAAAATATCTTGTAATATTTTTTTTGACATAATCAGAATCATAATAAATATATCACTAATTAAATAAAATCAACCAAAAATAATTCATGTAAAATGAATAATTTGGAATACCAAAATGATGACAAAATCATAAATATAACTCTATGTAAGGAAATATACATAATAGTGAAAAAATTGAACATAAAATAAATAATAGAGATTGTTGTGACCATGTCCATGGAAACATCCTTAAAACATCACATTATTGATCATAGAATAATAATAGTCACCTTTCTAATTAATAGACTACAAATTAGAACTCCAACGCATGTTGTTGATATAGATGGATCACCACTTAACTTGAAATAGGTCAGAACTATCCAGCAAATAATGTTACAAAGGAAAAATATTTTGGAGATCAGTCTTAAAATTATGATGTAATATAAATAGTTTCAATTTCTGGTCCAAGTTATGGAGAACATGAACACTAAATTGATATTTTATTTGTTGATGTTCACTATATGAGTAGGGAATATTGGGTAGGTATCATTGATAATTTGTTATAAAGACAGGAGGACTATATAATTCAGTGTTGGGAGGATGGTTGTTTACTATAATTTATACAGAGGGAATATGTTATGTGGATGTGATGATGGATTATGAACATGATCACGAATTAATCAAGAAAATAATTCATGGATCACATTTGGGGAACTATGAATGACACTCTTAATCATTCAGAACAGAATTTAGCTTTATGGTTCATATGGGAGGATTATTCAATGTTAGTGATTGTCCTAGTATGTATGATTTAGGTGGATGGATAGAATGAGACCTTAGTCTTATAAAAACAAGATAGAATGATTGATATTGGGGGAGCACCAAAATATAATGTTTTTTTATCTATAGTTCATCTCATAATCCACCCTTTTATTAGATATAAATCAATCCTCCCATGTATATCTCTCTTGAAATAAGGTAGGTGGAAAGTGTTTATTAGGTATAGGGTGATTCAAATATAATGCCATGTTGGGGAATGTGTAGCACACTATAGGCTTTGATGTGGCCCCACATAGGGAGTAATGAATAACCAATATACATGTTTTTATTTTGTGGGAATTATTATTTGTCAAGTAATCCCAACAATCCTATATAAGGCCTAGGACCAAATTAAGGTGGGAGAAAATTTATACATCTAATATAGTAATACTATAACTATTTTTTATAATTTGAAGAATTATTGGTAATATAGAGTGGTAAAATTGAGGAATTACAATTCATAATGATTTTTATTTTAGGGAAAAAAATATTAATCTTTGGTCTCCTATGCCTTCGGGCTATAAAGATAGGATGAGAGGACGACCTCTAAAGGCAGGATCAGGTTAAGGCTAGCACAACGATGGGAAAAAAAGTCATGGGACCTTCAGAAAATGTAATTATTCATACTATACATGGGATCATATGCCATATAAAGGGTTCCATAGTATAATGAAAATAAATTGGTTCTGATCATAATAATAATATTCTTTATCCCAAATAGGTAAAAATATGAATATATATAAATTAATAATAAAATAATAATAATACATCTAATAAATGTTAGTATATTGTTATAAAGATAATATTAATATGATCAATAACATTAACTATAATAGTTCATATTAACTCATATTTGATATATATATATATAATTAACAAGAAATAGAATAATAAAAAATACTAATATTATTGTACCACTAACAAAAAATTTCAAAATAACAATATCACTACAAAACAGTGACATTATACAATAAAACAAAAAATATTCTAATTAATTAATAAAATATAGGTTTAAAATTTATAAAATTTGATATAAAATACTCGTTATTAAAATCCCCCACACATAAAAGTTTTCACTCATGAAAAAAAACAGAATAAAAATACAATTAAAAAATTTGTAAGACTGAACAAATACAATCAAAAGATCAACATTTTTCAATAATTTCTCCTAATAAAAACCATGATTCATTAAACATAACAATCTTAAAAAATCATTTACCTACCAATAAAATTTATTCAAAAAAATATCTATAATCACGAGTTTATATACCCTACCTCATCATAACTCAAAATTATCAAAATTAGATATAATTTATTTTATGCTCAATTTTCATACAAATTAATTCTTAAAATATTATTTCCATGAATTAAACAGCTTCACTAGAAGATAATATAATCCACTTATATCAAGGACATGAAACTAGTTTCAAATGTTCCCTAATACCATGGGATAGTGGGTGACAATATGTATTTATTTTTTTAAAAATATCAGGGTTGTATAGAGAAATATATTATGTATAAATTTTCATTCAAATATAAACCATGAAATATCAATCCTCTATACATAAAATGATTTATTTCAATAAAAAACAAAATAGTTTGGATGTTATTAGTTTAATTACTACAGTGTTTGATAACAGACTCTATTCTCAACATCAAATTATTATGTGTTTTTAAAAATTACATAGATAATATTATGAAATTTTAATATAATTAATACTATAGTTGATAAATTTTTTTAATCAATTAGAATCTAATATAAAGATGTTTAATAAAATATAATATTTTAAAATCAAATTATTCAATAATAGCATTTTATTTATATATATTATTTTTATATAAAAGTTAAATTTTTATATTTAAAAATTTGAAAAATTAAAAATGATTTTTTAATACATCATATAAATGTTATCTTTAAATGAATTTTCTAATTGTCCAAAAATACTTCATAATTATGTGAATTGTGGAAAATATAGTTTTTACCAAAATTGGAAATCTCATGTCATTATTAATATATGAGCAATAATAATAACTCTATAAATCCCTTTAATAGATTAATAACTTAATTAATTATTAAATTATTTTTTAAATATAAATTTTTTCTAGAAAATATATGATATTGATTTTAAAATACAAGTAGCATTTTATATTAATTAATAAATTTTTTATTTTTTTAATAAAAAAATTTCATGGTAATATTTATATTTTGAATACATGGTAATCCACATAACTTTTATTAGTTTTTTAATAAACCAACTTATATAATAAGAGTCAATTATTTTTAATGTTTATTAATATATTTTATGATTATGTATAACACATATTGTTCCATGTAGTTTTATATATTAAATTTCACACATACCTATGAATTCCTATATCCTTATGATCAATCCATTTAATAAATGTCTATAAATTATCTCTTAGTGATCATTTGAGGTCACCCATTTATTATTTTATCATCTTTCAATAATGTGATGATAAACATAACATTTTAGAATTATGGAAGGGTGTCTAACAATGTTTGATTATAGATAAACGATCTGATGTGTTTCTTATGTAGGTAGAACACATTTACTCCAAATCATTTATTCAATCATTTATATGACTATTTAGTAGGTGTAATTTCTATCTCATCAAAATATTTTATTTTTAATTTTAGTTATATCTTTGTAAAACATAGACAGTATCAAAGAAGGATTAAATTATATTTGAGAATTGACATAGTTATATTATGGAATAGGATAATATTACATTGGTCAAAATAAAATAGATAAGTATAATAGATAATCTTATTTATTAGCTAAAATCTATTTTTTTTGAAAAAGTATTAGGATTGTAGTTAAATAAGAAATTAAATTCCTATTTGTACACTTGAATTAGAAAATAATTATTTTATCCAAGGGTACTCACTCTGAAAAGGGGTTGTTGACAGTTTTTTTGATATTCACCTTCGTGCATGATGAGTGGGCCCAAGACAACACATATGCCTAGAAATTCCAATGGGATATCCCTCAATTCATTCAAATTATCTTTTTCACCCATTAATAATGACTTACTATGATATATAATATGGTTAAGGAGTATAAAATAACTTAATATAATGAATCCTATATTGAACTAAGTTTTATTTTATTTTAATTGAAAGCATGTAATTTCAATTAATAAGATATTTTACAGTTAAAATTATCATGTAAATTTTTTATAATTATAATCTAATGGTGTTAATTATTCAATTCTCATAATTAACGCTATTTGGTTATTGAGATATACAGGGTCATGTGGAACTGTGATAAAAATTGTTTTAATTGAGAATTTATTACTATCTTTATATGGAAACATATAGGATAGAAGATGGTGTTGAAAAAATGCTCTTTACGGTAAGCCGAATATCTGGAGTTATGAGGAGTAAATAGAGAATTTACGATCATAAATTCATATACATGAAGAGAATTATTTATTTTTATAAATGTTCAGGTGACTAATGTAATGAAGGAATGAAGATTTAACTTGTACATTTAAAATATATGAGAAGAAGATCTATGGGGAATGTTCAAATGAAAACAGAATATTAATATTATTTGTTTACATACCATAAACTACATGATATTCAAAGATAGATGATGATGTCAATAAGTACAAGGGAAGGTATTAGATACCCTACTAATACACAGTCCACATTTCAGATCATAAAATACACGTAGGTCATGCTATATGAAAATTGATGAAAAATTATGAGGTCTAATTTGGATGATAGGTATCAATATTGTCTTAATCAATGGAAAAAATAGAAAATCTATCCTCTCAAAACTATTGATTTTATTCATTAAAACTGAGGAAAAAATTCATCCACTCTATAATTGTGGATAACTTATTGGAGTCTTTTCTAGGAAATATGGGATGTTTTCTTATAACACTAAATAAAAACTACATTAATTTTATTATTGAAAGAAAATTAATTTTAATATTTTATTCTAAGTTGATATTTGGGAAAATTTCTTAATAAAATATTTTTATCCTTTATTTAGATAAGTTTAATTTTAATTATTAAGTGGATTGATCCACTCTACTTACTTAAAAAATTATTTAAAATAAGGAAATCATATCTTGTTTCAATCCATGTTTTTATAATATTTCATTAATGAGTATGAACTACCTTTTGGAGAATAATATATAATCTGGGAATGGATTTAAAATACCTATAGACTCATGGGGTAAATGGTTGGAGAAAAATAAAATGATAAGAAAAAGTATGTTATAGGGAAAATGATTTATTTCCTATATTTTACTAGTAGAAAAAACTAAATATATTATATATAAAATCACATCAATAAAATAAATAATCATATATATTATCATTAGTAGGTGATAATTAATTATTAAATGATGGAATTTTTATATAGGGGGAGAATATGATAGTAAAATAATTTTGAATTAATTTATCTATGTTAATGCTATGTTTGATATCTTACAATACACGAAACAAAGAACATAAATGATTCATGATAAATTTTGTTATTATTAATAAGAATGATTATTTATATAAAATATATATTCAATTAAAATAATTAAATAATTTATTAATTTAAAATAGGGTTAAGAATAGATAATTTTAAAAAAATTTAAGGTTTTAATAAAATCATTTTTTATTGTATACTGTAATTTCATCTATTGTCTAAATTTATAAATTTGGTAATTTTAAATTGTTAAGGAGGATTTTACTTTTGAAATCATAATAAAAAATTTATAATAATGTGAATTTTGTAATTTTTCTTATATAAATGCTCTTTAAGTGAATAGTCAAAAAATATAGAAATTTTAATTTTTTCACTGTATAGATATACAAGAAAGGCCATGAATTATATAAAAAACCATAATGAATTAATGATTAATTTAATGGGGAAGTCTATTTTTTATTTAGATTTGATTTTTCAATATAGAATACCTATACTCATCCTTTTAAAATATATATAACATTTCAGTATAACATAAAAACTATTTAAAATATTTTCATTTAGTTAAATATTTTAATGGTAATCTTTAGATTGGGAGTGATTTGGAAGACACATAAGTATTATTTTTTTATAATAAGAAAATATATTTGATTGGAGTTAATGGAATAAAAAAATTAATATTATACATAAATTCAAATATTATAAACACAATTATATAAAAACAGTTATTATAGGTTTTGTGCTACAATATTAAAATAGTCCTTTATAAACTTATGAAACATAAGATTAGAAAATAATTTTCAAATTTTAGAAGAATATTATCATATTAGTGAATAGTTATTTTATTAATATAATTATGTAACTATGGTAAATATTTGTTACTATGACATGATAACTAGTTTTCAAAAGGTGATATTTTTTAAAATTACTACATTTTTTTTATTAAATTGATATATTTTTATTTATGAATATACATTTAATTTTATAAAAATATAACAATTAATTAAACTTATTTAATTTTTAGTAAATTTAAAATAATATTAAGAACATATAATGATTAAAAAAATTATCTATAAATATATATTTTTCAAAATATTATATGTTTTAATGTATATGTATATTTTCTCATATAAATAAATTTACAGGGATAAAATCGAGGTGAAATTTGAATTTATCTAATAAAAAATTGGTAATAAGGGAAATGTTATATTATTAATGAAGAAATAATAACCTGAATTAAAATTTATTCTTGATTAATATGTGTTATAATATATAATCTAATATACCTCGAATTTTAATTAATCAATTTCACACATATAAATTAAATTATAATTTGTTTTTTCAAATTCATACACACATGTATCACAAAAACATAAACAACTAATTCACCGAAATCAAATGTAATTCCATTCTTAACCTTTATATTACATTCTTTTTAAAATATATTCCTTATTGTTTCCCAATAAAGGAAAATTAATTCCAACCACTTAAAGCCACAGAAATAGTTCTAAATATCAAAGAATAACACCCACATTTATATTTACAATAGAAGATATAAATAATTGGAATCCCCTTTCTTTAGAATAATTCCTAATGTCAATAATTTTTAAGGGATACTTCCTAATAAGATCCAAATTATCAAATTTAGTACAACATAACCTGTTATGTTCTAAGTTTATCCACCCCATCTTCCCTTATAACAACCATTATAAAAAAAATTATATAAATAATAATTAATAAATAATATACATAAATCTTAATAAACTTATTTTATAACCATTATTTATTCACCACCCATTAAATTTAAAAATGAAATTGATAATGATGTGTGTGTTTGTGTGTGGAATACTACCCGTATGAACAACATACAACACTTTACATCACAGACTTTCTATATTTAATCTAGAAATTGTTTTATTTGATTATTAAGTTTTTAATGAAAAGATATATACTCTTTAAATATAAAATCATCTTTCTATTAATAATATTTTCTAAAAGTTGTTATAATAGAACTAACGTCATAAAATGAATATTTAAAGAAGAAAAAATATTTATTTATAATTGGATTAGTATTTTTGATGTACGTTATGCTTAAAAATCACAAAATTCTGATCCACCAAAATTTAGAGAACAAAATATTTTCATAATATTTTTTTTGATATTATAGAAAAAGTATATATCCTATAACCATACTCACACTGAGATTATATCATACTTCTATGGGGTCAGTTTAACCCACTCCATGATAGATGTTATATATTTATACAAAGTATATTATCAGAAAATTCATAATGGATTTTATAATGTAAACAATTATTATTATTTTATTATAATGATTTGAAACAATATTTAATGTTCCATTGTTCATTTTTTAGAAATCAATAAACCGAGATAAACGCCAAGTTAATCAACAAAAAAACCATTGATAGTATTATTTAATGAAATTATATTAATATAAATAGATTAAAAACTTAATTAATGTGATTTTTAGTATATGGGAATAATGAAATTTTGGATAATAACAAGGAAGAATACAAATTTTAGGAAACATGTTATAAATGACCATGATCACACACACCCAATATTGAGAAATAAATAACAACTAACTAAAATAGATATAGAGAATAATTGATAATTATGAACATAAAAAGATAGAGACATGAATAAGGTTCTAAAATATGTGACTAATATGGTTATGTTTGTTATAAAAGATGTTATAGTGTTCTCAACTAAGCCAAAATTCAAAATTAAGGTTTCTTAACAGAACATTTCACACCTTGAGAAATATATCATATTATAAAACATTTCTTTTAGAATGGTTTGTATAATTACCCAATAAATATTTTTATCTTGACACTCTCAGTTTAAATGATATTTAATGTTTAAATTTGAAATCATATCCATCATTGTTTTTTGTTCAGGTTTTTATAAATTGTCAAGGTTTTCTTTATATCATTTTCAATTCCATGAGACATTATAGGTATTATGCATCATAATTTATTTATATTGAGTAAATAATACCTAATTAAATTTTATTCCCCAACCCCTATTACCTAGAGTCGGTGCATTGCTACATAATATTAGCATGATACAAGGAATCAAGTCCCAAAGGACTGATCAATTTTGTATTCTTAGAAGCAAGATACATACATAAGTTCAACATTACAACTTGAAAAGAGATACAACAATAATTTATTCAATTATAAACATTCAATACTCCTAGATATGCCTATAATTCACTCATAACTAACTTCTTAAAATCCTAGTAAAATGAAACATAAGAAATGGGTGAGAACAAATGATCAGTAAGAGTAAGCAATAAAATGGAAGATAACATAAACATTAGGTATGGTGAATAATTGAAAACACATGCCTTTACAAAAAATAAATATTAACATTTTATAGAAGGAACATGAGATGAGAAAATAATGCCATAATAAACACATTCATGGTTATTCTACAAGTCCAATAACCACACAAACCATCAAACATATTTTCATAGTGACAAAATGTATAATGCTGAAAATTCCGAAACATTTTGTCAATTCCTCGGCCAAGTTATCTAAAAATTATTAAGGCCTCATACATAACCATATATGAAATTGGGAAATCCCAAAAATGTTTAAACAATACAAAAGCATTCATATTAAAAATTTCATACGAAATTTAAATGCATTATCCATAAAACATGAATGTTATAAAAATAACACATCCATATTAAAACATTTCACAAACCCTTAAATACAATATGAATGATACGTATCATAATAAATAATCTTCTAACAATTTTAAAATTTATTAAAGTATATTGATCAAGATGAAATCAACACTATGTGAGATTAATATCACTTTTTCATGAAAAATTTTAAAAGTCACAAAATTTAGAAAGATTTAAATTTAATGAATTTTTTGAATTAAAGTGTCTTATACCACTTTAAAACTTTTTAAAGGAATTAACATTTTAAAAACATTCTTGTCAACATAAATAAATCCTAAACAAACCATTTTGAAAACATGCACAGTAATGAGTATTATTTAGAAGAATAAATATTTATACCATTTAAAATAATGATCTAGTTAAAGAGTACCTTCAATAAAACCTTTAAATATTCCTTTATAAAATATTTTTATGAAATATGTATGTGGATGATAAAGTGTTTCCAGAAGATACTCACGTAAAAACAACCACGGATAATGAAGAGATTGTAGAATTAACCCTTACCATGCACATCCCTTTGGTCGAGTGTGCGTTTAACCTCCAGTATAATGACCATAAAATGTTATTAAATTTTAATATAACCATATTAATATTTATTATATCATACAATATTCATTTATGACATTAAAAAACCCTTTGAATAATGATTTCCATGTTAAATTAATATTTCGAGTAACAATTGCCTTCTTGATCATACATGTTTTAACTGATTTTTCTTGATCATGTCATTTATATAATGATATAAATACTTCCATAATATGAAACATTTTATATATAATATATTTTTGGAATATAAATACGTATAATAGATAGATATATGAAATGGAAAACAACATTTAGGGTGATTGAAGGTCATACGTATGCATAAACATTGTTTCCGTTTTTATATCGTATTGAATGGAAGTAAGTGAATAAGATATATGTAAGTACATAGATATATATATATATATATGTCTATTAAGTATAATTATTATTCAATATATTACATACTTATTTAAAATATATATTTTTATAATCATCGTTGAATGGTGAATGTGGAAATGAATCTCATCATGTCGTGGAGACGGTAATCCATATGTACGCACGTGCGACCATATAATTATATTGATGGTGAAATCATATGTAATTGGATGGTATATCATATATAAATAATAATTATCATGTTTTATTTATTATTTACATATTTTATAATCATTATTATACCAATCCAAAAAATTAAGTGTTTGAATAACAAACTACACCACGACGTGGAGACGGTAAGTCGTACGTATGGACGTATGGTGACTTATCCATTTATATGATGGATAGAAAAACAAATATGGTTACAGAAGATGTATAATATAATCAATATATGTAGTAGGTATTGGAGTTATTATTTTTTTATGGAAACAATAAATAAAGATGATGTGGAATAAGAAAAGAACTGGAAAGAGGGTGTTGAAATTTGTACATCTTCTTTAGGTTTTTTCTTTTGAGTTGATTAGAAGGGCTCCTTTGGTTGGTTTTATAATCAAATAAAGGACTATATATTTATTATAGGGATGTTTTCAGGATATTTTGTCATGTTTTCGCTGAGAAAAATGGCATTGGATGTGTGATTTTAAGAGAAGGAGATGTACCCATTTATAAGAGAGGGGAGCGTCACTTTAGAAAAATCATGGAATATTATTTTTTAATAAAATAATTTTCAGTTTATAAGGTTTCCAAAATGATTTAATTCTTGGATAAAATGGGTATGGGTCGAAAACCACTCAACCAATAGTTTTTATACTAGATTAGGTCACCATATTAAACTTATCTTTTAGATTTAACTCTTAGTTAAATAGTTTATCTATTACTGTGTCTTCTTGTATTCTTACACTATATGGTTAATAAACATACTATAAACGTCCAAAATAACCACAAGTGGTTCATTAATGACATATATAATATTATTTAAGCCCTTTTTTGGAACCATATTTTAGGGAATATTATATAATTTAATAATATAATATTTGTGTTAAAAACACATTTATGTCAATTTTGACACAATTTAGTATTTGGTTTTTGTGAAAGTCAACTAAAGTTGATTACTTCAAAAAAGATACATTGAATCAGTCAAAAAATTTCATATTCAAAAAATAATTTTTTATGTCCTATAAACTTTGAGATTATATTTATTTTAAAATTTATAATACCATTTATTTGATTTCATCATTAGTAATATAGTTACTACATCATCATTATGTCGAAAATAAATTAAATTATGTAATGTTAAAAAATTAGAAATAAAATTACATTATGTAGGAAGTATTTTTATCTTTTAAATTAATATTTATAGTCAAAAATATAATCTATATAAAACATTTTAAGAATTTTATTACTAAAAGATATATGTTTATGTCATTTTTGTCTTTACTTTAAATTAATTAATATAAAGTGACATTATCACTCTTATGTGGTTCTAAGTAGTCCCAAAATAGACCCAAGGATTCCCACGGTTGGACATGTATCAACAAATAAGAATATTACACATTTTTGGGTAATTTAATATTATTATAATAATATATGTTTACCATTATTTACCAGATTTACCCTTTAACTATGGTAAATATAATATTTACTAAACTATATATTCATAATGCCTGAAAATAAAAGTTATCTATTTACACATTTTGGACCTCTTGATTCAAAATATGGAATCCATTTTTCAAATTCATAATAAAAATGTGGAATAAATTAATATAAAATTAATTCTTATTGTCAAAAGAAAAAGTGTATTTTTAAGAAATAATAACTTTCAAAAGATTAACACTTGTTTATATCCTGTTTAAATGTTAAATTACATCCAATTACCTAAATTATATTAAATTAAAAATATAATCTATGTATTCTTTAAAAACACTCATGTGTATAATTTAATAATATAAATTATTTCGATTAAAAAAGTGGTTTTTAAATAAAATTTAGTATTTTTCACTATTCATTAAAATAAGAATGTTATCATAAATGTATCAAAAATTAATCCAAAATAAATTTTTATATCCCGATTCTAAAGAGTAAATTAATTTAAATAAATTAAATAGATAAAAGTTTCAAATATTGGGTTTAAAATAATTTTCCATTAAAAGGAGGTACAATTAATTTTTTTTAAAATACTTATTTTATCTAAAAAAATGAATCTGTTCATATATTATGTCTAATAAACACATAATACGGATTCTAAAATTATATATATTTTATAAAATTGAAAATTAAGTTAATACTATTCATAACTACTTTTTGAATGGAATGTTTGGTATGTCGTGGTGCGCTTGAACTCATAGTTGCCTATAGTTCAAGTTATTGAATTTTTTTGAAGAGATAATGTACAATGAAATCATGGAGTGTTACTTTCTACCCTACGCAAATAAATTTCATCCTCTCAATTTGAAATTGTATTTGAAAATAAATGGTTAAAAAAATAAAAAAGACCTTTGTGGGAAACCCACATCACAAATTGGGTTATTAAAATTTAGTCTTAATAATATGGTAAGGGAAATAAAAAGGTCACCACCAAATTATGATCTTTATTAGGAGAACATTGATGGATGTTAGAGAAAAATAATTGGAAGAAAAATGTAAATATTTATAGGGAGTGATTGAGGTCATCATTCACAAAAAAGCATAAAATTGAGGGCCTCCAAGCCATCAATTGAAGATGCTGTAAAATATAATTAGTTCAACAAAACATATGGTATTAGGATAACACATTTTTTGTTTTAAGATCCGTTACCTAATGATTAAGAATTTATTTATTCATAGAATAATATGAAATATATATATATATATATACTTGACAATTAGAGTTTCATATATCAACTAATTCCTACCGCAAACTCATCTTTCACTCCTAATGATAATAGAATTTAAAAATATTTTATTTATCCAAATCAAATAGGGTTCAAAAAATAATTAATTTATAATTCATTTCTCCCAATATTAAAAAAACTACATAATAAAACCCTGGACATCACATATGCCAAGGGTAGGTGATCCACCCTTTTCACCTTTCGGTAGTGGGTTCATGTCTCACGGCCTTGCCAGACGTGACGGGTTGTCACCCGACCTTCGGGTTGTCCTTTTTATGACAATCCAAAAATAATCTTAAGAAAATATTTATCCTTATTTATAGTATAAAACTTCAAACTTAATCCATTCCAACCTTTAGACTTATCCAAAATAATTCAATCTAAACTCACAGACCAAAATTTGTAAGGAAGTTAAAAAAATTAAGATCTCTTTTTCCATGTAATATCGTAAGAATACCTTCATCATGTACTCTTTTAAAACATGGTAACACACTAAATTACCATAAAACCTTACTGATTACATTCATTCTCCCATATTCATTATAGAATACTATATATAGTGTTTTTATCCCAAAATTTTGAATATTCCAATAATAATGGAATAAAGAAACCATTAATCAGTTCCTAGGTAGTCAAGAATATCCAATATAATTTATCCAAATAAACCACATATTTTTCTAAAATCACTACCTCGGTATCAAGGCCATATAATGTTTTATCTTTCCTTTAACCATTTATTTTCTAAAAAATTTAACTTGAAACTGTGTCACTTTAATTCGTTCCACACAATCTCAAATTCTTAATAAAATAGTACTCCAGTACAATCCTTATTTATTTCTATAATTCATATAACTAGTTAATAATTGATACAAAAATCAAATGAAATAATGCATTAATTAAAAAATAATAAAACTAGTCATTCCTATTCATATGTGGTTGTATCATAACATTATTATTATCCAATGGCATCATTTGGGGCTTACTCTGATGATTTGGACATTGTTTCTCATAGTATCCCAACTCCTTGCAGATAAAGAATTGTATATTTAAAAGAATTTCTTACCCTTGAAATAACATACTTGGTGTCCTTTTTCTCCAAACATATAACATACTCTCATTCCCATCAAACATTTACTGAGGTGATTCTTTCCACAATTATCAAATATTAGAAAATATTTATTTCCCCTATTCCCTTTATCCATCATTTTCTCTACCGTCCTTTTCTTCTCTTTCTTCCCTTCAAATCCATAGGACTCTGGGAATTAATTTCATATCTTATTAACACATGATACTTTTTCCTCATGTGATAAGAATACATGGGAGACTATTTAAATTTTAAAGGTTGTATTAATATAATGGAAGATATGATCCTTCTTAATCTTTCAGTCTTGCGTATTGCTGGAATTCTCATTCTTTCTACTAGGTGCCATTTCTAAACAATTGAATACACCAGGATAGTTTATGAATTGCAATGAATAATTCCAAACATGTAAAATACCTAATGTAAATTAAAAAGATTATGCATATAATCTGTAAACATAAAATTTTTTATTTGATGAATAATTTACTCCAAGACCGTTCATAATGGCTTTTAAAGATAAAGTGAGTAATCCTAATCATATTCCTTGGGAGTTTCCTAACCAAGACTGCTGCAAGGCCTGTTGTTGTGTACTTGGATACCCTAGGTCATGCCCAAAACTCCTCTTTGAAGTTTTCTCCCCATGTTACATCTGTTCCAGAGCCGCCCCTACCTGGTCGTATCAAGACATGGATGTATTTCATTGAAAATTCACAAAATCTCTACATTACAAAAATTCTTGGAAGTTTTTCTATAATAATAGTCAATGTCTATCTTAGGGTAATGTTCTCTAATTCGAGTTTTTCTAAATCTAGTTTCCAAGGTATATATTAAAGATTCTATGATACCAACTATAACGTCCCTACCCATTTTACCTAGAGTCGGGGCATTATTACAAAATATTGGCACAATACAAGGAATCAATTCCCGAAGGACTGATTAGTTTAGTATTCTTTGAAACAAGATACATACATAAGTTCAACATTACAACATGAAAAGAAATGAAACACTAATTTATTCCATTAGAAACATCTAAGCCTCCTAGTTATGCCCACAATTCACTCATAACATACTTCTTCATATCCAAGTAAAGTGAAACATAATTAAGTTGTAAGCTCAAACTCTATGTAAGAATAAGCAATACAGTGGAAGAAAACACAAACACTAGGCATTGTGAAACATAACATAAACATTCATTTTTGAAATAGCATATGAATTGTCAATACTTTAACCATAAACCATGAATGGTATAAAAGTAACACATCCATAGTTAAAAATATCACAAATCCTTAAATACAATATGGAAGATTTGTTTCATAATAGATTATCTTCAAACAAGTGTATAATTTTTTAAAGGATGTTGACATAGATGAAATGAACACTATTTGAGAGTAATATCTCTTTTTCATGAAAACATTCAAAAGTCACACAATTTAGAAAGGAAGAAACTTAATGAATTTTTTAATCAAAGTGTCTAATTACACTTTGTAACTTTTGAATGGAATTATGATTTTAAAAACATTAATGTCCGAATAAATAAATCATTAAAACCATTTTGAAAACATGGACATTAATGAGAAATATTTATAAGAATAAATATATAAAAAATTTAAAATGATGATCTAGTTAACGTTTCCCTTCCATTAAACCTTAAAATATTTCTTTTTAAATTATTTTTATAAAACATGGACGTGGATGACAAAGAGTTCCCAATAGATACTCAAGTAAAAACAACCTTGGATAATGAAAGATTGTAGAGTTAACCCTTAAATTGCACTTTCCTTTGGTTGAGGGTGCGTTTAACCTAGATTATAATGACCATAGTATGTTATTAAATTATACCAGAACCATATTATTATATATCATGTCATACATGATTCATTTATAAATTTATATTACCAATTTAATAATTATTTCTAGGATAAATTAACATTTTGAGTAATAATCGCTTTCTTTATCGTATTTGTTTTAACATGTTATTCATGATCGTATCATTTAGATAATGATTTAAATACTTTAAAAATACAACACATGATTTATATATCATATATATTTATAATATAAATATTTTAAATAGATAGATATAGGAAATGGAAAACACTGTTTATGTTGATGGTAGGCCGTACGTATGCATAAACGATGTTTCTGCTTTCATGTCATATTGAATGAAAGTAAGTAAATAAGATATTTGTAAGTACATAAACACACACATATATATCTACTAATTATCGTTATTAAGTCATATATAACATACTTATTAATAACATAAATTTTTATAATCATCATTGAATGGTGAATGTTGAAATGAATCTCATCGTGTCATGGAGACTGTAATCCGTACGTACGCATGATCGACAATATCATTATATTGATAGTGTAATTGTATGTCATTGAATGGTATATCTTATATAAATAATAATTAAAATGTGATATTTATTATTTATATCTTTTATACTCATTATTGTACCCATCCAAATAATGAAGTGTTTGGATAACAAACTATACCACGACGTGGAGATGGTAAGCCATACCTACACACATATGGTGACTTTGTCCTTTATAGGATGGATAGAATAATGAATATGGTATTAATATATTTATAATAACATTCCAGTATATAGGATGTACTGGAGTTATTATTTTTTTATGGACAATAAAATAAAGACGAACTGGAAGAAGAAAAAAACATGAAAGAGGGTGGTGAAATTATTACCTCTTCTTCGGGTGTTTCCTTTTGAGTTGATCAAAAAGGCTCCATAAGTTGGATTTATGATCAATGTAAGTACAATAGGTTTATTTTAGGGAAGTTGGGAGGATATTTGGGAATGTTTTGGCCTAGACAAATGTCTTTGGAGGTGTGATTTTTGGAGAAAGGAAAGTACCCTTTTGAAAGAGAGGTGGTGGTCACTTTAGAAACAGCATGAAATATTATTTTATAATAAATTTATTTTCGTTTTATAAAGGATAAAAAATGATTTAATTATATTATAAGGTGGTTTTGGTTCTAGAACCACTCAACCAATAGGTTTTATACAGGTTTTGGTCACCATATTAACATTATATTTTAGATTTAACTCATAGTTAAATAGTTTAACTTTTAATGTGTCTTTTTGTATTCTTACAATATATGGTTAATTAACATACTCTAAACTACCAAGAGAAAGTCAATTGGTTCATTAATGACATATATAATATTATTTAATCCCTTTGTTCTAACATTATATTTTTAGGAATATTATATAATTTAATAATATAATATTTGATTCAGAAACTCATTTATGTCAATTTTGACACTATTTAGTATTTGGTTTTCGTGAAAGTCATAAAAACTTGATTACTTCAAAAAAGATACATTGAATCAATCATAACATGTAATATTCTCCTATAAAATTATTGTATGTCATAAAAACCTATAAATTATATTTATTTTAATATATATAATACCATATATTTTATTATTTCATTAATAAGGTAATTACTGTATCATCATTGTGCCATAAATAATTTTAACTTTATAGTCTAAAAATTATAAATAAAATACCATTACGTTGGAATTAGATTTATATTTATAATTAATATTTATAATTTAAACGATAACTTACATAACACCTTGTTAAAATTATTTTACTAAAAGATAAATGTTTATGCCATTTTTGTAATTAGATTAAGTTAATTAATATAAAGTATCATTATGACTCTCAAGTGGCTCTAAGTGGTCCCAAAATAGACCCCATGATGTCCATGGTATCAAATTTATCATCAGATAGTAATAGGACACATTTTAGGAAAATTTTATATTATTATAATAATATTTGCTTACCCTTATTTACCAGATTTACCCTTTAACCAGGGTAAATAAAATATTTACTAAAATAAATATTCATAATGTCTAAAAATAAAAGTTACCTATTTAAAAAATTTGGACCTCCTGATTCCAAATAGGAAATCCATTTTTCCAAATTCAAATCACAGAAGTGTCAAGAATTAATTTAATGATAATACCCATTGTAAAAATAAAAAACCTGTTCTTAAGAAATAATAACTATAATAATATTAATACTTGTTTAGGAATAGTTTAAATGTGAAATTACATCCAATGACCTAGATTATATTAAATGATAAAAATATAAAATAATTATCCTTTAAAAACACTCAAATTTATAATTTAACACTATTAATTATTCCGATTATAGAAGATGTTTTTAATTTAAATTTAGTATTTTCACTATTCATCAAAATATGGAATTTATCATAAATTTACCAAAAATTAATACAAAATAAATTTCTATTCCCCAATTATAAATATTAATTTAATTTTAATAAATTTAATATATAAAAGTGTTAAATATTGGTTTTACACAAGGTTCTCAATCAAAATGCCGTAAAATTGCAATTTTATTAAAAATAGTTCTTTTATATGAAAAAATGATTTTGTTCTCATATAATGTCAAATAAATACATAATATGGATTCTAAAATTATATAGAGTATATGAAATTAAAAAATATGTTAATAAAATTCATAATTTTTTTTAATGACTAGTTTGGTAAGTCGTCGTGCGCTCGAACTGAATGTTGCTTGTAGCCCAATTTATTGATTTTTTTTGAAAAGATACTATTCTGTAAAATATTTTGGTGTTACATAAATTAAACTTGTTTATTCATTAAATTAATTATATTTATTTATCCCTAATATTATCTATCTTTAGATGGTTATTGAATAATTATATTCTTCTCTCTCTAATGAAATCCATTATATTTGGAATACACATATATTATCGATCTAATGTTGGATTCCAATTTTATAGTACAAATTTTCAAAGGTAAATTTCTCAATAACTTTTGAAGATGTGGATTTTAAAATTTTTAATTCCAAATATTTAAAAGATTTTCCATCTATTCAAAATTCAATGTTTTTTCCAATACAAATTTATTTTTATAATATTAATATCATTTAATTAACTTCACAATATTAGGGACATTTTTATTTTTCAATGTTCAATTATTGAAAATTATTTTTAAAAGTATATATTTTCAAAAAACATTTCATTTGATATATTTGAAAAATTTATTAACAATCTATGTTTTTAATTGTTATTTCATATACAATATTTATTTTGAAAATCAAATCTTTCAATTTATCAGTAGTGACATTTCTCAAAACTGAATTTAAATATGAACTATAACATCATCCATTTCTATAAATATAAAAGTGTTATCTATAAAACATTTTTTCATTTTGTGTTCATTATTCAATTTATATTAAACGGATTATTTTCTAGGATGAAATTTTTTATGTATCTCCATAAAAATTTTCTTAGGAAATTCTATTTTGTGGTGATTTAATTATTTGTATCAATCATTTTTTTTCTTGAGGTTAATTTTAGTGATATCATCTATAATTGTTTTGAATCATATTTTTTCCATGGGTTCATTATGACGTGCTTAATGAATTCTTTTCCATGTTAGACATTATTCATGGATGATTGAAAGGATGGGTCTAATATATCCCTCTGATGAATTGGTAATTTTTGTATATCTTTATATGAAAAGGGTATAAAAAATAATCTTTCTCAATCCCAAGGATCCCCGTGAGGATTGATCATATGAAAATGGTACATAAGAGGTTTTATCCTTATAAAAATGGTAAAATGAGGATTTATCCATTGGAAAAATGGTATGTAAAAGGTTTAATCAAAATTAAAAGACAAAAAGGAGAGGATTTTCACAATTTGAAGGCAAAAAAATAATTTTTACTAGCCAACTATGTTCTTAAAAGATTAGTGGGTATCTTTAACATATGATTTATATGTTTATGTTGTTATTAAGATCTTATGTAGTAATATTCTGCCTATTATTATGATCCTTGACTCATATTTAATGTATAATATTACTAAAGATTCATTCATGATATTTTTATGTTATTTTGAGGGTACATATCCTTATATTAGGATATATAGAAAATTTATTTTCTATGGTTTTTAATAAGAAATTCATCCCCAGAAAACAATTTCTCATATAGTTATAATCATACAATTAATGAAATGGTTAAATGTTTTCCATTATTAATAAATTTATCTCCCAACATACTTATTTTTACATCCCACAAGTTATAAAGATTATTATATGGTATGGTAATTATAGTAGAGTTTTATTGTAGAGAAATGACCTCACGTGATTCGTATGAAGATATCTATCTTTGACACTATTTTTGTTTCCATGTGTTGTGGGAATAATTGTGAGATATTTTATCTAAACAAATAAATTATCATATTATTTCTTTTATATTTAGTTGAGGTCCCTTTATGTCCCCAAGAAATGATAACATCAACCAGAAACGATGAAAAAGGTTTTATGACTCCCTCAGATATAATGAAACGATAAAAATGAATGTCAATTTAAAAACACATGAAATAGAAAAAACATAATATCCTAAATAAAACAACACATGGTTCACAAACACAAAAAATTCAATTCAATGTATGTCATATAAAAACTCTCTGGATACTAGAGAAATGTTTTATCACTTTTATAGGTATCCTTAAATATTACGGTTACCATCTAATAACCAAGAATATTTTAATTGTTTTAGATAAAATAATTTACATTAAAAAAATTAAAAAATAATGGAGCTAATATGAAATATAAAAAATATATCATGATGTAGTGGTGTATATCCATATTTACCAAATAACTGCTTTTCCCACAATCAACCCTTTACAAGATTCAATCTCCCCCACACTTATATTTAAAATCATAAAAAAGTAATTCTAGAAGCTGGTAGGGAATTTTATAATTTAATGTGAACATCATAAAAATTATTATTCATTGTTTATAAGGGCAAACTAGTTGATAAAATTCAAGGGTGGACCAGTGGAACAATGGTTCTAAAAAATAATGTTCTCTATTATTTATGCTGAAACATTAAGAAATCCAGTTGGTTTTTAAGAAAAAGAAATATTTTTATAAAATACCTTACATGGTTGGGAATACCATAATAAAATATAAATAATAAGTGTTGGAAAGAGATTTTATATTTCTCATGGGGAATAAAATGAAATAATTAATGACACAGATGATCATGAATTCAAATTAGTTTATAAAAATTATCCATATATTAGGAACAATATTATGTTGAATTAAATGATATCAAAAATTATATATATCATTGTAATAAAAATTGAAAAATATATAATATTCATAATTCTCTTAAACTATAGATCAAACAAGTTGTATTACCCAAATATTTTAATAAATAATACAGTGGTTCACATGTGCTTTCAATGGTGAAAAGATAGTTAATATTTTTCGATTAATTTTTATATTTTTATAAATTAATATTATAATGTGTTTTATGAATAATTAATATATCATAATAGAAAATGTATCACTTCCTTTAGAAATTAAATTTATATATGAATGGAATTATATTTTTATATAAAGCATCCAAATGATGTACCTATAATTTTATAATTGATCCAACACATACCAGCATCATGCCGTAAGGATAAAAATATGAGAAAGTAATGAAATGGATATAAACATGTGTATAATAAATCAACTCATCTATTTATGTTCCAAGGGAAATATTTTTTTATCTTCATCCATTTTAACTCCTAAAATGTATCAAAATTGAACAAAATGTAATAATATAAATACTATCAGTGAGGGTTTTCTTCCCATTGAGTCCTAAGTTTACCTTTTTATTCTAACAAATATTGATGAAATCTTAACATAATCAATAAGAAATACATTATATACATATAATTCATAATTGGAAAACATGTTTTATGTATCAGTTGATAAAATTATTATCAGGAATACTTCACAAGCTCTTGAAATAAACACATTAGAATAATGGATGGGTGGAATGAAATAAAAATCCCCAAATATGGATGAATGTAAATAATTATATTATGATGAAAAACTCACTTTATGACTAAATTGTTGATATAGGTAATGAACAGTAAGATCATTTAGATTTACTATTTTAATGTGTTAAATGGGGGATATTTATATACTTGAATCCCTTAGTGATCAGCCTATATCCACAAAATCACTAAATTTTATATATTGGTAAATCATGAAATAATATCATTTTTCTTTAATAATTTATGAAATAGAGAGATATGATGGTTTTAAACTCATTTCATGATTCAAAATTTCTTTTTTTTAACTATAGAGAATAAAATGATTACTTTCTTTGATTTCTTTTAAGGAACTATTTTTATCCTCAATGCGTGGAGTGTGTGGAATAGGATTAGGTGGATTTAGTGAATCCGAATTGTAAGGAGTGTTCTTTTCCCTAAAAATTACTTCAATTATTCCTACATATTATTCTTTTATAGGAATAATTGTCACTATGAACTCATGATACATAACGTAATCTAATCCATTCACTATTTAAAAAATATTGTGTGTTCCCACAACCACCAATAATATCTAAAATTTAGACACATTAAATATAATAATAACATATATTTTGATAATTTTTTCTTACTCAATGTATCTTATAAATTGAGGTGGCTCAATTGTAATATAAATTATTTACTCTTGTATATGGAAATACTTAGTATATTAATTAAATGTTGACTCTTTGATAACAAATATGGGCCATAGTTCAATTTCCTCTTCATCATCATAAGAATATTAATCATGAAATGGTGGAATATAATATAAATCAAAATAATCTAATTTCACACCAGGGTGAATGGAATTTGAGCTCCAATAATATAGAAATGAAATCAAATTTCATATAAAAATTTAAATTATATATTGTTCAAGACAACACTTTCTTACCCATGACATGTGACAATAACTACAATGTCATATTATGGTGGAAATTAGTCAATACTTTCCTCATGACTTGGATAAATTAATTATAAATAATCTTAGGAATCATGAAATTTATGTTTCTCATATTGATCCTCTAGTAAACGTTTCTCATAAATACTTTATATAATTATAATGAAATGTTCAAGTGGGCTAAATAATTTGACCATTTATAAAATTATATTTTCTAGATTCCATACAATGTTACCCATGTTTTCATTATATTCCTCTTGAATTCCATGTTCTTAATTTACTTGTTTAATAAGAAAAGATATCATGTTCTCTAATGTTGAATCATTAGACTCACATAATGACTGTTAAAATTGAATATCATCATCCAGTGTGCAAGTTGATTAATTTTTTACTGTATTTTCATATTATGTAATTATATCATTAATGTTTCAAATCTTATCATTCATCCTAAATAGAGATCATGAAATTATATATTCTACTATTTAGGGTTGACCTAAAATTTGATAATAATGCAATTGCGGGTATTAATTATAATAATATGGCGAAGCACTGTCCCATAGACCATGACAAGGATATTATTAACAATAATAAAACTAATAAATTTAATTTCCTCTAAAATTAAAGGGTGAGGCAAATAATATCTCATAAAATTCTTTTTGACCAGGTGGGTGGGTGTTGATTTTTAATTATTCGAAATGAAGAAACCATTATAAACACTTAGTAATCTAAAATGTTCTAATAAGAAAATGTGTCTCAAGATGTAAATGGAACTATTTTGTTTACTTTTAAAAAACAATTTTTTTTATGTTTTCACAATTCCACTATTATACCCAAATGTTACACAATAAATTTATGAATATTCATTTGGAAAATAAAAAATAGATCTTATTTTATTAACCTGTACAAAATTTTCAAATAGATTTGAAGGGTCGATCGCATATGGAGAATCTCTGTAGACATTATGAATATTATTTTGGAAGTGTTGTGTAGAATCAACATTTCATGTGATTAGAAACAATAAATACTTAAAATAAAAAATTATAAAAAATTAAATAAAACTATTCTAAACAAACGATACAAGTGGATATGTATGATTTATAGTTAATACACCTAATTAGATATATGAAATACCAATCAATTAATTTCCACATATGAATGTATTTCTATCTAATTTTCAAAAATTAAAAATCTAATAATAAAACATTAAGAATCAATATTATATTGTTAGATTGTAGAATAACATTTCTAAGAAATTATTCAACATTTCAATCTCTAATGTGATGAAATATTTATACAACATTTATGTTTGAACCACTTAGTGATAAAAAATGACATATTTCTAATAAACTCAATGTATCAATTTGAGTTAGCTTCACCAAAATGAAATTACATTTAGATTTTCACACACATAGAGTTTAAGAGAAACTACAAAAATACTAATATTGTAGTTAATATATTTAATTATTCAGAATTCCCTAATTTGTGACATATTATTTTAACAAAAGTGAAATAAAATTTGAAGAATAATAATCATTATTGTTATCTCTCCAATGCATACAAAATATGTCTCACAATAATTAGATGATAATCATATATTAAAATACCATAGTAGTTTCATAAAAAATGGTTAAATATAATCAAAAAATATTTAACTAAATAAATTCATTAAAGAATCAAGCATAAAAAATAAATAAATTGGAAAGAAAAAACATCGCATATTCTACAACAGGGCAACATGAGTCGACCAATAGTACATCACAAATTGTCCCACCAATGGTCTAAAGTGCACTACCGATATCATGATCTGGGAAAAAACAAGGGTATTATTAAACAAAGAAAGGGAGTTATTTCACCCTCAAAAGGAATATGATAAGATAATAACAAAAAGTTTCTCATAGTACATTACAATAATTACATGATATGAAAATAAGTAAAAGAAAATAGAACAAATCCTATAAATCTATAGCATGGTCTCGATGATGAAATTAAAAACCAATAATATAGAACCTAATGAAACCCTTTAGTCTATCTGTATGTGACCATTATTAATCCCTATCATAGACGAAAGAAAGGAAAATATGATCATGGAGAGTCATCCCTTAAATGACTCTCATTCTTTAAACTATATCCTATAACACCTAGGAAAATAACACCTAAAGGAAAAAATTAGGGTTTCATAATAAAATACCAATAGGATACCAAAAATGAATATATACAATAATTATCTAGATGAAAAAGTCAATTTATGTATAAAAAATATTTGAAAACATTTAATGAGAAATCATTTTCCATATAAAAACTTCCTTGGAATTTAATATCAAATAAATTCTATATTAAAATAAATAAATAAATAAGACATAACAATTATCCACAAGGTATAATAAGATATATACAAAAGTATTCAATAAAAAATTTACAGCTTAGGTGGGAAAAATTAATATAAAATGAACATTCACATAATCAATATCTAATGAAAAAATTGAAAAATCACAATACAATAGTGCGCACAATGAAAACTATCAGGAAATGACTAACTGAAACAAGTGAACTCCAAAGCCCGAGAACTTTAGTCCCATGGAACATATACCCACTAGAAATACCAAGAATCATGGGAACCTCCTATAGTGATAGATAAAACCACTATAGATCACATATTAATATTCCATCCCAAACCTACATGTAATATCGATGTAAAAATATGTTGTACTTCCATTTAAAAGACAATAAATTATATTTATTAAAAATTATGTAGGAAAATTACATTTCATTCTCATTCCCAAATTTAAAAAATATTTTTCTATAGATATTCGATATCAATTTCATTTCTAGAAAACACATTTAAATTTCTTTTTTGTGGAATTCCATCATTCAACAACAAACATTAGATTCAATATAATATAACATTTATTAAAAAAAACATTTCGAACAAAAAATAGATTCACATATAATGGATTTTAAATCATTAATTTCACAAAACAAAACCTTATGAAATCATTATAACATAATGCAGTCCATTTGATAAACCATTGGGTAATTTCTGCAATCTCAAGAATAATAAAAACCTTATTACCCTAACAATAAGTGATTTAAATGTATTTATATGTACCTCATGAGCCTAGATCTATTATTATAATGAATAATATAAAGGGAAACACCGATATAAACAATTTTTAAGGATGGGTATCCAAAACCACTTCCTAGAATGATAGATATCGTGTTTCATCTATAGGGAGGAGATTGATCGAATTAATGAAAGGGCACTTTTTCAAAATTTTATTTTAAAACAATAATTAAAGTCAATCATAGAGGGAGTAACTACCTCCGAATGATCAGATTCCAAAAAAACATTTCAAACATATGATACCAACACCACCATATCTTGATGGCCTATTCATGGAGACAAGCCATAGGGATTTGACATGCCGTAACCCAAATTCCTAGGCCATTTTCCTCAACATGACTTCAATGACATCCATGGTCAGGAATTTTGGTTATGGAATATAGGGAGTCCTCCAACATACTATGCATGGAACCATGAATTACACAAGGACTGGTATATTATGTAGTTTCACACAATAAACACACATGCATACCAATAGTACCAAAATGGCCACTGTTTAAGGTGTTTTACACCAGAAGGCCCAAAAACAACCTTTTAGGAAAAAATACAACTCTAATGCTTTATATTCAAAAAAACTACAAAATTCAATAAATAAATAATTCTAAATATTGGTGTTTGATAATTATCCATACCAAAAAAGATTTCCACCCACAAAAAAGATTACCAAAAACAACCCAAAATTGATAATGCCATTCCTACATCATAATGAACTCATACTCCCATAACTCATGGTATTCCCAGCCATATATACCTCTCACTTCATCCAATAGTACCATCGTTCCATGAAATGCATATCCTATCTGTCCAATATTTGAATTGGTTGTTCACTCAATGAGTTCTTAGGATCAATCTCAATATTCTCTCACTCAATTTCTTGGAATCAATGTTGATAATACTTATATAGTATTGAATATATGAACACATCATCAATAATATTAAAATGGTTAGGTATATCTAATGAATAAGCTATAATCCATATACACTCCACAATCTCATATGGACTGAGTTAATGTGGTGTTAACATATGATTTTCCCCAAATGTCTATGTCGCATCCAGGGTGAAATACTATGAAGAACATGAAAACCAATCTCAAATAGAAATAAATTATGATGTATATCAACATAATATTTATATTATTATAAATTATTTTTAACCTATTATGAACAAATTTTAAAATATTTTCCATATCCTAGATAGTGTAATGTCCAACCAAGGACTATTCTCTAGCCAATTACTCACAAAATGGGGATCTATAAGGTCACCTATTCAAAAAATCAAATAAATCCATCACGAGTAATGGATAATTGATATTGTTATAATAAAGATCGAGCAAGTGAATTTACATCCCCCAGGATCCACTAATGTTCATAAAACGTACATGAAGCATTTCTTCCTGAATCAGGATGGATCCCTCAGATTGTCCATCAACTAAGTGATCACATGTGGTTCTCAAATTGTTCTAAAAATTAGTAAATTCATATATTATACTCTTAAATTGGGATAGGATGTAAGTTATTCCCTACTAAATAATATCTAATGACACATAATGGAGTCTAAAAATCTCACAAACTCAGATTTTTACAATAGCCACTACCTTCTTCTACACCATAATATTTATAAAATGTGTGGATTTCCAGTGACTATCAATAATAACCCATATCACATAATTATCTCTAGTAGTTCTAGGTAACAAATGTATTATGTACATGGATATATTATATCACTTACATTCTATAATGGGTAAAGATTGCTAAAAACCACCATTGATATGATTTTACACCACTATTCTTTAATGACTAAGGGTTAATGAAAAAAATATTCATTTTATCATTCCATTCCTAGTAAATAGTAATGAGGTATCAAACAATGATACATTGTGGTAGATCCATGGTGAACCATGAAATTTGGTTAGTGACTATTTTAATTCAATTGATATCTTAATGACATCAATGAAAGAATCATGCATTAAAATTTGAAAAGCATTTTTTGAAATTAATTCCACTCACCTGACGTGTGGCCACCATAAATATTATATCTAAAGCATTGTTACTCTATATTATATTTATTCACAAGTCAAATATGATCACATATAGAATATTTATATTTAGAATAAACTAAAAATACGTGTCTATCATATCTCTCATAAACCATTTTTATGTTAATCAAAAATCAGGTCAAAGAACATTCTTTAAATGTATCATTTAGTAAATTAGTCATTAATTTCATTCTCAAATCATATACAACAACCATCACATTTCCCATGGTTTATGTAATATCATAAACAATGGTATGAATGATATATACCATTCATCAATACATAATATTGAATTCCATTTGATTAAATATGCACATTAGACTCTTATTGTCTTAATACAACATAAATCACCCCAAGAGATAGTGGAACAATGTATTATGAGAATGAATATCTACCAAAAAATGATGATATTGAATGGGATAGTTTATCACATGATACTATAATGGATGATATCTATAGTACCCCACATATCCATCTATGTTAAAAATCATCCAAAACCCATACATGATGTGCCATAGTAATCATTATAAACCAATCTCAGCTCATTATGAATAAGGCTTGGAGATAAAGTCATCATCACATTCAAGTTATCAAATGTTCTTTATTTCTGATTTCCAAAAAAAATATACTTCACACACATATAAGATAAATATGAAATGAGAAATTAATGTCTTTATATGTGTGAGTAAAGAACCTGTAATGTCGAACTAATCCCGAGAAACCCTGGATCCTAGAGAAATTGTTTCACTACTCCTAAGTAAAATACTATTTAAATACATTATGGATCCAATAAGACACACTTATAAAAACTCACATGGCCCAAAAAGTTCACCAATAAATTTAGAATTTAAATTTTGGTAGTTTCACTATCGAAGATTACCTTTCAGTATCCCAAGGATTATATTCATATCCTATTAATGATCCTTCTCCAAGAAAGAATAAATGAGAATAAAATTTACAAAAAAACCCGTCGAAGTTTCTATAGTGAAATGTTATATTCTATTCATCAACAAAATACAAAAAACTATATAATAAATTAGTCCAAATGTTTGAACCAGTTAATAATAATTTCCTTTAATTTTCTTGAACATCATCATAGGAATATATTCTTCTTAGACCCTCAGTAAATGGTACCCTAATATAAAATTAAATTTATAAAAACATCAAAATCACGTGAGGTGATATAAAAGATCATAAATTCTAGGAATATTGTCTATTTTTGTAATAATCACCTATTAAGATTATAGTTATATACACAAATCTAGAGGCTTTTTTCATCCTTATTTACAAAGATAATGGGTGATGACCACGGTCAAATATTTGATTAAATTAATACCTTATCTTCAAGTACCTCAAACTAAATCATTATATCAGTCAATTCAGTGGATTATATATAGTATTATGGAAACAAAATGAGTCTCATTCATTAAATCATTTCTATAAAATACTCTACTTTACTAAGTCACAACAACATATGGAACTTATCTAAGAAATATTTAGGATACTCACTCAACAATAATGCAATATGATTTCTAATATAGAGAATTAGAAAATCATGAAATGCCTCTTAAAACTCAGTTGAGATCATTTTATCACGAGAGGAAATGAGGAATGATTCCCCAGATCAAGTATTCCACACCCCTAGAAAGACAAGAGTGGCCCCATCGAAATATTATAATTTTTTCCGATAAGGAAACAAATTCTATCTAGGGTTTATATCATTTCATATACTCTATCAAAATTAATACATTAATTATTTCATGAAAAGAAATAATATAATCCCATATAATTTCATAGTCAACGATTAACACATGACACAATAGACATCTCAAATCCTACTCTAACATCACTTGAAAAAGGGTGAAAATAGTCACTAAGAATAGTGTATGATCCAAGAGAAAATACAAAACATAGATATAAATAGATTATATAAAGTATATATTTTCTATAATATCAAAACATTCTATAACCATTGAATATTTAATAAATATCAGCCATTCATGGTAGCTATTAATACCTTTGACTCCCATAGTTCATTATTTTTCATAGATATATCCTACGCCATCCTTCCATTTCATCACAACATGGGAATCAACATTAGAATGAGGTATTGATCCCACCAATTTAATTGGGGTATATATAAACTAAGATCACATTGTGAAGATATATCCAAGAACACTACTCTAGGATTCCCTTTTTCAAATACTATAAATATGACCATATTTTCCACATGAGTGAAATACCCTATGTGAAACAATTCAATTAGATTTATGGAGTTCCCTTATCCCACAATTGTAGTATACCATATATCACTACCATAAAATTTATAGTGAAATCATTCCACTACATAGGATCTGGTCACCCAACTTCTTATTGTAGTTAGAATATGAAATGTATATACATCCTCCTATCACTAACTCTCCAATGATCAATGTCTTACAAACACTATCAACCTCATCTAAACCATCATAGTCTTCAAACATAAAAAATGTGGGAAGGATCATAATATATATATATATATATTTCCAAAATCCCATTTTGAACATCTAAAACTCGTTATAGTCATTATAATCATTTTATGAAGATAGGCTTACTAACTCAACAACCCGAATATAATACTACATGGAAGAAAAGTCTACATATACCATAGTAATAAAATCATGTTCCTTCACCATTATTAGTGTCCCAGGAATTAATTAATGATACAATAAAGTCATAATCATATTCCATGTGAGATCTTCCTAAAACATATCTTGAAAAATAGATTCATACCAATTAATTCGAGACCACTGTATCATTTTGGTGAAAATATAATCACTAGAGAGTTCCTGAGTTTCTAGAAATTTGAGAATCCCATCAATCCCCTTGATATGCTCTTCGGATTCCAAGGGACCCTTGTAACCATGAATGATTTGTGTATATGACTTAGTATACTTTAAATCATGCACCCCCATTCATTATTTTTCAAAACTACTAACATGGACTGTGGTTTGGGTACTTAGAACTATAATTTCCACCAAAAATAACTAAGTGAGATGAACCATCTTTAGGGCATTCCATACATGTATGCATCTATTATTCAGAGACGTTCTTCTTTGAATATCAATTTTTATAGAATAAAGAACACTTGAACCTTTAGTAATGGAATGTAATTATATTACATATAATTTATTTATAACAAGTTAACTCCAAAAACTAAATAATAAATAATAGATGCTAGAAGACCTCATATTCCTGTGGTCACTCATTGTACGCCAGATATGTGAGCTCCACATTCAATCCCACACAACCTCTTGTGTTTCAAGAATACTATGTAAATTATAAAAACAAACATGTGAAATAATATAGTGATACACAAGATATATCACCATATTAAATGAAAAACATATCCCATTTATACAATTTTTTCTCATACCATCCCCAATCAACCCATAATTCCATCCAAATTGGTTCACAACAATTCTTGACTCATGTTCTCGATCACCATAAGAAGAAAAATAGTAGTATGTGCAATACATAGATTTATAGGAAATATGATTCCAAGAAAAGACATAAGAAACGTCAGAAACAAATAAACTATCACATTGGATAACAAAAAATAACTCATAATGAAAAAAACCATTTAAAAAAGTTAACATCTTATAACTAGAGAGAGTTGTCTCAATAAATAATTAATATAACTAAGACATTAAATCTAATAAATCCAATGATTCCATCTCCATATGACTATATGTAACCCCCATCCAAACCCACCACGATTTATTATGATCTCGGAGTGTCATTCTCTATATGGAACTCTTCCATTTACCTTTATCAGGAAAAACCATGGCTAAAATTTTTAAAAGGAAAATTTATGGATTGAGCACTAATTCATAGAAGGATATCACCAAATAATATATATAATGTACATCCCTAAGAATTTTTTATTTTACATATAATTAATATATCAAACTTTTTAATGGAATAATTATTAATCTAAGATAATACTTTATTTAACTTCTAAAAATCATTCTATAGTCATGTAAACCATGAAATAATCCATAAATATCATTAACGAACCTTAAGATAATTTTAAAAAATAGGTTTCAAGAATACATATATATGTTTTTTGGGAATAAAGCATATAAAATGAATATGCACACAATGTATTCACAAATCACAAGTGGGAAAATCACAACATATGGGATTACAAAACCAAGAAAAATAAGAAACACTCATCGGAAAAAATTAACTCTGAATTTTAGGAACCTTGGTCCCTTAGAATGGGAATGCACTAGAAATCCATGGTATCATGGGAACCTCCCTTTGTGATAGCTAACTCCACCGTGGCTTGACTATATATATTTAACAATATTAGACGTTATATTACTAGTTTTCAAATAAATTCCAATTATGTTCATGAAAACCAAATTTATATTTCATGATCATTTTCGATGGAAAATCAATGTCATTTTTACACCCATATTTTCAAAAATCATTATCCAAAACGACGACATTCCACTTCCATTACATTAATCCACATTTTAGATCCATTTTTGTATTCTATAATTTAACATTATAAGTTATGTTCTAAGGATATTCCATTCTGAAAAAATGTATTTCAAATGATGATAAATTTAACCTATTATTTATTTCAAAACATTAATTTCGTGAACAAAAACCAAATGGAATCATAATAACTTAAGGAATATGAAGGGTTGGACAATGGGATAGAGACACTAGCCAGATGAAATAAGAACCCACATATCCATTAAAACCATAGATGGGGAAAGAGTATATCTGAACGAAAAATTCCTATACCTACATGGAGAACACCCTAAATTAATGTAAAAAATAATTAGATATTTTTGGATTGAATATAAGATTGTAAAACCCTTTCCTGGATTAATAGATATAAAATTTGAGTTGAAGGGTGATATTTTTCAATTCAATAATAAACATTGAGTCAAATTATAGTTGAATGTTTTTAATTAGGGTTGTAATGGTTTGGAGTAGCTACACTAAGATTACATTACACCAAGAATGTGTTTAAAAAAACCACTTTCACTATTCACTAGTGTAATATTCTATGGTTTGTTGCCTCACCTTTGACACCTAGAATAATGTTGAACCACCCCAAGGACCCAAAACCAATGCCATATTGGGCTGACCAAAGCTTCTAACATAAAATTGTCGATTTATATTACTCATGAAACAATGGGTGACCACTAAGAAGATATTACTAGGACTACTCTATCCACAAGTCATTTTAAGATTGGTTACATTACTCAATAAACACAATAGAAGAACACATCTAACTCAATAGTCATGCTACTAGTCTTTTTTCACTATGATGACCAAAAAATCCCATTTAATACACTGTGAACCTCTAATGAATTTGATTCTCAAAATAAATAGATAAAATGGGCCCCATATCTGATTCAACATACGAGTGTGCGACATAATCCTTACATTAATATTATGTAATCAAATATAAATAATTGCATAAAACATGACACATAATATAATAGTCATTAACCACCCCCACTGTTCAAAATTTGAGCATTTATGTCCACTAGAGAGAATGATATATAACTACCACTTAATGAGTGTCACTAAAACGTAAAAACAAACTAGTGTAATTTTCCCAACTTTGTCATATCATCCACTCCACTTATCTCTACCATGCCACCATCACCCATCACTATGACTGTCACTGCATGAATCTCCAACTATCACCCTTTATAGGCCTCATCCACCCCAAGATGCACTCGACACATCCATGGAACCCCTATGACCACCAAACCAATATGCCATCCACACACCCAACTTAACGGAAAACCCTCTACAAGAAAAATAACCTCCATAGATGGTGGTATAAGCCTCATGCATCCCCATATCACCCTTCTATTCCATATCTGTGTCGCTGATTTCATCCCATACCCCAAAAAATGCCTTTTTCCTAGGATCCATTAGTGTATTAAAATTGTGGTCAGTAAATGATATAGAGATTTCCAAATTAAGGGTTCTCATTGGACACTAACATTTCATACAACAACTTTTGGTGGTACATAAAATTAATATTTTAAGTATTATGATGCATGTATAACTGTAACTCATTATAGAAAATCAATGAATATGAACCAACAAACCGTTAATCACTATAATACCTAGGCCCCCTGAAAATGAACTCAATTAGAATCATATCACATGGAAAATAATAAGTACATGTCACACTGAAGATCAATTATAGAATATAAAAGATGTAGGAACTTCTACAATTCCACACACAAACCATTGATAGAATGAACACCACACAACTATTTTATAGATTCATAATTTTTTTTATAATAAGATGAAAAAAATAGGTCATATGCTTAGATATTTGGGTGAATTGTTAGCCAACACGACTTGGATTCTAGAAGCAGGATTGTGTTGTGGATGGTAATTTAACTCATTGTATGCATGTTGTGTAGGTTGGAAGTATGATGATAGATAATGTTATGATATAATTTCATCTCATAAAAAATATTAAAATAGTTATATGTAATTTTATTATTAGAATTATTTCATTAAGGAATAAAAGGCCTTAACACATTTGGGAATTTTCTAGAGGCTAATGGCATTTGGTCCCTTAACCCTTATTCCCTATACTAAACATCAATTAAATTCAGGCCCAAAATACCATTGGATTAATCTATTATTTTATTTTTTTTGTTATGTTATGTTATGTATATATATATATATGACCCATTTTTTGCAGAATTAAAATTCTATTAAATATGGAGAATAAATTCAACTAACGAAGTATAACCTTATGTCTAAAACCTCCGCACATAGATCCTTTCTATTAGGAGCATTTCATTAAAATATTTAGGGATTTCCAATGTGGAATTCAATCTCGACATTCCTATGAAGAATTAATTATATGTTATTTTCAATAATTTCCAATTAAATTATTATAAATACTAATATATAATTAATTACTAATAAAGAATAATAATAACGTAATAATAAAATACAAATATGAAATTAAATTACAATTAATGAAAATTAAATAAAAATAATATTCATTAATAAGTACTAATTACTAATTAAGAATATGAATATATTACTTATTAATGAAAAATTATTTATTAATAATAATTTTGTTTTAATTAATAATAATTATATAAAATTTAATTTCTAGATGTTTCTATAATTAAAAACTATATAAATTTTTTTATTAATAATGAGCATCTAAATAATATTTTTAAACATTTATCAGCAATAAAATATTTATTCATAACTAAAATTCATTGTAAATAGTTAGATAATAAATTAATATTAATATAATAAAAATTATTTAAAAATATATAATTTTATAAATTAATAATTATTAATAAGGTTAGTAACTAAATAATTATTTCAAATTTTTATTAGTAAATTTCTAATAATAATTATTATTATATATTAATAAAAAATAATGAATTAGTAGATAAATAATTAATATCATCAATATATAATTAAATATTTACTACTGATTAATTAATTTATATCTAATAATTATATAAATATTATAAATAATTAGTAACAAAGGGATCATCTTGAATATTTTTTAGCAACCAATATTTATTTGTAATTAATATTTATCAGAAAATAATATTATTAAATAATAAGTATTTTTAATTTATTAATATTTAAAAGTAGTTATTAATTATTAGTCAATATTTTTAATTATACTCAATTTTTTAATAAATTAATGACAATTTAATTACCATTAATTATTAAATTATTATTCAGTAATTTAATAGATTTTTTAGTATTTATGTAATAAATACATATTTTAAGTACTTTTTTAATAATTTATTACAATTAATTTTTAATAATAATTAGTTAACTTGTTAAATATTAATTATTATCATTAATTACTAATTATATATTGTTTAATTTATAAATAATCAATTACATTTATGTATTTTATCATATAATTATAAATTTTTTAAAAATAAAAAAACATAAATATTTATTTTTAATAAATATTATTTATTAAAAAATATTTATATAATATAATGATTTGAATTATTAAATAATATTATTTAATTAATATTTTTTTGTAATTGATATTAATTAGCAATAATTGGACAAATAATTAATCTAAATTTTATAAACATGAATTTAAAATTGTTAATTTAATAATTTAATTATTAATATTAGTAGTTAGTAACTAAATAATAAATTAAAATTATTGTTTTTATTTACATAATAATAATTATTAATTATGTAAAAATTAATTAGATAATTATAATAAGAAATTAATTCTTTGTAATTACTTCTTAATCAATAACTATTATCAATTAATAATTAATTCATTATTTTTTTCAAACTGGTTGGGAGAAATATCAGCAGTTCTTGATGAAATTTAGTGTACTAAAAGAAGAATAAAGAAGGGTAAGATGGTTTTGAACAAATAATAAAAGACACACATTGAATGAACAACCAAACACAAGTTTTTAATTCTTCTAAGACCATCTATTTCCCAAATTCATTTGATTTTGAAATCTTCCCCATGGAATTTTACCTCTCTTCCTTAACATGGTCCCCTACAGTGGCCCAATCACTTCACCCATTTATGAATTAGAGCAGTCATCCCAAATGGAGCAGACAAAAAAATTTCAGGATATATCGTGAAGGTCCATCTCTGAGTTGGATAAGAATTCTTCTTGAAGGGTTATTCTTTGAAAAATCATGACTACGAGGTAATCAATATAATCAAATAAATCTTGCTTTATCATGTGAAAAATACATCATGATGTGAGTAAAACCATTCTTCTACTTTCTCCCTCAGTCCTTCAAGAGCCCATTCACCTACACTTTCCTCCAAAGGATTGACATTCGAGTTTTTGACATGTGTTGTTTCAAATTTCTCAAATAAATCCTTACTAAAAGAATCTTATTCATTTTTCATTAATTCATAAAAATATTATGGAGAAAACCACTTGATAATTTCTATACCATCAACTCTCATTCTTTATTAATGTTTGTTAATTTAATGATCCACCTGTAGATGGTTCAAGTGGTATCCATAATTCCTTATAATACTTGTTATTTTTGAAATCTAACCCATCATATAAGGACTTATGAGGACTATTATTGGAAACAAGGTACATATCATAACGATTTTTTGTGAGACACTTTAGTAATGGGAATTCGATTTTTAGTAGCGTAGGTCTTCACTAGTGCATTTAGAGGTGCACATGATTTTGATTTCTGATGGATGACTAGTCATAAACCTTATTTTTCTAATGATATCTTCATACCATTAGAGAGTGTATCCTCCTAAATATCTATGGACATGTATGATGTTCATGTATTATCAATATGTATGGAGGTCTCTATAGAAAAACTGTCACATAAAATTGTAAAATCCAATCGATTTCCATTATGAAGGTCCATGACATCATTTGTATTAGTGTCCCTAAATGTTGGATATCCAATCTCAATGTTATTATTGTCCTTTTTATTCCCCTTTAGCATGGTCTGGGGTGACAAAATGTCCACTATAATAAGGGTTTCCCGACATGGGGTTTAATTTACTATTACATTTATATCTGGTTTATATTAATCTTTGTTTTGGATTTATTTTTTTCATTTCATTAGTAATGATGAGATTGAATTGGGAGGATAATTATAATGCTGAATCCATTGATTTAATTTAATTTTAAATAATAAACCAACATTTTTGTAGTTAGATTTGGATTTAAAAACAGTGTACTTAATTTGCACAATGTGTAGTCATCACTGAAAATATGTAATGAAATGGGTAAAATTGGGCATGTTTAAACTCCATGTATAGATCTGACCCAATCTAGAAATTAATAAATTTATTTTTAATAAATGGTAGCAGGTGTTGGTGTATGTTAAACTCAAAAATTACAAGAAATGTAATTCTGTAACACGTCATGTAAAATACGAAGTGTGGGTTTTGTCTTGGAAAATCATATTTATTTTTCATCTCTTTACTACATTCATCCTTTATATCAATATATAGGCTCTTCATAGACAATTTTAGATATATCTAACCCATCCGACTCATCATTTAGTTGATTGATCATTGTGTTGGTTCTAGTATATCTCTCCAGGTATGTTTTTTTCATATATCTTTTCCCTATATCTCTTTTTCCTACATGGAGTTTGAATGATCCCATTGGGATTTATGTATTAGAACACATTTTTTAAATCTTGGATCATGGATGACTTACAAGATCATCTATGACTTTATTTTCCATTATAGATTCCCATTTGGGTGTTCATTTACATGATTTAGGGTCAGTGGTTCCATTTGATATTTTATATATAATTAAATAATTGAATGTTTGTATTTGAGATAAATTGTTTTTAATTGATTTTTGAGAACCCAATTTAATATTAATTAAGAAATAAATTTATATAGTATGTATTTTTGGTCCAAACCCTCTAATTTAATTTTAATGTTAATTTGGGATGTTTGTTTAAATTGACGGATCTTGTAAAATGATTTGAGAAATGATTTTGGAAAATTTCATAAATATAGTTTATAAAACCCTAGTATTGGTATTTTTTAAAATGGATTGAATTGATGACAACCAATGATTTGGTTTTGAATGTCAATTTTCAATTTGGAGAAGTTAATATTAAGAAATTTAATTATGAATGGTGATTTGTATTAAATGAAATGAATTTCTTGTCTTGCAATTATTTATTGAGTTGATTTGATCTTAGTTAGTTAGTGAGTTATTTGTGACAAGAATAATAGAATGGTAATTACCTTATAAATGATTTATGATTATAAATCTAACAAAAACCCCATTCAGAATATATTATCCAAAATTGGATGTGTATGAGTATTATTTATCTTGAGTGTAAGGGAAATGAGTAAATTTATTACCAATATCCCTGATATGAGATGTGAGAGGGTCCTATTACTATAAACAATCATTCCATGAGGAAAATCAACATTATGCTTATTGTGAAAATTTTTAATATAAATTATATTTAATTTTGATCTTCCTCACTCATACCTATTGATTTATATAAACTCTTTTATTTAATGTTTTTATTTATTCTATGTTTGAATTTTTTTCCATCATTCTAATATGAATCCTGGTTTTCAAAAAAATGACAGCCATAAAAATTTGTATAAAATTTAAAATCATGATTTTGTTTTTATTATGTAATTTTATTATGGAAAAAATAATGAGACACACCTAGGATTTCTTTCTCACATCCTAAAATTTACATAGAGAATTTTATATTTCCTTTATCTACGTCTAAGAAAAGGGAAATGTCCTCTTATAGGATTTTGATGTTCTTGACCATTGGGTCAATGAGTGTTGATACCTTTTGAATGATTGAGTTTTATCATGCCATATTTTGAGTACATTGGTGATTTAATTTATGGGGTACTGGTATACCTATTTCATTTCTCATAACAACTAAATTAAGTGTTCTGATAATGATTATATGAATCATTATCATCGGTTGTTTTTTTGGAAACTCATTCCCACTTTTATATTTTATGATTAATGTTTATAGTTTCCAACTTATGGGGATTGAGAATTCCGTTTGGGATATTTTAGGATTGGTTTATTATAGTAGTGTATGAGGGCATCCATGTGGGTAGGTGACAAAGTGGTATCATATGGAGGCTTATAATAATTCATTAATGTTATTTGGTTGCTCATATTATATTGTAATGTCATTGGTGGTACGTCTGATTGATTTCCTAGCCATATATCATTGTAATTAGCCTTATGTCACCATATTTTGTTAGGTAAATGCATCTTGAGGATTAGGTATTGTAATTTTCAATGAATTATATTTTGACAAGAGGATTCCAAACACTATTTATCAATTTTATCAGATTCATTTCCCATGTCTCTCTTGATTGATTTGTTGATCTGAGTAATCTTATGATATATTAAAATTAGTTTTTTGATGTCTCGTGGCATCATTCATTCAAGAAGAAATTTGAGAAGGATTTAGAATGAAACTATTGATGTAACAATGCGAGAAAATATCTCAGGGATCCAGAATCAAGTTAAGGTTATTGTGCATGTTATACAAGAGATAATACATGGACCTGCACTAGTTCCTATTCAGATTACAGATGTGGAAACACATAGTGATTAATTACAGACTTATGCTGAGGAGTTCTTTCCCCAGAGTCCACCATCATTCTAATTTTCTAATAATAATCAACCTTATAAAGATTGTTTATGAATGATACAAGTTATTTTTGAGTTCATGGAAATGCCTAGGGCAATCATGGAGAAATCTTCCACATTGACGATGGAATGATATAGAATGAGATAGTGGGACTCAATTGTGACATCTAAGAAGCATTATGGTTTACAGTGGAAGGAAATTAAGGTAATATTCACTATTTAGTTATTACCATAATCTATGTTTCTTAATAGGGAAATGTAGTTTTTCAAACTCAATAATGATAACATGAACGTGACAAAATATGTGAATCGATTCACTAAGCTTTTGAAATTTACACATAATATTGTAAAAAATTAGATTACGAAGACTATAAATTTCATGATAGAGTGTGATCTATTATTCATTCAATAATATAATTATTATACCCTCTTCATTTGATGATGTGAAGGATGGGGTTTTGATGGTCGAAATTGATATGGATGGTATGTTTGTGTTGATGGGAGTTCTTTCTTCTCCTTGTTGAAGTCATGTGAGTTCATATAAAGGGATGATAAATTATGATGATTCTCATACTTGATCTCAATAGTTGGGTTTTTCTAGACGTGTGTTGGTGCCTGGTAGAGGCCCTTTGACTTGAATCTAGTTGGGAAAACCGAAGCATTTAAAATGGTTTTTCACTAAGTCAACCATTGTATGTGGTCATTATTGTCATTCAAGACTCCTATAGAGATTCTATATAATCTTATCAACTCCATGTATTGAAATAGGTATGTTATCCACAAACATTAGTGTAGTGAAAAAATATTTTTCAAGATATAAGGGGTTCCACCCATAGGATTCTAGAATGAAGCTCCTTTATGTAGTGTAAGAGTCACTAGAAGAAGCAGATTCTAGTCCATCTATTATGAGAAGTACCAAATGGTCTACTTGTGTGTTCTGTTTATCAGAGATTTATCTTACGTGATATTTTCTTCTTCATGATATGGAACAATTTGATGCCATTTTTTTGTAATGATTGGATCATTTATACTAAAGTCTTAATTTATTGATATATTTTTAAGGTCTCCTTTACTACATCGAAGTGTGTGATCCCTATATATCCTAAATAATGAGAGATAGGGTAGAGTAGAGATATACCTTCTTCTCAAAAGTTGGTGAATGTAATATAGGTGTTATCATTTTTTCTAGAGAGGGAATATTTTGGAAGTGATCTTCCTCAAATTATCATCGATTTTCCTAATGTTTTTCATTTTGACATCTCTTAGTTGACACCAGTAATTGAGTTAGATGTTTCTATTGACTTATTACTTGGTACTTGACCGATATTTATTCATTCTCACCACATAGATCCTACTAATATTTAAGAGTTGAATAATCAATGAAATGATATATTCAATAAGGCTATAATACTCTCAAGTGTAACCTTTTGGTAATGTATGTTCTCTTCTCTAAGAATGATGATTGGACACTTCACCTATGTGTTGACTACTGAAACTTCTACCAAGCCACAATAGAGAAACTATATAAATTTACATAGAATAATGATCTATCTGGCCAATTGAAGGTGGGGATGTGGTTCTTGAATATGGATCTTCAGTATGGATATCCCCAAGTGAGAATATTGTTATCTAGCATTTAGAAACCCAACATCTAGATTAGGTTTTTTAATCTTGAGTACCTTATCCTACCATTTAGTCTATCCAATTCCAATGATGACATTATGGATTTGATGAACACAAATTTACTAATTTTTCTTGTTACTTTCATAGTTTTCATTGTGGATTAAATACTGTTCTAATTTAGGTGTAAGGATGATATAGTGCGTCATCTGAGAGTTGTTCTATAATTCCTATGATATTATAGACTTTTTTTCAAGCAATAGAAATTTAATTTATATATTGAGGAAGTGAAATTATTGATATATATTGTATCAATATGTTGAATTTAAGTGGATCCTATTAAGGTGATATATTTTATGAAATTGTAGAATCCATGAAATTTTTTTGAGATTCATTGTCTTTTGTGTTTGGATATATATTAGTATTTATTCACAAAGGAGTTATTGAAGTTTGATTATGTGATGACCAATGTCACTCAGAATAGAGTGACGTCTTCTTTGGATGTGAAGTGGCATATTTCATTTTTGAGATGAAATATATTCTGACTATATTGACCATGATAACTCTTCTTGAGTCCATGTATATCTTTGTGGTCTTCTATGATTTCTGATGTTTGGGTTTGATATGTGTTCTTATATAGGGTGATCATGTAAATGCCTATAGATCATGGAAGCATAGGCCTCATGAGAAGAATTATCTGACCCATGAACTTAAACATGAATCTATGATGGATGCACACAAGATTTGGACAAATTAGATTTTTTCAAGAAAGTATTTCCATGTATATTGACCATAAGTACACCAGTTACATATTCATTCAAATTTATTTGAATCTCCACTAGATGAATTGGTTAGATCACCTATTTTCTTCAAATTTTTACATCACCTCTTCATTGGGGAAACAGAATATCATTACTGATGTTTGGAATATGAATCTTTTTACCTACTCTATGAAGGAATCATTTAAAGAGTTACACTTGAGGGTTCATTTTTAAAAATTTCATATTAGAGTTTAGGAAATTGGGGTCGATGTGTTCTTTTCCACTGTTCTGTTAACCTCCACTCTTCATAAGATGGTTCTTTAGGAATGTAAACTTTTTAATTAATTTTATAGAATTTGAGAGAATCTCTTTATAGTGGGGAGGTCGTTACTTGGTGGTCATTCTCCAATGAGGGAATTAATTCATTTTATTGGGATATGGTTATCATCTAGTTACCTATGGGAAAATATAGGAAGGGTGATGGTCATAATTCCTAGTCAATTGTTCAACCAATAACCACAAAGATGTTTGATAACATGTAGGGATGAATTTTGTATTCTGTTTTGAGGTGATTCATAACTAGCATTGTTTCACGATCCTATACATGCCAAAAAGTTAGGGTTGAGAAAAAAATAAAATCAATATTATGTCTTATAAATTTATTACCTACATATAAGTGGGATAGGGTTCTGTGGGCATTATGGTTGAGTTATCATGTACTATGATAAGGAAGAGTGTGATATGTGTTATGATTGATAGGGTAAAACAAATCTCACATTATACCCATTTGAAATGAAACCAAAGTAGATGAGCTTTGAAACATCTATGTGAGAGTGACTTATCATTTTCAAAACGTTCAACATGTTATATCCTTTGATAAATATCTCTATTTTACTTATTTATTTTGGCTAGGCCTCTAGGTGGAAATAGTACCTCATCATCATTTGAGTTGATTTTACCATCTATAGGTAGATGACCTGATATACATATCTATATAGGTTATTGATGATAAATCTTATGTATACATCCAAGATTTTGGTGGATCTTGGATGACCATATGAGGATGGTTTCGATTTTCTTATAATAACAATTAGTAGTCCGTGATCAAAATGGATCATTTTTAGGTCTTGTATGTATGGTCATGTAAATATTTATTATTTCGGTTAGATATCAGTGATGGTTCATTAGTTGGACAAGAATCGTATGAGGTACTTTAGTAAATAATCAACCAGTATTTGAGAGGACATTGATTTCATATACCTTGTATGTATCTTATGTTGATCAAAAATGTAGTCCGTTGGAGTTTGTAGTTGATGAATAGGTGGCCTTCAATTTTTCTACTCATATTGGTCATCGACATCTTGGGAGATAATGGAATCATTATCCTTGTTTTGTGCGACCTTTTGATGTTATTGGTACGGTTGGGATAGTTGGTTACCATTTAGAACATGAACCAAATTTTACATTGATATATAATGTGTTCCATCTATCACACCATAATATATAACATTCTTACCCCTATTATGACTTTATTGTGGAGGATCTTGATGCTGATCTTGATTTATGAATCATAGAGTATCCAATTAGTATTAGTGATTCTTTGAAAAATGTACTTAATAAGAGGATTATACATTTGGCCCATGTTCTATGTGATCAATGTTCTACTTCACAGGATATATTGGAGTGTGAAGCACTAATGAGTGATAAGTGGCCTCACATTTTTGGGAGGATACACGTAATGGTGTAGCTATGGAAATTTTTGTATTTTCAGTATAAAACCTACATTTTATATAGTCAACATAGGATTTACATTTCATAAAATGGGTTTACATGATAAGTAATAATATCATTAAATATTCCACGAAATGCGAACACATCGTGCACTATCACACACCGTGTAAGTCTTACACTGTATGTAAATCCTACACTTTAAATATTGAAAAAAATATTTATTTAAAAAGGAAATTGGTTTTTTAGAATATGTGGTACTCAATAATTACACTTTAATTAATTAGATTAGATTCCATATAATATCCCGAGTATTGGTTTTAACTAGGTCACTCAACTGAAATTTTCATTTTATTCATACGAGATCCCTTGATCTAGACATAGAGGCACTTCATAGGTAAATAAAGATATGAAATCCCTCTAGATTAACCATTTTGTTAATTATCTTCATGATGGATGTCGAGCACCACTCTGGGTTAATGGTCACCCTTTCTCTTTCATCAATATCATTATCCTACATGAATTTTTATGTATCATCTAGGATTTATGATTATAAACTCTATATTGTCGAATAAATATTCTAGGTTGTGTTCCGAGATCATCCCCATATTCACATCCCATTTCCAATTTATATTTCAGTTTTGGATTTCAGTAAATAGAGGTAGTGGGTTCCATTTGAGATATTCCATAGAATTAAATCCTTGAATTGATTGATTTTTTGTAAATTACATAAATTTATTTTTGAAAAAACAATTATGTGTAAATTTGTAATGAAATTTTTATGGTATATATTTATTTGAAAAACAAACCATAATTTTAAAATAATTTGATTTTAGGAATTGATTTTAAATTAATGGAAATTGTGAAATTTTTTTGAAAATGGATAAAATTGAAATGATAAAAACCATTGATTTTTTAATTTTTAAAATGGAAATGGATTGTTGAAAAATCGTGATTTGGGATTGATGATGAATTTTGTTTGAAAAGAGATAATTTGTAAATTGGATTGTAAATGATGATTGATGTGAAATGAAATAACAGTCCCATTTTAGCTTGATTGGTTAATCGCATAAAATCCTAGGTTTTAGTGGGTTATTTTAGAAAATAATTCATGTGTGGAAATTCCCTAGAAAAGGATTGATGATTAAAAATACAACAAAATCCCAGTTATGTTGGTCATACCCCTAATGGGTTATTGATGAGTCCAATTTATGATAGCCTCGAGGGATGTGTGTACACATATTTTCATGGTCACAGATACAAATTGTTGGAAGATCGTAAAACATGAAACTATTGTACCATATGGTAGATAATCGTGGTTTAATTATCACTATTTTGATTATAAAATACATTTATTTTAAAACCGCTTCACTCTATCCTAGTGATTTTTATAAAATGTTTAATATAAAATGTTATCCATTCTATTCATAAATTGATTCACATAATTCTATAATTATTATTTTATTATAAATATAAAAAATCAGTTCCATACCAATTTTGAAATAATTGTAAATATTTTGGTTGTTTTTATTATAGGATACTATATTGAGAAATTAGTGAGACCATAGTATGATTTTTTATCTCACCCCTAGACATTTTTTGGGGAAATTCTAGATTTCCATCCCCTTGGTCTGAGAAAAGTGAAATCACCTCATAGAAGAGGTGGATGTTCATGACCCTTTGGTCCTAGAGTGTTGAAACCTTTCAGGTGGTTTACTTATATCTTTGTGGATTCATAGTACATTCCTGATATGTTTTTTTTGGTTTTGGTATATCAGGTTGGTTTCTCAAAATATCTCCATGTTTTTTTGATAACTAACATATATATAATTATATTCTACTATTTTTTTCTAGTTCATCCCCTCTTCAATATTGTATGATTCTAGGAGGTACTTCCCACCCATGGGGATTGACAATTCCCTTCAGGCTATGTCTTAATCAACTTGTTCATCAATATACCATGGTATTTGTGTCATTTTGTGACACTAGGATCTAATATATTGGGTATATATTATCCCATAGTCCCTTAGTTTGACAACATAGTCTACCAGATTTTAATTGTAACATATTGATGGTTGCATATCTCACTCCATCCTAAAATCAGCATGAACAACCAATTGAACTTCCGCTTCAAATACATATTGACAATCACCACTATGCTCTATATGTCCCTTAATATGAATTTTATCCCATGAAAAATTGATGAGCCCAATATTTTGAGAAAACATGTAATTATAAAATACCTATAGTGTCTTATTGTAATTTATTTTAACATTATAAAGATATTATATAACAATAGTGGTCTCTGTGAAGCTAATATCTTATTGCATTTTATATTACTAGGAATCTTATTTGAAACATGTCCAACACAGAAACACATTCTATAAAAAATATAAATCCTCTCATATTTTATGGTTAATTATTTCTTAGGATTAAAGGTGAGTAATACCATATTATTAATATAAAAAACCAAGAGATTAATCTATTCATGAATTCTACAAAAATTTCCTTACCTATCATTCTCCATTTCCTTATCCATTTTTACTTTCACCCCTATATCCAATGCATCATCCCTATGAACATGGGGATGAGAAAAAAACAAGGAAAATCTGGGATTATAGATCTAGGGTTGTGTTATTGTATTATTTACTAATTCTAGAATGATTAATGGTTTCCAATCATGAATGTGATGGAATCCTAACAGGAGAGGAAGAATACCGAATCCACTAGCCTTGAATATAAGTTCACTAAAGGGAAAAAATATAACAAACCTTACCAATAAATGTAATTATGTAGACATAAAATCCCCAAACTAAGAGTATATGATTTCGTAGCTCCTCAATATTTTATGTATTACATTCCAGTGGAAGTGTTTGATGGATAAAAACAGACTGCATATACTCATCAATTCAATCCGCAATGATGTCCTAGATTTTTTTAACTACAATAATGAATCCATTTCTACCGATTATTTTACTCCAGTGGCTTGAATAATACCAAAAATCTGAAGAGAAGTGATTTTTAATGTAACAGAGAGACCCTTCAATAATATTTTTTTTCAACCCCCTTGGACATGAAAGAATCAAAATAAACAACTATCTTCTTCGGTCTGATGAAAACACATCTAAGAAAGAAATTGTAATCCATATCTACGGACATTTGGAAAACCATGAATCACTTTCATATCTTAGAAACGGAATATCTCAACTCACACCAATCCTCATTCATTAATTTGATATGGATTACAATTTCTGTTATTATTAATAACAAATAATTATTCTGTTATTATTAATTTTTTTTAATAAATAATATTTTAAAATACTTTTCAGTAATAAATAGTATATTTAAATTGAAATATGCTATAAATTATAATTTATACATTTTAAATAATATTAATTGAGTGATATTTTTCTGTATTTCATATTAATTAGAAACAACTAGTTAGAAATTATTAATTAATATAAAATTTTAATAGTTTTTTACTATTTTGATATTATTAGTATGAATTTGTAATTAATATTTTTTTATTTTTTTTATAATTATTAATCATATTTTATATTTAATTATGTATAGGTTGGGGGAGATTGAACCAATATTGGAAATCCAAAATGATTTATAGGGAAATCCTCTTTATTAATGGGAATCATAGGTGTAGTTTTCAGGTATAATTATTGACAGTTGGAATTGTTTAAATTATAGATATTTACGAACCAATAAATACAGTTATTTATATATATATATATTATGAATATTGAATAAGTATTAAAAAGGATATTTTTAAACTAAATAAAAAAAATTTGTATATGAAGGAATTTAGATATACTGACTTTTTAGTTTACAAAATTTTTTAAGGGACCAACCACCTATGTCCACAGATGGAAAATCCCAAAGGCATAGAGTTCCTTAAAGCCTTTCTGGTTTATTTTTGAAACCTATATTTTTTAAATATATTTTTATAACTAAATTATATATTATAAAATCATGATATATTCTTTATATTTTTTAGCTTAGAAAGAGGATTATGTACGGTCTAGTTCTATTGTACAATGAATGGTGGTCTAGTTTTGGCTTCATATGAAAACGTAGACTAGTTCGTTGGGGAAGACCTGTCGGTGTTGATGATGGTGTTGTTATATGAAAAATTGGGGGACATATGGGATTCAATTTCATCCTTATATAAACATATTTAAGTGAGTAATGGTGGAAAATTTCATATATATGATTATAATAATAAATAATGAACAATAATGACAAATAAAAAATAAAAACAACAAAAAAAACAACAACAACAATAACAACAACGGTTGTGTAGTTAGAATTACATATAGATATATATAAATATATATATATAGAACATATATATAATATTGAAATGAATTATAATTATATAAATTGCTTAATTATAAGCATATTAATAATAAAATTGATATAATACTTATGGTAAATGATAATATATTTTATAATAATAAAATTATTATTAACACTACTAATATTAATTTTAAAATATATTGTTAAATAGTATATGATATTAATATATATTGATAATGTGAATTATTTTTAATAATAAAAAACTTCTAATTTTAATATATTATTAAATGAAAAAATTATAATAAACACTGCCTATAATGAAATATAAAAAAATTAAATAAAATATGAAAATAAACAAAATACACTAAAAATTATTTGGAAAATTTATTTCAAATATGTTTTAAAAAAGATCATCAAATTATGTGTGCATTGATCATCTACACAGACACAATATATCATTGGAAAAATATCAAGCGGGAATTAATATAATAATACCTACAAAAAGAACCCTAAAATACATAACATAATCACAAACTTATAAGATAGGTCAAATATATAAACAATTAAAACTAGAAGGAATCCAAATTTTATTAAGTGAAAGAAAAAATGGTTCCCATGGATGTTGATGTTATCATATATCTACTCTAAATCCAAAACTAGGCCCTTTTAATGATAATACAACTCAAAAAACAAGAGATGAATTGAATAGGTAATATCACATAGTGTCAGGATTTAACCTCCTAATTATAATTTTTTTATGAAGGAATCCAAATATTCATAATTATATTTATATCTTGAAATATTAATGTTATTAATCATTATAATAATACAATTCCACATCTTTGAACTTGTAGTGGTGTTCCTAAACAATATCATTGCTTGGAATATGGTTAATGGGATTAGAAGCCCCATAGATTGTGGACCATTCACTCATATCGATGGGGGATTCCTTTCTTCATAGTAAATTAAACAATTCTCACCTCGTTGTGTAAGATAAAATAAAGGGGTTTCCAAATCGATTGGAAGACCAAAACCTCATAAGGAATAGTATAGTATCTGGCTTTTTCCCTTTGTGTGTGGATAACCCTTTTACAGTTAACCAAATGCCTCTTGGGGGTTTTAAAATCCCTAAATCAAATAGATATCACACCCCATGGAATAATAATACTTCAAGAGAGGAAACCATCATCCAATATACTTTAAAATTTATACACATTCATTGTCATAAACCTATGAATTACAATTAATGGAAAAAAAGAAACCACAAAAACTCATCAGTAAAATAATAGACCCACATAATCCTCTCAAATAATAAAGCATTTATAAAAAACTATCCATTATTACAATTTTGTAATCCATGTCAGAATATGTTAAAAACATCATGAAATTTAATTTACCTTGAATTAACTTCTTGAATACATGATATTTAGCACAATAGAATAATCTAGGAATTGTATTACAACATATATTCATGCTATAACCACACTAATGACATGTTATTACGATGACATCAAATGTTCGTCCAATGCGTTACTCAAGAATTTACCTTATTACATTATTCCTATGACATAAGATTATATGACACATCTCCCTTTTAAAATTATTGTGTTATAATCAATAGTTAGTCACTATATATCCATTATTGACTATTTATGTTCTCCAAAATTTTATAACATGTCCCACCCTCCCTCTAAAATTTCATTATTTATGCTTTATGGTTATTCTCACCTATACATCCGAGACATAGCTCATGGTTCCATTTGACATTGAATGTTTTCCACTACAATAATTCATGTACATTTTTCTAAATATCCAATAACGGTCTATTTAGTTTTAAAAGATGTATAAGTTTTTTTGTGGCTGTTATAATAATATGTTTATCATAGAGATGCCTAATACCCCATGAGGGGTTCATTGATGGAAACGTTATAATTAATTCATGTATGTTCCAATGAAATATTACCCCTCTTTATGATATTTCATGGATGTGGAGTATTATCATTCTAAAACCCATATTAAAATTAGAATTATAGGGATTAGAGTATCGATTTGTATAATCCCATTATCTATGATTCACACATGCTCATTCGATCTTTGAATGACTCTAATTGATTTCTATGTACTTGCATTATAAATTAGTTTTCTTTCTTTTTTTGAATTAATTGATTTACTTTCCTTATTAATTGATTAAACCTCCATCACTAGTCATGATATTTGTCCACTACAATTCACCCATATTTACCGAATACACAAATAAATATTTAATTAAATATTTTATTCATCAATATATAAATAAATATTTTATTCAAAATATAGTGATTAAAAATTTATCAAATATTCACATAATAAATTTTATAAATTTTTAATTAGATAAATTTTTTTGGAAATGGATAAAACATAAACAACATTATTCTTCTTTTTTTTGAAAATAATAATTATTCTATTAATTAATTTTTTTTGAAAATTATTTTGGAATAAAATTATCATATAGTGTGTGATAAAATAAGAATCTTTCTTATTGGAACATGGAGAGATCTCCAAAAGTCCATATTTTCTATCATGAAATGGTACAAGTAACTCAATAAGATGAACTTAATTTCACAATGTTGATTGTCAATAGCTGACCATAGTTTTTCGTTTATTATAATCTTTTCATGGGGATAGATCTTTTGGTGTATTTTAGAATCATGTTCTTGGTTATTGTTTTGGTGTTTAAGAGTTTTTGTTGGTTTATTGTTCATGTGCATGATTCGATCACAATTTCTACAAATCCATGTGATTCCCTTGACAATACATATTTTTATTTTCTAATGACACTTTTAAAGGGTTTGTGTGAAACAAAAAAACTAAAAATTTTACAAATTCAACCACTACAAGATCCACTCACTGCAAATTCAAATTTCAAAGGACTACCAGAGTATTTCCAAAACAAAAAATTTAAAACGATCAAACACCAAAATAATAGTACCATAAGCTATCCTATTTCCCTATTTCACCATCAGTTGCACACTACCAACCGTTGAAATTATCAACACTCGAGAATAACACATCCATGCCATCAAGAAACATGTTGTTGTCTCCATCTTCGTTCATAAGACTCCCACTTAAACTAACATCTCAAAGATCCTTGATCTCCTCTACACAGCTCCACCTAGGATAGAGAAATATAATTCTAGATCTAGAGCGAAGAAAGAGACAAGAGATTGAAGGCCGAAACCATTTTATGAAACCCTATAACCATCAACGCAAATGAAATCCAACACAGTCACCTCCATCACAGTCAACATCAATTCATCAATTGAGATAATGGAGATGGTGCACCACCATTTTTGACTAAATCAGACTTTGAACAAGAGACACACAATCAGTACACCCTGTTGTGCCATTCACATCAGCCCAAATCAAAGTACACCTGTGCCGTCTGAGACACTAGCGGAACCCAAACCAGTACAAAACATAATCCAAAACTTCCGAGCCACCTAAGAAAAACCCACAAAATCCTTCATGATGATGAACCACACCCACATCGAACAACTAGTATCAAATCAGACCAAATCCATCGCAAAACACAAGACATCCAAAAATATTGAAAGCTGACGACCCACACCGACATCGAATGACTAGTACATAATAAAATCAAACCCATCACAAAACCCGAAACCATTCAAAAATACAGAAAGCCACATCGAAGCATGGAACCAAATACAGAATAGAACCATGAAAATACAATAGGGAAAATGGGAATAAATATATATTGAAGAGGAAGGGGGATCAGAAACCTAAAATAAGTAGGAGATGCTAGGAGATCCACAACCTCAGGACTGCAAAACCCAAAAACCCCATGAATCAAATGCTCATAGTCTGACCTGGATGGGAGTAGCTGGCCAGGGGATCAATGTGAATTAAAGGTAGATGAGGAAACTCCAATGCGCCATCAAACACTCACCATCGAAGATGCATTCCTGATGCTACATATGATGAATGAGAAATATCCACTCAAGAGAATGAGTCTGAGGTGGAACTGATGATAGAAATGATATAGATGCAATGGAATGGATGGAGAAAGAAGTAGGTGACATGTGGTGGTGCTCCCACATGAGGAAGAAACACTAAGGGAATAGGAAACTACTCAGGGTAGACAAACAGGTGAGAGAGGATCCATCCTATGAATCCTCTGACAAGGCACATAACTTGGACATTGTAGAGACCCGAAGCTTGACGTACATGGATATTACATTACTTTTGCGGAATTCTTGGTACATAACAAAACACACACACAAGGATCGTAATAGTTTAGTGTCTTTGGAAACTCGAAACATAATCTTCTAATCGTGGTGAAAGATCTTCAATATCTCCCATAAATATCTTCCCCTTTTTTTACCTAAAACCTTTTTTTATATCCTGGGGAAAAGAAAACATAAAAGGGTGAGCTCAAATGCTCAGTAAGGGTAAACAAATGAAATATCAATCACATCGTATTCATAAGAACATAACATTTTGGAAATCTTAACCTGCAAAAAAGAGCATAATTTCATAACATGGGATAAGTCATGGCAGTGAAATCTAATCACAATAATCATAACTTAAAACATGAAACTTTGTGGCATTCACACATAATCATAGAGAATCATTTCTTGTTAGTCAAGACTCATTTCCAAGACTATCTTAGTGGACAAAGTCCCTTTCTGAATCGAGTAACCCTCATTTTAGTCCTGTTTCACTGAACCGGTATAACCTACCGTTCCAGCCCTGTCTATCTCATGAGATATAAAATATTTACCCAATGAATTGGAGGGATATATAGGTCCCACCCATCTTATAATGAATCATTTCTTATGTGTGCCACATAATCATAAACCATACATCATAGCATAACCCATGTAATAAAAATGGAATTCTTAAACAACATGACATCATAAAACAATTCATATAAGATAAAGGAATTCATAAAAATATTTCCATCACAACACAATCAAATTCATGTAATAATAGGGATAAGAACAGAACCCTTTTATTATCTTAGATGGAAAATAATTTTGATAAAATACTTGAACTCCATTCTTGAGGAAAATGTCCTTTCTACTTCAAAAACATTTTTACTTTCATAACATGTCATACGACTTTAAAATAAAAGAAGTTGATTAAAAATAAACTTGAAAACTTGTAAAGGAAGCTTCTTGGAAATAATGTTTTAAAAATCCATTCATGCCGTAAAAAATATTATTTCGTACTTTTGTCGGAAAAGTCAAAAAGTACCTCGTACGAAAAACGACAAAGGATTCCTTTCATTTCTTTTACTAAAAATTCACCGAAGCGTAAAAATGGATTTAAACAATTGTAGGTGGATGGAAATAATATTACATATTTATGAAACATGTATGTGGATGATAAAATACACCCCAGTAAATACTTACGAATAAACTATCTCAGATAAAAATGAGATTGTGATATTTCCCTTACCTTAGGTCCGATTTGCATCGTAAGTGTCCGAACCTCCTGTATAATGATTTAAATAATGTCATTGACTTATTACAGAATCATACTAATTGTTATGATATCATATATGGTCCAATTATGACTTTATATTACCCGTTCTTTTGTAAATTCCATGTTAGAGAAGCGTTTTGTGTAAAATCGTTTCATTTATCGTAGGTGTTTTGACTTGTTGTTATTGACATTATTATTACTTATATAATGATTTACTTACATACAGAATATAAAATATGATTTATATATCATATATATTCAGTATATATATATATATATATATATATAATAGATAGATAAATGAAACGAAAAACACCGTTCATGGAGACGATAGTCCGTACGTACGCATGAACGCTGTTTTACTTTCCTTATTGTCGTGAATGGAAGTAAGTAGATGACATACATATATATATATATATACATAAATCCAGTAGCTTTATAATGTAATATATTTCATTATTATTTCTTATATATACTTTATAATCATTCTTAAATGGTTAACATGGAGAATGAATCTCATCGCGTCGTGGAGACGGTAGTCCGTACGTACGCACGAGCGATGATATCATTTACATAAATATTTAATTGAATTGGAGTGGATTATACAATATATAAGAATCAATATGATGTTGTAATAACTATGTATAGTTATTCTTTACACCATTATACCCATCCATGTAAGGTGGTGGTGGAAAATAGATTACACCACGGCGTGGAGACGGTATTCCGTACGTACGCACGCGTGGTGATTTCTTTTTCCGTAGGATGGATAGATGGTGAAATAGGGTTGTTTCATACTTATAATAACATATCAGTATATGAGTGATACTTATGTTATTACTTCATAATGAAACAACCTAAGAAGAACAAGTGGAAGAATAAATAAAGATGAAAGAATTGGTAACGGTAATTACCTCTTCTTTGAAGCGCCTCTTTGATACCTCCTCTTAGGGAACTAAAATTGGTCTTTGAGGAAGACCATAACCTCTAGGATGTTGCTAGGGAATTGTAGAAGATATTTTTGCAGGGGTTTTCCGAGCTTGAGTGCTCAAATTGGTGTGAGGAGGAGGGGGAGGAGGTGTCCTTTTATAAGGGAGGAGAGGGGTACCCTAGGAATATCTCAAAATATTATTTTATAATAAAGTCAAAATCAGTTTATAATGGTTCCAAAGGGTCTTATTTAGAAGCTAAAGTGGGGATGGGTCGAAATCCTATCAACCAATAGGATTTAGACAAGTTTAGGGTATTATTTTAACCTTATCAATTAGATTTAACTCTAAGTTAAATAATTTAACTTTTACCATGTCTTTTTGTTTTCTTTCACTATATGGTTAATACACTTAAGATAACATTCCAAACGAACCCCAAATTGTTTATTATTAATATTTATATCCTTATATAAGTCATTTGGCCAAACCTTAGATTTTTAGGAATAAAATAACAATTAATAATATAATATTTGATTTAAAAACTATTTTGTGTCAATTTTGACACTATTTGATATATGATTTTTGTGAAAGTCATAACAGAATTATATGTTCGAACCAAGTTGATTAAATCAACCCTAATATATCATAGTAACCTAGAAACTTAGTGGAATTCTATAAAAAGTCTCAAATTACATTTATTTTTGTGTTTATAACATCAATTATGTCAATATTTCATAAATAAGATATTTACTGCATCATCTTTGTGTCATAAATAAATTAAATTATTTGATGTCTAAAAATATAAAATAAAATACGATTATGTAGGAAATCTTTTTATCTTTCTAATGAATATTTACAATCGAATTTATCTTATGTAAAACCCTATATTAAAAATGTTTTAGTAAATAAACTTTGATTTTAACTCTTTTAACTCTTCTTTGAATTAAATAATAATAAATGTCCTAATCTAATACAAGTGGGCCTAAATGATAATATTTTACACTTAAGGTTGTTTTTGGTCGAGATACACTTGTCCAGTAGAATTAGGACATGTGTTAGGGTAATATTAATATCATTATTACCCTTAATTACCCTATTTACTTTTAACCATGGTAAATAAAAGTAAAAAGTTACTATTCACCAAAAAATATTTTCATCTCATTGAACCACATTTTACTTACTGACATCAACCGTGTCTCTCGGATTTTTGAAATTCCATTCACAGAAGCGGTAAAATTAAGTTTTATGAAAAATTCAGTTTTTTAACTACCACTTAGTAGTTTCACTATTCATCAAAAATTGATGTTTTTCAGAACAATGCCAAAATTTCATCCTAAGCTATATTTCATATTCCGAATTCCAAAATGAAGTCTATTTTACCAAATTCATAACTTAGAAGTTGAATTAATTAATTTTATAATTAAATCCCGCTGTTAAAACAAATAGCGTGTTTTTAAGAAACAATATCTATCAAAAGATTGACACTTGATTATGTCTGGTTTAAATGTGAAATTACAACCAATGACCAACATTGTATTAAATTGTAAAAATATATTATAAATATACTTTAAAACCACTCAAATTAACAATTTATCACTATTAATTATTTCGATTAAAAAAGTTGTTTTTAATTAAAATTTAGTAATTTTCACTATTCATCAGAATATGAAAGTTATCCGAAAAGTACCAAAATATCACCCTAAGCTAATTTCGATATTCCGAATCAGAAAATGAAATCCATTTTGAAAAATAAAATTTACAAAATTTCAAAAAGTGGTTATTACTATTCATAACGGCTAGTTTTAATAACATTTTAATAGCATATTGCTGTTTAGTGAAACTTGTTATTGCGTACTATACACGCTATCGAGGAAGGTCGTGATTGCGTATAATACAAGGCAAGTCAAGGATGCGTGTTGTGCAAGCTCCTTTTGGTGTAGCATACAACGCAATACATTAATAAAATTAAAAAGAATATTTTTCATAAAATCTCGGGCTGTTACATTCTACCCCCCTTAAAATGAATTTCGCCCTCGAAATTCGTCGGGGTTATAAATGGTTTACTATTCGAAAGTTTCATTAATAGAAACCCACATCGTAAAAAGAATACCAAAACTTGGGTTTAAAAACTAAAGTATGAAATGTAACGATTATCCAAATAAACTAATCACTGGGTTTCCACATAGGTGAAAATATGGATATGGAAGAAAAATCTATCCATCATGTTCTGATGGAGAGTGGTAGAGAACATGGCTATGGAAAAGCCAACAATCACAAATCCATAAATTTGTGACGATCTAAGGTACCATCCGATTCATCAGGTATAAGATCACTAGGACAACATTTTTTTTTCAAGATCGTTTCCCTAAAGTTGAAGAATTTGAATTAGAATAAATACTTACTTTATTTTAGTACAGTCGCACTATTGTTCGTGCCTTGAACAATTTCCACTTCATCTCTTAAATAAATGTAGTTGAATTTTTTATTCATGAAGTGTTAGCAGATCATGTGATAGAATGATGGGTCATTCCATCTGTCTCAAACAAAAGGTTAGCAAAAATTATATACATAAGTCGATCTATAGTGAGATAAATCATATATGGTTCCTAAAATGGACTTATAATTCATATATCATACTGCTTAATATAATTAAACCAGTTTCTACTAAACAGGGACTTCCTGTAGGCTAGTGGTAGGCGATAAAGCCCAGTCGCACTTCGGTTGTGGGTTCGATTTCCACAGCCTTGTCCGACGCGATGGACTGTCGCCCATCCTGCAGGTTGTCCTTTTTCTAAGGCTATATTACTATAACATCCCATCAATAATATCGAAAAACGTTTTATCCTAACTTATGTCCAACATAATCCATTCTAATATTTAGGCTTATCCATAATACTGTAGTCCACTCTCATAATATAGTGAAAAAGATTACAAGAGATTTAATACCATTTTTGATCCCCATATATCATAAGATATGTCTTGTTGGTCACATTCCAAACATTCAAAGGCCTTAATCATGTATTCTCTAGAATACCCATTGAACCTTAGTGAAAACATGAATGCAGTTTAAAAGTTAACACTTTCCACATACCAAAATCCTCAAAATTCTATATCCTCAAACCATGATATCACTTAGTCCTTATATCAATCATGAGCTCATGAATACTGTTAAACATTTCATTTTCTCATTTTCCCCTCATTATGCACATATCATCTACATTCCAAAAATATCAGAATAACCTTTCAGGGATAGTGGTACCATTAATCATACACTTTCATAACTCAAGGAAAGACAACATTGTAACAATCCTTAGATGTCTCTTTATTCCATAGTACCATGAGATTTCTTATACAACATTACACATGATAAACATGTAATCATTCCACTGCATTCTTAAACCATTGAACGAGATTCAACAATTCTTTCATCTCACATATCATTTGTAGTCTCTTCATCATCATCAACATAAATACTTCCCATACGACCATACTGATTATCTTCATGAGACTTTCCCTTAGGGCATTGGTTTGAATAATGCCCGTACATTCCACATTTAAAACATTTAACAATGGTTGATGTCGTAGAAATACCATTATCCTCATCCATGTTGTTAACTGAACCTTTTCCTTTGAATTTACTTGCTTTGTGTCCTTCTTTTCCACACCCAAAGCATCTTCCAGTTCCTTTGAAACATTCTCCATGATGCCTCTTCCCACATGATTTACATAGGGTAAATTGAACTTTCTTTCCTCTATGATCATCATGGAACTCCATCTTTCTCTTATTAGTCGAGTCAGGAAACTTACCAAATTGTACTTTATTGATCATATTATGAGATTGCTGATTCGGCATAATAATGATGTTTAGACATCCAAATCCCATTTCATTTGGATGCTCATGAAGAATATCATTCCATTGTCCATCATATCCTCCATTATTGTGAATCATCCTGTTTCCAGCCATTTTCTAAAACCCAAACAGAATAGTGTGAGAGGCAAAATAATGATAGGGAAAACCACATAGTAAAGGGGAAGTACCTTCAATATCTAACATCTTAGGTTTAATTCTATGATCATTAGCGTAGTTCTAGTACTATAACCTATACGTATACTTAACCTTATGGACATCCCTAGACATACCGTAGAAATATCTCTAGGGATCTCACTAAAGTTCCCGCATCCTAGTTTCTAAAGGTTGACTAAACCTTTCCTCTGATACCAACTGTAGAGACCCGAAGCTTGACGTACATGGATCTTACATTACTTTTGCGGAATTCTTGGTACATAAAAAAACACACACACAAGGATCGTAATAGTTTAGTGTCTTTGGAAACTCGAAACATAATCTTCTAATCGTGGTGAAAGATCTTCAATATCTCCCATAAAGATCTTCCCCTTTTTTTACCTAAAACCTTTCTTTATATCCTGGGGAAAAGAAAACATAAAAGGGTGAGCTCAAATGCTCAGTAAGGGTAAACAAAAGAAATATCAATCACATCGTATTCATAAGAACATAACATTTTGGAAATCTTAACCTGCAAAAGAGATTATAATTTCATAACATGGGATAAGTCATGGCAGTGAAATGTAATCACAATAATCATAACTTAAAACATGAAACTTTGTGGCATTCACACATAATCATAGAGAATCATTTCTTGTTAGTCAAGACTCATTGCCAAGACTATCTTAGTGGACAAAGTCCCTTTCTGAATCGAGTAACCCTCGTTTCAGTCCTGTTTCACTGAACCAGTATAACCTACCGTTCCAGCCCTGTCTATCTCATGAGATATAAAATCTTTACCCAATTCATTGGAGGGAGATATAGGTCCCACCCATCTTATAATGAATCCTTTCTTATGTGTGCCGCATAATCATAAACCATACATCATAGCGTAACCCATGTAATAAAAATGGAATTCTTAAACAACATGACATCATAAAACAATTCATATAAGATAAAGGAATTCATAAAAATATTTCCATCACAACACAATCAAATTCATGTAATAATAGGGATAAGAACAGAACCCTTTTATTATCTTAGATGGAAAATAATTTTGATAAAATACTTGAACTCCATTCTTGAGGAAAATGTCCTTTCTACTTCAAAAACATTTTTCCTTTCATAACATGTCATATGACTTTAAAATAAAAGAAGTTGATTAAAAATAAACTTGAAAACTTGTAAAGGAAGCTTCTTGGAAATAATGTTTTAAAAATCCATTCATGCCGTAAAAACAATATTCTTTCGTACTTTTGTCGGAAAAGTCAAAAAGTACCTCGTACGAAAAACGACAAAAGATTCCTTTCATTTCTTTTACTAAAACTCACCGAAGGGTAAAAATGGATTTAAACAATTGTAGGTGGATGGAAATAATATTACATATTTATGAAACATGGATGTGGATGATAAAATACACCCTAGTAAATAGTTACGAATAAACAATCTCGGATAAAAATGAGATTGTGATATTTCCCTTACCTTAGGTCCGATTTGCTTCGTAAGTGTCCGAACCTCCTATATAATGATTTAAATAATGTCATTGACTTATTCCAGAATCATAATAATTGTTCTGATATCATATATGGTCCACTTATGAATTTATATTCCCCGTTCTTTTGTAAATTCCATGTTAGAGAAGCGTTTTGGGTAAAATCGTTTCATTTATCGTAGGTGTTTTGACTTGTTGTTATTGACATTATTATTAATTATATCATGATTTAAATACTTACAGAATATAAAATATGATTTATATATCATATATATTTAGTATATATATATATAATAGATAGATAATGGAAATGAAAAACACCGTTCATGGAGACGGTAGTCCGTACGTACGCATGAACGCTGTTTTACTTTCCTTATTGTCTTGAATGGAAGTATGTAGATGACATACATATATATATATATATACATAAATCCAGTTGCTTTATAATGTCATATATTTCATTATTATTTTTTATATATACTTTATAATCATTCTTAAATGGTTAACATGGAGAATGAATCTCATCGCGTCGTGCAGACGGTAGTCCGTACGTACGCACGAGCGATGATATCATTTACAGAAATATTTAATTGAATTGGAGTGGATTATACAGTATATCAGAATCAATATGATGTTGTAATAACTATGTATAGTTATTCTTTACACCATTATACCCATCCATGTAAGGTGGTGGTGGAAAATAGATTACACCACGGCGTGGAGACGGTATTCCGTACGTACGCACGCGCGGAGATTTCTGTTTCCGTAGGATGGATAGATGGTTAAATAGGGTTGTTTCATACTTATAATAACATATCAGTATATGAGTGATACTTATGTTATTACTTCATAATGAAACAACCTAAGAAGAATAAGTGGAAGAAGAAATAAAGATGAAAGAATTTGTAACGGTAATTACCTCTTCTTTGAAGCGCCTCTTTGAGACCTCCTCTTAGGGCACTAAAATTGGTCTTTGAGGAAGACCATAACCACTAGGATGTTTCTAGGGAAGTGGAGAAGAGATTTTGTCAGGGGTTGGACGAGCTTGAGTGCTCAAATTGGTGTGAGGAGGAGGGGGAGGAGGTGTCCTTTTATAAGGGAGGAGAGGGGTACCCTAGGAATATCTCAAAATATTATTTTATATTAAAGTCAAAATAAGTTTATAATGGTTCCAAAGGGTCTTATTTAGAAGCTAAAGTGGGGATGGGTCGAAATCCCATCAACCAATAGGATTTAGACAAGTTTAGGGTATTATTTTAACCTTATCAATTAGATTTAACTCTAAGTTAAATAATTTAACTTTTACCATGTCTTTTTGTTTTCTTTCACTATACGGTTAATACACTTACTATAACATTCCAAACGAACCCCAAATTGTTTATTATTAATATTTATATACTTATCTAAGTCATTTGGCCAAACCTTAGATTTTTAGGAATAAAATAACAATTAATAATATAATATTTGATTTAAAAACTATTTTGTGTCAATTTTGACACTATTTGATATATGATTTTTGTGAAAGTCATAACAGAATTATATGTTCGAAACAAGTTGATTAAATCAACACTAATATATCATAGTAACCTAGAAAATTAGTGTAATTCATAAAAAGTCTCAAATTACATTTATTTTGGTGTTTATAACATCAATTATGTCAATATTTCATAAATAAGATAATTACTGCATCATCATTGTGTCATAAATAAATTAAATTATTTGATGTCTAAAAATTAAAAATAAAATACCATTATGTAGGAAATCTTTTTAGATTTCTAATGAATATTTACAATCGAATTTATCTTATGTAAAACCCTATATTAAAAATGTTTTAGTAAATAAACTTTGATTTTAACTCTTTTAACTCTTCTTTGAATTAAATAATAATAAATGTCCTAATCTAATCCAAGTGGGCCTAAATGATAATATTTTACACTTAAGGTTGTTTTTGGTCGAGATACACTTGTCCAGTAGAATTAGGACATGTGTTAGGGTAATATTAATATCATTATTACCCTTAATTACCCTATTTACTTTTAACCGTGGTAAATAAAAGTAAAGAGTTACTATTCACCAAAAAATATTTTCATCTCATTGAACCAAATTTTACTTACTGACGTCAACCGTGTGTCTCAGATTTTTGAAATTCCATTCACAGAAGCGGTAAAATTAAGTTTTATGAAAAATTCAGTTTTTTAACTACCACTTAGTAGTTTCACTATTCATCAAAAATTGATGTTTTTCAGAACAATGCCAAAATTTCATCCTAAGCTATATTTCATATTCTGAATTCAAAAATGAAGTATATTTTACCAAATTCATAACATAGAAGTTGCATTAATTAATTTTATAATTAAATCCCGCTGTTAAAACAAATAGCGTGTTTTTAAGAAACAATATCTATCAAAAGATTGACACTTGATTATGTATGGTTTAAATGTGAAATTACAACCAATGACCAACATTGTATTAAATTGTAAAAATATATTCTAAATATACTTTAAAACCACTCAAATTAATAATTTATCACTATTAATTATTTTGATTAAAAAAGTTGTTTTTAATTAAAATTTAGAAATTTTCACTATTCATCGGAATATGAAAGTTATCCGAAAAGTACCAAAATTTCACCCCAAGCTAATTTCGATATTCCGAATCCAAAAATGAAATCCATTTTGAAAAATAAAATTTACAAAATTTCAAAAAGTGGCTATTACTATTCATAACGGCTAGTTTTAATAACATTTTAATAGCATATTGCTGTTTAGTGAAACTCGTTATTGCGTACTATACACGCTATCGAGGAAGGTCGCAATTGCGTATAATACAAGGCAAGTCAAGGATGCGTGTTGTGCAAGCTCCTTTTGGTGTAGCATACAACACAATACATTAATAAAATTAAAAAGAATATTTTTCATAAAATCTCGGGCTGTTACAGACATGGTAAGTTTATTCTTTGTGGAAGGTGTAAATGGATAATTTGATATTTGAAATATCCATTTTTGATTATTGTCCCATGGTTATCAAAACCATGTATCCATTATGAACAGATGCCCCTCCTCTTCCAATACTATGTGCATGGATAGAACATGGTTATGAAAAATATAAATCCTAACCATGCTACATTACAAAATATTTAGAAATAGGAAATTAAAATTCTAACCCTATTATGTTTTAACCCAAATTATATCCATCTCCATATTTCTCGACCTAGAAGCTATAGGGGACCCCAAAAAACCCTCCCCATGGCTCTCCCTCTTCCATGGTTTCTCCTACAATGTCATAAAGTAATATTCCCTTGGTTATTTTTATAATATCCTCCACCTCTTATCCATCTACATTGGTTCAATTTTATTTGGTTGGTGGGCTATCTATTTTCTAAACCTAGAGGCTATTATTGATGTGTTGATTGTGTTAATTTGATCATTGGGTCTTGGGATTGACTATTAGGGTGTACTATTCCTTCTCATGTGGATTTGTTGTGTTCACACGCCATTGAGGAAGTCATTTCAAATTGTATTTTTGACACATTTCATTTAATGTTTTATATTTACTAACATATTTTCAACTATAATACGATTTCCTTGGGTGTGGTAGAATAAATTGTTGTGGTGTTTTCATAATTAAAATTTTATTTAAATTGGTATTCAAGGGGTTTTCTTAAAAATTCCTATGTATATATGTATGAAATTTGTTTTATGAAATTCCAATTAGTATTTGAATGTGAAAATGGATGATTAAGATTAGTTTGGCCATGACTATGTTTTGGTATGTTAGTTTTTATTGTGAATTTGTCTTGCTGTGTGTATTGGGTACCTCTTTATGGTTTGGGGGTTTGTATTAAATGGTTTATAGTTTATTATATATTATTATAATGTAGTTTATGTATATAGACGATGTTTTAATTCTCTCATTTGATGTGGGAATATCATCATGTTCATGGGTTTCATATATAGATGGGCTCACAATGAATAATGGATCTCTTTTGAGAATTTACTACTTGAACTCAATTTTCAAAATACCCTCCCTCATTGTTTTCTTTTTTCCAATCATCCTCATTTGTTCTGTTTCTTACATAACACTAATGCCATCTAAATAGCATATTTTCTCAAAGGTTTTTTCAAATGTATTTCTTAAGACCTGGATTTTTTCTCGTTGAGGTGTGTGTTGGTATCTAATATTGTGAACACTAGATTGGTAGTTTTCATATAAGTCATATGTTTTATTTTAGGTTTGAAATGAGTTTGAACAAGTATTTTTATTTTAAATGTAAATCCCAAATTCTTACATGGTGATGCTTTGGAATGATGTTTTGAAAATCATGTTATTTGTAGGAAAAATTGTAACATGGAGATGGTTTTATGTGTGATGGGAACCTATTTGGTAGACCATTCGGGGGAGGATCAATACATAGGTTATGTCAGATATTTGGGTAAGAAATCATGGTGGAATCTATGGATTATTATTTGGTACCACACATGTGATGACCTCATCATTCTCCATATAATATTATTATTGGATTCATGATCGTCATCTAGGGGCTATGTGACTGTAGCTCATCATTCCTGATTAGATGTTTAGGTACCCCATGGGTTTGGTGAGAGACCAGATGTGATGTCCCCTTAGTGTTTCTAGTTCTGAGAGTCAAATTTTTTATTGACTATATTGTTTCATGACAGACCATCAGGTGAATCCAAACCAAGTACATATAAAAATATATTATAAATATGTTTAGAAAATTTCCATGATTATATATCTATACGTTAATGTTTTTTATGTTTTACTTTGGTAAATATCCCAACTATTTTATTCCTTCCTTCTTTGTCACATTTATTTTCTACAAATAAATTATTATAACATGGATTGGTTTTGGATTTGAGAACATAGTTTTAAAGTGGATGTATTCTTTTAAAAGAGAAATGAGTGTGTTTTTTTTAAAATTAAATCTCCCGAAATATAAATTGGTTCCTAAAAATGGTAAATCCCTATTTTCTAATGTATCTTAAACTGTATTTTGTAGACTATTTTAGGAAAGGAAATTTATTAACTCTTTGGTGATTACCTACTATGTTGTTTTAGGCCCACACCAAACCTATGATACTCAACCTTGGTATAACTGAACTTATTTTTAGGTCTTGGATTCTATTACAGGTTTCATTTGTAGAAGGTTGGTCTAATGGTTGTTGGTGACCAATAGGTCACTTAGAGATTGTGTCATTTTTTGGGTTTCATTTATCCTTGTAATTTTTTATTTTCCTAGTTATTGTGGTATTTGCATCATGTTTATGTATTTATTGTTTTTCAGTTATTGATGGATAATTTTACATAATATATTTTAGTAATTTATATCATTTAATACCAGTTTTGATAATTCCCTCCGAGTTTTCATTGATTCTCATTGCTTTCCTCCCTCTTGGGAGGATCAGGAATGCATCTTAGGTCTTATCGTGGATCGGGTTTGGTGTGAAGTTGGATGGAAGCCCGATCAGGTTCTTTATAATGGAAAAAACGTATGAACACTCACAGTTTAATATAATATCTATGTAAAATTATAGAATCAAGAAGGTTTCACATCTGTGCCATTAACATATGTGATCGATACATTTTTGATTGACTATCTGAAATAAACACATTGTTGCACGACAAACAAGTAATTTAATGTGAAAAATATATTCCCATAATTTTTTTGAGATATATATCTATAAATATCTTATGGGAAAATACATCCTTTAAATATAAATTTACAACATGTCTTCCATGACACACCCAATGAACCATGTGTCCCACCAATATATGTTGTGATTTCTTTTTTCAAAAAATCATTGACCGTGATTCATGACATACATCAAGGATTTCATTGAAGTATAAGGAAAATTATATATTTCCATATAAAATAATATATGATATCATAAAGACATGTGGAATTCATACATTATGGTATATTATCAGGATCTCCCATATTAATGAATACCATGTTTGATCTTTGTGAAGAGAAGACTCGTCCACTTATGAGAACTCGAATATAACAGTTCACAATATATTTTTCATATGCTATTATGTTATCCAAATATAGATCTATATTAAATAATATCAACATATCAGTTCATTATTCTCATCATAGAGAAAAAATATGTGGTTTTATTAGTAAAATAGAAATTCTATGAATTTTTTGCATTACTGTCCTGTGGAATAATGATAAATATGTAATAATAGGTTTTATTAATATTCATCTGATAAAATATAAATGAAATAAATGTAGAAAAATATTTTCCTAGGACAACAACTCTAAAAAACTCTAAATTGGATTTGATCTAATTTTCCATGACACTTTAGCCACTAGACCTCACTAGATAATCATGTATCGATTATGTCAATGGTTTAGTTTATGGTTATTCTTTTTTGTCATTAATGGAAACAATGCTCAATGAAACCTCGCCTACCTAAGAAAAATCCCTCAAAATATGATAATTTTGTCATATATACTTTCATTATTGATATGAACATAGCCCAATTAAAAGATCCACCACCACAGTATTATCAAAAGATAGTGTCATATGATCTTTACTACTAGGTACCACATAATTACCTTTGATGAAGTTTCATATTCATACTTCATAAATTGTTACCTAAGAATCCTTAATATACAATGGCCATTCTATATACTCTTCGACCATAGAATGCATTGAGCTCTTCCATATCACTCAAACTCTATTAAATGTGATGATATATCCAGATTGTGATTTCAATTCATCATGATCATTTGGAATGTAGTATTTTCAAATATTTTTATGAGTAGTTCATCATATCCACCATAGACCATGAGAATATTCATAGTATACCTCAAATACTAAATTATATTCTTGAAATTGATCCAATGGAGGTCACCATGTTCATCATGAAATCATCCTACCAAATATAGGTCATTGGACAAATCATTCATAGTATATAGAATAATGTATATGAATGATCCAATCACTAAAACATTTATAATCCTTGCAATTATATTTCATTATTCATGTTTCTAAGGTCAAATTTTCCTGCAAATATTAATTCCATGATACATTGGAAACAATCCCCTCTTGCATCATTCCTTACTGATCATCATTAATATAATATCAATATTTATACCTTGAAATTAGCTGAGTAGTATCATAGATCAATCAAGATATATCTTGATGAAAATAATTTATTCTTCATTTCCTAATACATTCATGATAATTAATTTATTCAACCATATATTAATAACCTATAAGAAAAGTATTTATTATAATGAGTAATATGTCAATGAAATATACTACAAATAAAACGACCATAATTCCACATATCTATTTTTAGAGAAAAGTATCATATTCATTCATTCTACAACAAACCTTTTTTATGGTATCATCATATATAATTTTCCATGATCATTATGATAGATTTAATATATATAGGATTTTTTTCTATTTTTATATATTGATGGAATCCATTAAAGTCAGAAACTATTCTCATTGTTTAATATATATATATCTTCGTCATAAATCTTGTTAAGGAATACTATTTTAAAATCCATTAGCAAAATCTCATAGTCATGCAATGTCATGATAAAACATATAATTCTATTATTTTTCCATTTATTATTTTTAAGTACCAAATGGAATTAATACGAGTCTTAGAGCTGACATGATGTGTGATTATGAGGCCAAGGTCTCCCAGAACAATTTTTTGAAAAAAATTTATTTTTAAATAGAAAATGAAAGTGGTTTTTAGGAAAAAGTGCATCAACCATTATGTGGGTGCCCAGATCAGAAATCTATAGGAACCATTGTGTTCAGATCAGAGACATTACCTTAAATGAGAACCAAATGTGGCTGGAATGAGTCGAATGTGAATGTCAATTTTTTAACGTTTAAGGAAATAAAATAAATTTTATAGTCATTTTATTGTTATATTTTTTCAAATGAAACAAACTAATATTTTAAATAAGATGTTAAAAAAAATTCCAGAGTTCATCGCATAACCTTGGAATTCTCTTGAGTGTTATAGAGGAGACCCTTGTAAAAACCTCTCGATGATGAATGGACATAAACCTAGTGATCATGAATAGCTATTCCCCCAAAGATGGAGGATCGCATTGAAAAATTCAGTGAAATCATTCATCATCAATGAATAATCTATTCGTATGGTTGGGTGTGTTTTTCAATTCATTCATCCCTATTCATGGATTCAACAATGAATGCCTATCAACCCACAAATATGTTGACCCATAATTGGGATGTTCTTGTGGGATGAGTGATTGCATGATTTTTTGGGGAATTTATTCTCTGTTGATTTATTTTATTAATACTTATAATGGGTTTAGATGAATTCTATAACAAACAATGGACGAGGATCATTCGTCAAGTTGTTTATCTATGATATGTTGCTCCTTTATTCCCATGTTTTCTTTGTTCATTATGTGGTTATGAATGATGCATTTTTTCACATCTGTTTCACATCACAATGATATGAAATCATAGATATGACGTCATGATGACCTTGTGAAGGTGTGATGATGATGGTGACAGACGAACTGACATATTTCGAGAGATTTCATTATTTGATCATTCCTTGAATTGATGATCAGAATCTGTTTTCAGAGCTGATCAAATGCCTAAAACATACCAAATTAGTGTTGTAGGGATGATATAACCCTGGATATTCAATTTTTAGGAGAATAAATCATTGGATTTGATCAATAGAAGATCAACCAAAGCGTTGTAGGATGAATAACGATTCTGGAAATTTCTGATGAACACAACATTTATCTTGGAATACATAGAGTGTGGGACCAGTCTAGTGGAGGCTAGGGATTCGATAGATAGAGAGGTGGAACATAGTGTGTGATAGTCACCACATGGTGCATGGGGCCTTAACCTAATCTTGGTGTGTATCTTAGAGGATACACATACCTGGGGTCGGGTACATGTCTTGTACTCCACTGCACGACTAGACCACAACTTGATACATATACTACCCCATGACTATTACATGGGTAGGAAAACAGCGGTTGGAGTTATGTACGGACACATTTTCTTTGTATATAATTTGGATCTTGTATAGTATGACCTGATGTGTGACATTCTCTGCATTCCATACATACCTTTTACAAATGTCATGTTCTTATAACATGGGGTGTAGCACACTGGTCGTACACAGGGTCATGGGACACTATGTGTGACCCTTCTACACACATTTTACTCTTTTCTACATGTATTCATATATTTTTACAGAACATAATAAAAAATATTCATTTGGTTTTGTTCCCCTTTCTCATTCTCCCTATGGTGACTTTGCATCCTTTTCTATCAACATGAGTATGACCCCCATCCACAGGACATTCAGGATATAGTTGAGAGTCCCCTCTGAGTGGTGAGGAGAAGAGTCTTTTGTCCATTATTATTCCCTAGGTAGAGTCAGGTATTCAATGTTACCAATACAACTAGTCATTGGTACTCTAATTATTAGGTGAATCTGAATGAGTCTTGGTATACACCATGGCCCTCATAGTGATCCTCATCTGTGTATCCTAATCATCCCCACTCAGGTAGTTCTTTCTCCCAAAGTTGGTGGATCGTATATTCTCTTCATATCAATCAATTTTTCTCTCTCTCATGGTGGTTCCAAATGCATAGCGCTTCTTGGATGGAAAACATAATTACTATTAGTAAATGAAAGGAGTTCTCCTGGATGAGTTCATTGTGTCATCTTTGGACTGAATCCCCAGTATGGGTATGCAGTCACTGTTACGTACCATTAGACTAATGTTTTTGGTTTCAGGTATATATGGATATGTTATTATTGTATATATAATAGACATATACATTGTAGAGTTTACTGTATATTTTCATTTTGTATTGATTTGTTGTTTTTAGGGTGTCCTACTGAGTATTGTTATACTCACCATAGCACATGCCCTGTCTTGTGTAGAATAGAAACTTTTTGACTGAGTGCTGGGAAGGCCAGGACTAGACATAGATTTGTGAGTTCTAGATTGGTATATTGGATCCTATGGATTCAAAAATAATTCCAAGTACCTAACTTGTTTTCATTATGTTTTGACTTTATAGTTGGAAGATTCATTCTTTTTCGTGGTTTGTATTGTGGCCTAATTTACTATTCCACATTTTACATTCCATTGTACATTGTTGATTGGGTTTAGTAGTATGCCTGAATGTTGATAATGAGTGGGGTTTTTTAAATTTTATAATTTATGGGCATAGAGATGTTTGTGTGAATATATGTACTTAGGAAATTCCTCCCATGTTAGTTACATGCCTACTATGTTGTAGTCACCAGCATCTAGCCCATTGGAGGAGGGCTTGGGGAGTCATAGAGTGGTCCCCACTAGGATTAGTCATGATAGCCCAGATAATTTATTTAAATTTTATATAATTATTATTATTTATTTTTTTAAAAAAATTCCATCCCCTTGTTATTTTATGATGAATTTATGAATTGTTTAAAGAACTCATTTCTTTTCCATTGGTTATTCCAGGGTGATTTTTTTAAAACCCATTTATTTTTCAATATTTACAATATGATTAGTGTTTTAGGATAATGTGTAACACATCAGTCTTATAATTATAGCATGATTTATGGAATTATAATAATATAGACAATGAATTCATTAGTTAATTATGTATATATCATTAATTGAAAAAGATATGAATAGGGAGTGAGCCTAGTTCAATAAGGGAATCTATCAACAAGAATAGTCAATAATGTAAACCTCTAATATTATAGTTGTTTTGGGTGTTGACCCATTCCATTATGAATGAATTAGAAGTATTCCTTGACTACTATGTAATAAAAATTATATGAATATGTGAATTCAAAAAATATATATCTATTTCTAATGTTATTCTCTAAGGGATTATGCTCATTGATTCTGTTATAATTCTTGTATTATAAATTTCCATTCCTTATTCTATGCCCCAATATTCAATTTTTTGATATGAAGGGTGTTGTTTTAAAATGTTATGTTCATTTCCTCATTATAGTATTTACAACATATCTTTATATGATCATTGATAGCTCTCATGGTTAACCTTATCAAATAACTGAGCTAATTATTTCTTATGTATCCTTTCCCCCGGTGACGATGACATGAAATAAGTATGATATCTCAAATAAGTGTTCTAGTTAAGAAAAAAATATTGGGAGATGAATTAGTTCACTTATACCCCTCTTGTTTATCGATACGTGTTTTGAATGATACTAGATATACAAAATTACATAGTGGATATTTTTTTATCTATAATGACTATTCATATGATAAAATTTAATGTCAATGTTTCAAATGAATGACTATCTATATAATGTTTCACTTAAAGGTGTAATTATCTTTTTAAAGCGGGATATGGAATATATTGTGAGGAAACAAGCGATAACTCTAGATATTATATAACATTTGAATGTTTATGTTGTGATCATATATTACCTTTTTTGAACCTAATATATCAATGATTTAAATCAATTGATCTTGATCTAAATATGTAATATAATAGTTTTCATTATTTTTGAGTTTCTCACACTAATTATTATTTCTCAAACATTTAATTTTGGTTTAAGTAAATGGATGGAACCCAAAAGAATCAGGTTAATGGAGAATGTGGTAGAAAATCTAATTATTTTCCACCAAATAAATAATTTTTAACAGTATATGGAATAAAAAATATAATTTCAATTCTTATGAAATATTATTATGTAATGAATCATGCTAATATTATAATGAAATAAATAAGGTATCAAATTTTTATTGAGTATATTATACGAAAGCACCCACCTCCATTTTTTGGGTCTGCTAAACAACTTTTTTCTAATAGAAAGATCACTACCATTTAAAATATAATTTTCATTCCCCAATGTTCAAAACAAGGAAATAATTGTTTTTATCATTTTCATTAAAAATGAATAACAATGGTGGAATATTATCAAGAACACTTGATAATGGTATGAAATTTATTATATGGAGTTGGATGACTTTAATATACTATATATTATTTAGTAAATTATTGGTTTTCTCCTTTGATAATGGAGGAGTAATTATTTGTAATAAATTAGAAGAATTATGTCCTAGTCAGTACCTATGAATAAAATTTTACAATAATTATGAAGCACACTTCTGGAAATATCACCCAAACTAATATTATGGTCTATCTATTCATTAGTGGATTAAAAACAAGAATCCAAATGGATTAATAAAAAACAGAATTCGTTAGATAAGATGAAATATTTTTATGTCATAAGTTGATTTAAATGGATAGTTGTGTTTCTCATCAATCACTTTGTTTTGATAAAAAAAGAAAATAGTATTCTGAAGAAATTTTTTAAAGCATTAATAGAAAGAACATAGTTTTCCCATATGCACATAATGTCAATGAGACATAATAGAAATTATTTTAATGCTAATGATTGATTTTTTACGTGTTTAATATAAGTTCAATAGTCTATATAAATTCATATTTATGGGAAGAATTAATCTGACAATGGTGGAAAAAGACAATAAAATTCATCACACACACTCTAGTGTTTCAAATCCATTCAGTACATGAAGTATTCTATCAAGTAATTAAACAAGAAGGTAAATGATGATGATAAAAATCAAAAACCAATTTGTATTAGATATAATGTGATATACATGGAAATAACTATTTATGAATTGGAGTATTATAATCACGTGGTGAAATATATATTTACCATTCAATAAAGATATGATAATTTCTTTTTTGATTATGGTTCAACCCACCCTTTTATATTAGTGGAATTGTCAAATGGTATCACAGAACCTCCTCAATGATTATATCTTCAATTTCCAGTGAAAATACATAATGTGTTATTGATCTCATCACGTGTCTATGATTATTCATAGATTATTTTTACTGGGAAGGAATTTCCTATAAATCTCCAAATTCATCCTCTATTTTAATTCAATGTTATTTTCTGTATAGATTTTCATCCATTACATAAATCAATAATCAATTTACAAATATGTGAAATAAAATTTCATTTTACAAACAAAATTATTATCATCTATCAATGAGAAAATTAATATGAACATGCAATTAAAATTTCATCCAATTTTGTTTGTTTAGATTCCTCTTCAAATGGGATGTTTATCTTAAATTGTTAAAATGAAACTCAAAATGGTTAAATTTACTATTTTATTGGTTTTAATTTTCATTTATTGAATAATTTTCTAATCTTAAACTAATTCATCACATTGATTTCTCAAAATAAATCATACATGGTGATATCCCCATTTCAATGTCTTCATATAGAATAGACCATACAGTGTTGCATGAATTAAAGAAGAAACCTAAATAGAATTTTTACATGGAATTTATTTATCTATTTGAACTACCTTATGGTGAAATTACACTTATTATTAAGAATAATTATCGATAAATGTGATTTTTCAATGAGTATAAGGAAGAAAAAAAGATATAAATCAAGAATAAGTACCTTTAACCTTGTTTTGATGACTTTTGTGATCAATATCATGGAGGTAAATACTTTTAAAATATTGATATTCATTCAGGATATCATCAATTTAAGGTAAAAAATGATAGAAATTCCTACGAAAATATTCCATATAATGTGTGGACACTATGAATATATTGGGATGCCATTTAGTTATATTAATGTTGTAACAACCCAGATGCATATAGAATAATTTAATATCATTATATAATTATAGAGCTAAATTCATTACATATTTATAATGAAATAATATTTTTTTATAGAAATTACACAATCAATAGTAATGGAATAGTATCCTGACTGTTGGAATAGTAATGTGACCATTTTGAATAGTAATCTTGACATTTCACTGAAAACCACATCTATAAATGTATTATAAAAATTTGGGTATACATAAATGAAAATATGACATATTTATATCATATAATAAGTAAATAAATGTTTTCAAAATGATAATTTAAGTGTTGGTATTATTCGGAAATGGAAATGTTTATTTACAATATTATAATTATTAAAATTATTAAAAAGAAAAATTATTTTCAAAAAATATATTAATAAATTAATATTTATTTTTATTACAATTATATATAATTTTAGGAGACATTATTTAATAGTTCACTGTGTCATAAAATCAGTTATTTTATTAAAATTAGTATTTTTAGAAAAATGATGATTTTTATTGAAAATTAAATTTATAATATTTAGAAAATCAATTTCTAATCATTTATTACATTTATTATGTATTCAAATAGAAAAACAATTAGGGTGATGTTTTGGGAATTTTCTGAAAATATGAATTTTCAGTTAATAGAGGAATATGATAATTTGAATTATTCAACATTATAAGTCAAATACATGAGTTTTTCTATCATTTATAATTTATGAACACATTATTTTGAACTCATATTTAATATTTACAATACTAATTTACAATAATTAAAACTATTGATTGTCCAGAGTGGAAAAAAATAACACACACTCCTCAACTCTCCCTATAAATTCAACCCCTCGCCATTTCTTATCCTCAAACATTTTAATCCTTATGGATTCTAAAAATTATTCCCAAATGCCTTACCAAACCATTTACCAAAATCCATTGTTGGGTGGTCTCACCGAAATACCAAAAACAATTTCATTAAGAAGTTAATCAAAGAGACGATAATTAAGAGGGAAAATCCTTATTCTTTCTCTTTAAAATTCATTCTTTATTTTTGTCTTTCTATGTTACCCTAACCAACCACAAAAATAGTACAACGATAACTAAATTATCATAAAAATACTATTATGTTATTTTATTTAATGTTATATCCATCATCCTACCTCTTCTCTTCTAATATTATTATAAAAATAAAAGCATCGTCTTTGAAGTGTCTATTCAAAGCCTCCGGGGATGATGATTTTTCATTTTATTTTAACACCATCATGTATAGTCCTAAAACAATTATTATCATAAATAAATATATTTATATGAATATTATTACTTTATTAATTTTATGGAATAATTTATAGGAATAATAAATAAATAAAATGAAACTAGTTAGTAATGATCATAAATACCACTACAAATATACCAAATAGTTATCATTAAAGTTTTATCTGAGGAATCATCCTCATAAGATAAAAAATTATATGTGGGATCTTTTAAAATTATTTAATCATGTTAATAATATTTATTTACACTTCAATAGTTTTTATTCCATTTGGTTAAAACTCCCATAGTTATAATCAAGGAAATTGAATTTAATGCCCTGAAATGAATTCTCATGGAATTATGATTCTGGTATTTTTATCTCATCAAAATGGTAATAAATGGGCATAATATAATGAAAAAATGAATAAATATATGTAAAAGGTTTAAATATAAGTCATTAATAGATATAATTTGATAATCTAAGACATTATAAATATGTGTAGACTGAATTCAAACATAAAGTAATTGAAATTCTTTTTAAAAATCCTTTATTATAGTTACAAATAAATTTATTAATATATTTATATTTTCATAATTATATTGAATATGTAGATTTTTATACTTTTAGGAATATTGAAATTATTTTATTTTTCTTTTATAACTTTACCTGATTATATTCAAATAATATTTCTCAATTTATATGTGTTTGACATTGTAAAAATGAAAAGAGATTCCAAAATGGGAAATTTTATTTCCCAATGAATCTATATTTTATGAATGATTTATATGTTATGATCATGTAATGGTTCTTGGGAATTAATTTGATTATGTTTGGTTCCCTGATGAATCAAGGGTGGGTAACTTTGTTATATTTCACCAATGCATTTGGTAAAGGGATGAAGTTCACTAGCGAGGTTTCACCTATGAGATTATATAAATATAATGCAATGGTTATTCCGTGTGTAACTATTATTTTTACTCCTTTTATATACAAGAGAGATACAATATAGTTAATAGTGACATTAAAGTAATTCCACAAGTTACATTTTATTATTTTTATATTCTTTATATGGTTTTAAATAAATCATATGATTTCATTAAGTATGCTTTGTATCTTATGTGTAAGAGATATAACTTCATTAATATTTTTAAATTCATGGACTAACAGTTTATTTCATCCGTTCAAATCTGTAACTACTATTTTTATAATAATTCCATGTTTTAAAAAGTTTTTCCATGGGTTTTTGGACAGTTAATGTAAGATAATAATAGAGTTTTATTGTTTTAATGATTTATTATGGAATAAAATCATGTTTTGTTTTAAAAGTTTCATATTGGGAAATAATGGACATCGAGTAGTTGTCTATAATTTTAGATATATTATTTTATATATATGATTTTATGATGTAATTATCTTAATACATATTAATAAAATATCATTGGAATGTAGGAAATGGAATTTTATTTCAATATACTATATTATGTAATGTTTAAGGTCGGGTCCTCACTCTTTGTATCCAAAAAGGGATTATATAAAATTCTAGTTAGGATAATTTTATCATAATACACAAAAATAATTATTAATTTATGGACATGTTTAAATGATATAGATTTTAAATATTACCATGTTTTGTCAAGTAAGACTTGTGCTTTCATAATGGGTTTCCATAGAATAAATAGGTAAGAAAAAGTATAAAGGCACCAAGAGGATGATATACTTCCAAAACCGAAACCTGGAATGGTGGGAATTGAAACTGAGTAGATTCTGATTGTAATGGATAATTTTATCTATATCATATATGTTGGTGTCATCAACCCATGAGATTAACCAGATCAAACTCTGAGGAATATTTTAGTGTGGAGAAAATTTTAACGAAACACCATTATATTTTATGTGTATCTTCGGACCCTATTATAGCTGATAGGTTGATTAAACTCCTAGAACATTTGTTTGATTCCAAGGTGTGTATATAAAATCAAAATTTTAGATATAAAATATATTTTTATGTCCAGAATGACTAGTGCTTGTTAATGTAGAATAATATTATGTATAGAGAAGAGATTGAAACATTTGATTGAGATGAATTAAAAACTATTTTCTTTGAGAAATATTTTATTAAGGAGACTTGACATAGAATGGAAATAATTATTGAATTAAAGATAATTGAATAATTCAATATAACAAAACAAGATTTCATATTAATTTATCTCTTTAATGTAGTTTAATATCTTATATTGCACGCAACACCGACTTGTCAAATGTTATACGTAAGATTGAGTTTCTATGAAACAACACATTAATATTTTAATTATTTAAATGATAAATTTATTAGTCAATTAACTACAGTAATATGAATATTAAAAAATAAAATTTAAATGTTACTTATAATTTTTTCTCATAAATAAAACATATTTAAATGGAAATGTATAATTTTTGATAAAATTTTTATATATTTAGAAAAACTATTTTCTTAAAAGAATTACTTTTTATGACTTTTTGTAAAGAACAAAAAAATTAATTTTAGTCACTCCTCAAAATTGAATTTGTTAAAATAGACTTCATATTTTATTTCAGAATAACAAAATTAGCTTTGGGTAGTTTTTTGGTATTTTTCTAAAAACATTAAATTTTTGATGAATAGAGAAAAATTCAGCGTAGTACGTAAAAACCGAAATTTTCATTTAAATATTTATTTTTAATTAAATTTTTTCATAATGAAATAATAGATACATAATACATATGTTATTAAAATGTAGTTCATTTGAGTCATTTTATAATAAGATTGGATATATAAAATTTTATTGAACTTGGAAATTTCTTTTACCCACCTTCAAGGCACATTTTCAAATCCGTATAAAATGTAATTTTACCACTTTGGTGAATTGAATTGAAAAAATCAGAAAGACATGGTTGTCATCAGTATATAAAATGTGGTTCAATAAGATGAATATAATTTTTTTGAATAGTAACTTTTGAATTTTATTTACCACGGTCAAAATTAAATTGGGTAATTAAAGGAAAAAATAATATTATAATAATTTAAAATTACCCTAGAAAATGTCATAATTCAATTCGATAAGTGTTTTTAGATCAGTGTAAATTTTATAAAAAATGTTCTTTTCTGGTCCATTTGTATAAGATTAAGACATTTATTATATATTAATTTAGGAAGAGTTAAAAGTGTAAAATTTAAATTTTAATAAATAAACCAATTTTACAAAAGAGTTATTGAATAGAAAAATTAGAAAAAAACATTCATTAAAAATATAAAACTATTCACTACATCATAGTATTTTATTTATAATTTATAGACATTAAAAAATAAAATATATTTATAACATAATGATGATACATTAATTACATTATTAATGGATGATTAAAATAATTGTTATTATGAATATTAAAATAAATGTAAGTTTAAACATTTCAAGAAATCCACGAAACTTCAATGTTAATATGAAATGTTATGTTTGATTAAATGTACGTTTTTTGAAGTAATCAATTTTTTATAATTAAAAAAAACAAATACTAAACATTGTCAAAATTGACATAAATGTGTTTAAAAAATATTATTTTATTTAATTATATAATAATCAGAAAAATATAATATTTGCCCAAAAAACTTATAAAATGATACATATTCCATTAATTAAACACTTTATGTTCTCATGTATTTGTATAGTAACTATATTTACCATTTAGAATAATAATTCTGGAAGACATCATAAATGTTAAATTAATTACATAAGGGTTACGTATAAATGATAAGGTTAATATGGTGACCTAAACATGTCAAAAACTATTGGTTTATAGGATTTCGACCCATAATCAATAAAAAATAGAAAAAATCATTATGGAAATATTATAAACCAAAAATAACTTTATAATAAATTAATATTTCAAGATTTTCATAAAGATCCCCTCACTGCTCTTATAAATGGGTACTTCCCCTTCTTTTAATTTCAGACCTCCAATGTTGCTTAGCTCGGAAAAACCATGCTCAAATATCCTCCCAACTACCCTCACATCATCATTAGGTCTTTACCTTGGCCGTAATGCCATCCTAAGGATCCCATTTATTCAATTTAAATAAAAACACCTGAAAAAGAGGTAATTATTTTATCTCCTCTTTCAAAGTTATTTTCTTTTTAATTACTCCTTTATTATTTCCATAATAAAATAATAACTCCATAACCATCTAAAAATAGATATATTATTATAAACATAGTACAACCATATTCATTATTCTATCAATCCTATGAATTTCAATCTCACCATGCATGTGTACGTACAACTTACCATCTCCATATCATGGTGTAGTTTGTTATTCCACAAGACATTAATTGAATTGATATAATAATGAGTATAATTAATTTAATATTGATTATAACATGGAAATGATTCATTATATATGATATACCATCCAATTAAGCACCATTTCCCCATCAATAGAATGATATTTTTGCCAGTGCGTACGTAAACCATACCGTCTCCACGATGTGATGAGATTAATCTTCAATGATCACTATTCATGATATATATATATATATATTGACTAAGTATGAGATATTTGAAATAATATTGGTACTATAATAATATATATTTATTTAGATAAATATATCTCGTTTACTCACTTCCATACTATAGGATAAGAAAACAGAAACAATGATCATTCATACGTACGGACTACCGTCTCAATGAATGGTGTTTTAATTTCATATATCTATATTTTATTCGTATTTATATTCAAAATATATATGACATATAAATCTTGTTTTATATAATGTAATTACTAAAATCAGGATCAATGTATACGATTAATAATAAAATGTTAAAACACATAAGATATAGAAAAAGATTGTTACCCAAAATGATACTTTGACATTGAAATTACTATTAAATGGTTAATATAATGTCATAAATGATTCATATATGATATCATAAATATGACTATGGTTCTGGTATAATTTAAAAACATATTGTGGTCATTATAATTGTGGTTAAACAGACCCCTAAATAATGTAATGTGTGTGGTAATGGTTAATTATACAATATCTTTATTATCCGAGGTTGTTTATACATAAGTATCTACTGGGAATTCATTATCATCCACATCCATGTTTCTTAAAAATGTTTTACAAAACAGATTTTCTATTTCCTATACTATTGGATATAGTAATTTATACATTTGTTAGAATTTTTATAAAATGTTTTTAAATGAATCATTCAATCGTTTTCTAAACATGGTATTTTTTGACCTTTTTGAAAATTAAGGAAAGAGTAATTTTTGACTTACACGGAAGGTGCAGCTATTTTCCAACATTATAAAACCTTCTAAGCATCCCTTACAAGAATATATAAATATTTGAAAATTAAATTTTTTCTTTTATAATTATGAATCTTTTAAATGATTTCCATGTAGAAAGAGATATTTATATCAAATAGTTTTTATATTAATTTCATCCATTTCAACACCTATTTTTTGATTTTTTGTTTATTGAATTTTTTTATTATGATACAATATTCCATATTGTGTTGTTAGTTTTATGAAATTTTTGACTATGTATGTACTATTTTATGTCATTCACGGTTTATGGTTAAAGTATTAACATTTAGTATGTTACTTTAATATAAATGTTTATATTTGTTTTCACCTTTTTCATAAGAGGAATTCATTTGATGTATTATGTTAAAAGAGTGGCCCACTATAGCCCCTCGATGCATCGTTAGGTATCATGAGACTAACTACTGTCATGGAACAAGGACTTTAAAAATTTGTTATTTATTGTCTTGGCACGTGACCTTAACTATGTGTTCATGATATCTGGAATCATATATTCCATCATTATGAGATATGATATTGATATTACATGTGATTATTCTACTAGTAGAATATCCATGTTAATAAGTAAGTAGAATTATTTGATTAATATTTTCTATATTATTCTGATGTTTATATTTAATAGACTTGTGTTTTACTCTTATACATTTCCTTAGATGTTTATATTTGTTTATGAGATATTTAAATACATTTTTATCCTTAATAAGCTTTAAGGACACCCCTTTATTATGTTTTATTTTTTCCGGGTTGCAAAGTAGTTTATTCTGACTGACCATCAGGAATAAGATTAGGTATATGAGTGTCCTAAAAGGAGATATAATGATAATTTTTCCATTTCATTATCTAAATTAAAACTTATGTATCTTTGTAGTACTTCCATGAATACTAAACCGATTGGTATTTTAGAACATTATTCCTTATAATAATGCTATGTATTAAAATAAAGCACCAACTCCAGGATTCTGGGGTCGGGGCGTTAAAAATTTTATTTGAGGATGTTTACATAGAACCTTGGAAATCGATTTAGAAGACAAAGATTTTGGATAATAACCCTAATATAGACATTGATGATAAGTGTAGAATAACCCCCTAGAATTTTATTAATGTAGGGATTACGTGGATATTTCATGTAATAAACCCTTTTCTAGATACTACATGTGGACTTGGTTCTGAAATAGATTTACCTATGGGTGAAAACTATGACTAGGTGTTTCGGACATGACTCGAGGTAACTTGATACATGACAATATGCCTTACAGCGCACCAGCTTTAACACTACCGAGGGATATGATTAGGATAATTCATATTTTCATTTCAATCCAATATTAAGAATATATGATTAAATATGTCCTCAAAGAATCCATTTTTATGATTATGATATTAGATATGCATATTTGTGTCAATTTTGGACATGTATTCCACTAGTTTAGAATTAGTAATTATGATTCATAACCTAATATATTTTATGAGTTTTTTTTTTGAAATGGTGACTTATTGAAGGAATTACTTCCCCACCAATACCCCTGTTACAAATAGTAAGAATGATCCTATCATTCATGGTCTTATGCTTACATTTCAAAGGGAAATGGGCTCCCCTTACTTCTCATCATATGGGGAAATAGTATCATGTGTTAATAAGATCTAGGAGACTTCTCAGAGTCTTATTGATTTGAAGGGAATCCCGAAAATAATTGTATGGAATAGAGAAAAATTTATAATGAGAATAAGGGAAAAAGGATTTTTTCCAATGTTATAACTGTAGAATGAATCACCTTGGGAAGTTATTGAAAGGAGTGGGTGTTTTTTATATGTGTGGAGAAAAAGGTATTTAAGAAAGTTGATGACAAGGGAACAAATAAATGTCTAATATTTATTGTTTCTACTATGGTGAAATGGGGAATTATTCAAATAAATGTCCTAAGCATCAAGGAAATATATCTCAGAAGAATCAAAGGGATCAAGGTCAAGCATAAGAAGTTACTACAGCTGACATTGAATAATAAATGTATTTGTGTTTATGTATTGAAGATTTATATCCATTCAGTGTTATATCAATGAGTTACTAGTTATATGAATTATGAATATAAATAAGGATTGTACTGAAGTGCTATTTCATTGAGGATTTTGGATTGTATGGTAGAGAGAAATGTTACTCAATATAAAGTAAAACGTTTTAGAAAATACATTTTTGATGGAAATATAATCCATAATATAGTTCTAATACCAAGGTAGATATTTGGGAAAAATAAATGATTGATTTGGATTAATTATATTGGATATTATTGACATCCGTAGAACTAATTAATTTTCCATTTGTTCCATCATTGTTGGAGTATAAAGAATTTCTTATTTAAGGAGAATATCTAGTATTATATAAGGAACAAGGGATCATAGATGTATTCAATAAGGTTTTATGGTAATTCAGAGAGTTACCATGATTTAAGAGAATAAATGATAAAAGTATTAATATATTATTATGTTGAAAAAATAGATCATCATTATGGTTAATGCCCCTATAAATTTTTAGATTATGAGTTTGGACACACATGTATTTTTTATAAGTCTAAATTTTGGAATAGGGAATGTTTAGCACTTGATTTATTTGTTTGATTTTAAGGTATAATTTATGGGATACATTGACATAAAATTTTTAGGATTTCTGTAAAAATGTAAAGGATTAAGGAAATACATGTGGTCCATGTGACTCATCATATGCACTTTAGACCTAAATAATCAATTTTTAACATTCATTTCCTAGTGTAATTGATGAAGTAAAAATAGATCGAAGCACTAACAAATGATTAGATTATGATTATGAGAGGTAATGAAATCAAGGATGTTTTCATGAGTTATTATCTTTATAGTAAATTAATCCCTCAACTTCAAAAAAATGTGTCTAAAAAATGTTTTTTTCCTAATACCCTGTTTTTATAAACTGACTTTAAATCATCATTGAGTTATGGATTTTAGGCCCTCAATTTTCCATTTATTTTTCACTTGTTTGTGATTTATGACCTCAGTCACTCTCTTTAAATATTATCATTTCCCCTAAATTATGTATCTCTAATTTCCACCAATGTTATCCTATACTAAATCCTAATTTGGTGGTGAATTTTTCATTACCCTTTCCCTCTTATTAAAACAAAATATTATTGACTCTATTTCTGATGTGGGTTTTCAGCAAAGGTATTTTCTATTTCAACCTTTTATCGTTAGTTTTTTTTCATATTACAAGGATGCAATATATTGAAGGCGGGGAGAATATAACAACCAATGATTTAATAGTACGTTATCTATTTAAAATAGTTTAATAGATTATATTGCATGATACACCGACTTTCCATACGTTATATGGAAGAATTAGTTTCTATGAAACAATACCTTAATATTATAATTATTTAAATGATATATATTTTTTAAATTATGTATTTCAATATGAATATTAAAAAATAAATTTAAAATATTAGTTATAATTATTTCACATAAATAAAACATATTTGTAATGAAATTTATAACTTTTGTTAAAATAGTTATATAGTTAGGGAAACTATTTTTTTAAAAGAACTACTTTTTATGTCCTATTGTTAGCAATAATAAAATTAATTTTATACACTCCAAATAATTTTATTTTGTAAAATAGAGTTCATTTTTGAAATTGGAAAATTATAATTATCTTAGGGATATTTTTTAGTATTTTTCTGAAGGAATTCAATTTTTGATGAATAGTGAAAAATACTACATAGTACATTAAAATTGAATTTTTAATTTAAATAATTATTGCTAAAAAAATTTATCTTATATTCAAAATAGATACATAATACATATATTAGTCTAATTTATGTAATTTGAGTCATTTTATAATATGATTGGATATATAAATGTTTATTAAACTTTTTAACGTCTTTTACCAACCCCTATGCACATTTGGAAATCTGCATAAAATAGTATTTTACCGCTTCAGTGAATTAAATTTCCAAAATCCAAGACATGATATTTTCATCAGTAATTAAAATATGGTTCAATATGATGCAAATAATGCTTGGTGAATAATAACATTTGAATTCTATTACCGCGATAAAAATTAAATAAGTAAATTAAATGAATAAATAATATTATAATAATTTAAAATTAACACAACACATGTACAAATTCTGTTTTATAAGTTCTTTTCCTCCAAAACCAATATTAGGGAAAAATATCTTTTTTTATCCATTTGGGTAATATTAAGACATTTATTATATTTTATATAAAGAAGAGTTAAAAGTGTTAAATTCCGATTTTAATAACTAATACATTTTTAATATATAGTTAAAAATAATATAAATTCCACATTAAACATTATATAGAAATTTAAAAGGTTTTACTACATATTTGTATTTGATTAATATTTTTTGTTATTTTAAATAATTAGATTTATTTTTGACACAATGATTATGCAGCAATTCCTATATTAATGAATAATTAAAATAATTGTTATTATAAATATTTAAATAAAGGTAAATTGAAACTTTTTAATCCATACAAGAATTTTATAGGTTAATATGGATTGTTAGGATTGAATGAATGTATTTTTTTTTGATTTAATCATGTTTTTATGACTTGCACAAAAAACAAATACTAAATAGTTTTAAAATTGACATTAATAGTAATTAAAAGAAACAATATTTTATTAAATTATATAATAGCCCTAAAAATATATTATTCAATTAAATGACTAATATAATTTGAAATATGTCATTAATGAACCATGTTATGTTCTCTAGTAATTTTATAGTAACTATATTAACCATATTGTCTAAAAATACAAGAGGACATCATAAAAGTCAATATAGTTAACTAAGTGTTATGTCTAAAAGATTATTTTGATATGGTTACCTAAAAAATTCTAAAACATATTGGTTGATTGTATTTAGACCCATAATCATATTATACTCAAAATGAATCCATTTTTATCTATTAGAAACCGAATCTAATTTTATAATAAATTAATATTTCGATCATTTCATAAAGTGCCCCTCACCACTTTTATAAAAAGGTACTCCGCCTAACCTTAAAATCACACCTCCAAAGTCATTTGTATCTTACAAACCAAGATACAATCTCCTCCCAAATACCCTAAATAATTCCTAGATTCATTACATTGAGAATAATGCCATCCTATGGATCACTTTTGTTCAAATCAAAATGAAACACCTAAAGAAGACGTAATTACTTCATAACATATTTCTAATGTTATTTTCTTCTTCTACTTCATATTTCTTTATAGCTTCCAAAATATGATAATAAATAATTTAACTTATAAATTATGAGATGTTATTATAAATATTGTACAAACATATTCCTTATTCTATCCATCATATGAATGAAAAAGTCACCCCACGTGCGTACGTACTACTTACCGTCTCCATGTCTAAGTATAGTTTGTTATTATACAATACATTATTTGGATGATTATAATAATGAGCATAATTTATGTATATAATTAATAATACATGGTCATTTTTCATTATATATAATGTACCATCCAATTAAACACTGTTTCACCATCAATAGAATGATATTGTCACTCATGGGTACGTACGCCTTACCGTCTCCACAATGTGATGAGATTCATCTTCAATGATCACCATTAAATATTTTTTTATATAAATATATATATATATATATATATATATATTTATTAAGTATTATATATATTATATAATATTTATAAGGTAATAATATATATTTATTTAGATAAATATATTTCATTTACTTACTTCGATACTAGACGATAAGAAAATAGAAACAACGTTCCTGCGTTCATACGAACTACCATCCCCAAGAATAGTGTTTCCATATTATATATATCTATTATAAATATTTTTATTCTGAATATATATGATATATAAATCATGATTTATATTATATAAGTAAATAAATCATGAACTATGTGATATTATAATGAATAACAAGTAAAAACACTAAAGATAAAGAAAACGATTATTACCTGAGAGGATACTTTAACATTGAAATTATTATAAAATTGTTAGTATAAATTCATAAATGAATCATATATGATATAATAAATATGAATATAGTTCTGTTATTATTTAATGACATATTTTTGTCATTATAAGGGAGTTTAAACAGACCCTCAAACAAAGGAATATACAACATAAGTGTTAATTTTACAATCTCTTTTTTATCTTAAGTTGTTTATATGTAAGTATCTATTCGGTGTTCTTTATCATACAAATTAATGTTTCTTAAAAATGTACTTCAAAACATTTTTACTATTTCCTTGACTATTCAAAAAATTCATTTATACCATTGTTTGAATATTTTTAAAGTGTTTTGAAATGAATATTTCTGTCGTTTTCCAAACAAGGTATTTTATGACCTTTTCAAAAAAAAGGAAAAAATGTTTTTTTAAATTATACAGTGGGTGGGGATATTTCATACTATCATTACAACTTAATATATTTACATACAAGATTATTTGAATATTTTCAAAATAATTTTTTCTTTTATAATTATGCGACTTTTAAATGATTTCAAAGTAGAATGAGATATTTTATCAAATAATTTTTGTATTAATTTCATCCATGTCAACAACTATTGGTTGATTTTATATTTAATTGATTTTGATTTATTAGGATAAAATATTCCATATTTTATTCATAGTTTTATGATATGAATTTTTTGTGGATGTTATATTTTTATTTTATTCACGGTATATAGTTAAAGTGTTAACATTTTGTATGTTAGCGTAATATAAATATTTATGTTATTTTTCACCCATTTAATATGATTAATGAATTAGATATAGTATGTGATGGGCGGGGCCCGCTATAGCCCCTTGATGCATCGGTAGGTCTCATGAGACAAACTTGTGTTTTGGTACAAGGACTTTATAAAATTTTTATTTATAGTATTGGCATGCGGCCTTGACTATGTGGTTATGAGGTCCAGCATTATGAATTACATAATTATGAAATTTATTTTTGATATTACATGTGAGTATTTGACTAGTATAATATCCATGTGAATAGGTAAATGGAATTACTTTATTTATCTTTTCTATATTATGGTGAATTTTATGTTTAAAAGCCTTGTGTTTTAGTCTTTAAAATTTCCTTAAATGTTTATTCTTATTTTTATAGTTTCTTCTATATTGGAATCCTTATTGAGAATCTGAGCTCACTCATTTCTTATGTTTTATTTTACCCAGGATGCCAATAAGAGTATGATGATTGACCAGTAGGTATAGGCTATGGGATATGAGTACATTAAAAAGAGACACAATGTTACTTTTTTCACTTAATATTGTAGTTTGAAAATTATGTATGTATCTAGTACATCCAAGGATACTAAACTGATCAGTCTTTTTGGAATTGATTACTTTTCTATGATGCCAATGTATTAAAATAATGCACCGACTTTGAGCTTCTTGGATCGGGGAATTACATTCAATAGCACCTCAAGAAAAAATATTCACTCTATTGAAAATGAATTCTCTAAATTTCAACTATCATATTTATTTAAAAATATGTGGCTTTTACTAAGGATAAAATCCATAATATTGAAGGGAATTTAATTTTCATGAATTACCAAATTATGAAAAACATATTCAATTTTTTTGAGAAGGTGGAAAATGATTTTTTGATGATAATGTGTTATTTAAAAACTATAAGAAAAATAAAATAATGTTGAATGAAAATTTCATGAAAGAATCTATGATTTTTTATGAAAATAAAATTATGTTTCTATTTTTTGTATTGTGGAAAAACAATTTATGAAATTTCTTTTGATGAATGGTATGTGTTTCTTATGTTGTAGGATTGGGCATATTGACTGTAATTGTAATTAAATATATCATGATAGTGATAAGAATTATTATAATATATAGATAGTAATATGTTTTCAATGTTATAATATGGGTCATTATGTAAACAATTGTTTAAAGAGGACCCCGAATAATGGGATAAAACAAGACTATAAGAATAAATTTGTAGTGAAATATTTCACAACAACTTGAGTAGATGTTTGTCCATCAAATGAAATATTATCAGGTACATTATTTTTAATTTCTTTTTTTGATTTATTATTTTATTTGAGTTCTATAAATTCATTCATATTAGAAACGTTTTATGGATAATTAGATATTTCACCACAAGAAATGAAGCTATAACCAATGGTAAAAAAACTAGGGGAAATATAAAGAGAAAAATTAAAGTATGTGAATATTTCTATAAATTTATATTCAAGAAATTCACCTTTAATTTTTTTTCATGACCCAATAAAAATGTGATGTTATTATGGATTTGTATTGGATATCTATTAACCATGATGAGAATAGTTATAGTGATAAATATGTTTTTAATTTAGAAAGAGTCTCAATTTTTATAAAATAATGAAACTATACCATTGATAATATAATAGGAATATTTTAAACTATTAAAATATATAGATGAATGTAATATTTCACATATTGTTGAAAAAAAGATAATTTTAGATTAATTATTTTGTAGTGTTAAATGAGTATAAATAAGTTTATCTAGAGGTGTAACCTGGTGTTATACCTAATTAAGAGGTTGATTTTACTATTAATTTATTTCATGATTCTAAAAATATTTTAAAAAAACCTTATTGAACAGATCATGAAGAAATTTTATAATTATAAAAAAAATAAAAAGAATTTCAGGATAAAGGATTCCTTAATCCGAGAACTTAATCATAGGGATCACCAGTTTTATTTATTAAAAGGGGATATTGTTCTATGAGGTTTTTCAATTGAAAATAGAAATTTTTGAATAACATCACTGTTAAGATTAAATATCATTTTCCTCATTTTAATTATTTGTTTAAAAATATCTAGAGAGCATGGTATTTTTTCAATATTGATATGATATCCCAGTACCATCAGCTAAAGGTGAATGATGATAACATTACAAAAATATAATTTTGTTCTAGATATTTTCATTATGTGTTTGTTTTTATTCCATTTGTCTTGAAAAAATCTTATTAATTATTATTAATCATATGAATATGTGATTCTATGAATATTTTGTAATGTTTTTTGTTGTTTTATTAAACATGTTTTGGTTTATTAAAAATTTTACGAGGATGGTGAAAATAATCTAAGGATTATTCTTCAATAACAAAAATAAATGAAGTTATACAAGTATTGTAAACGTGTGATTTTTTAAAACATTTTATATTGTAAACAATTTAAAAAAGGATAGAATTACATTTGAACCTTCCAATGAAAAAGTGGTTGATGAATTTCAATGACCTAAAATATATTGTAATATTCATAGTTTCCTTGGATTAATGAGTTATGAATGAATGATTTTTAAAAATATTTCATGGTTATCAAGCATGATAACTAAGATAACATAAGAAGGGGATAAATATATATGGATAGAAGAATATGATGTTTTTTATGAACTAAAATTATGGTTGGTGAATTATCTAATTTTTGAAACAACATCATGTAATGGAGTGTTTTTTATCAATAGTGACTTTTATTCAATGGGTAATGGTATTTTTTTAATACAGAATGATTTGGTGACTACTTATACTCAATAGTAACTAAGAACTCCTGAGGAAAGTTATCCCAAATATGATTTATAATTAAAAATTGTGGTTTTTTATTTAAAAATATGGATACATCATATATATGGAGATATTTCTGAAATATATATCTATATAAAGAGATAAAGTATATATTCATTCAAAAGGAATTGAATATTATGAAACGAGGATGGTTGGAACTGATAAAGGATTGTGACTCCATTAACAATTACCATTCATGAAAATCAAATAATGTGGTGGATTCCTTGAGTCTAAAAAATTATGCTATATTAAACAAGATACATTTATAACATGAAAGCTTGTTTAATTATTTAACGAATTCTAGAATGAATGAAGTTCATGTAGGAAATTTGACTGTTTATTTCTAGTTATAGTTTAGTCGTCTCAATTAAATAGATATATACAAGAAAAAAAAGAAAGACATTTAGTTAAGGAAAAAGTTATAAATGGTTGTATGTTTATCATTCTTGAATTTAACATTGATAGAGACTATGTTTTGAAATTTTTGGAAGAGATTATATGTGGCTTGTGATTTAATGATGAAGAAAGATTTATTATTTTAATATCATTGTTCTCCAATTTTAGTTCATCATGAAATCACTAATTTGTTTACAGACCATCGAGAGTACTACTACTTGGAGGGAATGAAAATAGATATTACTAGATATACCACCAGATATTTTAATTATAAGTTGTTAAAAGAGGAATTACCATTATTGAATGGGTGTATTTATGATTTTCTAGTTTTTTATTACAATTGAGAAAATATATACTTGTATATGATAGTGATAATACAAAAACATATCTAGGTGAAAATTCTATTAGGGTTATTGTTGTTCGACTAACTAAATTCACACATTTCTACATATATGGGATATTATTTATTTATATAATCTTTCTAAGATTTATCAAAATGGGGTTTTCATGTTCCGTGGAGTCAATATCCTTATTGTATCTGATATTTTTCTCAGGTTCACATATAACTTTTTAAAAGCCTTCAGAAGTCATTCAGAACTAAATTAGATTTTAATAGTGGTACTCATCATAAATATGATGTATAGTCAATGAGAAATATTCATATATTAGAGAATATGCTTTGATATTTTTAATGGATTACTAGGGAAATTGGGATCGTCTTTTTTATTATATATTCTTATAAAAACAAATATCATAATAGTATAGTGATAGAACCTTTTGAAGTAGTAAATGGAATTTATATTCAAAATATATCATTTTGGGATGAATAAGGTGATATTAAGTTAATTGTACCAAAATTTGCAAGGTGAATAGAATAGAAATGTTAGTTGATTCATCAAAAATTGAGTAAAAATTAGATTCAGATGAAAAGTTATACAGATAACCAGAAGAAGGATCTCTCTTTCGATGTCTGTGATAATGAATTTCTCAATGTTTATCTATGGAAAAGTTTGATATGTTTTTGTGTGAATGGTAAGATTAGGTAAGGGTTCATTTTTAATTTCCTAATATTTATGTATGTTTTTTTAATTATATGTATTTATATCAAGACCGCGAAATCTGACGGTGCATGATTTTGAGGCCAAGAGTGCCAGAAATGATCCATCAATGTTTTTTTAAGCTTTAAATATTGCATGTAAGCAGTTTTCAGGAAAAGTGGAATAACTCCTAAAGAGATTCATGAATCAGAAATATGAGGGCACCATTGCGTTCAGGATGGTCGGGTAACCCAAGGCGTGATATAAGTTTAGTGGGCACAGGTCTCCTGGGAGAAATCCTAAAAATCACAAAATTGTAAACAAAATAATTTAATAAATATATTTTATTTTTCAAATGCATATTAATCAGGAACGGTAAATTGGAATGAAGATCTAAGACCACCACTGAATTTATGAGGGTATGATTTCCATAGGCTTATACTGACATTGGACGACACATGACACTAGTGAAATCCATAAAAAAAATAATTAAGTGGAATTTCTTTTATTCTAAAATCCATAACATCTAAATGACAACTCGTATTGATATTCTAAATGTACAGTTATGTTCATTGGAACGTGTTCTACATAGGCGGAGACTATCCTTGACTGGTGTGGGTCGATGTGGGAAATTAATAATTTATTTATCTTTTTTCTTTCAGGTACGTTCACTAAACGTGTGGGCAGCGTTTTCAAAATTTTGAATCGTTGCTTGGATTAAAAATCCATTGGCACTGTTGAATCCGCAGTATCGGGATTCACTTAAAGGTGAAATTACATTGACCTCAGTCGGTCTAGACACAGAGTAATGGTTTTTTGAATTTTTTTAAGATGAAATAAAATAATAATATTATTTTATTTCATATCCACGAACGAACATGCAAATCAGTGGGGCCTACGATGTGTCAAGACAATAAATGGATTGACCTGCCAACACTAAATAACGACTTCATTGGGGAATTTTGAAGCTTCCTATTTTATGAACCACATTAAACTCCAGCGTCGTTACTTAACCTCCCCTAAACTATTTATATGGAGCTTGGAGAGTGGTATTGGCACAGCATTGACCAGAAATGAAGTGATGATGTAGCACCGCAACACAGAACCCTTAAAGGATGGAGTCAATCCTAGCGGGAGGTGATGGGTGACACCGAACGACGAGCTAAAGGACAACATGCGAGTGGCGTCATTGGGAACAGGCTATGGGAATGGAGAACACAATCCACCTTCAAGCGTGAACACTCTAAAATGGGTTACGAAGAAGGGGGTTATATCGTTTGTGCATTTTTGATTCCCTCTCCCCCATTCATGATATTATACAATGAACATGGGTAATATGACTAATATTTTGATCCACGATTCATTTATTTTGTGGGAGGTTGTTGTGGGGTATCCTTGTAGGTTGTGTTCATTGTTTAATATAGGGAATTGTTAAACCCCTTTCATCCTCCCATTATCACAAGAAAACGCGGAGGGTGCGAGCCTAACAAACATGACCTGAACCCTCTATAACTTTGTTACCCAGGAACCTTCCGTGGAAGACTACTAGTGCAACGACGCCAACCGGCTACGAAGGAGGTGACACGTCGACGCACGCCACTAGAGGAGGTCGCGACACAAAGCTGTGGTGGACATAAGAGAGGCTAGCACCGACTGGACATAGAGGAGGTGTGGCGTGCCACTACGCACTGCCGATGTGCGAAGGGGCCACAACTCATTATCCACAGATTTAAGAGAAGGCAGTTGGTTGAAGAGTCGGATGCCAAAGGGAATGGTGGTGTTCCATCACGTGCCGTTGGTGGGCAGGAGACTTCTGTCGATTTCGTAGTTGAAGAGGCATCATCTGCACCTTGGGCGGGTTCTGTGGGGATCAGGCAACCCCCATGTGGTTCCACCACATTAAAGGCAGAATTCCTTTTTGGCCGTTTTGGATCATAGGGGAATGACTCCCCTGAGCTGCTTGGCAGAAGAACTGCAGGTCGTTCCCTTCGTAGCCGGACTGCCCTCCAGCCAAGCTGCATGCACAATGGGCCACCATCTGGGGGGTCGCCCCCCTTGCGGGCCAGGTTTCCCATTTCTGGCCCCTCCATACACAGATTGGGCTTCCCTTGTGGGATGCCCATTATTTCGGGTCGAGCTGGGTGGGTCTGACCGGGTCGGACTGGACATGAGCCCAATTAGACCCCGAAACACTTAAAGGGACTTATCTCGAGAATCGAACATCCATTTCAAGAACTGTATATGGAATTGGGATCCTTGGAGCAAGATGGTCCTTTAGACTTACTCTATGATAGTTTTGGGAAAACATGGAGTTTGTATGGGTTGGATCGCACATGAATCCAACTGTGCCCTCAGTACTGAAATGCAGATAACACACAGACCAGAAATCCGGTTGACGTGAAATCTGTTGAATCATAACCCTTGTGACATGACAGATCATCATGTTACTTATTTGTGGGAGTTCATTATGGATCAAATATGACTCATGGCTTGGGGAGAGGTTATCCCGAATACAATATGTACAGAGCCTTGCGACTAGCTGAGACTTGACGACTAATGAATTTCGGACTCGGTGTGACTCGACGACCATGGTAAATGATGGGAGGAGTACCTTAGAAGACCACGATGGGGAGGGGACACGGTACCCAATGGGGAGGAGTACCTCAATAGGCCACGGCGGGGGAGCATTTTGTGTGAACCAACAGACCCACAAAACGTGAAGGGGTGGAGTACCTCAGAAGTTCATGTTTAGTAGGAAGAACCTCTGTGTGATGCATAAGGCTCACTGTACTTGATATAGGAGGATTTCTAAAATAGGTAAGGTGTTCGATGTTGTGACTGGAAATGTTACCTGTTCCTGGGCCTAGGGAATTTTTGCTGGCTCTCAGTATTCACAGTGATCCTATGTGGGTCAGCATCATAATCCTCTTTCATTGAGTTGTATACCTAGTTTTAGGTGAGTCTCTGTTTGAACTATGTCTCTTTCCTTCATGGTACTATCTTCGTGGTGTTACTTGTGTGGTACATCTACCTTCGTTGTGTTACCTTTGTAGTATACTTCCCTCATGTATGAGAAGAGTGTATTATGGTAACATAGGTTTGTTTATAGGCGTATACCTTAGTAGAGTTGATGTCTTGATCTATGGTTTTTTCTTTGTGGAACATAAGGAGACCTACGAGGTCTCGGGGTCCCCACAAAGTGTCGTTATACTCACCCTTTCTCAGGATTACCTCACCCTATTTTGTATCTTGTGGAGATGACGTACGACACTGATCAGGGTTGAGGGACCCATGATTGGACAGTGCTCGGAGGTGGACCCTTTTGTGTGACACTACTCAAGGACTACTGATCGTGAGTTGTACATTCCATTCATATAGAACCCAGGGTGGATAGTTCAGTGTGACGCGATGTAGGGCCTACTGATCATGAGTTGTACCTACCCTTTAGGAAGGATCCTTGGTGGATGATTTGGAAGCTGCTTTTCCCTCTTTTAGTTGTATTGTTTCTTTCAGTTATATTACTACTTTTCAGTTGTACTCATCCTTTCAGTTGGGCTTGTATTCCAGCCCCTTTTTCATTCAGCACTCCTTTCTACTACAGTAGTTTACTTCACAGTCACTTCTTGTTGTGTACTCAAACTGTGTGTTTGTACAGGTTTAAATGAAATACCTTCCCATTTTTGGGAATACACCTTTCGGTGCTACTATCTGGCCCCTGGCCTATGGAATGTAGGTTTTGGTTAGTCATGACATGAGTGCCAAGGGATGGTTCGTGACAAAGTGGTATCAAAGGTGTTCCGTTCTACCGATGAACTAGGACTATGATCTTTTCTGTGTGGAAATAGTGTTAAGTGTTATGAGTGTGTTTTTCACTTTTACGATTCCAGTGTTGGTGTGGCAACTGATGTATCTGTACACTAGGACCCTGAATTCCGGTTTTCCACTCAGTAAACGGAAACACTAATGGCATGTGTGTTTAAGAGTTTTTCTTGTGATTTGTTTGGATTCAGCTCACCATGTATAATATAATGACAACGGTGCACCAGTTCCTTTTCAGGATGCCACCGCGTAGACAGCCAGCTAGGATTATAGAGAGGGTACATGATGACGAACCATCAAGCTATGAGGCCGCTGTTTAGGGTCTCCTAATGATGTTAGCACCTTCAGGTGGTGCACCAGTAGAACCACCACCCATTGGCCAAAAGATTCCACCAGCCCCACCAGCCGATGGTGCATGCTAGCTGAGCATGTTGTACGAGTTCTAGTGATAGAGGCCTCTGAGGATTCTAGGTAAGATAGATTCCTAGGGTGTTGAGGGCTGGATGAAGGTTGTGGCTAGATTTTTCCACCTAGTTAGAACACTAGTTGAGTAGATGGTGATTATAGATTCTATTCATTTCCAGTATATGACCATAAGGATGGTATGTAGGGTAATGAGGCTCCAGTAATGATACCATTTCCCATGATAGTACCTTCAGGTAGTGTGTCTGCTATATCTATGCCCATTGGGCAGCAGTTACAACCAGCGGTACCAATAGAGGACACCTGTGGGCTTAGTTACTTATACGTGTTTCATCATCATATACACCTCATGTTCTGAGGCGATCTTGGATCACAGGAGGATAAGGATTTTCTTAATGAGGTAGCCGAGTTTCTAACTATCCAGGGAACCATTCGATCAGATGGCGGTCCTAGTAGAGAGCCGTCTTTGTTTCTCGGTAGGTTGATGAAAGGGATTAGGTTACCCTAATCTTGTAGAGAGGTTACTTTTCTACGGACCAGCTTGGGAACCTTCTTCAGAGATGGGGGTATCTTTCCATAAATAGATAAGGGACGAGAGTTTCCTAGAGCTTCTACAACTTCGGTAGGATGACAATATGGATGTTGAGTATTCATAGATGTGTACGACCATACCATGTACTTGATGAATACAGTACGATTATGCTTCTGGGATCAGACCTCCAAGAAAGCTGTGTTTAGGGACATCTGAGCCATCACTATTCCAAAATGAATTCCTACTTATGTTAGGGTGATAGATAGAACCTTTGTGGTAGAATGTTTATTAGCTGAGAGAATGAAGCCAATGAATGTTAACTATGGGAATGTTGGAAATATATGCCAGTCTAAGAGACCTTGGAATGTAAAATGTTTCAAGAAGAGGTTGTGATTGGGGTAGACAAATATACAGGGCTACAGACGTGGAAGCAGATCAAGGAGAACTGCATGATGTGGTGTACATTTGAAAATGTTAAAACCCACCCACCATATTTGGTCCCCACCAGGCTCAGTGAGATGAAGGACATGGGAAGGGAGTACCTGCATGTGGTCAAGGAGTGTGACCCAAGGGCTCTAGGAATCATATAAGGTACTATCTGTGTCCAATACTAGTTTCCATATTAGTATATATAGGTACCAATCATTCCTTCCTTCCACGAATCTTTTCCAAGACCTACAGCATATGGTCAAACCATTATGTTGACCCTCACATCTGGACACACCGTTGAGAGGAGACTCAATAATCACACTTATTATGATGGTTTTATCTGACCATTGAGGTAAGAGTTTCAGTTGGAACCCCTTGGTGGCAGTGTCAAGGCCTTATGATGTTAGTTTGGGTATGGACTAGACATCCACTGTTCATTCTTAGATTACCTATATTAGGAAAAAAGTTTATCGTTTATCTAAAACATTGGAATGATTTTTTCCTTGGTCGATGAAAATAGAAACCCATACGGAATAGGACAAACTCATTCATAGTAGGGTTCAACTGATCAATCTTGAGTTTTCCAGACATACCCTCGTGGAAATGGGAGTTTTTAGTTTTCAATAACCAACCGGAGTGGCAGAGTGTTGGGACATCTATTCAAAAGATGTTTCCATGATTTCATCCCCAATGTGAGAGGGACTTCCACTTTTGATGGGTACTACCATAGATTCATTCATGACATTTGTAGAGTTGCAGCACCTTTGTTAGTGTTAATGTAGAAGGGAAAACCCTTTTGTGGACAGAGAGATTCCAACATAGGTTTCATGAGTTGAGTCAGAGACTAACAAGTGCCCCCATTTTGAGGATTCTAGAATAGGACATTGGGTATGTAATCTACTATGACACATCTGTGACTAGACTTGGGTGTGTCCTGATGTGGGAGTGAGTAGTGATCGACTATGGTTCACGGTTTCTGAGACCGCATGAGAAAAACTACGCTACACATGACATGGAGTTAGTAGCAGTGGAATTCACCTTGAAGGTGTGGCGACATTACTTGATGGGTGAATGGTTTACTGTTTACTCTGATCAAAAGATTATTAGGTGTGTCTTCTCACAGGAGGACCTGATCCTAAGGCATAAATGATGGCTAGAGTTCTTTCAGGTCTACGACCTTGAGATTGTCTCTACACCTGGTTGGGGGAACATGGTAACAAACAAACTTAGTATTAGGTGTGGTCTACAACTGCTGAGTGAGGCATCAAGAATATCTAGAAACACTGCAGATATCCTTTATGGATATAGATGGAGCAACTTACCTCTAATATATGACTATCAGTTCCCTCATTCATAAAAAAATTCAGGGGGGCACAGCTTGAGACATTGACTGTGAGGCTCGACGCACACAGATGACCTTCAAAAGGTATTCTGAAGGATTATTTGAAGGTGGGGAGCACGTCATCCTCTCCAGAGGACGCACCATGGTACTTGAGATGATTTGGGAGAACGTGTTGAGGGAGATCCGTACATATCCTTTAATATTATATCCTAGAAAGGTGAATATGTACCAGGACCTCTAGCATTAGTAATAATGGCCATGGATGTAGGAAGTAGTGGGAGATTTTGTATCAGAATACCTCACATGTAAACAAGTGAAGACTACACATATCCAGCAGAAGTTTTATACTGACAGGAGGAGGGAGACCATGTCTTCCTACAGGTCTCACATTGATGAGGTTGGCATATATTTGGCTGGGGTAGAATGTTATCTATGAAGTTAATCAAACCATTATAGATTTTCAGAAGATTGGGAGAGGTGGTGTGCCATCTATCACCTTCCAAGCAGAAGCACCAAGTGCATAATGTTTTCGATGTGTCGTTGTTTAGGAGATGTGTTCATGATCTATCACTCGTTATCAACTAGGGTGTGTAAGACATTGATGATGGGGTGACATTTACGGAGTTCCTGGTGGAGTTTAATGATCGACAGGATCAGGATATTCATTGGTAGTCAATACCTCTAGTACATATTATTTGGTTGTATGGGAACCACAAAAAGAGTACATGGGAGAAGGAGGCCCAAATTCGTGCCTGGTACCCTCAATTGTTTGTTTTTCAATTGTTTTGGCTTTACGGGATGTAAAGCCCTAATATGGGGAGAATTTAATGTCCATATATTTTTGCATAGTTTTTTTAATTATATTGAATTATTTTGAGACCGAAAAATCTGAAGGCGCACGATTCTAAGGCCCAGAGTACCCAGAATGATCCATCAATGTTTTCGTAGGCTTTAATTAGCATGTCTAAGCAGTTTTCCTATAAAAGCAGCATAACTCTTAAATAGTTTCTGGATCTAAAATCCAAGGGCACCATTGCTTTCAAGATGGTAGGTTTACCCTATGTGTGACTTAATTTTACTCATCACAGGTCTCCTGTGAGAATCCCCAAAATGGCCTAACCATTAAAAAAACTATTAAATAAAATTATTTTATTTTTCAAATGCTTATAACTCTTGAATGGTAACTCGAACTGAAAATCCCCGACCAATATTGAACTCATGAGGTTATTCTTTCCTTAGGATGATACTAAAATTTTCCAGCACATTCCACATGTGTATGTTAGTGTTTGGCCATAAATAAAATAAGTAAGTGGAAATTTTTTTATTTTAAAATCCATAACTTTTAATGGTAACTCAGATTGACAATATGAGAGTACCATTTGGTTTTTTGGGGGTTTTAACCTTAGGCGGTGCCAAACGATGACTAGCGCAGGTCAAGGGAGAACATTAATAATTTAGTTAACCTTTTTTTGGTATATTTCGTAAATGCATGGGCATATTTATCTCAATTTTGAATCGTCGCTCGGATTTAAAATATGAGGGCACTGTTGAATCTGTAGCATCAAGAGATTCTTAATATAGGCTTTACATTGTCCCTATTAGGTTCGAAGAAAAATTTATGTTTTGTGAAATTTTAAATGAAATGAAATAAAATATTTTTATTATTTTATTTCATATCCTTTAATGGACAAGGGAAGGGGTGAGACTAGAGATGTGTCAAGCCTATAAATGGCTTGACATGCCAACCCTATGTAACGACGTCGTTGGGGAATTAAGAAGCTTATTAAATGAAAAGGCCCATTAAACGCAAACGTCGTTACTTACCCTCCCCTCTCCAATATATATAGAGCTTGTGAAGGGGTATCAGCACAGCTTCGCCAAGCAATGAAGTGATGAAGGAGCTCTATTCCACAGAACGCTTAGAGAATGAAGCTTATCCTAGCAGGAGGTGATAGGCGACACTAGACCACGACCCGAAGGATGATGTGTGAGTTGCATCTTTGTGAACCAGTTGTGGGAATGAAGAACATCATCCACCTTCATGTTTGGATTCTCTCCAATGGGTTATGAGGTAGGCGTTATTTTGTTTGTGCATTTTTTATTCCCGCTTCCACTTTCTTGAAATTATATGAAGAAAATGGGTCAACAGACTAACGGGTTAATCCAAAATTCATTTATTTTTCATGAGGTTGTTACGAGGTATCCCTGTGGGGTTTGTTTTTTCGTTAATACAATGAATTATTAAAACCATTTTATCCTCCCCTTTACCACGAGATAACGCGGAGGGCGCAGACATAACGAACCTCGTCCGAGCCCTTTGCCACTTTGTTTCCATTTTTCCATCCTTGGAAGACCACCGATGCACGACAAAAAATTGATATAAAGGAGGTAACATACCATCACACGCCTCTAGAGGATGATATGGAATGAAGCCATAGTGGAGGAGGCAGAACTCGCACCTCTGGAAGGTTACGCAACGACCGGGTAGAGCCCATGTGGCACCGTTGCTATAAAGGCCAAATAGACTTTTTCAATTCGGGATCTCGGGGGAGAGGCACCCCCAATCCACTTGAAAAATATACTGTGTGTCGAGCAGCCACCCACGGGCTGTGCCGATTACCCAGCGGGACGGGCATGGCCCCACTGGCTTGGCTACCCCCCCCCCCTCGCGGGTCGTGCCTCCCCTTTGTCGGACCCTCCCTAAACAGGTCATGCCACCCTTGTGGGCCACCCATTTCTGTGTGATAGGCCAGACCTCAGACTAGCAGGATGAGTCCACCATGGCCTAGGCCAGACCAGGTGGGGCTGGGTTGGAAAGTCCAGGTCGGACCGGACCTGGGCCCAACCGCATCCTGAAACACTTAAAGGGCCTTATCTCGAGAATTGGATGTCTATTTGACAAGCTATCCATGGCATTGAGATCCTTGGAGTGTGATGGTACTTTTAACTTACTCCATGTGAGTTTAGGAGAAACATGGAGTACAGCTAGGTTGGATTGCAACAGAATCTAACCAGGCACATGGCATAGAAATTAAAATATCGCACAGACCAGGAGTCCAGTTGATGCGCTATTTATTGCGTTGGAACTCTTATGACACGAAAGATCATCGGGTTACATTTTTGTGAGACTTTGTGCTGGTTGAAATAAGACCAATGGATTGGGGAGTGGTTCTCCCAAGAACGCTACTTATAGAACCCTACGACTGGCTGAGACGAGACGACTGCTGACTTTTCGACTCGGTGTGACACGACAACCAACGTACCCGATGGGAAAGAGTACCTCAGTAGGCCACAGTGGGGAGCGGACATGGTACATGATGGGGAGGTGTGATTCCATAGGCCAAAGTTGGGGAGCGACACTGTGTGACCCAGTAGACCCACGGTACGCGATCGAGAGGAATATCTCAGAAATTCATGGTTAGGGGGAAGCACCTCTATGTGAACGCGATAGACCCAGTATACTCGATAGATGATGAGTTCAATAGTAGTCGAAGTGTTCAATGTTGTGACTGGGAATGTAACATGTTACTAGGACTAAATAATCCACTACTGGTTATCATAATTCATAGTGATCCTATGTGGGTCAGCATCATAATCTTGTTTCTCTGAGTTGTGTACCTAGATTGAGATAAGGATTTGTTTAAACTATATTATTTACCTTGTTGGTACTATATTTATGGTGTTACTTGTGTGGAACTTCATCCTTCATGGTTTTACCTTTTTGGTATAATTCCCCCATGTATGAGACGAGTATATTTTGATATCATAAGTATATGTATGGGAATATACCTATGTAGATTTGATATCTTGCTCTATGGTTTTTCCATTGTTGAACTTTAGGAGAGCTACGAGGTATCGGGGTCCCTAATGTGTATCGTTATACTCACCCCTTTATGATATTTACCCTCAACATATTGTGTCTTGTGCAGACGACATACGACATTAATCGAGGATATGGGAGCTTGGACTTGACGGTGCTCAGAGGTGGACCATTTGGTGTGATGCAATGCGGAGAATACTGATTGTGAGCTGTACCTGCCCTTTAGGTAGGATCTAGGGTGGACCATTTGGTGTGACATGATGTAGGGACTACTGATCGCGATATGTACCTACCCTTCAGGTAGGATCCATGGTGGACGATCCCGAAGATTCTTTTTCATTTTTTAGTTGTATTGTAACCTCCAGTTGTAGTAGTAAGTTTTAATTGTACTCGTACATTCAGTTTTTCATGTATTTTAGCCTTGTTTTTATCCAGCACTCCTTTTTTTCTACAACAGTTTACATCAATGTCGGTTATTATCCTGACCTCGTACCATGTGTTTATACAGGATTAAAGGTAACACCTTCTCGTTTTAGGTAATACCCCTTTCGATGCTAGTCACCAGCCTTGGCCAATAGAAGGAGAGCATCTGGTAGTCATGGCAAGGGCCCTATGGGATGGGTCGTGACATCATTAGACCCTATTAAATATTAATTAATTTTGGATTTTCTGTATACTGAGTGTCATTTCTTCTATTTTACGAGGTATAATTTTTTTTTCATGTTTCGATGTTTTGAAAGTATATTCTTCACTTATCTGATGTTTTGTGTGTTTCTCAATTTAATGATAAATCTCCATATGAAAAAACACTATTCATATTATATCTCAAAATGATAGAGTATTGTTGAATTAGGTAATTGACCATGTTAATGTGTTATGGAGATACCATGTGGTTGGAAAAGAAACATTAGAATCTGAAAATTCTATGGGGGAAAAGGTATCCTCACTCGTCTAATTTGTGAATAAAATTTTTAGGTTGAAATTTTTGGAAGGGGGTAAAATTTAATAACCATGGAACCTATAGGTTAATTTATATTCCCTGAGGAATTAAATAGTTAAATTCATTATAAATGTATATGAAATAATTTTTATTTATAAAAATATAGGGAAATATAATAATGGAATTGTAACATGACTGTTAAAATAGAAATGCTACTATTTAGAATAGTAATATTGCTATTAAAATAATAACCTCAATTAATAATATATAAATAAGATTAATTTATAATAAATAAAAATATTATGTAGATATAATATGGAATGAGTAAATATGTTATTTTAAAAATGATAAATTATGTGTTGATATTTTTATGAAATGTACATATTTATATAAAAATTTAAAATTAATAGTATGATTTAAATGAAAATATACTTTCATTGAATAGATACATAAATTAATATTTTTATGTATTATAATTATAATATTATTTTAGGAGACCTTATTTTAATGTTTCAATAGGTCATAAAATTCGTTATTATTTTAAAATCAATATTTTTCATATAAATTATTGTTTAAATTTAAAAATTACTTCATCATATTTTGAAAATTAATTTCAAAAAATGGAGTCCATTTTTGAAATCAATACTCTAAAAAATGGTTGGAGTGCATTTTTGGGATATTTCTAAAATGGTTGAATTTTTCTGAATAGTGATGTCCAATAATTTAGTGCATTTAACATTATAAGTTAAATACATGCATTTTTCTATCATTGATGATGTACAAATCCATTAGTTAAACAAAATATGTACTTATACCTATACGTGGTCACAATAATATAATCTTTTGATAGTCTTGAGCAAACATAATAAACAAATTATTAAAATAATAAAAAACACCCCTCCCTATCACTATAATACCACCCTCACCACCTCTTCACCTAACACATTATAAGAATTGAAATTTCCGTAAATTCAACCAAAATCACTTCCCAAGAGTCACTCCCTTGTAAAAGGTAAAACATTGTCACAAAGACACCAAACCCATGTGCATTAAGGAGGTTCTCAAGGAGATGATATTCAGCGGTAAAATCCTCCTTCATTCTGTTTTGAATTCCTACTTTATTTTTTTATTTATAATTTTTCCTAAAATCAAAAATAAAAACTATAATAAAAACTAATTTAGATCTTATTTTGAAATTTTATTTGGTTAATGTGATATCCATCCTTAAAACTCTTCTCATCTCCTATTTTTCTAAAAAATGAAAACATCATTCATGATGAGTCAATTCACCACCTTCATGGATCATAATTACTCATTTTCTTTTAACACCTTCAAGAATGGAAAAGAAAACATTTTAATTGTTAAAAATTTTTTTAACATATATATTATAACTGTTTAATATAGTTGTAACTAATTTATATAAATTATAATTAAAAAAATGAAACTAGATTCTAATTGTCAAAAAACATGTCAAAAACCAAGCATTTATCATTAATTTTTAATCTTGTAAATCATACTCATATCACAAAAAATGAAATATGGGATCATTTAAAATTATAGAATCATATTAATATCATTTATTTTCTCTTATTTAGTTTTCCACCATTTTACAATAATTCCCATTATTTTATTCAAGGGAACAAACTATAAAGCTATAAAATGAACTCACATAAAAGGATAATTATTAAATTTTGAATTCATAAAAATGAAAATAAGTGAACATAAAAATGGTAATAAATTTCATATATTTAGAAAATTTAATTAATTTTTATTTAATATACATAATTTGATGATCTAGAAAATTATGTACACATTCAAAATGATTTCATACATAATCTAAGAGATATTCTATTTTCAAATCATCTTTTCAAGATAAAACATGATTTAATTATGATTCTTTTACTTTCTTATATAGAATAAGAGTATTTTAAAATTTTCATGATGTATTATTTTTTTGATTCCATTACATTTTAAAATTAATTTTTTAAAGATAATTTTTTTTCAATTATATGTCTAGGATGTTTTTAAAATGAAATTTTATTTCATAATAGAGAATTTATTTTCCAGAAGAATGTTTCCTCTATGCAATATATATCTATTATAAACATGTTATGGTTCATGATAATGTTTATGATTATTAGTTATTCCATGATAAAACAATGTAATGTGTTCCCTTTATATCTATCTAATGCATTGATTAATGGGATATATATAACTAGTGAGGTAAATCGTAAGAGATTACTGGAATATACTATAATGGTAATTCCAAGTGTATCCATAATGGTTAATCCCTATATAGCCAAGAATGCTATATTCATTATCATACTAATAATAAAATTATTCCATAAGTTACCTAATATTATTATGTATGATTTCTATGATTTTATAGGAAAAATATGATCACATAAGGAAAATATGTTATTTATAAAAGTAATAACTTTCTAAAAATGTTTTCATTCACGGAATAACATTTTATTTCTTTGTATTTTGTCCCATAATGATATTTTTTCTCTTCCAAATTTGTAAAATGTTTTCCATATTGTTTTTTGATAGGTAAAGGAATATAATAATTCAATTTTATAGTGGTTTATCTTTTTTTAAGAAAACATAATTGTATTCATAAGATTCATATTATGAAAAAATAAAATTTGATTATAATTGTATGATTTGTAATATTTGAGTTTCTATATATAATTTAATGACCAAATTCTCCAAAAAAACTATAACTATAAAACTATTAGGAATATAATAAAATTATTTATAGATGAATTTCTTTGATTATTTCATGTTTAAGGCCAGGTCCTTACAAATTTTCCATCTATATTAATGGATTAATGAATTTATTCACATGGAATTTACTTGATAGTTTTGATGTATTCATTATAGATCCTTTGTAATTCCCTAACCCAATATGATTTGATTCATTGTATTATTTAAATACATTTTAATGACTACATGTAATCAAATCCTAAATGACTGATTATTTTTTCAGTCTTAGAAATATAGATTACGTACATGATACCCATAATACATTGGGAAATAATAAATAAAACCCTCATACATAATTAAAAGAAATAAACATCATCTGTGAATTCTTTTCAAACAATTTCTTCATCGTATCATTATTAAATGAAACATAATAACGGTTACCTCAAATTCTTTGTAAGGGTACATAAACCCAAAGCAATAATGTGTTAATAGGGATAAACTAACATGAAAAGTTAAATAACTCATAACAAATTGCATGAAAATAAATAGATAATGAAATGTCATTATGGAAATATAAGGAACGAAAACACATTCCATATAATCAATAAACAGATAACATAATAGAACCATAGATATTTTGATCTAAAATCTCAATGATAATAACAACAATAACTAAAATATCTATGAATAGATGCTAAATTATTGGATTCGAAGCCTAAGATACATGAAAACCAATATTGTCAAGACAATTCAAAATATAGATTAATGATATAGACAGAAACCAATTTTATTTTTTCAACTAATTCATCTCCTCAGAACCTATTGATGTAATAGGGGGATATATATTGTCTGGGACTAACACTTTATTACTTTTCCAAATCAATCCTCATTTCAATTAATCAAAATAAATAATATTCCTTATAAATTATCTTTTTTGAGTAAAAAATATGTTTCATAAATAAATCCTTAATGTATAAAATTTAATAACAAGGGAGTTTTATGATGATCAATTGAAATTCCCTTGAAAAATCAATAAATTTTTTTCAGGAAAATACTCATTAAACATTTCAGATTATCCTATACAAAATTGAAACCATTTACATAGTAATACTTAGGATGGAATAACATATAATGAAACATATAATATGATTAGAATAATTATATTTGGGATATAATTTGTCAAAGCTTATTATATACACTATATAATAGTTAATTGGTGCATAAAAACAATAATTCTCAATAGAATATAAATTAAGATGTAATCCCTTACCTATACCATACATTAGATTATTGAATTTTATCCCCTATTATATTTATTTAATGTATGTCAAAAACTTATACCAAAACTATAATAATGTTTACAAAATAATATATTAATTTTTTTCAATATTTCATTACCCATTCGTTAACAATATATCGTTTTTTAACTATTACAATATTAATATTACAGTTCTATCAAGACTATAATACTTGTGATTTGGTGTTGCTATTAATTGAATCATGATTTAATTATCTACATAATGTGATATATGAATTAATTATCACATACATTAACTATATAAGATTTAATAATAATACATTTGTTTGATATAGAAATTGTAATGTACCGTTCATAGAGAAGATAGGCTGTATGTACGCATGAACGTGGATTTCCATTATTTTTTACATTAAAATAAATAATATTAAGTGATAAATATTAATATTATAATTCTATTACCATATTTATTTTATATATGTGAAATTTTTTATTAAAACCTTCTTTCATTCACTCTATATAAAGTGTGAAAGAGTCGCATCGCTTTAAGGAGTTAATATTACAGACTTCCTCAAATGATTTTATTGTAGATACAAAAAATGGATTGTGTATGGTTTTGTGCTTACAAAAATTAACAAATAATAAAATCATAAAAACAAATATCATATATATAAATAGAGTTTCCATCATAATGATGACCATGAGAGGCATCAAAGGAATAATGAACAATTATCATTTTGTGAGGCGGTAGGTCACTGTTCACATAAACAGTATGTCTGTTACCAATTATATGGGAGTTCCAGTATGATTAGGTATACCCCATAACAAAAAAACATCCTAAAAAATGGTCACACTAGTGTTGAAATATAATCATTCAATGATAAGATATTAGGGTGTGTAGAATGGAAATAAAGATAAAGATCTTAAAGAAATATGTTATATGTTTATCTAGTAGCTCCTACTGAATTGTAAAAATTGGATTCCATAGTGTGATTTATTACAAAATAATGGATTATAAGATTAAGGGAGGGACTTTGGTATACTATTTGAGAGTTGGATTTCTATGTGAATGTGGATTGAGAAGTGTTATTAAGGGATAGATCACTTTAATTTTTATAGTGGAGGGGGAGTGGTCCTCCCATAATTACCAAAAGGTATTAATTGACATAAGGTATAAATTACCAAATGTGTCTCCAAATTGGATAAATAATGACATAATGGGGAAAATGATTGAAAAAAACCACCACCACAATAAACTTCATTCATTTTATTAATTTAGAACCTTAACTTCTACGATTCCCCAATTTTATCACATTAGTGAAAAAACATTTTTGACCTCATTTTTTAGGATTTTTAGGCCGTTTTATGGTGAAATTGTTGCAGGTAACGTAAAAAATCATATTTTTAACATTTGTTAATATAAGGGTTATAAAAAATATTATTTTTCTGTTTTTCACACTGTTTATTTAATAAAAAACTATAAATATGATTTGTTGAATTTTTTCATGATGACAGTTAAATAAAATTGTAAAAAAGAGTATACCACATCTGTTTATATAAAAACCAACATGTAAAATTTCATTGGATTCATTTGTTATTTTAAAACAGGTTTAAAAACCTAGGGAAATGTATTTTTAACGTCTATTATAAAATAACCTATTTAAAAAGTATTTTTTAAAAAAAATTATAAAACCCTTCCTCTCCACTATTGAAACAAACCAAAAGATACCAAAACCAGTCCCGAAACTAGACCAGACACAAACAAAAACAGACAAAAATCAAGAAAAACATGCAGAATAATAAAAAAATTTCATTTACAAAATTCAAAAACTACCATAATAACAAAAAAATCCTAAATCCAACGAAAAAACTAAAAAACAAATATTTATAATTAGAACGTTAAAAATTATAATATTCATTGATAAAACTCAAATCAAATGAAACCTATAAAATAATTTGACCATTATACATGTAATTGATTGAAAACTTGTGAACTATAAGGTTGAGGGTCATCAAATAGTTGAAAATAAAAAATAATATAGTTAACATGTATAATGAAGAAAACAAATGAAATATTAGTGAATAATTTATAAGGAAATATAAATTGGTCAAACATTGTAACTATTCATGTTATAATTTTTTCATACATTAATCTTAACATATAAAATCTGTATTCAACGATGACTTTTTGTTAATGAAAATTCAGTTTTAATGAGTTTTCTAATTCAAAATATCATTTTTATGTAATCCAAAAAGTATTAATTATAAATTGATATTTACCTTTACTTTTACATATTTGATCTTGGTACTCTTTTTATATATGGATATATGATTGCATTACCATCCACTATTAGAAAATAATATGAATGAAATAAATTTAATGTTCATTATAATGTAAATTTCCATTTAAAAGTTAATATTTACTTTTCGAACATGTTATTAAAATTTCCTCACACGTCTCTATGGACATAGAATATCCAATAACGTGTTTTCTCTCTTGAAAAAAACCTAAAATCCAATGGTTACTGATAGGAAAAAAAATTTAATCTTAGTGGTTATTATGTTTAAGGACAAATAAAAATTTGTGAGACATATGTTTCATACTTCTCAACATAAGAAATCATCCAAAACTTTGTTATTATATTTACTTGAAATCATTATGAAATATAAAATAGGTTTTGTTCCTCATCCAATTTATGCCCTTCATATGAAATCAAATGTGGGTCCATCAACCCATATACATCTTTCTTCTCAGTCCTCACATACATTTTACAAACATCCCTAATATAAAAAAGAAATAAGTATAAATTTTCCCAAAAAAAATCATGTAGGGAATGATTTGTGTTAATACATACATGGAAAAAACATGGACGAATTTGATGCCCAGATTATCTCAAGTAAAACGATCCATGATATCATTTTTCAGAATCCCCACAACTATTATACATCCACAAGCATGAGCTTTCATTATACACATATAATGACCCACCATCAGATTTGAGTATTTTGATAATATGTCAGGACTACTATAACATGAATCTCATGTCATGGCCCTTTTATCATTGTTGTTGGATATATATTAATTATTTACCTTTGATGTATTTTTATTAATACATAGATAAATATATTTAACATTAAAATGTTAAGAAAAATTAATAAAAAAATAGTGTAAAATATATTATATACACATACCTCTATGGAAATGGGTCACATAAATCTAGATGGCAAAACTAAAAAGCGGGTAATACATTGTCCAACTATCATCACCTCATCTATAGGTAATGGTAATTCATATAATATATCTATAATATCTTTTATAGTGACCCTATTACCCTCTACCACTAACTTTTAATGTTGAATTGTATCTCCTATATATTAAATCATCCCATATGCAACTATATGATTGGGATCATCAATATAAAAGTCACAATAACTATGAAGTTGTCGAGGAGGGGTGTAGAGTTAGATAAAAAATTTATTCTGTAGGTGTAGGAGGTGGATAAATTATGGGGTATTTTGGTAGATGTGGAAGATATATAATGTGGTCTTCAGGCAGAGGTGGGGGATTTGGAGCTACTAGTGGAGGTGGAGAGGGAGATGCATTTTGAAATTTTCTTTGCAAGTCTCCCAACAAAAATTATACTAATGCTCTGATATTTTCCTCAATTTTCGTGTTAATATTGTGAACATCACCCTAAAATGATTCTATTTATATATATATAAAACCTCAATGCAATAATATGATGGAATTGGTAACCTATTTATTATTGATACACCCTCTATATATCCACATACACGACCAAGTTGTTCAGGGTTTCCTAATGTAGTAGATAAAATATCATGCCTCCCATCAGCTATAAATACCCTATATGTGCTCTACTCCTTAAGAAAATCTTGTATGAATTATTTAAAAAATTATGTAATGATTCAACGTATATAACTAATTGAATTGAGTTAAATAATTATAACAAACAACTTCCAATCCTCTCAGTGATGACCCCAGATTCTTCAATAAGATATTTCCCCATTTTTCTCATCTGACCCCTCTTCCATTTTTCATGTCTAAAGGTAGGGGATTTAGGGGAAACAACTCTAGAAATTGAAGACTCAACTCTCTGTTTTTGTAAATTTTCAGCCATCATTTTTTCATCCAACAATGAATACCCACCCTTAAATTGACTATGAGGGTTTGCATTTCTAGATTATATGTCTTTAAGATATCTCCTTGATTCCTACAAATTATGATTAATAAATCATCAAATATTCATTAATAAGATCATTAATATAATAAAAATTAAAAATGTTTACATTGTACTTAATAAAACTTATTATGGTCTTCTACTTTCAACAAATTGTCTCCATGTTTCTTAAATTATATATGGATATATATAAAATGGAATGTCATGTTAGTTATCCTGAAAAATGAAATTATATGTGAGGGAATGTTTAAAATCCCTCCAACTCATAGAAGTCATTGATAGAGATTTACTCCGAAGTCCTTAAGTTTTAGGTATATTAAATTTCATTTCAAAAAGAGGAGGTAAATAATATTATAATTTAAACATTTCAATAATTGTCATAAAAATGAAAAATAACATACAAAAATTGTCTCCCATAACTGAGCTAGTGTTGTTTTGTAAAAACATCTCTAATTATTAAATAAAATGTAGAATTTTATTTTACACTGAGTCGATACAAAAAACCAAAACAGTTTTCCATTAGGATCTCTTACAACATCAATCTCATCAAAGTCTACAACTATCCTCTAGTCTTGGATATGAGGTAGTGATAAATTTGGTAAACGTGTACAACAACATTTACCAAACCCCGAACACATCATTGTTTGTGTGGGATAATATGAAGAAGATTGGTGAACATCAAGATATGCATGTGGATGTTCCTCCCCAGAGGTACTATTATGATGCTCATTTCCAGAATTTTGTGGTTGAGAGTCTGGTTTATTAGTTTTTATCCTTCAAATTAACCAATAAAATATTTATTAACCGATATGTTCAAATTCACATATTAAAATACTTATTTAAAGAAAATAAGAAAAATTATGAAATAGTAAAGTAAACTAAAACATAACACATTACTATTAATATTTTTTATAATTAAATAAAATGATAAAAATCCTAATGATATAAGAAATTTAATTTGAATAAAAAAAATAAAAAATTAGTGTTGGAATATTCAAAATTCGGCTAACCAAATAAATCAAATTTTTACACAAAAAACAATATTTTTCAACATATAGATTTAAAAAAACTATATATTTTTAACCAAATCAAAAAATATATAAGTTACATAATTGTAAACATTTTAAACTAAACAAAACTAAACTAAAATAAACAAACATTTTAATTATTCATTTTAATAGATGTTTTAATAAAAAAAATACAATATCTATAATTTTATGAAATTAATAATACTAAATGTTAAATAAACATATGCTACATGTAATATAAAAAATGTACAATTGTATTGTTTTCAAAAATTCCACTATCATGATCATTCATTGTGGCACAAAACATGTCTAATACATTCTCATAATTATTGTATGTTACTCTTTCCAAGGATATAGGGATCTCCTATAAATCCACATCTTCATCAAGTAAATCATTACCAACATATTGTTTTTTACTATTAAAACAATAGATCACTGATTATTAGATTGATCAAGAAAATATAATTTTTTATGTGTTTCAATTATAAAATAATCAACTCAGTCTTCCAATATATTCACATTATTATGTTTCTTTTAAAATTTATCATTTATGACACTTTTGTTACCAAAAAAAAGTTTTTAGTTCAACAAAAAAACAGTAATTTTTAATTAATCAACCTCCCATATTTCTTCAAAAACTCTATAATATAAAATTGATATAGAAAATGGGTTTTTTCCATAGAACTCAAAAAATACGTTTCTTATGCAAACACCAATACACCACTATTTTCAACATCACTTTTGTCGTCCTGATCTTTAATATAAAATGTATAGCCATTAATTTCAAACATAGACCATGCTATCACATTAAATCATTGATCACCCAATAAAAATATTAATGTCAATGATACATCTGATCTTACAATATTGTTCTTTTTAAACCATTTCCAAAATGTTTTGTCAATCTCATTCAAAATAAATATTTCTTTCTTCTTTCGATGAGCTTGTTTTAACTCATTAATTTTTAATGTTATATATGGTTTAAAATCAAGAATCTTATTCAAGTTGTATAAATATATATTCTTTATATGTTCACCTAAAAATGATTTTATTTTCAAACCACCAATCCCCATTCCAAAATTATTAACTTATTCATGGAGAGATATAGTCAAACCAATATGCTCTACCATAGACAATTATCTCGTAAAAAACATCTAAACCTCCACAGGAAAATATTTTTCTACCATGGAGGCTTCTGATCAATGGGTATTATTAACATTCCCCTTCAATATCTTCAATACCTTTTAAAAGGATACATCAAATGTAGACATACAGGTCCACAATGATTTATTTCTCAAACCATATGGACCATTAAATTCACCATTATATCAAAAACAGATGGAGGAAAATTCATTTTCAATTGAAAAAGTATAAAAATAGCTTTAATTTCCAAAATGTTTAAAGAAACCTGACCTATCACAATATTAAAAACTGAATTGAAAAAATAAAACACCTTCATGATAGTTTTTCTAACTTTGATGGGAAATATTCCACACAATCGAACTGTTAGAAGTTGTTTCATCATGGTGTGAAAATCATGAGATTTCATAACTATCAACTTCAAATCCTTCAATGATTTTTTAGATTTGAAGAATATCTTTGAGGCATATTCATATCTTCCAAACACTGAAAAAATATAATTCTCTCCCTCAATAATGTATAAAAATCCAAGGTATGAAATTTCTTTCTTCTATTGGGAGTGAGAGCTAACTCCAAACAGATTACCATTGGTAGTCAGTCTAATCTTGCATTAAAACAATCTTTGGTATTTAAATTAATATCTAAAAAGGTTCCAATCAAAGTGTCACCTATATTCTTCTCCACCTGCATGACATCATTTTTTTGTTTCACTTTAGGATTTCTCAATATGGTTGTTCAAACAATATTTACCATTTCTTCAAAATATGTCTATAATTACCAGTTTTACGTTCCTTTCCCAATGTCATATCAAGGTTTTGAACCCTATAAAAATACAAATTAGTGGGTACTGGTTTTAGGGAAGTATCAAATTATTGTGAGCCATTGAATTTCATTTTAATCTTCTATGAGAGTGATCCATAGGCAAAAATCAGGGATGATACATGTATACTATTTATCTTCACGATTAAATTGAAAATATGATTTCTGTTGTTCTTGAATTGGACATTGTTTATAACCCATAACACTATATCCAGGAAAATTTCCATACATTAAGTAGTCATTTATAGGGATAATAATTACTGCATGTAGTTGAAAATATTCAATATTATAAGAATCATACACCCCAATACCATCCTACCATAATTGTATCAAATAAACCATTAATGGTTACAAGGAAACAACAACATAATTTATGGGTTTCATTTTTTTTAGATATCATTAAACGCAACAATCCATATTTATTATTTAGAAAAAATTTAATGGATAGATTTTAAATTACCAATAAAATAGGAAATGAAATATATGTGCAACTGAGCCTTCGATATGGATTCATTCTATTTGTACAAAACTAAAGTCTGATATTTCTATCATTATTTCTGATTTTAGGATAATTATTACCAATTTTCTTCCACTGTGGACAATCTGCTGGATGACATATTTTTCCATCACATATCCTCTCATTATAAATCCATCTTAATATTTTTTATTTATAAAAATTAAAAAATAATCATTTCAAATGTATAATTATATAAAGAAAAAAAATAACATTGCAGTGATCTTTGTCATCTCTATATTAGCCTTTGATTTTTCTTTTAAATAATACTATGATTTCCCACATTTACGATACTTCTACAAAAATTCATATTAATTCATAAATTTCACACATTCATTTGGAGAAGCATGTATTTTCTTATATCCCATTCCCATCAGGAATTATATTTTCCTGGAAATATAATCTGAATTTGGAATATATTTGTCATTTTGAAAATGTCTTTGAAATATTGTATCATCTCTATAAAACTCTTTTCACTTCATCTGTGCTTCACCTTCAGGTTAATAAATATAAACATTAATGATAAAACATTAAAATCCTTAAAACAAATATACAAAGGGTTTTCAACATCACCATACAGTTGGTCAGTTTTCGGTTCTTTCTTAAATTTTTCTACTTCAATATCATGAATCATATCATCAATTTGATCAGAGTTACCATCATGAAAAGCATCATCATAAGTAGATATGAAATTCATCCTAGATTCACCATGCCAAATACATGGTTTATAACTAGGATTAAAACAATGAAAAATTAATTGATTATTAATCTCTCTACTTTTCAACATGTTTATATTTAAACATTTCTAGCACAAACTGAAAAATGTGTAAATGTCTGGAACATTTTGATTAGATAATTCTAAAAATAGATCAACTCCTTCCTCATAATAATCACTCATTCGATGTGAAGTAATCCAAAATTGACTTATTATTACTTTTAACATATATAAAAATTATACATCGTGTAATGATAGGAAAATTTTATATTTTTACGAAATATGTCCTAATTTTAGGGTATCATAATTCGGAAACATAAAACAACTATTCATGTATTTGAAAAATATAATTTAAAATTCACTACAATAATGGAATATAAATTTAAATTTAACTGATAAAACATAAAAACATATGCATGAAAATAATATAAAAAATAATATATAGTTTTATAAGAATGATTTATATTATTATAAAACATTCTAAAATTATAAAGTAACACAATTTTGAAATATAAAATAGATATACACTTATTTGAAAACTATAATGATATTTTTTTTGAGAAATAATATAGAAAACTAAAAAAATTTAAAATACAAGATCCATTACAATGATGTATTATTAACTCATCACATCATGAGTTTTATTACATAATTTTTTATCATAATTATATAAAATATTAACGTTATGGGTCAAAAGATTGTATTGAATTAAAATAAATTCTATATTTCTTGTAATAATTATGGTCATATTAATGGGTTTTAACATTCTAATTGGGTTTGTTGTAGAAAATTATATTGTGAAAAAACATACTACTTACATGGCCTAATTGGAATCTAGATTGTCTTGAGAAGGAGGTGCCAATATACCTTAAGCATAAGAAGTACCAATGGCTTCATTATCAAGATGAAGAACTATCTTATGGTATCCTAATGATCATATCATCCATTTATAAAACAAGATTTTTAATAAAAAATGTAGATTGGGTGACATGTTAATAATACCATGGTTCCACACAAGCCAAAATGATGTAAAATTAAAAGATTAAAAATGAAAAAAAATAAGGCACCATAGAAATAATGTAATAATGAAATGAAAAAATACCATGGTTCGTCACAAGCCATTAAAACTCGGGAATTTTATATATTGAATGATGGTAATACCCTATAATTTTACCAACCATCACTATGTATTTGGTTAAACTAAATAGTACCTATGGTGAGACTTCCCTAGAGTGAAAAAGCACACAAGAATTGTTTTTGAAAATTTCGTGTCCGAACCCAAAAAAATAATTTATGTAGTCTCTACTATCATAATCGGGGACCCATACCTAAAATAACATAACTAGGGGCAGTAAAACTTTTCTATACTAAACTACTATAGAATAAATATTGACCACTATTTTATTCCCTAGGGTTCCCAGGAATGTTAATAAAGTTGATATGTGAAAATAAATAATTATTATTTTATAATATGAATATATTTTCATATAAATAGTTATCATATCACCACTAATTCCCTTGATAAAACCTTTTCAAATCAACCACATCCCAATTTTTAAGAAACTGTATCCCCCTTAGGAAACACAATCTATATCCATTATAAAAAAGATCATTGGTCCAGAAAAGGGTACAATATTCAATATGAAAACAATCATAAAACGATATAAATGATCCTTTACAAAATAAACTCATAATTTCTATAAATTCCCAGCATTTAAGATCCAAATTTTTTGTCTTCCACTAAAATTAATCCTTGGTAAACCACATATGAATCAATTTTAATTTCATACCATATTAATAATAATCATTTTTAAAATAAATCCATTTTATTATTTTGAAAAATCCATAAAAACCGTGTATTTTATATTCCAATGACCAAAATGAGTTAAAAATATTAAAAACATAAATTTCATATTGAAAAAATAATTTTAACCATTTTTTAATACACATTTTTTTGAAATATATCTGTTGAATCTTTAAAATAATTAAAAATTTATTATAATAATTTCTAAAAAATGTTAAAAAATTATGAAATGTATTTTCAATATCACATATAGATTAAATTTAACAAAAATGTAATTATAAAACAATTATAATTAAATGAAACGCAAATTAAATGATTTATATTAAAACCCCTACCCATATCTAGTATAAATAAACATATAGAAATTCTCCAACAATGATGAATCCCAATATATAAATCATGTGACAGACCTCTATAATTCCAAAACACAACCCCCCCCCCCCAAAAAGTAGAACCATATCTAAACCCAATTCCTATTCAAAAATATTATATGATTTATAGGGATAGTCATACCATGATTGAATGGGTGTATGGAAGATTATAGATGATGAAAATGTAGAAAAGGGAGATAAACCTTATGAATCCTCTTGAGAGTTACCAGTTGAGCAGATGGATATGCATAATATAAACATGATGATCAAAGCTTTCAAAATGAGTTTAGAGGCCAAAACATCAATGGTTCGAAAGTAGGAATTCTGTGAGGGGTATACTGAGTCTATATCACCCGAAATAAAAACAAAAAAATTACAGAAAACAAGAATTCATAAAATTTTTAAACGATTTATCACATCAGTTATTAAATATTGGACATGATAAATCAATATAATTCATTTTTTACACTATTTATAGTATATACTACCTAATAAATCAATTTTTTTCGATTCTCACATCGATTATTTATAACAAACATAAAAATGTCGATGAGGTAAATAAATTTTTTTATAGTGTCCTTTTCATTTTTATTTTAGAATATAAGATTCTAACATTTGTAACTTAAACATTAAGACTAATATAAATTTATATTATATGTAAAATATATATCCATATAGTTATTAATATTATATTTAATTTACAAAATAAAAAACCCATGTTCTTTTTAAATTAATTTAAAAATAATTGCATGTGACGTGCAAAAACATTTCATAAACGTGTACGGTGTTAAAAATGTTTTTACATGATATTGGTCTGTATTTTTACTATAAAAAATAAATTGGTACATTATTAGAAAATATTAACTTTTAAATAACACTTAAAATATCTTGAAATAATATACTGTTTTTATTAAATTTAAATAATTCAATAAAATATCATTGATTGTGAAATAAAAATAATTTCAATTTTGACATTATTAATTTAATTTTAATTTCAAAATTTCAAAACAATATTGGAATTAAAATATATTATTTTTAAATATATTTAACATCACGTATTCATCTAATAAATAATTTAATATAATAAATCAATTGACATATTACACATTTTATATTTATAGTATCACTTATTTTAGTTAATTATTACCTAAATAATCACTACCATTGTGTTTCGTAAGTATCTTTTGAAAATAATTAATTTTGTAAAATTAATAATAAATTATTATGATAAAATTAACCTATTTAATTTTCAAAATTATATTTATAATTAAAAATATTATGTTTTTTACTTGTCTCAAAGATTTATTAATGTTATAGGTATGGAAAGATCCCTTTTGTCTCAATCATTAATTAACCTGTTACATACAGAACATACATATAATAATATCACAAAGGCTTATGAAATTATAAATAATAGAGGACGTTGTCAAAATATTGGCATCCAATGTGTTTTGTATAAGTTTCTTGGTCATTTTATCCCATAAAAATATCATTTATCCACTTATTTTTCTTATTTTTACCTAAATAATCAAAATTAATTTCAATCTCTTTCCTTAATTATTTTTGTCAATAAATAAGTTGATCATATTAAAAAAAATATTATATTGATTACAATAATGAATGTTCATTTTTTAAATTTTAAATCATAGTAGTGGAAACAATAAGATTAATTCTAATCTCACAAAATGTGGTTTTAAAAAAGGTATTTAAAATAAAAATGTATAAAAATTTGATAACATTTTATATGAAATTGTAATTTTATAAATAATTAAATTTGCATAAAATAGGTTATTATATTAATAATTAATCTATTGTAAATTTAAAAAACAATTTAATTATAATTTAACATTTACATTTTTTTCCATAGAAAATATTTTTTTTAAATAAAATGAGTTATTTTCACTATTCATCAAAAAATGACATTTCTTAGAAAAATATAATAAATGCACTATATAATAATTTAGATATTCTAAATCCAAAAACTGTTGTTTATTATAAAAAAATTAAAGGTGTCAATATTTATTTTAAAAAATCTTTCTCTTTTAAAACGAATTAGTACTTTGTCTTATGTGCAACATAATACTGTGTCTGGTATAACATAAGCATAAAATGTTGTTTCATAAAACAATTTAGATACAAATTTTATTTTATATTAAAACAAAAAATTTTAATTTCATGGAGTTTTGTATTCTCTTCATATTATTGAAATTGGACACCCACAATTTAAAAATGGTCTCAGTAATCAAGGGATTGATATTTGAATTCTTTTTTGAAAAACCATATAGTAAACTACATGCATAACACATCCTCTTAATATGGTAGAAATTGAATTAAAATGGTCATGTAATTTGGTTCCCTAGTATGATAACATAGGTGGGAAATGGATGAATGGATACTAAAGTGAAATCTAACAACCACATTCTGATGAATAATGATAGAGAACATGATTATGAGAATGTTAAAAATCACAAGGCCATAAATACTGAATGCTTTAATAGGTCATTTGATTAATCTGAATGGAATTTACATGGTTTTTTTCATTCAAGATCATTTTTCATCTAGTTGAGTAATTATTTAATTATCTAGGAACATATAAAATTATTCGTACTTTGTGTGTTTCTATTATCCCAATCTTATCCTTAGGTTGTGCCTCAAACTATTACTAGTTCTTCTCTTAGGACATGATATATAATAGAGTGATGTTAAATATCAATCACATAAACCATAACCAAATTTCAACTTAAAACATTTAATTGATGATTAAAATTTCCAATTGATTATGTTCTAACACTTTTGAAATAAGGTCACTGGATTTCCAATATGAACATTTTGATTGTCCTTTAGTAAATATGAAGTAGTTATTTAATTATCACATATCAAATATGTAAAAACCCTCATCATTTATATAGTATTATAACAAGGTATAAACTTTAATTTCAGTAAGCCTTATTGGAAAAAAGCATTCATCCTTATTTAATAAGTTAGATACATGTTATTGGATATATTCCATAAATGAAAATGTGTTTTAAACTATATCAATGATAGCATATAAAACATTTTGAAAATATATAAATCATTTATACAGTAGTACAAACATGTCCAAATTAATCATTTATTCATAATTATATAAACCTCATAAAATTATTAAGGGTTTTCTCTCCGTCAATCATTGAGTTTTCCAAAAATTATCCCTTTCTATTGAAATCTTCTCTGAAATTCATTCATCATAAGATATAGAATCCTTATAAAAATGTACTACATTAAAATCCTCATATATTTTATAATTATTATTACCACTACATAGAAAATAAAATATTCAAATTATATAATTATTTAATAGTAATATTAATCATTCCGCTTAATATAAGATAGTTTCATAACTTCATCATTATCCAATATCATCATTGGTGGTATATACCTTTTATTCCTGAGACATCTATTTCTGTAGTGTCCCGTGTATTTGTAGATGAAGCATTGTAAATTGGAATCATTTTTATACCCTTTAAATCAAAATCACATGGGCATTTGTCACGCCCCAGCTCCCAAGTACCTGGAGCTGGTGCCTTATAGAGGATCAAATTTGGTTCAGTCTCTGAGAAACCAGCTACTTCAGAAAACATCTTTAGTAAAAAGCCATACTTGAAATTTTTTAATAAAAAATGTAGGGTGAGCAAAAAAATTTCCAGTAAGGGGTTTACAAATAACATAATATACCCAATTAAATATTGAAAACATTCTATAAACCATTCATAAAACAATCTTCTTAAAGAAAATTTGTAACACATGTGACATGTCATAATAAAAGTGCTTAATGAGAAACATGCTAGCAGGATTACCAGGACACACGATTCAAACATAGGCATGCTGAATAAAAGAAATTATAAACATGTATATCTTGAGAATATGTAAGAACAAATTAAATACCTAAGTGTAATGAATAATTAGAGTTGCACGTAAAATAATAACTTCAATTTAATACACATGATACTAAATCACTGAGTTATAAACATATGTAATGCCATAAATATACAGGACATTTAGAAACATTTTATTGAGGCTTTGTCCAAGACGTCTAATGATTTAAGGCATTGTCCAAAAATCCATAATATCTTTAACCATATATTCTACTAGTTGAGTATTTTTCTGGTTAATTAAATTACATAGTCATATTGAAGGAATTCCATATGTCGGACCGTGTCAAGGCCTCATGCCATGACCTAGGGGATAACTATAACCAGAACCCAATCTAGAGAGCCTATGTAACTGGACTCCAACCCGGAGTTCCTCTAATAACTGGACACCAACCCGGAGTGCCTCTATAACTGGACACCAACCCGGAGGGTCTGCTGTAACGGTACCCAAACCTATAGGGCTTACTTTTACCGGTACCCAACGTGGAAAAAACTAGGTCCAATGCATTCCTCATATCTCTAAATAAAATTGCATATAACACATTGATTTATTAAATCACTTATAATTTCAGGTAAACATATTACTTGGTTTCTCATTTCATATTATTCCATGTTTCCCATACCATTATAAATAATTGAATGCTTGTTTCATAAATTATCATGAACATTAAATTGTTTTATTATCACATAAAATAATAACTTTACAACTCTACCATTGTAACAAACATTTAATGCATTAAACTACATGTTTATTGATCACACTCAATTCATGCGCGGATAAATGGAATTAGACACAAACTAAATCATAATATGCTAGTTACTATTAAGATATCATTTTTCACCACGACATGCATAAGATAGTATAAAAGCTTAGCGCATGTAATATTGATTTAAAACACACCAGTAATGAACAGATGAGGTTACCACATAAAATGATAGTTCTTTAATTTTCAAAATCCTTGATTTATGGAAGTAAATATTTATAGTTTTAAATGACTAATTTTGAAATAAGATAGATGTAATTTGTACAGAAAGCATGTGATGATAAATAGTCATGTATTATTAAATGACCATGCCTTATGTTTCATATCATATAAGGCCAATTGATTTGAAGCGCATCATTTGTTTTATGTAATCCATATATTAAATTAAACATATCAAAAACATACATTAACCATAGAAGTTTATTTAGGGCCATGTTAATTTAGACTATGATTAAAACATATAGATGCATACAAATATCCATATATATATATATATATAATATGTACATGTCACAGAAGTCTTTATTTATAGATTGTAAATTATCTAAAATATCATAAAATAGAAATATACTGAATTATGTGTGTACATCCATATATAAACTATGTTTATAATATAAAAACATTATAAATTAAAATAACCCTTAATTTATGTACACATAAAACAATGAGTTATATAAGTGTACATATATATATATATTTATGTATGTTTGTAAGTATGCATGTATATAAACCCTTAAAACTACCATAATTTGATCAAATTAGTTAAACTCGTACAAAATATACATTTAATGAAAAATATTAAATCATAACCCATACAAGTCAAAAAATCATAAAATAAACATTCGAGATAAATTATAATGAACCTTTACTTCAAACATAGTTATAAGAAATTTAACATAATTTATATAAATGAAAAATCATACTAAAATAATAATGGAATTGCAAAGAAATTATACGCAAGTCCCTTACATATTTTTTATTATCAGAACCCAAAACCCGAAGGCCTAGATTCAATATAGAAGAATTTTTAAACTAAACCGAAAGGATATTATTTAATGAGAATATATATATATACATATATACTCTCAAAGAAACAAAACCAGGCTATTATAAATCCCACACATATAATTATAAAAATCCATGATAGAAAATGAAAAAACTACAATTGATAATAATTTTTGGTGGTAATGAAAACAACCAGTCAAATAAACAGTGAAATTTAAATCCCCATTCACAAATCCTAAAATAGGGAGTATAACATGAAATAAATTAATAAATTTCCCTTATATAGACTCAATTAAAATAGATAATAATTCATTAAAATTTAAATATGAAAACTAAATAAATAAACTCCCTTACATGATTTAGATGGAAAGAGTGGATGCAGGTTTCTAGAAACCAATAGATGTATTGGCAGATTGAAGATTGGGTCTGGTAACCATGGAGGATGGGTTATCTCGGGTCTCACTTATATAAATTTTTTTATGAGACATAGATTCTAAGAGAAGCTAGGTATTATATTTTTTTAAACCAACGAATGAACCCCAAGTAAAGAGATTTTTTTTTATTTCACTCAATTATAAAGATGTATGTTTTAGTCACAAACCAACTTGATCCCTTATTTATTTATTTTTTTAGGTACTTAAAATGACCTTGTCCTATAGTTCGTCCATCATTTAGTGTGTGCGTTGAAACAACTTGTTATTTATTATTTTCATTCTAATATGTTTTTTATTCATTTATTTAAGGACAAATCCATGTAAAGAACTTTGATTCCTTTCCACCTTATTTTCTATCTTTGTATATTATGAGTCAACACTAATCATTATGCTTTTGTGTGTTTCCCATGCATAGTCCCAAATTCCAACATTTCAATATCCCATTTTTTATCTCAACAATATAATAATATAACACATATTGTTTTTAAAATATAAACAATAATCTATATATTTGGACACTTATAACTATAAAACATATATATTTGTTAAAAATAAAACAAAAAATATCATTATTTATAAACAAATACATAAATATCACGTTTAAATAAATATATATATATAATAACTATATATATTTAAAAAACTGTTCACATTTTTTATCATATATATAAAAGTTTTTTTTTGTAAAATAATTACATATATGTATAAATTTTATAAATCTAAAATACAATAAATTTTTACATGTTTAATAATAAATTTCCTTTTAAAAATTTATTCTCCATATTTATTATTAATATAATTATCTATAAAATAAAATATATTTTTAAATAATAAAAATAGTTATTTTATAAATATTATTTTAGTCAATGTAAAACCATATTTGTTTTTAGGATAAATTTGATAACCATAAATAACATGTATATTTAATTTTTAGTTTTATAATTATCTTATAAATTAACAACACTAAATTTTAAGAAAACCCTACCAATTTTCATTAGAGAAGAACTAAAAATTAAAACAAATGCTTGACTCGAACCCTTGGAATGGTTCAAAAACACTAGATAAAACTAATTGCACCTAAAAATTACCGATGCCACTTAGGTATTCCTCCACCGGGAGCCGGTTCTTGCTCGGTTGAGACTAAGCTAGATTTGCAGTTAGACCCTACATATGTTCTCGGTGCGACATCATCGGCAGTCCTCAGTTTCGATCGACCTGCACTACACCTCCGGTTGTGGTGTGAGACTCAAACCCATCTCTCTTGAGGAGACCCACATGATGACACCCCCTATTTCTCCATGACCAAAGCCTAATCTTGTTCTTCTTATTTCTTTTTTTAATCCATTTTCTTTTCAATTTTTTAGTGTTTTCTTTCACGTTTCCCTTTGCCCACTTTTCAAATATGCTTCTGACCAATTATCCCATCATTACCACTTTATTATGTTTATAATATGGGTATAGTATATTACATGTTAAACATTAATATTAAAATATTTATACTATTATAATGTAAAAAAAGTTCATAATATAAGTAATTCTATTAATCTAATAATTATTACTCAATGTATATATATATTTAATGTTTTCAATATCTAAAAAAACACATAATTTTAATATATTTATTCATACGTCGAATTAAATATTTATTTATTTAAATTAATATGTGGAAGTTAATATTTCATTTTTTTACAAAACAATGGTAATTTAATTATTAGACATAATTATTAAAACTTACAATATTTTAAAATAATAATTTTACATGACATGTATAACCGCATTTAAAATTATAATTTTTATAATAGTATTTTCATTTAAATACATTATACCTATATATATTTCACATTAAGGAAAAAAACTAGTTATATTATTATAGTTATTATTTAAAATATTATATAAAATAATTATTCGATAAGAATAAATTATTCTTGAAAATAGTAGATATTTATATTCTTTAAACAATGTGCGATAATATTTACATTGAAGTTTGTACTTTTTTTCTGATAGAAAAATAAATCCTCAATTTTACTAAAACATGAGTTGAATGTTTTGGGGGAATTACATCATTTCTATCCACACTTCTGTCACACTCCAAATTCATTTAAGCATGTACCACAGTTTCCATTTCCACAATTATCACATATGAGAAATTACTTAATTCCCTTATTCCCTACATCAATATTTTTCCCTTACAATCTCTTCTTATCCAAATTCCCTACCAATCTATAAGACTTTGACAATTTTTTACCTATCTCATTAAAATATGATAATATTTCCTCATATTATGAGAATATTTGGGAGAATATTATCCTTAAAAATGTTATTTTAATATCAAGAAATAATTTAAACTTATAACTCTTTGGACTATGTACATTGATGGAGTTCACATTCATTATTTTGGGTGCCGTTTCCAAAAAATGGAATGTACTATAATAAATCATAAAATATTTTATTATACCAATATCAGGGAAACACATTATATAAATTGGAAAATATTATTCATATCTAATCTCGTAATCATAGACATGGTTTATTTGGGGATATAGTTATTTTTAAATTCATTATATTGGTTTGTAATGAAAATGTGAATTATCCAATGTGTATCCCTTGGGAGTGTAAACCAGTTGCCTAGTAAGACACATTTTCTTGTACCAAGTAACATTGAGTCAGGACCAACAAACCATGTCGAATTTGTTACTTATACGTACAAATTTTTAAAAACTATTCCACCATTGAGTTTCCTAATAGGGATTTATTTCTATGAATACAAAAATAATATATACCTTACCAAAATTATTTTTTGTTTTTTTATATTTATCATCCAATTCTATCTTAGGGATATGTTCATTAATATTTGATTTATAAATCCAGTTTCCAAGGTTGGTTTTAAATTTCCTTTAGTACCAAATGTAACACCCCGACCCTTGAGCCCTTGAGAAATGGAATTATTTTATTAACATTGAATGATTACAATGAATCATGTCCTGATTGACCAATAATTTTTTAAGTATAAGAAATATATATAACACACATGATACCCTTAATAAATTGGGAAATAGGAAATAAAACATAAAACATTATAAAAATAAATAAGTATCTTCCTAGAATTCTTAGTCAAATATTTATTCATTCTAACCCAGGGAATGGGAACCAAAAAATGGAGAGCTCAAATTATATTTAAGGTTATGTAATGAAGAAGAAAAAATTGAATGAATATTAATAAATTAGAAAATATTGTAAAATAACAGATAACATATTACATTTATATAACTATATAACACCTTATATATATGGAAAGAATAAAACTGAATCACATGCCACTTAATTAGTAAACAAATAATTGAATGAATCTATGGATATATCAATGGAAAATCTCATGGATAATAGTAATTATAATTGAAATATCTATAATAGAAATGTTTAATTATTAGATGTAAACTGTAAGTTTCGTGAAAAAATATAACATCAAGGAAATTTACAAAATGAATTAAAATTATGGATAAAAACATGTTTAATTTGAAAAACAAATTCATATAATGAAAACTTATCAATGAATCCATGGGATATATAAATTCTGGGCCTCACCAATCATTACAATTCCATATAAATCCTCACACCCATTTATAAAATTAAATAATACACCTTATAAAATATCTTTATTGATAATAGAATATAGTTCCATTAATAAATACTCAGGGAGGACAGCTAATAATAGGTGTTTGTAGATTTTGATCAATAGAAACACCCTTTAACTATAAATAAAACATTTTTGAGGAAAATAATCTTTAATATTTATGAAGTGTCACATACCAAATTGAATCACTTTAAATAAGAATCCACAAAAAGGAATAACATAAAATGAAACTTATAATATCATGAGAAAAAGTTTATTATTGATATTAAAGGACAATGGGTTATATGTACAACATAAAAAAGTGAATTGTTTCATAACAAAAAATACTTCTCAATGGAATGTTAATTGAGATGAAATCTATTACCTTAATATTTCATTTGTTCAGGGGTATTTATCCAACAATATATTATTATGTAATTTATTCATAAATTATAAAATAATGCAAATCGTGTTTATAATATCATATATTTACAACATACATCATTTTATTACCCTTTGTTTACACTCTTGTATTATTTTAACTATTCTAGGTGTTAATTAACTAGTTTTCTCAAGTATGTTTTCACTTGTGATATGTTATTTCTATAAATTATATCATTATTTCGTAATCTAAATAATTTAATCCATCACTTAATTATAAAATATAGTCATTAATTATTTATTGACTATAATCTATATTATTTTGAGATAGGAAATGAAATTTATTATTCATAGAGACAGTAGGTCATACGTACGCATAAACATTATATTCATTAAATTTTTCACATTAAAATAATAAAAAAAATATATAAAAAATATGAATAATATAAGTATAGTATCATATATATATTCAATGTGTTACATACATTAATTAGAACTGTCATTTATATACTCTATGTTTTTCATGAAGGAGTTACATCACATTGGGGAGGCAATAGTCTATAGTTCCAGAAACAGTTTTTTCATATTTACATAAAATGGAATGAATAAGGATATGTGTTATAAAATTATAACATAATAATAAATACATAATATATATATTATTTATTATTTATATATATATAGTTCATCATAATTACAACCATGATATGTGGTAAATTAATAAGGAATAATTATCATTTCGTGAGGTGGTGGTTCGTTGTTCACATATTTTTTTTCTAATTACCTATTTAATGAGAGTGTGTATAAATTTAGGAAAAAAATAAAAAACACAACATAATATAATTAGGATACTTATATTTTTATACAATCCTTGAATATGTTTATTTTAGGGGTTTGATAATGAAAATAAAACTAAAGAGTTTAAGAAAAAGTGTTACCTCTTAATCGAGTAACACCTTTTATTCTGAACCAAAGGGATTACTTAGGTGGATTTATTCCAAAATTAAAGATTATATGTTTAATATAGGGATTTCTATGTACAATTTTGTTAGAGGATGGATTAGATAATGTGGAATAAGGGGTGTGAGGAAGGGGCATATACATACATTTTATAGTAGAGGGGGAGTGTCACTTATCTTAATAACAAAAGGTATTCATTAATGGGATTTATACATTACCTAATTAGTTTAAAAATGGAATGTTAATATTTTTAATGGTAATAATGGTCCATAAAAAACATATTCATAAAAAATATGTTTATTTTAATAATTTGGTTCCTCAACTTCTAGGACTCCCTAATTTTTACATTATGGTTATTATTAAATGATCTAGTTGGCTATCATATATATTTTAACCACTAAGGAAAAAATAATGTTTGATTTACTAGAAAATATTGATTCACTGAATTATTAATATGATATTTAATTTATAAAATAAAAACCCCATGTGTTTTGGAAATCAATTTAAAAACAAATTCATGTGATGTGCTAGAAAACAACTTATACTTGTACCTTAGTAAAAATCATTTTATAACATATTTTCCAATATGTAAATTTTAAAATATAAATCTATTCATTAATAGAGAATATTTAAAACATATTAAAACAAGTTTTTAGAAAATAGTATTTTTGTTATTTTAAATTATTTAAAAAATATCATTTACTATAAAATAATAATAAAGTCAATTCTGACATTCTTTATTTAATTCTAATAATAAATTGTAAAAAAAATTTAAATAAAAATATAAATATTTTGAAGCAATGTCAAAAAGATAAATTCATTTAGAAAAAAATAAATACAATAATTCAATCAGTAAACTTCACTTTTATTATTTACATTATTATTTATTTATTTATTAACTAAATAATCAATTTGTTATTTTGTCAAAAGAATTTAATGAAACTCAATAGTATTTAAAAATTAATGATAAATTATTAAGATATCATTGACCTATTTCTATTTTCAAAATGATATGTATAACTAAAAATTTAATTTCTTTTACATATATTAATTTTTTATAAATGGTAAAGGTAGAGGAAGTTCCCTTTATGTCTATTTCCAAACCTAAGCATTTAAATAGGAAAAATCCATTTAATAATTTCCCAACACCAATAAAATTATATCCAAGAGGTTATTTGGTCAAACTATTGGTATCCATTGGTTGTTGGACAAGTTTCTATGTCATTTTTTCCCTTCTGATTACCTTTTAGTCCATTTAAAGCTTAATTTTACCTTAATTAGCATAATTTTTTTAATTACCTTCACTAATCTTTTGGGTGAAAAATAAACAAGATCTCATTAGAAAAAATATAATAATTCTTACAACCATTTTATTCCATTTTTAAAATTCATATCTTGTAAAAAATATGATTAACACTAATCTCACAAAATATGGTGAAACATTGGGGTTTCAAAGTAATAAAGATTAAAAGATAAATTTTTTAATATCAATTTTTAATATAATAAGGATTCTAAACACCTAAATTGGGTAAATATATTTATAATTTGTATGTTTTAACTTCAAAAACAAATTTAAATTATAGTTTTACATTAATAATTATCTATATCAAATGGATGTTTAAAAAAATGTAGTATTTTTCAATATTTATCATAAAAAAACATGTAAAAAATCATTCACCCTAAGCTAAATTTTATATTTAAAAACAATTAATGTTGTCTATTTTAAAAAATATATTTTATAAAAGTGTCAAAAATATTTTATAAAATGGTGTACCTTTAAATGGTGGTAAAACTCAGTATTTCTTGGATGTTAATATCGTGTTCTGTATAAAATAACCTTAACACCATGTTTCATATAAATGAAGATAGATAAAAGAAAATTTTATCATAAAATTAATAAGAGTTATTTCATTAGGTGTTACATAATATTTTTATATATTCAAAGGGAAAATAATAGAATTATGATCACATTAGTATTATTCTGAAGTCCCTTGGGAAAGAGTACATTTTTTAAAATTAATAATGTTTGATTTTTAGGTTATAAAATTTCATTTCTAGTTCATATAATCAAAAAATAGTATTTATCATGTTATTCATAAATTTATAATGTTATTGAATGTTTGTCAAAACCAACCACTTGAAATGTGATGTATAGTATATTTTGTAACCAATTTTCCTAACATTGTGTATAATATATCCTTATGGTCTAATGTAGTCAACATGTTAACTAAAAAGGGATCCAAAATCCAATAGATCAATTAATTTGATGAATATTTCAAGGAATTAATGAGAAGGGCCATCCACCCTCCCATTATAACATTATCCTAATTTTTAAAAGGTATTTTAATATAAACAGATTCTAAAAAAAATTTATTTTTATTGGTTATAATAAAAAATAATACAGTTATATCTTTTTCCACTCTATAATTAATGGTTTGTGAGAAAAATTACATAACCCATGATTTGGAGATGTTGTAATTATTACATTATTGGTATAGAGGAATTATCTTTACATAGAGTGGTATAATATATAATGATATCATTAATTCATCTATATATTCAACCAAATAGAGATGAAAATTCTCAATAGAAGGTTGGTGGAGTTGTATAATTATTATGACTATTGAATACATTAAAATATTGTGAATGAAACCAAGAATGCAGATGCACTATTTAAAAGGATCATTGGAGATTATCTATAATAATAATTAAAAGATCATATTAATTTGTTTTATTTTCAAATTTTGTATCTAATTATCATAATGGAATTGAGAAATATTATCTTTCATAAATGAATATCTAAACATTAATCCATGTGACAATTAGAAGGGTGAAAAAGGAAGATGTTGAACTGTAGATGAAGGACAAAATTTTTCATGACTTCAATGTAGATTTTGATGGAATTATATTGTTAATGAACTATTTGAGAGTTCAATCAATAACATTTTTGAAGAAGTATATATTGGATAATTATAATAGTTAATCATTTTCTATTCATCATTTAATTTTGAAGATGTATTGATATATGAAATAATTTTTCTATTGGGACAAAAATAAGATGAATATTGTAGTTTATGCATCCTAGTACATGGTGTGTGAGAAAAATAAGTTTGAGAGATAAAACTATAAGTGTATAATACAATAATTTCCAAAACCTAAATGTATATGGGAATACATCAACATCTATATTATAGTCAAACTACCCTAAACATTTAAATAGATAAATGGTATTTGGGTTTTTTTGGATTGATTAATGAAGTCATCACACATTATTTCAATCAGAGAATATTTCACTCTTCTTCATCATTATTTATATTCTATTAAAATAAGTGGTAGTGATTCATAGTGTACCATATTCTATTGAATTTAATCATAATATATGGATTACCAAACCATTTAAAAAAATACTTCTTCATGATTTGGATATATAAATTAGTTTATATAAAACCTATCATCCTTAGATAGATATTTTGTATAATAGAACCATTCCAAACATAGTGGTTATGTTGGTATCATATTTTTGGTATTTGAAGGTTATTTGTGATTAAAGACATCTAATAATTTATTTTCCTTACAAGAATTAATATCACTTAGAATTCATATGGATCATTTTGAAGCCCAATATATAATGAATGGTAGATATCCAATGTTCTTGGATTAGGTAGGGGAAATAAACCAATCGGATCCTATGATAGATTATGAATTTATAGGTAAATACACATCAATTCAAAAAAATCATAGAGTCGATATAAAAGTTATCTTGACAATCATTGGTGGGAACTAGAGATCGAAATTGGTGAGAAAGTGGTTCAATTAATTTCTCCATGGAAGTATTTTACAAGATTTACATTGAAGGAAACCAAATCCCTTTACATGTTTCCCCCTTTAAAAATCATCACAAATCAGGGACAATAGCATGTTTTAGGAATCTTCCATAAAACCTCACTCATGTTTCTGATTTCATCAATATACCCCTATTGATGAAGTATATACCTCATCCTTCACATATATTGAACATAGAGATCCTAAAATTGGATCTTTGTCTTTCTGGTGAAAAAAATTGTTACAAAAATTTGATCAAAAAGATAAATTTAAATTGATACAAAAATAAAATCTAGTAAAATATCTATTTATTTATAAATAATTTGGAGAAGTTACTAGGGAATGTAAGGATGTAATTAAATAATGATATCATAAATAATTTGTATAGGAGTGAAAAAGTTTCAGTATATAATTTTTTTATTTTTTTGTAGAATTTGACATAAGGATATGTTATGATTTGTTTAGTTTAAAATAACTATTATTTTTTTAATATCATTTGATTTACGCAACATTGAGATTAAAGTAGTGATGATATAATGTTAAAAAAAATTTATTAAGTGAGAAATATATCAATAATAAATAGGATTGTATAATATGATTAGGAATATGTAAATTTCCAGAAATATTTCTGTTAAATAATTATAAAATCATATCATTTAATGTAAATCAATTAGAATTGAATATAAGAATCATTTGAAAAAAAGTTGATGTTTTTTAAGAACAACTTTTATTACCACAAAATTTATTTAACTTAATAAATTCAATTAATCACTAATGTAAAATTATTTAAATTTAATTTATATATTAAATAATAAATAAAATATTTTTAAATTATTCAAATAAAATTTTCAAGGAATTTTATTTGATTAAATCTATTTTTATAGATAAATATTTATTGTTCTAAAAATGGGGTGTTTATGTTTTCTTCTCAAATTATAAAATAAATTTCTCCTAAATATAGAGGATTAATTATGAGAAATGGATTCAATTTTTTGAATCAAGAGGATACAATTTATTATAATTTATAATATAATTTTTGGTTAATATAAGTAATCACCAAAGTATATTTTTATCACCCTTATAAGGGAACAACAAGTAAAATATGGTTGAAATATTGAGGTAAGGAATTAATTTTTTTTGTAAATCATGTCATTATCATATTTTATCAGTTTATTAAAGATATTTACTTCAAAATATCTGTTATAGAAACAATTGGTTCCATATTTCAATTATTATGTCCTTTATAATAATTTATGTAAAAAAACTGTCATCTCTTTCCATGAATATCAATAAAATTATTTATAATAGTAAAAAAAGGATATGATCTGTTATATATATATATTATTATCAAATATAAATTAATTTTTTATCATAGTAATTTTTTATATATTTTTTTAATTTAATAATTACCATAAATTAATACACTACATCAACATAACATTTATTCAATTAATAGAAAAATATAATCACTGATTTTAAAAAAAATTAAATGTAATAAAATATTAGAATTTTATTGTCATCCAAAATAAATATTAGACAAATATAAAATATTTCGGTTGATTTAGTTAAATATAATTTAATTAAATATTCATATTGTTTTCATTTATGTCAAACTAATTAAATAGCGTCAATATTTGAGAATAATGAGATTTTAAAATTAATGATATTCTATCAAATGATTTAAAATTTATAAAATTCATTACATCATATATGGGAGTGTATAATGGTTAAAAATATCAACCACAGTCAATTAATTATACACTTTTCCATATATTGTAAAATTTATAACCATTTAATATTGAAATATTTGTTTCTATAATAAAGGTCAAAAATAGTTAATTAAGGGATTAATAAAATGGATAACATATAAAATAACCCAAAAACCATTATAAAATAAATATTTATATTTTATTTATACCCTATATTATTTTTTAATGAAATAAAATCAATTATTATGTTTTTTTATTGACAAATAATTTATGATATTTTAATCCTTAAAGGAATTCTTTAATTATCCCATCCATTCCTTATAAAAGGACACCCCTAATCTCTCTTAATTACACCACATTGATCTAGATACAATCACCAATAACTGTAAAATTATCAAATAAAAATATATAGGAATGTTTTATTGGTTATGTACCTCTTAAAATAAAAATACATGGAATTATAAGAGAGGATATAAAGGAGATCATTCCACAAAGTTGAAATAGACTTGACCATTCATAGTCTTTTTTACTTACTATTTTACCTCAACTAAATATTTTATATTTATAATTAAATAAAAAATAGAGTGTCCTATATATAAAAAATGTTTTTATGATAATGAAAACACCATTTTAAACACTCTTTCACATAAAATGAGAATTGGATGTATCTATTTTGAGTACGTATGACAACCCATCTCCATGTAGCGACACAATCCATTTTTCATCAACATATTTTATGGATGGTTTTTTTGATTGATTTAATATCTATATATGAAATTTATGATATAATTATTCTTTAGGAATTAATAAATCATTACTACCTTTCATCGTCCTATCTATTGGAAGATGTAATACCACTCAAGCATATAAATAGACTGTCACCTCCATGACATGATGAGAATTAATTCTAATTTATTCCTATCAAACATATAAATAAGGATGGATATGATGAGTATATATGATTAATATGATATATTAATGATTTTTGAAATGTTAATTAGTATAAATTTTGATCATCATATACATCAAAAAATGAATATTGTGTTCATGAATCTGTTTAACCAACCATATCCATTAAAAATATAATTTTCTTCATTAAACAATAATAAATATGAATCAAAAAATTTATATATTGAATATATATGTCATTAATATATTGACAATAAATTATCATTCATTTGAACATTTTTTTAATTATATGCACCTTTATTATTTTATAAAGTGTATATACATATCCCTTGACCGTATATATCCATACATTATATATTAACATGTTTTTTAAATGTTATAATATTATGGGGATTATGATTTAAATGTTAAAAGTTACATGATATTATTGGATTGTATAACGATTCAATTTAAAATAATTTTATTCATGTTAATATTCTTGATATTATTTTACATATATATTTATATGGATACAAAAGGATTATAAATGAATATAATTAGATTTTGAATTTGATTTGAATATTTTTAAAATTATTATAATTTCATGATTCATATGAAATGGTTTTTTAGATGAAATATTATTCTTCAATTCTTAATGTACACAGTTAAAATAACTTTTCTACCATAGTGACAATTATTTGATTTCTAGCATCCATTACAACGATTCCTTTTATATAAAATGAATATATTTATTTTACACTATAGTATATTTTAATTGGAAATGTTTTCTATAAACCTATGGATTTTTCAATAATATGACATTATTTATTAGGAGTGAAAATTAAATATTATAAGTGACATGTAGCAATTTTTTGTTATTTGTTTATGATTATATAATGGTACTTGAACATTTTATGGGTTCTTCCATGAAAAAAAATACTTCTAGATCCATGATAAACCAATGATGTGTGGTTCTGTGATATCCATAAAATTAATTGTTTGTGGATGTAGACTGTATTGTTATTCCATTTATAAGAGTGAATTGTTTGCATGTCGACTAAATGGTGATTCTATTTATAAGATTGAAAAGTTTTATAACGTCCCAAGATACCAATATGTTTTATCTATTCTTCCAATGGAATATATCAACAAAATAAAAGGGTATTAAATGATATTATAATCAAATGGAATTATATAATACTAATTAAGGGTAAATATTATGACTTTATGTTTATGTTTTAATGGATTTTAATGATTTTAAATGAACTGATGGCATCTTTATTTTTATATCCGTTACAAATAATTTTATACTCATTTCACATATTTCAATTTTTTTAATGGAATTAATGATGATTAAGGGATTTGGATCATTCATGTTGATTGTCAGGAAGAATTTTCATAAAAGAGGTTGTGATTTATTTTAAAAAGTTATATATGTTGAAAAAATGGATAGTAATCGGATGTGTACACAATATATTTTATATTTTCTTGTATGAGTTATGGTGTAATTTTCTAAAAATATAATCCTGAATATATCTTCAATGCAAAGGACTGTAAAATTATTGACATAAAGCAAAATTATATAATGCTTTAAGTCCACGTCCATATATTTAAATTGAGTAAAATGTTTTCTTTACAAAATGATGAAATATAGAGTTTATAATCCTATAAACAAATATTGATGTGAAGGTTCTGGTTTGTTATATACAGTTTCAAATAAATGTTTTTTATGATATACACGTTGGTATTTTGTTGGAGGCATATAGATATAACATTTTTAACACATTAGTGTTAATGTGGTTAAATGAAATATTATGTTAGTAGTCTCAATTTTTCATAGGGGTAATTATGGTATAAGAAATATAATTCTACTTAGATAACATATTTATAAGGATAATAAATTTTTACTAAATGATTTAACAGTTAAAGAATTGTATAATTTCAATAAATATTATATTTAAAATGATAATTTTAATTGTTTCAGGAAAAAATTAATTTCATATTTTATTGATTTTAGTTTATAAATATAATGGATTTTCAATGAATCTATTAGGAAATTAATAATCAAATATTTTATATCTTTTCCTAGTTATTTGATTTTATGATTATTGAACAATAATTTTAAAATTATTTTGAAAGATTCATTAATATTTAAATAACCAATATGAAATTATTTTACATATCCAAACCATTTTCATTATTCAGAATATATTATAGTCCACGATATCATTATAATTTTATATGAAAAACTAAATTCAACCAACACTCTCTAAAATTAAATTACATTAAATGAATTCATTACTAATTATCTTAAATTTGGGCATCATGGAAAAAGTTTATGGGAATATCAAAATAATATTAATGTCTAGATATAAAGAATGTTGTACTACATAATATGATGATGAATAATGATTAAATGTTCTAGAAAGAATTTGAATGAAATATTTATATATGTATCTAGATTTATAGATTATTATTTAGTTGTAATATATTAGTGATATTCAAAAATATTTTAAATATTAACAGAATCATGGTTAAACAAATTATTATTCTTTAGTAGGAATTATTTTCAATATTAGGCAATATATGATCGTTGTAATTAATACCTTTTAAAAGTTTCATAAGATAGTGTAATAACATTGGCAGGACATCTATTATGATTTGATAATATATTTAGCGATATGTATCCCTTATGTGTAACATGTAAAGATGTTATTTTAGGAATAATGACGTTATGTTTTGTAAAAATATGTTTAAAGGTGTTCATATCCTTTTGGTTTCATATTATATTTTTACTTAGGTAAAAATAGGAATATATTTATTGTCATATAAATAACCATAGAACATGATTGTGATTTTTTGATTATGTGAGTATATCTATTTTGAAAGATAATAAATATATATTTTTAGAATATTATATAATTAATATTAAAAGAATGTTATGGGAATATTTTTAAGGATAATTATTGGTTTATATTTTTTGGTATATATTATTTCATGGTTTCCATTTTTTTAATTTGGTAATTTATAAAATTTATTAACATACCCTATATTTATAGAATTAGAGAATGTTGATGTTTTGTATTAAACATTAAAAGAAATTAATGTTTTTTGGAAATAAAAATTTAATTTATATTTTTAGAATTTGTAATGAAATATCTATAATAATATTTAGATAATATTAGTCAGGATTATTTTGAATAATTTTGAGTATATTTATTCATAAAATTACATAGTTCGAATATTCCTTATTTCTATTATGATTATGGTATTATTTCATCATATTAATGTTTATTAATTTTTTGAATTATCTTAGATTTTTTTAACCATTTTAGTTTTGGATAATACTTAAAGACAACAGTAATATATAGTGAACATTTTGTGGAATTATTTTTTCTTTTAGAATTTAATTTTATTATTCCAGTTTTATAAATTCAACCCTTAACATGCTGTTTGTGGAAAAAGAAGAGAATCATAGGGAAATCAAGTAAAGGATTAATTAGAACATGTTAATAATGTATATTTTATTTAGTTTATTAGACTATATTGTATATAATTAGCATTATCTAGGAAAAGGATATTGGAATGAAAATGATATACAATTACCTTCTTTCCATATGAATTTTTTTCCTTTTCAAGAAACATTAGTATCTGTTTTTTTTGTCTTAAACGTCCTAATGCACGTTAACATTCTTATGATCAATGTTATCTATCAATCTACATCATTATTTTGGGAATTTAATTTACTCAATGTTCATATATTAACATTCTATAATATATATCCTATTTAGAAACGTTTTATGATGTATTTTATAGAACCTTCTTATTTCCCTTTCTCACTTTTCAATAGAATATTTTGTCAATTTTTTTATGATGTGGGATTTAAAAAATGATATTTTCATTTGTGAAAATTTTTATTAAAGATCTCAAGTTCACATTTCGAGGACATTATTTATTAAAGGTTTGGAGAATATAGGACATTGTGATTGAAAATTTAGTTATATTTTTTATAACATATATTGCATAAAACACTAAGCCTAAACAAAGCATGAAATATTATTATCTAAACATGACCATTATAAAATTGATTTTAAATAGGTTTTTATAAAAATTATTGACTGTATTATGAAATACTTTTATAGATCCTTCAAAATATATATGTATTGAAAATCATAGTTAATAGTTTTTTATTTTTTTAGTTGTAATTTTATTCATCAAAAAATAATTTCCCAACCAAAAATGAATTTTATCGTATTCTAAGAGTGGATAATATATTTAATTTTTAAAAATTTACAAGGTTTTATTTCATAAATTGATATATTTTTTATATTATCATATAAAAGTTTGTATATTATGAAATTTTGATAATTTTTGGAGAAGTTGGTTTTGGAATAAATAGTGAAAATTAATTGAATAATTAATTTTAATTTAATTTAAATTATTTAATAATTAAACATCTATATTTGGATTAGTTTTAAAAATTAAATATATATATTTCATTATTTAAAATCCAATAATGGTCATTTTATTATTTTTTGAATTTGTTTTCGAAAAAAAAAACAGTTCAATTTATAAAAGGCATTAATTTGGAAAACCAATTTTCATCATGTTTTTCCAATTTAATTTTATTTTAAGTTACTATAATATACTGTTTTTTATATGAAAAAATTGGTTATAAATATTTAATTTTTACTATGAGGTTTTTAAAAAAATTCCCTTATATTTTTATCTATTTTGATTATAAAATATAGTAAATGTTTGTCATTATGGTAAAGGTAAATTGGGATAGTTAAGGGTAAAAATAATTTGATAAGGACCAAAAGGTTTCACTACCTCTTGAATTAATTTTAGGAATATATTTTATCCATAATCATCAGTAAATCCAATATATGTCCTTGTGAATCCATATGGCCATGATATTTATTTTTATAATACGTCCTGCAACAAAAAGTCAAAAATGAAATTTTATTTTTTATTTTGAGTACATTATTGAACAAGAGATAAATGGAATTTATGTTTAGTTATAAATAATTATATGTGATTTTAATAATTTTTTTATCATGGTATTTTAATACTAATTTTTATTAATAAAACTTTAACATAAAAGCTTACACAATTCCATCATAATAATTTCTTATTTAAAAGGGAAATAATAAATTGACATAAAAAATGTTTTAAAAATTATTAAATTATTGTGTTTCATGTTTTTCTACCTAAATATATCTTATTTGAAAATTTTATTGGTATATATACCACTTTTATATTTTTTATGATTTTTTTAAAGTTATATTAATTGAATAGTTTCAAATTTTAAATTAATGATATATTATTATAAATAATGTTTTTTTAATTGAATTTTTTTAAGAAGAATCTATTTAAAAATTTAATTCTCTGGGGGTATATAATGTCAAAAATATCCATTTAGTGTTTTTTACCTTTTTCTAACATTTATGACCCCTAAAGACTAAATAACAAAAATTTCTGGGTTATTATCAAAGGTGGATCACGCAGGTTAAAACAAAATACTAAGGGTTATTGGATCACCAAAATATTTACAATTTTTATTGTTTAAGATTATTTTTTCTCTCAATAATTTTATATCATAATATTATCTATTTGGATCCATTGTAGTTTTAATATAAATTTAGATTAATATAAAAATTTATGAAATTTCAACAATTCCCCTACCCTCACTAAAAAATGACACCAACTCTTATATTTTATTAAAATATAGGAAATATTTTGGTTTGGAAAATACCTACCAAAATACATACGATAATCACGTAATTAAAAAATGTAATTTTTTACATCACCTCCTCCTAAATATATTTATAACTATGAATTTAATGCATATATATTAAATAAATAAAATACATAATTCTTTATAAGATATTGTATCATTAAATTTCATATTATTCCAATCACTGAATAATTATAACATCATTTGTTGCTATGCATGGTATAACACCACAATAATAAGTTATTATTTGTTTTCATAACCAAATCTGTTGTATTATATATATAATTAGGAAAAACTATATAATATTGTATTTACACTATAATGATAAATTTTTAATGATAAAATATTACATTACTTATTTCCATCAAGATCATGTAAAAAAAATTAAATATGTACCCATGGGTATGTACGACCTATCATGTTTATGATTGGAATGTAGTTCATTTCGCATATAGATATTTCATTATTTGATTTAAATGTATAATAAATGTATAAAAATGATAAATATTTTCTGATTATTATTCTGTATGTGATTGAATAATAACCACTTTTTCCAAAGTCACTCTACCAAATTCACATTGGGATATATGAGAATTATATCATTAATAGCATTTGAGATGAAATAAATTGATTAATAAATAGATTATAAAATGTGATTTAATGGAAAAAATCTAGATAAAATTTATAAATCATGTAAATAATGAATATATCTCTGTAACGTTGGAATTTAATAAACGTAAATTGTAAATCAGACTCCTAGAAAGGAACATTCCATTAAAACACCTATATTAAGGTTTCACTTCCAACTATTTTTCAACCATGTTAGTATTCTTATGATTTTCTCCGGAAAATTATTATTTACTAATCAATTGATGAAAATTTTAACTTTTGAACACATATTAGTTTTATGAAAATGTTTTTAAAATTAATCATTATATGGTACAATGTAAGTGACACTTTATATCAAAATAATCAGTTGAAATGTTTTCGATATTTATTATCTATACAATTGTATTCCATGTCCAAATCCAAATAATTTTTTTATGGATGTTTTTACACCGACATAGATATTTTATAAAGGGAGTTTTATATCACTTTATACTTTCCTTAGGAGGTTTTCAAACAAAATACTTTATATAATATTTATATGGAATGTTATTAATTTTATTAGAAAAGAAAAAATGAATGTTTTGTTATATTGTATATGATGAAAATGAGTTTTTATTATCCATAAACATTATTTTTTATATTTTTAAATAAGACATAATGTTGTATTCAATGGAATAACTCATTATCATTCTTCTAGATGTTTTAGTTTTGAAAATTATGGTTAGAAAGAAAGGGTATTAAAATATTAAAATGTGTTTTTCATGTTCAATCAAAATATTTTTTCAATTGTTTTATGATGAAAAGTTGTAAGCATAATATTTTTTCCATGATATGGTACTTTTGAATTATATTTTGGAAACCACTGAGATGGATATAGATTATACTATGGGAAGATGCATATTATATCTTATAGATATGGTTGAGCCAATTTTATACTTAAGGAAGGATGAGTCCATTTAAATCTCAAAAATTCATTGTATAATGATCCTTTTCATCAATGGAAACAATGAAATTGTTAACTTTTGTGTCTTCTCCTTTGAATTTAAATGGGCTGTAGTTGTTTCTAAAGTCAATTTAAAATGTCTCATGAGTATTATGATTTTTATCTCCATAAATTACTTTCTATTTTATTTTTAGGAGTTATAATGTTTTGTTTCAATGAAAATGTGATTTATTAGTTGGAAAATGATTTATTTAAAATTATCAAATAATGATATGATAAAGGTAAATAATTCATAGGGTTTAATTATATTCCCATGATAATTAGTTTTCTACTTTTTTCACATAAATTATATTTTCATGCTCATAAAATTATTGAAAATTTAATTAACAATGTTTATAAATGAGTAAAAAAGATAATAATGTGTTAATTCTAGATAAAAATGATACCCCAAGTGATGTAAGAAAGAACTTATAAAGATATTATTGATGGAAAATTGGTTTGTTATGTGAAATTTTCCCATTTTATTTAGTTGTTAGTAATTATATACAATTATAATCAAGATATATCACATGGTATTAATGTGACAAAATATTTTGTTTAGTGGTTTTAATATTTGGTTGTTTAGAATTAGGTTACATTTTTTTGTACAATGGATGAAATTTAATGTCTATGATATTACCACTAAATTTGAGAGTGATGGTTTAGTGATGTTACTAGAAAATAAATATTATTATTTATTATAAAATATTCTTATAGAAATGGTAATACATATTATCAACAAGCAACAGAAAAAACATCTCCATGGACTGTCTGATCATCAACACAATTATGAGATTCCAGATAAAAATTCAATTAGATATAATTCAAACTCTTTGTATTTAAATAAACTAAAATAAAATATGTGTAAAATAATATAATAATAAAAAAATAATTCCCAATGACACTATTTCATACAAATATGGTGACAATAGTATTTCTATAATGAGATATTGTAGGTAACTCTCTCAAAACTACACTAGAGTTTGTAAAAATACAACCCATTATCTAACTGGACATCCCCAAATTCATACTAAAATCATGGGAGGAAAATTAAATATCCTTTGATCAAATTTTTTCCTGAACTACCCCAAATAATGGAGCACACCAATACATTATTCCATCATAACATTGACTAAAAGGAAATCCAGATCCCCACGAGTTTGTGACTAGAACCTGGCATCCATATGAAGTCAAAATATATTATTATCATCGACAAGAACAAAAAATTAAAATCTAATAATGGAATATAAAAGGATTAATAGTCTTTATAAATAATACTCCATGATGATAAATTAATACCGTATGCATGAAGATATAGAGCCAACATGAAAATAATAATTCCTAAGATGAAACATTATCCACCATGTCGAAGCCTTAGAATCCCTATGTAACTAGTGAACCATAGATCCATCAGTTACTAACATAACTCTACAAAAAATGAATCAAGAACACCCATCACCTGATTATTTTTCATTCTGTATTCACATACCTATAATAACATAATCCACATTCACTCATTAGAATAGTTAGGGTGTGAGAAAAAGACACCCCATTAGGATAACACAAAATGTTCAACATGTAATTTATATAGAATGAAATAATTTATATAAAAATTTAAATTAAGAAAAGGAATGTAAAATTAGTTAAACATTTTTAATAATAAAATTCATTCAAAACATATAGATTTAAGGTATATCTAGGATCTTCTTAAATGAACATGTTTATAAAAAGGAAATGACACGATCAAAATGATAATATAATCAATTCTATATAATAATGAAATCAAAACCAAGAAACATGTTTTTAAACAAATAAATAGCATTTTTTCCGGGTAAATTATACCTATTGTAAAACATTTATTAGAATGACTCAATGGGTGTGAAATAGTCCCTATTTAATAGGCCACCATGATCATTTTTTAAAACTCAATCAGGGAAATCATACAATGTTTTATTTAGATATGATTTTAATAATCAATCAATTAATAGGGAGTTAGAGTCCTAGAATTTTTATTATAATTACCAAATAACTATAGAATCTAACATATTAATCAAAAAATCAAAATATCAAGGGGAAATATGTTTTTAAAATTAGTTTTTCAATTATTGTTTGAATGCAAAATTATAATTTCATGATGAAATTTTAATTAAAAAATATAATGGATTTCATAAATATAATTCCTAACAAATTCATATTTAAATTAATTCCATAATTTATCATTAGTCAAAATCAAATCATTTGATGACATCACATCTCAAATTTTATTATATCCTCAAATCCATGATAAAAAATTTCTTTCACAAATTACATTACTTTGAAATCAACTGTTAAACTAACATAATTCCTGGTTTATAAAAAAGTAAAAACATATTTCAATTTATGTATACTATTTATTTTATAGTAGTTAAAAGAAATATGGATCCAAAAAACACTAATCACGAGTTCAATTGATCAATCTAATGAAATAGGAATCACCAATTATGAATCAATAGTCGGGAAGGTGTAAGAGGAAACCTGAAGAGGGATAAATCTCTTCCACTAACACATTGACTCATCAAATAGGATGATGAATGAGACACAAATGATTATAAAAAGCCTCAAAAATAAATAATATCATATTTGTGTTGAGTAAGGAGAGTATGAAATAATATTCCATGTTATCAAGATTTAAATATTAGTTTTTGGATGAAAAAATTGGTTGCAATGATTGCTGGGATAAGACTTATCATTAATAATAAGCATGTTACAAAAAATTAAATGATCATTGAAATTCCATATTCCCAAGTATACAAGGCCTAGAGTGAAATATATATAGCTTGGACTGACAATAAAACATGCTCATGGACATCTTAAATAGTCCATAGATTTTATGGAAAAACATCATGGTTTTCCATAACACTATGCAAAAAGTTCACTACCTAATATTTTTATAAAATTCAATGAAATTCTCTAGAAATGACAAGATGAAATTCCCTGTAAAACTAATATAAGGGCCCAGAAGTATCTAAATGAAGTTAAATTTTCTTAAAATAAAATGTAATTTCACCATTATAATTTTAGGGATTCTTTTTTTTAATTCCATTTGGTAAAACTAATTTAACCTTTTACAACATTCACAATAGACCTTATACATTATATATATACTAAATAAAATTTTTATTATTTTTAAAATTTTTATATATTAAGGATATATATATTAAAAATAAAAAAAATTATTTGCAATGATTGAATAACTACCAAATCATTTATTGATGTTTTACTTGGAGTATTCCGTTGGAAAAAAGGTAGAGTCAATTTAGACCATTATTGATTCATTACTAATCGACCATCAATATTGGTAATGAGGAATATAAATAAAAAATAATAAATTATTTTCCATCATAACCATCAGGTATTTTTATAAGAATTTATATTTTGTTATTTAATTTGAACATCCACATTTCCAATGTGTACACTATGATGTAAAATCATTGAAATTAAAAAATGAATACATATAGACTCTGAAATAAATGATATCATCCATTATCATATTATCTAATAGAATAATATAATTTGTTACAAAGGCTAAGATGCATATTTAAAAACATGTGGTTAGGAATTTACCCTATCATGTACATTATAATAAAAAAATTATATGAGGACTATTTAAAAAATATAAATAAATAGTGTCACTAATCATAATTGAAAATCTATAAATTTCTACCAATAAATTATTTCCTCTTCTTAATTTATTTTCATCCTCAAAACTATAAAAATTTCCAATCATTAAATTATTCAAGAAGACAAAAAAATATTCACTTTAATCTATTAATATATAAATATATTTTAATGAATCATTGATCACATAATAATAATGAAAATATAGAAAATCAATTATTAATGAATGTAATATATCATCTCCAAATTAATATTTTGATCTTCAATTTACAATTATTTCACTTAATGAATCAATGTTGTTGAGAATATATACATTTAATATAGTATTTTGGTTTCTCATTTTTTATTATAATCGATTATCCAAAAATATTTGTACTCGAACACATGATTCATAGGAAAAAAGCAATTTATTATAACATTGTGGACTTATGAATTTTGAAATAAAAAAATAAAGCATTATTTTACACTATCTACTATATTTTTCATCCCTAATTGATTAAATTCAATTGTTTAATTTACCTATGATATGATCGAAGGACGTGAATGATTTTGATGTAGAAGAATAGTTCCCATAAAAAGGGTCACCCTATATAAAACTTTAAATGATGAGTTTTTTCATATAATGAAAAAATAGTGTTTTTACCATACATGTTTTGCCTTCGAAAACCGAATCTACTATAGAAGTTTTTTTAACCAAGGGTCAATTTTAGTATATATTGTAATTTTTCAATTTTATTTATTATTTTTGTTAATTTTTAACAAATCAATGTGTTTTTAATGAAGTTTATATATATTTATATTTTAATGGACATGATGGTTTTATCAAAGGAGAGTGTATTCTATATTTTTATTTCCATTTACACGATGTAATACTAAGATGATTTATCATCATAGGACTAACAAATTACTCTAAAGACCTCTACTCATAATATATAACCATAAAGTTTCATAGCATTATCATGGTAAACTATCTTTTTCATAGACTTTAGTAATCAGTATATCTATATTTATTTGACTGTCACGTGATTTTTTGAATCTATATTCCATAACATGTCTTCATTTATTAGATGATTTATTTTTTATCACATTCATGAAAAAATAATCATTTCTCAGAATTCAATTGAGAATTCCTATAATTATCCATAAACATGGTGATTAATATCTCAAATAACAAAATATAAATTGAAATAATGTATTTCTTTATAGTTTAAATAAGTTTTATTTCCCAAGAAAAAAATTAAACAAAATATAATTAATCATGTAAAATTTAAAAAACCATTCGACTTCGTAAGATATGATCCGATTTAATTTTTTTTAACCACTTGTGTTTTTCTTATTTATGAATTTTTTTCATTAATGGTGTCATGAAAATTGGGTAGTGTATAGGAAAAATACACAGAGTTTTGTGTTATGTGGAAATGGTATTAAGGGATAGCATTTTGATGAATCCTAGGTTATGGGTTCCCATAAATTAGGTTATTGTCGCACCACAACCCCATGGATCATTATTTTAATAAAATTTGTGTTGAGGAGAGTTCCTCCCAGTGGGATAACTCATAGAAAACCCAAAATGGTCACCAAAAATATATTTCATTGAGTTATTATTGGTTAATTTGTTAATTATGTTCATTTTAGGTTAAAAATTAGTGGTATTCCATTCATTGCTAGTGTGCACCAAACCTACAAAATATACTCTTTGGACATACCTTTTTAATGCGAGTTTTCCTCCATTCCTTCACTTATAAACATGGAGTTTGATTATATTTTGAACATTGTTAAGGATAACAATACCCTTCTATTGTATATTTGATTTATTCATACTTTAGAGGTGTTTCTCAATTTAAAACACTTCTAACCATATATAATGTTTTCTATATGGTTCATAAATTGATGTAGGTTTTTGTATAATAGGTTTTCATTACAATATGATTAGACATATATAATAATATATATGTTCTTCATTCATCTATATATTATTTTATATCATATTTCATACTACATAAAGTGTGTGGTCACAATAATATTCTGTACACTTTATAGGTTATAAATAATTTATAAAATGCTCCAATTCTAATTGGAATTAGAGATTTTGATTAGAGAACCCATAATAGTTTTCATTTAATGATAAATTGAATGAATTGTATAATTATAATAATTTATTCTAACCCTAAAATCCATGAGTGTTCTTTGAAAATGATTTAAATCAAAAAAAGTGAATTGTTCTTGATTCATGGTGGGGTAATTCTACAATAATGCAGCTAAATTATTGTATCCTATTTTATTATAATTAGTGTCTTCCACTGAGTTTCTAAATGACATGCCAGTTTTTTCTTATATGGAGTGTGTATATCAAAAATTATACATGACTATCTCTTTTTTAATATTGTTAGTTTCATCCCTATAATATTGAGTTGATTGGTTCTTATTTCCAAGTGGGGTGTGTCACCTACAGAGATCTAGATGTGTTTTTGTAAGGGTTCTCTTCCCCTCTGTGTTTTATTATTGATATTTTTTTATACATGAGTATACCCCCTGATATAGATAAAGATATAATATTTGGAGACGTTATACCCTATCCAAAGTACATATAGTCAGTCAATGTTTTCAATATGGAACCAATTAGTATTTGGTTTGTATATCAATATTTCATATAGTATTTATTATTTCCAACATCATTAAATATTAAATTGATTTAATTTTCATATAGATTTCATTGGTGATGTACCACTAATTTGTATTAACACCCAGTTTAGGCCACCATTATAACATATTAAGAAATCCTGGTTGTAGTATGGGAGAAGTGACAGTTCACAACGAGAGATAATTTAGTGAGTAAACCTATAACATGGGATTTGTGAATGAGTTGAGTCTCTATAACACTTTCTCAATTTCAAAGAGTTCTTTAATTATTAATTACTTCTTGACCCAGCTATTTGAAATTCATTGACTTCTTTACCTGATAGTTTCTATATGAATTTTATGACCTGTCAAGAAAACATTTTCTAATAAAATGGGATCTGTATGTTGTTATTTTCAAGTATAATGGTTTTAGTTATCGTTATATATATATATATATATATAATTTTATCTTGATTTTCATATTTATTTAACTCTAATAAAATGATATAGTCTACCAATGATATAAATATATTACCTCAGTACTAGTGAATGTAATTTTTTTGCATGGAGGAGTGATCATTGTTTAGTAACACCACTAGTCTAAACAATTCACAGTGGTCTCCGAATAAAATATTACAAAGTAGTGTTGGAAAATCATAAAAATTCAGTACTTTAAGTGTATGATTGAATAGAGATATTCTATTGTCGAAATTTGGAAAAAATAATTTTCCCAGGAGCTTCAAACTAACAAATAAGTAATAATTTGGTGAATAGTGTTTCTATTGTTGTTTATGGTTATAATTTCTATGGATGAGTTAAAAAAATCATGTCGTGCACAATGATTTTGATTTATAATTTTTTCATTATCCACTCCAGGAAGGGATGGACATATTGTATGTTTCCATTCATTATATCATGTGTGTAGGATTGATTTATCATTTTTCATGCGATTTAATAAATTATTTTGAGGGGGGTATATTTTTTAATATGTATCCATCATTTTAAATTTTTTCCCATATGAAACGTTTTTGAAATATAATCTATCCACTTTTATAATGGATTTATAAATTTATATGTGTTAATTTATTCTTTAAATATATAGGCTTATTTATGTAAAATTGTAATATGAAAAATAAATTATTATCATATACAACATTACAATTATGTTTTTAAACTAATATGCTTCTATAAAAAATGTGATTAATATGAGTTGAATAAAAATTGAATATATAGATCATATATATATATATATTTTGACAATCCTTTGAATTTCCTTAACATATTAGAGAGAGTAACCAGGTTTTGAATTCACAATGTATGGTGTCTCAATAGTAGAATTATTTTATTGGTGTTAATAATTTCTGTAAAATTTTATATTTAATGATTTTTAGGTATGAATCATATTGTTTGTGGTAGGAAATACAGAGGCATGAAACCTTAGATAAAGACTATGGTGTGTTAGGAGGGTGGGGGAATCACATAAAACTAACATTTATACTTGATCCTCTTATGTTCATAGGGTAGTAGGTGTATTATATGATCTAAAATTGATTATTTTGAGTTTTATAGTTGATTGAGATATAGTCTTCATGATCATAAATTATGATTTATAATATACCCTAGGAGTTATATATGCTATAATTACTATTATTTTTGGGGTATTATTGTCCCAAGGCTATAGTGATCTTAATGGATTCAATTCATATGACCTTAGATCACATAGATGTATATATGAGAATATAGTGATTCTAGTAGAGCATAGGATATGTGTCCAACAATATAGATGGTGGAATATCAAATTATTGATTTAATAACATGTGTGTTTAACATAGAAATATTTATTTAATATTTTAATTAAAAATTTAATTATTGATAACTCTAGGACATTTACGGTTAGGGAGATCCTGCACCTCAGTGATGGTGGAATGGAATTGAAAGTCCATGATAATCAACATATAGTCCTATAAAAACATCCTCAATTATTAGTGGGGATGAGATAGATATAAAAAGTCCCTTGGAGTGTTTCATGAGGTAGGAGGTAGTTTTTTAGAAGATTTATTTTATACTTACACCATTTATAGATGTTTTATATATGATACATGTCACTATGTGGAACCTGAGTAATGGTATGAGATTAGGAAGTTAACTTCTTTATGGAGGGATACAATCAGGTCATTTGAAAGAATAAAGCACCATTTGGATGGTTTAAATTTATTTTTACTAGGATGAGTACAGATTGAGATATATTATATATATTTCCTGGTTGAGGTAATTTCATTTAGTTATATCTCGTGATATGAACATTTATATTCAAAGATAGTCTAATTGGAAACCTACTGAGATCTGAGATTATAGGTTCCAGGGACACATAGACTGGTCTATAGGTCTAAAAAATTGTGGTTATTGAACAAAGGATATATAGACTAATTATAAGTTGGATTATAAATGATTTAAAAGAAAATATATTAACCATCCTTTTAGTTATAGGTAGAGGATATAGTTCTCAACAATTGAGGAAATATCAACAGTAAAATTAGGAATTATAATGGCTATATGAACGAGATCTAGAATTGGGTATATAATATTTTTCTTATATTTTTGTATAAAAAACTATTTTAGTTGTTTTACCTTTTATATTAAATAATTTTTTTGGTTATCCTAATACATTTTATTATTTTTTAATATAGGGAAATATCACTCAATCAAATCAGTTGTGTTTTTGGATCGAATGAGTTTAAAAATTTATTATTTTAGTGGGTCAATGTTTATTGAAATGATATTAGGAGTGAAATTAGAGTGATATAACTGATTTATATAATTATCCCTTAAGGATATTGAATAAATGTTTTCATATGATATCATTATTCTAATAAAGACTATATTTCATAAAATCCTCATAATAGTCTATTTACTACCATATCAATTTCATATCAATTTTAATCATTGATGGGTATCATTTATAATCCTAGAAGGTAGTTTATATGAACATACTAAAGGCTCTTAAATATAGTAGGGTCATGAAATGAATGATCCTTTGTAGTAGGTTATGGATACAACTTATGATTATTTTTTTGTTTGTAGAAGATGGGAAGATGGAACACAATATCTATAATCTTATTTTAATCCATTTAGATACTGTTTTGACTAATTATTTACATGTATTCCTTCCAAATATATATATATATATATATATATATATATATATATATTACTCGAAATATCATTCTAGTTAAATTTCATAATTCTATAAGACTATACCTGATTATTATTATAGATCTTCAAGTGATAAATGCATTGATAGATAAATTAATGTAGACTATATTTTAATGATCAAGTAAATTTATTTGTGGTGACATTTTATTATTCTATATTAATTTTAATTTATCATCGAGGCTATGAATAAACCATTAGAATATGAACCATTTGACTCTTATTTACTAATATTTTCTTATTAGATTTGATAATTTATTTTTTCATTTTTCTAGTTCATGATCAGTCTATAAGAATTACAAAATATCAGGATATTACTAGCTTGGTGTTATACAATTATTCATTCCGCACACTATATTATTGAGTAGGTAATGTATGTATGAGTACATGATGATTTATTTTTGTCTCAAAATTGTGAATGTATTATTTATGACCATGATGATTCAAATCATCCATACATATTTTCATAGCATTGTAGATTTCTTCTTGACAAAAGTTATATATATATAATGTCAAGGTATGATCAGTTGTGATATATTTGGATTCTTTAGGACACTTCAAGAGAACAATCTATATTTATTTCTCAAAAAGTTAAAATTTATAATTTTTATTTTATGATTCTCGGCACATAACATATACGAGGTTATAGATTGATTTCAAGAAATAAATATTAGAGGACACTATTAATAGTATTGAAATAATATTTATATTTAGTTTTTTTAGTTTTACGAATTATTATAGGATGCAAATTTAGTCCTTCTACCAAATAGAATCACCTATTAGAGGGTCAACCATCAGTATAGTGACATTTATTTGGTCTAAACGTTTTTATTGATCCTTTAATGGAATATATAGGAATATTACTATACTATCTATTGAAAAAAATCATAAAAAGGTGTTGAGTATACCTTATTCCCCTTTATATCAATATTTGAATTGTAATAGGTTTCATATAGTATGGTCATGTGGTTGATCGGGGGTCAAGGAAAATAAATACACAATAGTGGAACTACCAGACACATGAGATGCATATTGTCACCATGGTAAATGAATTGTGATAATAGAACAATTATCAATTTGGTGAGAGGATCATATTTATATTGACCACAAGAGATAAAAATATATTTTCTCATAGTGGGACCTAAAATTTTGGATGAAAAAGTGTGTCTATGATTTATATTATTTTTATTTCAAAATAGCATATACCACTAGAAAAGGAAAGATAGCTGATAACCTGAAACCATGGATAAAATCGAAATATGTTGTTTAGGATTCAATGTTATATTTGTATATCATGTACAACCTTTTTCTTAATCTTCTTAACATCCACAAGTACGTGCAATGGGTGCCTATTAAATTATTATCTATCACCTATTCAGTCATCAATATTGTGAATAGTGTATAGATATATGATTTAGATTATTCATTCATTATATAAATTTTATATTGTGTTGAGACATAATATGACTCAGCTTTCATGAAAATGATATAAAACATGTCTTAGTACATGTTATGGTCCGTATATGTATGTATGTGGTGCTTATGAGTGATTAGATGTCTCAGCGAGTGAGGTATAACATAGTTGGACTTAGATATACTGTTACACACAAATGATGAACATTTGTGGTATCAATAGTTTTGATGATTCTCATGTATGATACCTCCAATAAAATACAATAAATCAATTAGTGGTTGAAAACCACATATATTTGGGATTCTTCAAATTACAACTGATAAGACTATCCTCTTAGTTTTAGGGTGGGTAATAAGTAATTTTTAAGGGCTTCGCAATGGACATGATTCTATTATATTTATAGAAAAGGAAAGTTGTCGCCTATGTATGCGGGACCCTTTAAGATAGTATAGGGGGTTAGTAAATTATAATGATCATTGGTTGTCTCTTAGGGAATATTTTTTTATGAAATGTATTCCACCTATCATAGATTCTCTAATACTATTCTGATATATCTCACATGGGTCGTAATGATGAAAATGAGATTATGTATTTTTCATTTTTTTGGGGAAATTCGTTTTTAATAGTGTATATGTGTGAAACCTTTACTTTTAGTTTTCCTCATATCACAATGTATGATGGTTTTTAGGTTATTTTTAATTTTTTAGAGGAAGTATAATTTTATTTAGTAGGTATCAACAGGGTTTAGGTAGGTACAAGGTAATTTCTATACTATAATGACATATATTTCTTATTGGATAGCTAGTGGGGAAAATTGCCTCACCGATTTTTTTCCATGGGAACAATCAAATTTTTCTAATGAACAGCAGTAATCTGGTATAGGGGACCATCTAGATTTTGGCATTAAATGATTCCCCCTTAAATAATCTAATTTTATTTATGTTTCATTACATGTTACTAAGATCAAATTTATTTAATATGTCTGGTCATATTCAACTCTCAATTGAATAGAATAATATGTTTTGTTTTTTGAGTCTCCACTCTCCCCTTCCAACACCATTGAAGAACTCTTGAACAGTGAATCAATCCATCATCATTAATACACATAATTGTTAATAAATATTTATTAACCACCTTAACTTCTTTTTGAACAAAAATGATTATATATTTATTGTATTCAACAAATCTAGTAGTTTTTAAATGATTTAATGAGTGAATTTTTTATCATTTCATCGTTAATTATCTCTTATTTGGTTTTGGGATTAAATAAAATCCTTTGATGTATATCATTAATAGCTAAATATCTTCCTTGTTTATCATGATCAATACAAATCCTTATGAATGTGGTTTCTCATAAAATCATATCATAGTTTACTAATCCTGATGGATCGGGATTAACTACAGGATTTTTGTGCATTACAATCAGATTTAGACATTTAACTGTGTAAATGGTCATTTTTAAGCTATGGAAGAAATATATTAACATTAACAAATATATTATATGTGTACTAAGCATTATTGGATGTGTGTGTAGCACCATGAGACCTCAGTTTGATTCTTATTCTAATAGAGTGTGAATGTGTATCCCATTTAAAAATATATTTAATGTTTCTTGTGATATGGTTATTCAAATTATGAATGTTTCTACATGATATGATGTTAATCAGTTATTCATTTTTCATGTTTGAATGCTATACTCACTCTTTATTATCTATTTGATGTGGTTAAATATTTATTTACTTCCCTTTATAAGAGGGATGGGTGAGATATTGATAGTCTTGTTTGTGGGATATTATTTATGTATGCATGAGATTTTTTGGAACAAAATTGCAGGGGTGGGAGATGTGTTAGACATGTATAGTAATGTTTTATCTTGTATGCTTCCGAAGAATGTAGATCAAGTTTGTGTGTCCATGAGATGTTTATTTTCACTTATGTGTTATATTTTGATTATTAGTACTCTATTTAACATCATTTAATGCACCATTTTGTCTCATAAACTAATGTTAATTCTCATTTTTTGTTTCCTACTGAGTCTTGTACTCACACCATACATGGGAATTTCAATTCACTTTTATAATTTATACTCAAGGACCTAGTAATGGGGAAGGTCCTGATTATTGATGGCTAAGAATAATTTGTATAAGTATGTATATGTTTCAATGTGGTCATTAACTATATGATGTTAATTTATATTTACATTCATTCCTTAATATATTAGATGGCTTTTTGGCTTTGGTTTAGGAATCATGTATTCTATATCAATACAACATATACATGATTCATTATATGTGTTTAAACTAAAACGATAAGTTATTTATTCTTTTTTTATTCATTTGATTTTTATCACATTAATTATAAATTAAGGATCATTATGTTGTGATGGTATAATATAAGCAGGATTTTTTATAGTGCCACCCAACTTGTTTCTATAATTTTTTTTTGGGAATGGGTGCATGAGATTGTGTTTCACCCCTTGATCATTCCAAATGGTTTCGGTTGTGGTGTCATAAAATTGAATCATAATAGATTCAATAAATTGATTCTTTTTTTTTAAATTTAGGATAGGGTAAAGTATAGATAACATGGATGGGAAAATAGAATGATAACTTTGTTAGTTATTGATGAGAACTATACATTGGGCCTTCATGTTTCCAATTGTGGGGATTTATGTTCTCACTATTTAAGGTTAAAATTTATTAAAATTTTCTTTGGTGGATCACCTGATGTTGTATAAAAATTTAATGGATTTTTTATTTAATGAATTAGGTTTTTCATTTTGGATATCATGATATTTTTAATTGAATGTATTATAGGGACCCCATATAATTAATTACCCATTTAATGTATATTACATGTTATGGTGTATTATTTGTTTCATTATTTTATTTTCTCATATTTTTTTATTTTTCAGTGTTTACATGTGGTTCTGACTATAATGAATGAACTAGAGTCATGAAATGTGTTTTGGAAGTTCATAGAGGGTTGTTATTTGATCTTATGTGTAGTATATTAGTTTTACCCTTTTACCCCTTGTATGACCATTTTTTTTGGTTTTAGCCATCTAGATTACAATATATATTTTTCTATGGCTTGATCTAGAATATGAAGAAATTATTCGACATGGATATCACACAGAGCCACTTGGTCTGATTATTTATTAGTAGGATAAAACAAAGAATGTTAACATGGTATCTCCATTGGGACAATATCTAGAGTTTTTCTATTTGGGAATCATTCACATGGTGGCTATTTTGGGAGAACGACTGTACCAGAATTGGATGACGATGGTCAGTTATGATGGTCACTTCCATCCACATATCCCATCTACCACCCTATCCTCAATGGGATCTTGAGACCCTTAGGACACGGAAGACACAATATGGGATAGTGTGAGGTTATTTGAGCTAGTTGACACAATAGAGTAACATAAAAGATAATATTTAAACTTTATTTTTTAAGGAACATCTAGCAGATGGTGGGATATTATTCTATACGCTAAAATATGGGATGAGATGAATTAGGTTATTTTCAAGGATAAATTTTTCATAGAGTAATATCTATATTTAATAACTTTTTATCTCGCTCTTGATTAATTTGAACTCAAATTTGGTAAAATGATCTTTTATTCCTAATCATCACGATTTATAGTGTTGATATTATTTTATCCACTTTGGGTGGGTTAGAAGTTATTAAAAGACATAACATTTTATATTTTATATTTCTAGATATGAAATTTATATTCGAGAACATCAATTATAAGGCCTACGAAATAGTGATTATATGTTATTGATGATTATAAAGGGAATGAAGGAATACATAAACATATATATTCTTCTTAAACAAATTTGGTTGTGAGGTTCATTATTAACTGGATTCCCAGCTTTTAAAATTAGAATCATTAAGAAGAAGTTGGTGGATGGATTCTCGGGTCGCAAATGATAGTCATAGTCGAGAAAAGGTTCATAGACTGCCTCTATGGGAAATGACTCTTCTATGTGTCATAACTATGGGAGGAGTGACACATCCTCATGAACATACCTATTTCTCTAATAAAATTCCAGAAATGTGGATACAATAGATATATGAAGAGATATAGTGATAGATAATAGAATATCATCTCAGAAATTTTATCTATTGGAACTCAATATATGTTACAGAACCTATAAGAGTCATTCAATTAGGTGACTTGCGAGCCTTTATCTATCCATTCATTCGAACCATCTCAAGTGTTTCTAGGTTGTATTTCGTAGTTAAATACTCGACATAGTTTCTATATATCAAATGAACACTCAGATAAAATATTTTATAGACATTATATCTATATATATTTTGAAATATAATTTTTTATCTATAATAATGCTTGGAGTATTGAAATATAGGAAATGTGAATTTATAATGTAATATAGGGAATGAAATGGTCTTCCAATTACCTTGTACACCTAAAATATTATCGAAGAAAGGTAGATTTTACGCCACATAGGGGAATTTTATTCTCATTACTGAATGGGACATTGAGGTAGGAATAGTTTCGAACGATTCCTCATTTGAGAGAATTATTTTAATTTCGTTTATCTCCCATGATCCTTATAGTGAATTGGATTTTTTCTCCCAATTTATTTCCACTAATGGTAGTTATCGACTAAGATATATTTTTAGAGGATTTCTTTTTGTTAATATCATATAGTTTTGTATGTGGCAAGATTATTCTTGTCTTCAAATAATTAAAGATAAAAATTCTTGCATTTTTCATTTCCCCCACTGATTCAAAATAAAAAAAGTTTCACTATGAGGATCTATAGGCTAAAGGATTCATAACACTAAGAACTTCACCCAAGGGAGATCTGGTGTTGATTTCAAATATGGAGGATGATTATATTTTTGGTCATTTGGAATTCCGAATTTTTGATGATATCACATTGAATAAAAGTTACTTGTTCTAGAGAATTTATTACTTCTTCTACTAGTTGAGGGGATCCTAATGATTTTCAATGAAGGATCAATGTTCTCAAAACAATAATCATTGGATCAAATAGGATGAAATCCCAATGATATCATTTTGGATCATGTTATAGTTGTATGAGATTATTTTATTACCTTTATAAAAATAAATAATCTATTTGTGTTAATGGATTTCATGAAGAATATTATTCCCCATACATAGATTCCTTCATTTTATAATTCCTCAATGACATCTATATATATTATATGATATTGTAAAGACATTATAGAGCCTAAAAATTTCAATGAGTTTACATAATTAACATCAACTTTAGTATAATTATATTAATTATCACTTTTAGATATTAGAAGAATACAATATGAAGACTATGGTTTCAGAGGAGGGAAAATCATTTGATCTTGAGGTAGTTTCTGATTTCATGTCATCGTAATGAACATGGAATGTGATTTTCATCTGGATATTTTGGAGGATTGTTGGGATTTATAAAAGATTCATTCATGTAATTTATCAAATAATTGTTTCCATGAATGTTCTTACAAACAACAGAGTCACATTTTATTGGACATAAAAATGTGCACATGTATTATTAGGGATGTGTAAAATCATGGAATCATATCAAATACTAATTCTTACTATTCCAAGAGTAGGATATTAAATGTATTGAAATATTTTTTTCATTTTTTGGGGACATGTTTTTATTCTGTATGATAAAGTGGGAACTTAAGAGTGTAATATATTATAACCCCATGAGTATAAATACCCTACCCACAACATGGGGTTGGTGGCTATTGTCTATTATTGGAAATGTTGAAGACACTACCTCTTTGGTGGGAATTATTTTGTGTGTATTTTCTATGTATGTCTTTGGTATATCTTTTTCCTACATACACTAGATCCTCATCAGTGGTGTTATTTTGAGTAAAACATGTTGTTTGACCTAGATATGGATTATTCTCCTAGGTCTAAATTTTTTTTGGAATAAAATATGGGCATAAAAATATAGGATGTTAAATAGAATAATTTTTGAATATTGGTGGGTATTCATTGGGTTGTTATCAAACATGAATGTGGTCCAAGACGAGGGTTGAGGAAAAGGATTATTTCACAAATAGTGATTTTTTCCACATTGGGGGAATGAGTGAAGGCCTCAGCGGATCATGATCTATAGTGTCTTATGATGTGTGAGTTTTTGGAAAAAAATTATTTCATTGGTTGGGATTGATAAAAATATATAATGATTCCAATATGTTTTATGGTGATATATATAGATTATATGAAAGGTAATTTGGTGAGATACTTCCATGATTCATTATAGGTATTGATACAATGGTCAACCAAAATGTATCATAATGTTAGACGGATGTTTTGGTGGTCTAGAATGAAAAAATAAATCACTTTTCTCTCTCTCATTTTCTATATTTTTAAATGATTAATGATGAGTATTTTAGATGATAATGCAATACTGAAGCCACATAGAGAAATATTGTTTTAATAACCCAAGAATTTCATTTAATATTTTTATTTATATGGAATAATTATGAGACTGCAAAAATTGATGGCACATGATTTCGAGTCTCGGAGAGCCTGGAACGAGATTTTCAACTTTTTTAAGGTATGCTCAGTAAACGTGTAGGTGAGATTTTTTATCTTTTATAATGGTCCTTGAAATGAAATCTGAGAGAACCTATGATTTAGTAGTTCCATGATTAGCTTATAGGAAGTATAACATTGACCGACAAGGTTAATAATGAGAAGAAAAATTTTGGTTCTTTTAAAAATAATAAAGGTTATTTTATCTTTTTTTAACCATTATGCAACTGTGGTGGGACCGTAAGGTTACATGACATTAAATGAAATCATTTATTAACTAGTTACACTTGTTTTTGTAAGTTCATGCTCAGTCAATTATATTGTGCAGTAATAGTAGTTCATTAATGAACCACATTAGTGAAAATTGTGTTAAACACCTTAATTTTATATTAATCCAAAGGTTGGTGAATTATTTTGGGTGACCACGGGAGAAAACTCGATGAAGGGCATGCAGAAATCCTCTCTAACGAAGAACAAATGATGTAGTTGTTGATTCGATTGAGTGATCAATGAACAATGATGAATATATTTGAAAAATGTATTGTCCACCGCCATTAGTGGAATCCATACTGTTCAAGGTATGGATTTTGATTATTCAAAGTGAATTATTAATTCAACCTACCCCATTCATGAATTATAATATTAACAGAGATCAACCAACCAATGGGTTGATCCATGATTCATGGGAATATGTAGGTAGTTTTTGTGGGAAATTAATCTGATTTCTGATTTGATTACTTTCCCTTGTGAAAACACTAATGAGGAGGGTGCCGACGAATCCGAACAATGCTTGGAACCTCTACCATTCACAGTTTTGATGTGTTCTTCATGGGTGAATGTTGAACTTGACGACAACGTGAAACTGTGGGACATGCAGTGAAGGAGGAATCTTGAGAGGCCCATAGGAATACCGAAAGATGATCGGACTACCAGAGATTCACTGGTGTCTTTTGGAAGATATTCAGGCACGACCCCACTAGAGCAACACCACCGGCACGGTGGCACCGCTGACTAGTGGCCACAAAGAGGTGGCGGCGCACGCAGGTGCCATGGTGGACATGGGGAGGCTGGACGACGCAGGCCACATTGATGGTGGGTAGCGAATCCTGGCGGTGGCAGACCCACGTGTGTGGGTCCCACCATTGACCGATCCACGAGACCAGTCAGTTATAAGGATGACACCAACATGAAACGGATGTTGGAAGACCCGAATAGAACTGCATTCATTCGTGGAAGCTGGGACTTCACCCCACCATTGGAAAAGGTCGGGTGAGACTCTGGTCAGACCGTGTTGGTCCAATAGGGTCGGACAGGACCCATACCCAGTTTGACCCAATTTCACTGGAAGGGATATAACTCTGAAACTAGATGTCTTTTTGATGAAGCATTTGTGGCACTGCAAACCTTAGGATTTCACTGTCCCTTTTTGATACTCCATTGTATTTTTAACGAATGTTGGAGTACAACTTGGTTGGATCAAACTGGATTCCAACCGGGCCCCCGGTACTAAAATTCCTATAACTTAAGGACAAGGCATCTGATCGACACATCATCTATTGCTTTGCAGACCTTCTGAAATGAATGTTCTTTAGGTTAATTTTCCTTTGGACTTACTAGAAGTAATAGTACAACTGATGTATTGAGGTGTAGAATCTATGGAACTCAATCACACCATGTGCAGGAATCCTATGGCTAGCTGTTAAGAGACTACGCCCATGTGTGGATCGAAAACTTATGACCATATGTGGATCATAGACTTATGAGGTTGAATGGATCAGTGACTTACAACCATGTGTGGATCAATGTATAACGACCCTATGTGGATCGATGACTTATGACCCTGTGTGGAGCAACGACTTGCGAAACGATGTGGATCAGCGACTTATGATCGTGTGTGGTTTAGTGGCATTTGACCCTATGTGGATCGGTGACATATGACCATCTATGGATCAACTGTTGTGCTATCCAATGAGGATCAGCCTTAGATCGACTGGTCGTGGATCAGTGACTTATGAACCTATGTGGATCGATGACTTACAACCCTTTTGGGATCAGTGACTTATGACCATATGTGGATCAGCATTGGAACAAATTATTCAGAGTACAACAACAGAACTTATCAATGGAATAAGATGATTTAGCTTCATGACTAATCATCATTATTCATGTTCATTTCGTTATATATCTGGTGTGAACTATCTTTAACTTGTGATTTGTGATTGAGATTATTCTTATTGGTTTTCCTTTATGAAATTTTGGGAGACCTTATAGGGTGTTGGGGTTCCTATTAGGATTTTTTATACTCACACTTACATGGTATTCACCCAGACCTTGTTGTGTATTATGTAGATGACAAACAACTTTGAAAGTGTTTTGGGTGCCAGGAATAGATAGTGCACAGAGGTGACTAGTTGATGGGGAGAGATGGAATGACAGACTGTACCTACCTTTCATGTAGGATCCTTGGATGACGACCTGGGGAGCTATTTTTCCCTTTTCGCTTTACTTTATTTTGGTTTGGATTGTATACTGACTCATTTTGCTTTAGTTCACACTTTTTAAATTTACCTATTATACATTGTGTTTTTGTCTTGTTGGGTACATGGAATGTGTTCTTGGAGGTCTAATGGTTATGCCTTCCAATATTATTGAAATTTGTTTCTAGTGCAAGTCCAGAACCCCTGGCTTGTTGGTGGAGGGATTTGGATTTTTAGAGCATGGGACCTGGGGGACGGTTCATGACAAAGTGGTGTCATTGGAGTGTGTTCTACGGAAGAACTAAGTATATCATCTTTTCTATCGGGAAATAGTATTATGTTTTTTGAATACGGTTTTTAGTTTCGGGAGTCCAGTGTTGGTGCAGCAGCCGACGTATCCATACACTAGGACCCTTAATTATAATATCTGACTTAGTAAATGAAAACACAGATTGTGTGTGTTTTTTGAAATGTTTTTCTTTTGATCAATTTTTAGTCTGGTCAACAAATATAAATTTTGAACATGGAACACCTGTTTTTTTAATGGATTCCAAAACATAGACAAACGGCCAAAACACCAGTGAGAGATCTTGATGACGGTAAACCAAGCGATGAGGAATCAGTGGTGGGCCCTCTTATGGTGATGGTACCCTTCAGTGGTGTTCCATTAACACTAGTACCCATATGGAAGCAGTTTCCACCATCCCCACCAGCAGACGGTGCACACTGACATAGCGCGTTGCATGAGTTCCAACAGTAGAGGCCTTTGAGGTTTCATGGTGACATGGATCAATAAGTGGTTGAAGAATGGATGGATCTTTTTTCTATAGTTTTATCCCTAGTTGGGACACCGACAGACAAGATGGTGATACAAGCTACTAGCGTTTTCTAGGGAACATCAAGGAGATGGTGAATCCCGATGCTTTAATTTCACGATGAGGTGAACTTATCCTTGTAGGACATCGAGGGCCTCTTTAGTGAAATTTTTTTTCCAGCAACTCTATGCTCTATGTGTATTTAGGATCTCCTACACTAACTGTAGGACATCTTGATAGCAACCCAGTACTTGGTGAGATTCACATACCTCTCCCGCTACTCCACCTACATGGTACATGAAACATTCATTATGGAATGGACCTCGGAGTAGGGTCTTCAAAGAGAGATTAGAGTTTTAATGATATCACTCGAAATTACGACTCATTTTGGGGTGATATAGAAATAACATCATGTATATAGGTTCCTAGATGAATAGGGACTGACAACAACATCCCCCACATGACATGTAGCCAATACATCTACAATAGATAGTTGACAAGTGATGCATAGGACCAAGCAAGCCAGACCTTCTAGTGGACGACCCTAGGATATAGGGTCAGAGGTGTGGAGCTCATGGGGTAGGGGATGTTAGTTGAGGAGTATACTATTATAATCATGCGGCAGATAGTTCACATGGATCGTGGAAGCCCATCCCGTCACACGGACAATAAGAAGATGGTTGAGGGACTACCGAATTAGAGGCAGATATTCAAGTAGGGAGGTCCGTCAGGAGGCTGATGTGGCAGAGGAGCTGGTTGTGCAGAAGGTGGTGGGTAGAGATTTGAGGTTCTTCTACCACCACCTCCGGGAGGCCCTCCCTAACCTCAGCGAGAAACTGGACTGGGATGTGGTCATCTTCAGGCCACTAAGGCTTATGACCACAATGCTATAGAGATGTTTTGAGGTATGATCTGTGTCTAATCAACAATATCTATGGTTCTTGTAGACACAAGTTATAGTCACTGTTTTATTCCAACCACTATCATTCAGATCTTGGAGATTTCGATGGAGCCATTAGCTCGATCTATGCATTTAGAGTCTTCTACCAGAGAGGATTCAATGATTTCACACAACTGCTGGTAGTGTGATCTTACCCTAGGAGGTGAGAAATTAAGATGGGATCTACTCATATTTTTGTAGAGGAATTATGACATCATCATGGGTATATATTGTCTATCCACGGTCCATTGTCAGATTGAATGTTTTAGTAACAATGTGTGATGTGTCTGTGGGGATGGAAAAAAGTTTTGTTTCACTGGTGAGAAGGGAACCTTTTCAGCTCATGGCAGACATTCTTGGAGGAGGGTGAAGCCGATCACTAATAAGTTGGCTAGCCTTACCCAAGGAACAGTTGACGAGAGGATTTTGAACTTTCCTGTATTAGTGGACCAGTATGATGATACATTTCCAAAGGACTTTCTGGGAGAACCACTTAATAGATAGGTAGAATTCTACAATGACATGTAACCCAAGACGACACCAATATCTACACCAGCATATCAGATGTCTCCCATAGGAATCGTGAGTTGAGAGTATAACTATAGGACTTGAAGGGGAAGGGGTTCATAAGTCCCAGTGTTTCTACACGGGAATCCCCATTTTTAATCCCCAATATAGCAGATTGGATTTTGAGGATTTTTGTGGAATATGGGACCCTAACCCAGTTGAACATGAAGAACAAGTATCCACTCCTGGGGATTGATTATCTATTCAATCACCTTAAGGGAGCATGGTGGTTTTCTAAGATAGACCTCAGATCAGGATATCATCACCTCTGGGTACGAGATGAGGATTTACCAAAGATGGCGTTCAAATTTTGGTATCGCCACTATGAGTTCATGGTGATTCCTTTCTGCATGACCAATTACCCATTAGTGTTCATGGGATTATTGAATATGATCTTTCGGCCTTACGATCACTGATTTGTGGTGGTCTTCTTTGACGAAATCTTGGTGTACTTAATGTCGGAGGAGGATAATGCCACTTATCTATAGATAGTTCTAGATAAACTCTATGAGCACAAAATTTAAGGTATGATATTGAAGTTCTAGTTCTGGATATGGGAGGTCCAGATTCTGGGACATGTTATCTCTGAGGCTGGATATGTAGTGGATCTAGTAAGCATAGAGTAATATATTATTTGGGATCCATCACAGAGTGTGGTCGAGGCGATGGGTTTTCTGGGATTTTATGCGTGTTATTAGAGATTTTTACATGAAATTTCAAGAGTTGTGCCTTGTTTATCTTTGAAAAAGAATAGGATACCCTTTCTATTGAAGTAGAGATGCTTGAATGGTTTCTTGGAGCTGAGGCATAGATTGATGAGTTCCTTCTTCATTAGGCAACCAGAAAAGGGTGTTTGGTATGTAGTTTGTTGTTACGCATTAAGAACCATACTAGGATGTGTCTTGATGAATGAGTAAGTTGTGATCACCCATTTCTCACCAATTTTGAGACATCATGTGCATAACTACACCACACATGACCTCAATTTAGCAGCAGTGGTCATTGCCTTGAATATGTGGCGACACTTTTGATGGGTGAATGGTTGATTATCTAATGTGATCACAAGAGTCTCAGGTTTATCATTTCATAGAAGGACCTGAACTTGAGACATCAACAATGGCTGGAGTTCCACTAGGACTATGACTTTGAGATAGTCTACACACCTAGGAAGGGGAACGTTGTGGAAGACGCACTCAGTAGGAGGTCTGGTTTACTGTTGCTGAGTGAGGAAACAGAGCAGCTAGCCGCATTGAAAATATCCTTCATGGATAGTCATGGAGCATCATACCTCCAGTCTATGATAGTCACTCCCCCACTCCATTAGTGAGTTCATGATGCACAATTTGGGGACATTTACTATGATACATGACATGCTAAGATATCCTCAGAACAAACTCTTGAAATATTTAATGAAAGTAGAGAGCATTTCAAACTTTTCTGAGGATGAACCATAGTACCAATGACACTATGAATGTAGTTTGTGTTGAAGTTCAACACATCCCCTTTGGTGGTATATCCAGGTGTGGTGAAGATGTACCATAACATCTTACATCAGCAGTGGTGGCCATGGATGAAGAAATTAGTGGCATATTTTGTATCATGATTCCATACTAGTCTGTATGTTAAGGATAGGGACATGGTTCCAAGAGGCTTGAGTCAGCCACTCAAGGAACTAGAGTGGAACTGGGATGGAATCTTGATAGACATCATTACATGGACACCATATACTTACATGGGCAATGATGCCATCTGGGTGATCGTTGACTGACTCACCAAGTCATCCCATTTCCTACCCATCTATGAGCAGGTATCAATAGAGGGATTGAGACAAATCTACATACAAGAGATAGTACGACTTCACAGGATTTCATTGACAATTGTCTCAGATCAGGATGATCATTTTACATCCCGTTTGGGGAATGGATTGCAGGAGGTGTTTGAGACTGAACTACATTTGAGCACCACCTTATATACTCAGATAGATGGCTAGATGGAGCAGACCATACATACGCTTGAGGAAATGATCCATGATTGCATCCTTTATTTTGTATGTGGTTGGAAGGATCACTTCCCTTGGTGGAGTTTTCATACAGTAACAACTATCAATCCACCATCAGCATGGCGCCGTTTGAGTCCTTTTATGGGCGACCAAGCAGATCACCTCTATATAGGACAAAACAAGGGGATTCAAAACTTATGGGTCCATATATGGTATTAGCTACCACTGAGAAGGTGTATATCATCTAGGAGTGGATGAAGACTGTGTAGAGCAGGCAGATGGCTTATGCTGACAAGAGACAGATACCACTAGAGTTTGAGGATGGTAGTGATGTTTTCCATCAGGTCTCACCTCAATGAGAATTATATAGATTTGGATGTGTCGGAAAGCTATCTCTATGGTTTATCGGGCCTTTACAGTGTCTTGATAGAGTTAGTGATGTGGTGTACCCCTATCCCTTCCCCCACAGGTGCACAAGGTGCATGATGTATTTCTATTATCTTAGCTGAGGAGATACGTGCATGATCCATCGCACGTCATCGAATGGGGTGAGTTAGACGTTGACGATAGGGAGAAATTTTTGGAGATCCCTGATGGATATAGATGATCGATAGGAGTGGGCCCTTCATGGATGGTCGATACCTGTGGTGCGAGTTTAGTGGCAGCACGGGAGCCTCTATGAGAGAACATCAGAGTGGGAGGCTTGGATTCATGCACAATAGCCAATTATATTTTCTTAAACTTTGTTGTGGCTTTTGGGGATGTAAAGACCTAAGGTGGGGAGAATGTAATGAATTGGAAATTTTGTATAATTTATTTAATTATATGGAATTATTACAAGATTGTGATAATTGAAGACACATGATTCAGTGTCCCGGAGAGCCCAAACGGGATGTTGAACATTTTATGGTACGTTCAAAAAACATGCTGGTGGAATTTTCTATCTTTTAAACCATGTATCAGATTGAAAATTCATGAGAATCATTGAACTCATTGTTCTGAGATTCTATTATGTGATGCATTACATTGACTGGAGAGGTTCGGATAGAATAGTGATAATTCGGTTTTTCGAAAAATAATAATAAATTTTCTAAAGGCTATTTTATCATTTTTTAAACCGTTGATCAATGTTGGTGGGACCACAAGGTAACTAGACATTAAATGAAATCATTTAATAACCTGTTACACTTGGTTATATAACTGCAATCTCAGGTGATTAAATGGTTCATTAATTTTGGTTCATTAATGAACTACAATAATGAACCGAGAGTTAATCAACTTAAATTGATATTAATAAAAATGCTGGAAAAAACATTTGGATTACCATGGGAGAACTGTCAACAAAGTGACAACAAAATTAATCTTCAATGATGAATGAACGATGCCATTGAGGATTTGATCTGGAGATCAATGAAAACAGATGAACATTTTTGAACAATGGATTACCATCCTCCATCATCAGTAAAATACAATGTGTTCAAGGTTGGGGTTTTTTTATTCAAAGTGAATTATTGATTGAACATACCCCATTCATGAATTATATGATGAATGTATATCATCTAAATAACAATTTGATATGCGAATCATCTGAATATATGGTTGGTTAATTTAGTAAATTAATCATTCTTTTTATTTGATTACATTCCCCTGTTAAAACACTAATTCTTAGGGTCATGGCCCATTCGAACAAGACCCAGACCCACTGCCTCTCTATTTTTTGGATTCTTTCTCCATGTTTGAATGTTCAAATTGTCGGAAATTTGAAACCAAGGGCTACACTATGATGGTGGAATCTCGGAAGGCCCATAGGCGCAGACGGAAAGAAGATCGGACCTCTGAAACCTCACCGGTGGCCCCTGGAAGTGTCGTCGGCGCGACAACTCCAGTGTGACGGCTGACTCTTGACAGTCATGAGGAGTTAGAAGCACACATTTTCACCATGGTTGATAGGGGTGGGCAGCTGATGTTGGTAACATTGATGGTAGATGGCACGCTATGGTGGTGGCACACATGCGTCCGCGAGTCCCAGCCTTGACTGGTCCACTAGACCGATCAGTTGGAAAGGCGGCACCAACACGACGCCACAGTTTGAAGACCATAATGGACCTATGTCTATTCGGGGGTGCTGGGATAGTGCCAGACTGGTAGACCCGACCGGGTCGGTCGGACCGGGTCAGACCATACCAAGACCTTGTTTGACCCAGTTATGCTTAAAGGGCCATGACTCCTAAATGAGACATCCCTTTAAATAACCATCCATGGAGATGGAAACTATGGGATGAGGAGGTAGTTTTCATACATAATGGGATATTTTGATAATGTTGGTGTATGACTAGGTTCGATCAAACTCGAATCCAACCGGGCCTTTGGTACTAAAATGTTAATAATTTACAGACAGGGCATCTGATGGGTGTGTCGTCTATTGTGTCTGAACCATTAAAAAATGGTGGTTCTTCAGGTTAATTAATCTTGAGACTAGGTGGTAGTTGGGGTATGAACTATGGATTAAGGAGAAGAATATACAAAACATAGGCACACCATGTTCGAGAATGTTGGGGCTGGCTATCAAGCAACTTTCGATAATGTGTGGATCGATGAATTACGACCCTTTGTGGATCTACAACTTACTACCCTTTGTAGATCAACGAAATATGACCATATATGGATCAGTGACTTACAACCCTTTGTGAATAGAAGACTTACAACCCTATGTGGATCAACTACTTATGAACTTGTGTGGATAGACGACATACGACCATGTGTGGATCAGGGACATACGACCCTGTGTGGATCAGCGAATTACAACCCAGTGTAGATCAGAAGTAGCGTAATCCAATGAGGAAAATCCATATTGTGGACCATAGTGAATCTATGACTTACGAACCTGGTTGGATCAAGGACATATGACCCTGTGTGGATCGTTGACTAACGAACCTGTGTGGATCAGCCTTGGAACAACTTCTTTGGGGGAACAATAGTGGAACATCAAAATGGAATAAGATGATTTATATTCATGACTAATCATTTTTATTCATGTTCCTTATGTTATATACCTAGTGTGAGTTGTATTTTTCTTATTCTTTGTGATTGAGATAATGTTTTTTGGTTTTTACTTTGTGGAATTATGGGAGACCTTCTCAGGTCTCGGGGTCCCTACTTGATATTGTTATACTCACCCATGTATGGGCTTCACCAACACCTTATTGTTTCTTGTGATGATGACGTAAACCTTTGACTGAGTTTTGGGATCTAGGACAAGATGGTGCACGAATATGACTGGTTAATGTGGGGGGAGCAGTTACGAGTGGTACCTACCCTTTAGGTGGGATCCTTTATAGAAAATGTCATGAGTTTTTTTCCATTTTTATGAACATTATTTTAGTTTGGTTTGTATACTGGCTCATTCTGTTTTTATTTACACTTTTTAATTTCAACAGTTATACTTCATGGCTTTCAATTTTTGTGTATATAATTTGTGTGTTTCCATATTTAAAGGTAATGCATTACTATTTTAAGGATATTCGTTTTTGGTTCTAGTCTCCAACCCCTGGCCTATGGAAGGAGGGATTCATGTAGTCACGTCATGGGCCCTGGGGGATTGGTCATGACAAGTTTGGATGTGGGATTTCGTAATGACATACATCATGATAGGGTTACCTATTTCACAAAGATGAAGAGACGTAGTTTGGGATACATAATATTAGGTGACCATGATGTCATAATTCATACCAATTATAGAGAAGACTTTGGGGGATCATATTGGAAGGATATACATTATAAAACTCATGTGACATTATAGAGTTCCTTCAAACCTTGTATCTAATAGGGATTACTGGTTTAACACATGGATTTGGATTAGATTAAAAAATTCAATGGAAACTCAATTGTAGATGAGTATGAAGTTTCATCCTCAGACTAAAGGGTGTTTAAAATGACCGATCCATTCCTTTGGGGATATTCATTTTTCTTGTCAACAAGATTCCATAAGACCATGGTATAATCACTTGATATTGGAAGAATTCACATATATGAACATCATTATTAAATTAATTAAGAAGGATATACTTGATACCCAATATGGGAAGCCATTTAATTCTATATAAACATTTTATGAGACAATTGTGTCTTATATTGTTATGATGACATTGTTATGGGAATCATCAGAGTGGGTGGAATTTCTTTTGATATTAATGGGAAATTATTACAATGGGAAGCAGTCCTATTCCAATATAGGATATATCACTTATAGTTCACTCTAGGATATAGTTTATTATTTCAATTGTCTACATGTAAAGGGAATTGGTTTTTGAACATGTAAGTTAATTTTTCATTGTTCCACATTGGTTTGTTATAGATCTATAAATGCATCCTTATAAAGTCCTTTTAATTTAATATTCCTCAACATTATAAAGTTAAACATAATGTTTTTGTGTATCATTGTTTCATATCTATGATAATGATATTGCATATGTGCTATAATTCATGGATATTAATATGAAATGAGAATTATATTTTTTGCAGCGTACTATGAAGATAATGATCTAATGAAAGAAGGTGATTCGAGGGAATACTATTCCACTTATTCCAATTTCACAATTGCACTAGTGTGTTCAGGAATAGATAAAGGAGTGACAAACTGCAATGTTTAAAAACGGAATCCTCAATAGTGGGCATATCAAAACCTCCACACTCGAGAACCCCCTCACCATGAAGAGATCATCGTGAGATGTCCCAGTCGGGAAGGAGCCATTGCCAGCCGATATGATATTTCATCCCATGTGGTAACACCTCGATCAGTGATGGTTCATCATAGGAATCCGTCAGCTGAGTGATTTTCCCCCATTCAGCCCACCTTATGAGACACCGGGTGACCTGGTAAGACGAGTGGTACATGGGAAGAAGAAATTACCCCCAAGAGCAGGATCCCAGGAATTGAACCCCAGACATCACCGAACACCATTGTTATGGCCTTAAACCTTGCACCACTATGCCACTGCCGAAGCGGCTATGGTTACATTCATGTGTAGTGAACTTATTTTTTCAAATATATTTCTTTAAATAATTCAGATATATGAGAAGTAATATGAGGTGGGGAATTATAGAGAATATACTATCAATTATTCACCCTTAAATTTTAAATTATTTTTTTCATAGTTTTATTGTTTTTATAGGTGGGAAAAATGTGTTCTGGATGTCAGAGAATGGATGAAGTTGTGATTGGGGATTTGGTGTAGCTCCTTGACTCACATGAGTCCCATTAGTTGACTAGTGTGTGTCCTTAGGTAGTTTGATGCTTCTCTATGGTTGGATTTTTTTTCTCCTAGAAAGCACTGGCTAGCTGATACAAGCCCCCGACTAACTAGTTTAATTCATAAGAGCATACCAGAGACTCTCAATTGATATAAGTTTCTAAAAAATATCATTTAATAGACTTTATATTAATATTTTAGGCCCCAATCGACACCCAATTCCCTATGGATCCTATCTAGTTATTATTTTGGCTTCTCATATTTACAGACAAAAAATTTGAATGATGATCAAATAATGACTTGATACTACAAAACTAATCAATTGATATTTTATTCACTCGTGATTGATCAAAATCATTTATACTTGATAAAAACCAAGTAGTTCCTAATCAACTTTATTTGATCATAGTGTTTTAAAATCTTCCAATTAGGTATGAATTTATGACTATTAGAATTGACCTTTCTAATCAATGTTTGGGATTCTACATGACCCTTAAACAATTTTTAACACTCTGAACAAAAACCATAGGCCAAACACTAAATCCCAACCTGATATAATTCATCCCTCCAAATATAAAATAAGTATCAAATAGTTGTGACGTCCTAAGGAATAATTTTGGTAGACTATTCCCTCAACATTTGGATAATATTATTATATATAAATAATGAAAAAATTGTAATAAAAAAGTATATAATAAAATGATTAACCATTAGATTACAATCATATAAAAACATAAACAAAATTTTATTCGTTTGGTATTCGAGATAAAAAAAAATTGGAATGAATAATCCAGTGTATGATAAGCCAAAATTATATAGTTGTTGAAATTCAATCCCATATTCTTCCAAAAATATCTACTTCCTCCAACTGACCTACCTAATCATCAACCACTGGGAACACTCCATTCACTCTATCCCTATGAAAGGAATATATAGGAACACAAATATTCTTATGTAGGGTATGAGTATAAGACATAGATGGACACCCAAAATTACTCTTTTCATACATGTGTAACAAATAAAAGTGGATTTCAGGAATCTAAACATGGTACATATATGATAATAATATATCACCAAAATCGAAAAAGTTATTTAATTCATATGGAGACCAAATATCCCTTGTATAGATCCACTGTACAAGGATCATTGGTCATCCCCTGGAAACACCCACCATGGGGGTGGGGTGGGGTTGGTGTTTAATCCCAAATATGGTTATCACATCCCATCTAGAATGGATATTCCAATTCAGTATGATCAATTATTAACACATGACACTCAATGGGATAGTCCTCTTGCCTTAACCAATATGCTTAACTAAAAAAGAAAACAGATCGTCAAATATGTTACAAGATGGAAATGAAATAATAGACATCAATACAAGTAATTTTGTATCATAACAAGAACAATAAATATGAAAAAAAACATGAATAGGTTCATGATAAACAGTAAAAACATTTATTATCAAGCATATGACATGGGTTTCTTAGGATTATAGACACTAAAAATAATTCCAGTAACATGGGTAAGAAATTTCAAAATGATTGGGCCATCTTACATTATAATAAACAATTATTATCAATGAAATGATAACCACCTACGTCCAAATATACTTCTTTATCCAAAGATGATTTTTTATGAAAACTATCTTGGTTCAAACATTATAAAGAATCCAAATCCTTGAATCTATATACCAATTCAGATTTGATTTGCTAAATCAAGCTTGAATTTTGGAAAGAAAGAGAGGATTTAGATGTGGATAGGGGAACCCAAAATAACATGGAGAGAGAATAGGGTTTAGAGTAGCATAAATGGATGTTAATGAAAAAAGATAAGGGCACTGGGTAATTAAATCTTCAGAAATTACTTTATTCACATTGAACATTATTAAATATCATATTAATTTATCATTTTATTGTATTATCCTGGAACATTACATATTCTAGTGACAATAAAATATAAATTAAATTACTAAAATCTTGGGGAAATTTCCAGTTTAGTGTTTTAGAGAATTATGTAAAAAAACATAAATAGTTAACTGATCCAATAAAAGTGGACACATATACTATGTATCCATTTCATCCAACAAATATATATTAATAAAAAAAATTGATTTATTTCATGATAAATCACCACATTTTTAATAATTCCCTCATCATTGTTCCTAATATACCATAAATTATTTTGAAAATATTTTAAAACAATAGATGATAAAAACAATCATAGAAAAGTACATAAAATAATGAAAAAATTAGTCTAGTAAAAACATATAAAAACAATATCTTAGAAACATAAGTTTTTACCCTATAAAATGAATCATCTTATTCGATATGACCATTTTCATAAATTTTAGTGAATTATATTATTTTACAGAAAAATCATTAAAAAGAAAAAAAAAATTTAATATGTAATTTTAAAAAAATCATACCACTCTTACTAATGGAATAAAAAGTTTCATTATAACCCATCATCAGATTACCCAATGAATTGGATGATATAATTCAACCAATATCATTTTCTTATAATCGATGCAACCAAAATTGTTTAATAATATATCGACCCATCCTTTTTCTTATCAAAAAACATTTACTAATTTTTTTAATTCAACCAACTATCATAATAAAAAATTCCAAAGAACTATATACTAATTATAAAACAATAATTATTTTTCCATCAAAATAATCTTAAGTAAAAATATATTATCATTATAAAATCACTTAGTTTTAGAAAAATTTTGCACATAAAAAGGAAACTTTTTTCATTGCAATTTACCAAGTATACATGAAAATGAAAGCATCAAATCAATAATTCTTTATTGTGGCGGAAAAATATGGTAATACCATATATGATAAGGAAAATATTTATTTTTGAATTTATTAAAAAAAGAATGTGGAATTTAAAAATTATGACCTATAAATTAAAGTTCATTTCATTAATTCCAACCCATTTTATTTTTCCACTATATTATATGAAAAACAATATGATGTTAATTTTATACATTCTTATGAAACTTTTGAATAAGACTAATTCATTTATATTACTTATTACCTTGTTATATGCAATTAATTAGTTATTTATGTTCAAAACGGTTGTCTTGATGTTATTCAGTGCATCTGACCAAAATAAATATTGTTGGTAGACTATTTTATAGGATATCATTATTCCATAATCATAATTATATTGTTAATAAAATAATTTTCCACTTTAAAAATTATTTATACGTTTAAATTAATCCATTAAATATGTTTATTAATAAAAAATACTTTTCAATCAAGAAGATGGATGGCCGTACAAATGAAAGAGCCTCATTTCCATTTTTCATAAATCATTATATAATTAGAAAACTATTAATCATCATAACCAAATGATCATAATATTAAAAATATCAAACTAATTATGTAAATTTACATATATAAATACACCATGTGATTTCGTGATGATAAACAAACCCAATCACTTCATGTAAGTTGTAGTCCATATATACACACTAATGACACTATCATTTTTACATTCCAAGAGGGCTTGGATCAAAATTGATATATTATCATTTCATAAAGATAAATTTTTCATTATTATGATATACTATCATTAATTACATCATTATATAAATTCATCAAATATTATGATGGAAAATGAATACCATAGCTCACAAGGTCGTAGTCTATCGTACAAACACACACACACACACGATGCATTAATTTCCCATTTGTGAAAATATGATATTGTTATGGGTCATTCCATAAGCATAATTACATCTCATTATATAGTATATTCAATATTTTTTATTTTTTTCGTGGTTGATTATGCTTTTATAGAGGTGTACGAAGAATCTAATCTTAAATTTGAAGATAAAAAAGACATCTTCATCGTAAAATCACATTTAATTAACACCTTGATCCATCTATGGTATGTTTTATGGATATAATAATGGATCTAAAATTAGTTTGGAGTTTAGAACGGTATTTGGGAATGGAATTTCAGAACCAATACTAGTTTTATGAATGGGGATGTGATATGAATATGACATCTTTTATTTGATGTGTTAGGGCCACTATTGGTATATCTCAGAATATAAAATTAATATAATTTAATAATTAATACCAAATGGATAAAAATATATAAATTTCCAAGATATGATGATTATGGATAAAAATAAACTCATATAATAAAAATAGATTTGTTTGTCAATATTTATACCATTTTATTTTTTGTGATATTCTGTATTAACCACCTTTAACACTTACAAAGAGAAAATCACTTTTTACACTTTTGGAGTTAATATAGTTTATATAAAATGAAAAAAGTTCAATAAATGGAAGATGAATGGTATTTTGAGACATATCATAATCAAATGGAAGAATGAATGGCATTTAAGATTTTTATATAATTTAATGAATTATTATTTATTATAAAATATAAATAATGTTGATATTTAGAACTATATATTAATCTAATATTAATAATATCTAGATAAGACATAATATTCCAAAAATAGATAAATAATATCACATTAATGTCATGAAATTTTTGAAATTTATTTCATCACATTGTGTATCAGAAATTTTATTTATTATAATATTTTTTTGATAATATTTATTTCATTTTAATTAATTGATAAAAAAATTATAGCATCCATGATGTGAATGAATATGAGTTTAGTATACCTTCTATAAAATAAAAAATAAATTAAGTTGTGTAAGATAAATATTTTATCATGGACATAACTATATATAGACAAATATATCCGCAAAAATACCATATTAAAATAGGTCACTTATTAAATACAAGAGTGCATCATATTTTAAAATTCAACAAATAAATTACTAAATATATCATTATTTTATACAAGTTGCCCCATAAGATCATAAATTCAACATTTGGATTGATATATTTGAGATATAATCATCCAATAACATTTAATCATATTTAATGTTAATTTTATTCCCATAATGTTTTATTATAAACCACTAATGACCTGATATACACATTACAGTGGTAAAAAAATTACTATATATAATATTATTATTTTCAAAAAAAACAATAATTAATAAAATTTTATAAATGATATAAAAAATTCACCATCTGAAAATTTTAAAATTACATAAAATTTTAAATAGAAATAATTATTTTTCACTATTTCTTAAAAATTAAATATTTTCAGAAAATTATCAAAAAATAATTTATCAATAATATTAACATGGGAAATTAAAAATTGATATTATCATTTTCAAATTAATTTTCTAAAAAATTAAAAAATTAGATAAAATATTCACTATGAAAATAAAAGAAATACCATTTCTGAATGGACCCTGTTTTTTTTAAGAATAAAAAACATTACAAAAATTTGTGAGATAATTTTCTAAGTATATACCAATACATTAATATTATGTTGGTAAATTATATTTATTTCATAAATTTGTTTTATGAATTCATTCCCACAAATTTAATATCTAGTTTTTAATGTTCACATGTAAAAACAATATTTTATTTTTTTCATCATTGTATGTATTATTTGGTCTACTATCGATCCTACAGTTTCATTTTAAAAATTTCATGTTGTTATATTAATGAAAATAGTTATTATTAAAATAAAATTACATCATATTAAAAAAACAACCCCCTTATTCACATCATGAATTACCTTTTGTGTTATAGATTGATGACATTCCTTATATTTAGATTCATGGGTTCATCCTTGAATAAATTCCTAATGTCAATATTCCTTCCGTAAATTAACTACTCATGTAGGGAATTTATATGCTTAATCCATGATCATCAATTAACACCCCACAAAATATTTATCGCATTTTTATTAAATATTAATGATTTGAAAAAAAATATAAAAGGTTACATACATTGAGATAATTAAAGTTACAAAAATCCGATTCTAATTACATATAATCCTTGAGATGTTTCCCCATAGGTCTTTTGGAAAAAGGCCACAACTCCAGAATAGTAGTTACTTGATCGTACATATATTCTTAAAAATTCCAATCCTAGAATTGAATTTGAATCATAGGTGTGGTTTTCCCCTATAAGAATTTGTCACATTGGATCCTCATCATAATTGTTTTAATATCCTAGAATATTAAGTGATTATTTATTTTAACAAATACAATAATAAAATTATGAGAATAAAGGGATTTATTTATGTGATAAAAAATAATGATACCTAATTAAAACATTTTAGAAGAACTCTTTGTTGGAACATACATCTGAGGGTACAATTCATAACATCATTATTTTACTAACAAAAAACCATGATTCTTTTATTACTAATTATTTAAATGATGTTTTATAGAATTTTATATGATAATAAAACCATTATGAATGGTTATATAGTTATTGAGGTGTATCGCTTCCATCTAAGAGCTACCACTAAAGATGAGAAACCCCCAATGGATTAACATCCAACTAAGTTACCACTGAGGTTGTGATAGCATTTAAGAAGAGCTAACACTTGGCCTTGTCACCTGAGGAACATGATTCACCACTAGCAGGAGGTATGGCCAGTCTGAGATAATATCAGATTCTGAGTCCCAAATAGCTTCATGATAGTATTGTTGTCTATATAATTTCACATTAATAGCCCATTGACTAATTCTATTCATGGATAAATGATTATACATTAGTCATTTAACCAAGTTATTAAAACACTTTCAATTTTAATATAAGGATTATGGTTCTCCTTTAGTTGTTCATACTATATCTATGTGAAGGTCCATCTATCTCTATACGATGATAATATTGGTATGACATGGCTCTAGGAAATTATTGAAATTAAATTTGTCTAGTAATAAATTCTTACAAACTCAATAGATATATAGATCATCAAAATGACATCAAAACACCCATTACAAATATTTATTGAGAAATTAATATAGATCAAATGAATCATTCTAGAAAACTCCAACGATCCTCTGTTCTGATATAACTATTTAAAAGGAATATAAATACCTTTACCAAATATAATCATATGATTTAAATAATTATGAGAATACTAAACTGAGCATCACTACTATCTTCATATTCTTTATATTTCTCTTTCGTCATATTTCTTTTATCTTTTTAGAAGTTTTTTGTTACACTATATTCAAACAGATAATGTATCCCTCACCTAAACTAGAGAAAACTTATTATTTCCTCTTCATATTAACATCTATTTATTAAGAGTGTTTTTGGATGAGGTCCTTGTGTGGGTTGTACTGTTTAAATTCACATATATAACAATTCATGTGGCTTTTTATCCAAGAAAACATTTTTATATTTTTTGTTTACATGTTCTGGTTTTTTTATCAATTTAATTATTATTATAACATTCAGGTAGAAGGTGATTCACATGTTGAGGGTATTATGTTTCATATTGAGACTAAACCACTTTCTAATTACATGTTATTATTTAATTTTTTTTATTACCAAAACCATATTTTTTTTAAAACATTAAACAAAACTATTACATTGATTTTTAATCTTAATTAGTGTTTATATATTGTTTTGTATGTAAATTTAATTCAAAATTTATGATAAGTTGAAAGATATTTTAACTGATACATAACCCCTCTTTGAGATTTAATTTTAAAATTATGTATATTATTTTGATATCCTTTTTTTATTATCAAGTAAATTTATTTATTAAAGGAACATTAATTTAAAAGTTTTTTGAATAGATTTTTGTGGAGAGTCAATTCACCCCCCAGTTGAGTTTTAGACTCCGAAAATATTTCTGTATAAAAGGAATTATTTGAATTTTCTTTTCAATTGTGATTCAGTTTCTTAAAAAATATCTAAAATTTCATTTGATTATATATTTGAGCTATTTTATGATAATATAAAACAAGTGTCACCTAAAAATAGAACTGATTATCTTAATTGTAAAATATTCCCTCAATGGAAAATAAATATGACAATGTACTTGTAAATAATGGTCTTTGAAATTTCCAATTTAATATAAGATCACTATGAAATACCACCAACTACTAGGGTTACTAGGAATGATTCTATGATGACTTATTAAAATAAAAACATCAAATAAATGATTGATTTATTTTTCTCCATGGGTGATGCTGAATTTAATTTAATATCTACTTGAAAAAATACAATGTAAATATGAGATACTATTCAATATATCATGATGTAACATAAAATGTTAATGGAATGATACTAAATACATATAAAATAAATCATTGTGTTTTTAAATTGACATCTGATGAACTTATTTTGAAACTGAATCTCATATTCTATGAAATAGGTAATACAATTTATAAACTTAGGAAATAATGGACACACAATGATCAGGTGATTAGATGGCTCATATGTCTTACAGATTGATGAAGAGAAATGTCTATGTCAATTATAAAATCATTTGATATAAGAAAAATTAATATCAAGGAATTTATTGTAAATATGATGATGTATTAAGAATATATTATTGTCTACAAGGATAATGATGGAGATGTACCATAATAAAAATCAATACCCATCAAGACTACTACATCCAAACAAAGAGAAAAGGTCAAACAGAAAATACCAGTAAATAATAATCTATAGATAATAGTTATTATAAGATATCTCACATGAATAAAATATTTTTTGAAATTATACAGAAAAGATATGTTCTTTTAGAAATAAAATTTTAAATAAAATTATAACAACAATAGTAATAAGGAAAATGATTTGAAAATGGGAAATATTAAAAGTGAAATTATATTATTTGAATGTAAGAGGAAAATAAATGTTGAAGGTAAATGTACAAAATTGAAATATAAAATTAAATGTGAGGATAAGTATATAATAATTAGTAAAGGCATGCAAACATCTTGTAGATCAATTGAAGATAGCTCCAGTGATTCAAACACTAATAGAAAAATAAGTATTATGTGGGAAATAAGTGCTTTGTAACATGCACAACAGAGGTAAAAAATATCCCTCTTCCTTCTCTTTCTAATTTTTAAAATCATTTTGAAATGGAATTCAATAATGATTTTTGATTAAATCATCTACAATGAAGATCTGTATTAATACTGTAACATGTTTTATGATACCTTTCATGAACTAAATGATAAATAAAATTCTCTTAAAATATAATTCTTTGACATTAAATATTAAAACTAACAAGACATTTGAAAATTTAAAAATAATTCAATTATTAAAGGAAAAAAATGTTCTAAAAATTTATAATGAAGGATTTAAAAATTATTTAGAAATGTTTAAAAATATAATGAAAACACTAATAGAAATTATTGGATGGAAAGTATCTCCCATGTATAAAATTGGAATTGGTTACGAACCTGGGAAGCGAAAAATTATAAAAACCAGATTCATTTCCAACACCAATTATAAAAATTCATACACTTATAGTACATACTCAACTATAACTATTAAATTATTTATTTCTAGAGGCTTAAAAATTTATTATAGAATACCAGTTAAGAAAATGTTTGTTCAAAAATATCTTATTACTAACATAATTGGATTCAAAAGGAATTATGTAAAAAAAATTGGTATAAACAATGTTTATTAGGAATCATATTTGAAATAATCTACTAAATGGATAATATATTTGGAGAGTGGATGTTCTTTACAAATGTTTTCTGAGTATTCAAATTTCAAAAATTTGTTCAAATTTTATGGTGGTCATGCCCCATCTGGTGACAATGCTAAAGGAAAAATCCTCGACCATGGCCAAATTAGTAATTTTACTTCAATGTTAATTTCCTCTAATTTTTATATATATATTTAGAATATAATATTATTGTCATCTCTTAGTTATGTGATGATGTTCTTTATGTAAAATTTGAATAAAATTCTTGACATGCTTTTAATGATAAATATGTTTTAATTTTTATGCCATTAATAAATGATAACATTAAATCTATTAACACATTCTATTTACTATTTAAAAATATTATTTTCTTTAGTGCCATTAAAAAATAATATTAGTCTTTTTTGTAAGAGAAATGGCCATTAAAATATTTATTCACTTATAAATGCAGTCATGAGAAATGTTAGTTAACGATATACCAAATATTGAATCCCCACCCAATAAAGTGAGTGATCCTTGTCAAAAAGTTCATAACAAAAGATTTATTTTAAATATAATAATGTTGTTTCATTCTCTCAACCTCTATAGTTAGTTCATAGGGACCTTTTTAGACGCTCTAGAGTATATTTTTTATATGGAAAACGCTATATCTATGTTATTGATGATGACTTTTCTAGGTATATTGTGGAATTCTCTCTATCTTACAAAAATTAATGATATTCATATTTTATTATATATTCCAAATTTAAAGAATATCTATGGGGAGATAGGGTTAAGACCATAAGAAGTTATTATGTTCTATAATTTGAAAATATGGAATATGAATCATTTTTTTCCCAAAATGTTTATAATAACTACAGTTATATTCCTAATATACTGCATTATAATGGTGTTGTAGAAAGAAGAAATATAACCATTCAAGAGATATAATTGACAATTCTAAAAGAATATGAATTACAGATCTACATTTGGGTGGATGATGTTAACACATCTAGTTATATAATAAATTGTTTTTTAATTATACCTCTCAAAAAATAATACCTTTTCTGATATAGAATATTATAAATATGAATGATCAATTACATAAATGGATTTAGTTTTAATGTATTTATGCTTAATAAAAAGTAAAATCTTCAAAAACAAATTCATCCAAAAGTGATAAAAAAATTTTAGGTCTCTTCTACTTTTAGAAAATAATATAGAGTGATCAATAAAATAATTAATACAATATAAGTATTTTATTACATTATATTTTCTGAATCTAATACTAATAAACCATAAATTTTCATGGAAGACCATGAGAATGATCAATCAAATTTGAATCATAATTCTATGAATTCTGAACGTTCTATCGAACAAATATAAAGTTCCAGTAGAGAACTTCCAGAAACAGATTGTGAAGTAATTCTTGATATAACCATTCCCTATTTTTGATTAATTATTAGGGATTATAAATAACATCCCATAGATGTTGTTGTAGGATACCCTAATAGAAGTACACAAAATAGATATTATTCTAGGATTCGAATTGAACACCAAGCATTCAGGAAACATCTTGAACTAATATGAGTATTTATAAAAAAGCAGGATGTGTTTGGAATTGTATTTATAAAAAAGGATAGATTAGTTTCAAAAGGGTATAATTAAGACGAATTTATTGATTATGAAGAAAAAGTTTCACCTAAAGCTAGACATGAATCCATTGGAATACATATATAATATGTAGCACATTTAGATTTGAAAATATATCAAATTGATGTAAAATTTTCATTTCCAAATGGGTTAATTGTTGAGTATGATTTTATTCTAAATCCCCTAGATTTCAAAATCCAAATTTTCTAAATCATTTATTCATACATAAACAAGATATATATAATTAGAAACTGGCTTCATGGGCTGGGTATGAAAATATTACTCCCTTTCTTATTTCAAAATGTTTTTCAAAATTTATTACTAATCCTAATAATTAAGAAAAGGTTTTTTAATAGTACAAATATATATAGGTGATTTTAATTTTGGACTTAATAAAGATTCCCAATGTGAAGATTCATCAAAACAAATTCATAATGAATTTCAATTGAAGTTTATGGTTAATCTCAAATTTATTCTTGGATTTCAGATTTTTCAAAATAAATAAGGAATCATTTTCAATAAAATAATGTATATAAAGGCCTTTTAAAATGTTTTTTCTTGGACATCAATAAAATTAGTGATACACCCATGAGTTCCACTAGTAAAATAGACCTGGATGATTCTAGGAAATCTATAGATCAAACTAGTTGTAGAGGTATGATTGGTGGTGTATTGTACATAACTTCTTATCTTCCCGATATTATGTATAGTGGGAATTCGATCTCTATCAAGGAAATTTTAAAGAGTCACACTTATTATCTGTAAAAAGAATTTCTAATTACATCATATATATACAACATATTTTGGATTATTCAGTCCAAGTGAAAATTATTTGGATTTACTAAATTATTAAGATTTAGATTTTGGTGTGTATAAGATAGTTAAAAAACCTATATAAATTGAATTCATTTAGGAAAGTCTATTGTATAATGGTGTGTTATGAAAAAAAATTATTTCATAGTCAACTACAGAAACTAAATATATACCTACAAGAAGTTTCTATAAATAATTCTATGAAAAAGTAAAGCATTACATGATAATTGACACCAATTTAGACATGTAACAATATATTTTAATAACGTATGTTCGAAAAATTTGTTTAACAGTCTAGTATATCATTCTAGAATGAAACACATTGATGTGAGACATTAATTTTTGGGAGATCCTTATAAAAAGGAGATATTACATTAGAATTTATTGGAACTGAATATAGGCATACTAATATCATTATAAATCCCTTGATTTATGAATGATTGATCTATAATAAACCGGAATTTAGGATGATAATATTTGGACGAAAAGTCAACATTGATGATTCACCTTTGGTATGTCATTGTTGATGTATCACTATTGATGAGTCACTGTCGATGAGTCACTATTGACGATTCACATTTGATAAGTCACTATTGATGAGTCACTATTAACAATTCACCATTAATAAGTTTCAATTGATAAGTCGCCATGGTAGATTGATTATCGATGAGTCTCTATTGATGAGTCATCATTGTTGAGTCATCATTATTGAGTCACCATCAATAATTCATATTCGATGAGTCACTATTGATGAGTCACCAATATGAAAATGTCACCATTGTAAAGGGAATAATTTTAATCGATTAACTAAACCCTTAGACTATTAACCTCCCAAATCCTTCTCTTCCTCACAGAAAAATAATATTTTATTCCCCTCTTATTAAACCTAAGAGATCATCCAATCTGTTAGGCCTACTTGAAGAGGCTAACAAAATCAATAATAAACTATTGATGAAATCAATGAATTTCAAAGGATCTGCAAGTGGTTCAATCCATATTTCGCCAAACCTGTATATGTACAATTATGTTGTCAATAAAGAAAAAAATAAATGATAAATTCATTTCATATATCAATATGATCATATTAATAGTTAATAAAGGTAAAAAATGGATGAATTGGATTTTAATAAATAGTCCTAATTACATTATGAGGTTAGTTTTCAATTTCTATCAAAATGCTGATGTTATATTTAGACAGAAGAGGGATATTATATGAAATTCCATTGATGGAGAAGATTTTTTTATTATATTCAAAAGAATGGGATGGGTTCCTAAAGGTACCCCATATAGCTGTATATGGGGATTTTAAAGGTAGCATTCCCTATTATTTTTGGGTTTTATATTACTAATATGACCCCTTCTATTATTCAGGTATGGTTCACATTAGAGACCTATAGATGATGAAATCAATTGTGAGTGTAAACTTTAATTCATGTGTTTACAACTGGTTTAATTTCTATGAAATGGACATTTCAATACAATACTATATTAGTATGTTTAAGTCCTATTTTTAAGGAAAAAATTATTATAATAAATATTTCTCGATTTTTGATAATCCATATATATGAAATGTGTAAGAAAATATCGAGGTACAATTATCTAATATATAATTTGATGATATCCCCCATCAGTGAAGCTAAGGTATTAATTAAATAAGGTGAATAATATAATGATATGTATGATGTTTTGTTTTCTGAAAATAATTTTCAAAGGGGTTAATGTTATTTATAATCCCTAGATGAAGTGATGAGTATGAGATAATGACAAATATTATGATGAGTTCAACCCATTTGATCATAAAACCATTCCTAAGAACATGTTTTATCCTGATCATGATCATGATGAAATTGTTGATTATTAATATTATTATATCAGTGAAAAAATGAAGATTTTGTAGAAGAACAAAAATATATCTCAGTAGTTGTGGGGAGTGATCTAGTGATTCGCAAATATCCTCCAATAGATTATTTCTGATATGATAGTCTCAATAGTTCTCTACCAACTAGGGAACAAATTCTAGATGAAAATCATGATGATACAATAGAAGTATTTATAGTGGAATAGTTCTTGAAATCTTCTACCAAATCATCAAAAGGCTTAATTACTATTTTGAATAATGGAGCTAGGAGTGAGGATAATTCTCCTAAGGAAAAAGATAATGATGAGGACCATGAAATGTTATAAAGAGATGAAACTAATCACAAAAAAACCCAGAATTTGTAGATAATAATTATAATGGATATGATCATGTATATAGTAATGAATTTAGAGATGTTAAAAATGGAGATGATCATAATTATCATGATAATGAGATATTTTTCCACTACCTTCATCACCTGTGGAATAAAATTCTATCATGGTTTAGGATTGATATAAAGATGATTTGATGGATGTTATAACAAATATTTATATAGATGATATAGAGGTACTAGTGTGGGGGGGGGGAAGTATCTAAATAATACTAATCACACAGAACCAGAAGATCTCATATGTAAAGTTCATATAGATCCAGCACCTTCTAGACCAGAAATTTGTGAATATTCCCATGATCAAAGAGAAAAAACTATTCATACATATATAAAACCTAAAGTAATCAAATTTGATTAATGAGGGAAGTTAACTAGTTTTGTTAGAATTGGTCTTGATTATAGTTATTCTGATGATAATGAATACAACTAATAGATGAATGATATCTTGTGGATCAAATTGATATAGTTGGGGAGTTGATGTTTTTTCTCCAAGGGTGACTAATAAAAAGTTGTGGTTGTTTTACAATATGATAATAGAAAATATCATCCTGATCAAATTTCTAAAAAACCTATTATTTTGGAAAAAGAATATTTAAAATATTTTCAATGAATTTTGTTTTTTGATTTGGAATCATTTAGAATAACACTGATATCATATTTTCAATATTTTTTGAGCTATCAGCCATCTATTATTGTCAAAGTGAATTAAGATAACAGTCGATATTTGTTTTAACTCCTTATATCTCATTTACAACCAAAATTTCAATTTAATATTCAGGAACTAGTTGTTTTCAAAATAATATTGGCATATGATGTGTATAGTTCGAAATATTTATTAGAGGAAGTGAAATCCTTGTTCTAAGAGAGTATGATTTTTTATTTCTCAAAATTTGAATAACATGTATACTACTACATATTTATCCACTACACCTCCTAATTTAGTTCCTATTAATTGAAAGAAACTCAGATATATTATTAGGGATGAAATAAGTAATTATATTGGCAATGCGTCAACTTATGAAGACAAAATAAGGTAGATCCAAGATCCCATAGAGAACATTTATATGATGATAATAGAGAGTGATATTGATATCCATACCAATAAGGAAATCATCAAGAAGGAAATAAAATATTATTTTTCAAGGACTTATAAAAATGATGAGTTTAATTCTCATATGAAATACCAAGATGAGATCTTGGGAATGATGTTGGTCATAAGGGGTTTCAGATAACAGGTGACTGAACTAAAATTTATCAAACTAGTGTTGTAGTGAATTTTTTTATGGGAAATGTGTTTTATTTAGATCCATTAAGAGGGGTGGTGACATTAATATGGATTTTATCAACCTCAATAACCATTTTCATTATGTTCATAGTTAAAATGTAATTGAAAGAGAGGAAATCCAAGTGAATAATTTTATTTCCTCAACCATGAATGAACCTATTCGATACTGTCCAATAGTGATTACATAGTAATATGGTCTTTTACCCCACTATACAATCCTATGAGTTTTTCACCAGTTGATACCATCAAACACCTACATCATTTTCTTCTCCATGATACAATTCCACCATCAACAAAAATCCCTTCAATTATAACCTATAATCTAACTATCACTCATACTACTACATTCCATAAAAACATGGGAAATGGTAATAAGATAGTTACTCCTACACCTGCCTCCGAAAAAGAATAATATTATCTGTTGTCATTTATAGGATTACTGTGATTTTACATTTTATCCTTCAAGAATCTAATGAACTTTTTTCGAAATCAATATAATGGAATTTCCCAATTTTGTTAATCATTTATATATTTAATTTCTATTTTAACTCTCTTTTTAAACATAAATGGGGGAAATTATTAGCATTATTTCTAATGTTGTCATAATATTACTATAAAATTTCATATATTTTATAGTTGTTCATATCAGTATTATATATTCTAAAATGTTATGAATATTTATTTAATCTACATAGTTTTCTGATTATCTCTGATTTTTTTTGTACATGACTTAAAAAATTATATTTTTTTGATAATCAAAATGAATGATTTTTTTGGAACCTCATTATGTGGATAGTGTTTAAAACATACTTATATTAATGTCTACAACCCATTATTATTTTAGCAGTAATGATTTTTTTTGTTTTTTTTTTGAATTTTCTACGATAAAATTGTATGTATGATAATTCAGTTATGTATTGAAGTGAGTCATCACCATCTCGGAAATACCACTAAGGAAGAGCTATTACTAGTAGAGTAACAACAATATTATCACTGGAAGCTAAGACATCACTAACGGTGAGTCACAATTGAGAACGAGCTACCATGAAGTCTTGTCACCGCTAGACTCTTATTCACTGCCTGCATGAGGTACCACCAGTAAGAGCAACCATAAAATGCTGGGATAACATTTGCATAATGATACCATTTATATTGAAGGGAATTGATGTTAATAACACAAAGTATATTTCTATTCAAGGATAAATAATTAGTTTTTAATCATTTGACCATGTCATTAAGACAAAATCCTAACCTATTAGAGGATTTTGGATTTCTTTCAAATGTTAATGTTATATCTATGTAAAGAACCACATCCTTATCTCTGTATCAAGATGAAATCTATCTAACAGGTATATGAATAATTTGTGTAATTGAATACTTGTACATATATAATATTTCTGATTCCTCTTCTATGAATATCATTGAATCCAAAGACATAAATCCATTACATTGAATGATTTAGATATTAATAATGATAAACCAAAAAATTCCTCTAGAGTCATAAAATCCTATGATCTGTTGCAGCATCCAAAAAAAAACGACGATCGAACTCCTCACCATAGGTGATCTGATGATTTAAAACATTCGAACAATACCGGATTGAGTACCACTATTCTCCACATATTCATTTTATTTAATTTTAGGATTATTTCTTTTATATTTTGTGAAGTGAGTTTTTATTAGGTTTTCAAACACACTATCTCCTATACATATACTATAAAATACTAGTTATTCTCCTTTTCAATTTTATGTATCAATACCCTTGGTGTTTATTGAGGTTGTATTTAGGTGGATTGTATTATTCTGAATCCAAAATATAACTTCAAAAGAGGCATTTTCACCTCGACCGATTTTTTTTGTTTTTTACATGATCCATGTTGTGGATCTATTTTAGAATGATTATAATATTTTTTGAAGTTGGTGATTTCAATATGGTGTGGATTAAGTCTCATATTGAGAATGAACCTCTTATTAATTCTGTTATGTTATTTAGTTTCTTTAGCTAAAAAATATACATTATTTTTATACCATTAATCAAATCTATTATATTTATAATTAATCTCATATTTTATTTTTTTATGTATTTTAATATAAATTAATTTCAAAATATAATATAATTTCAACACTATTTTAACTGATAAATAATATCTCTAAGACAAATATTTTAATATTATAGATCTTATATCAATTTTCTAATTAGATTATCTGTTCAATTAATTTTATTAAGTGGATTTTAATTAAAAATTATTTTCAATAGATTTATTTTCTGGGGATTGAATCACCATCCTCTTCAGCTACTCATTCCAACCAACACACCTTTTCAATTTAAAAATTTTTGGATTTTAAATATTAAAATATCATTAGTTTCAAAAGAATAAAATTTAAATCTAATATTTCATCAACATCATTGTATCTAAAATTGATTATATCCTTCATATGTAGCAACCCTCCCGTAATGATGATTGTTCGAACAAAAAACATTTAACAAAAAAGAATCATCCCCATATGGAAATAATACACAAACAATTTGATTCTTGTGTTTTAAATAGTCCTTTAGATTTTTCTATTTATTGATCTGATATTTTTCATTTTTAAAACAATGATTGATTTTTGTTTTATTTAATAAAAAATTATAGTCATAATGAAATGAATATAATGCTTTTTATAATGTATACATATATATAAGGATTAATATATATGATATTATTAAATTTAGAGTGAAATTATAAACTATATAAATAATTCACAATGTTTTATAAGAATGATAATTTTTTGATGGATTAGTATGTTTAATTAAGTAATCATGGAGACTTTAAAGGAAAATATTAACTTATTTGAAATAAAAAAAAATAATAGTTTTTTGAAGTGATAAATTTAGATTTCAGGAAAAATATGTGAAATGGGTATTATTGTAAAATTAAAATATTTAGTGATTATGTAATTTAAAAGAATTTATATATATAATGATAGAAGAAAATAATTTTTCTTACCAAATTGTATATTTTTTTTAAAATATCAAATTAAAAAATTGTCTAACCACTCTATGAAAACGATGGGACCCCAAAAGAAACAAGGGGGACATACATTGATCATCCATGTGGAGGGTTACACCCTTGAAAGCATGATTATTTGATGATAAGGTTGGTCACCTCGCATGGATATGGTATAACATTAGTAGTGCTAAGTTCCCATATGGTAATTTGGGGGCCCATGGGAGTGTGATTTTTTTTGGGGGGGGGGGTGAATCATAGATATATATATATACACATGTGTGAGTGTGTTTGTGTCTTTGGAATCACACTCTATTATCAATTCATTTAATTAATAATTAGGGTTTATCTTAACTGTTATTCTCGATTTGACCATTGATCCATTACAGGATTGAATGAAGTGGTTATCGATAAATCATTAAAAAACACATTAGATAGTGGTCGTCTGACTGAAATGATCATATTAATTAAGTAATTTCTTAAATAATCATATTTGAAGCCATATACTATTCATCCTTCATATTTGGTACACCAGATCGAAGGTTTTATCCCCATCCTCAATGTCATCTTCTTCAAATGACACTATCTATAGCTCTATTCACTGCAAAGGAACGCAATCACGAATTTCTTACATGAATTACAATAATACCACTTTCAAAATTCCTTTGTTCCAAAACCACACCCTCATACTGTCTTAATATATCTCAACCAAAAAAACTATGAGTATCTAATGTTGAAGATTACTTCTTAGAGAAACATGGAATGATTTTCAACATTCATAAATGATAATGCATATATATGTATCAAAATTGATAATAATTTTTATATATTAATTTAAAGAAAATTGGTCTATTGGATTTTATAAATTTAGAAATTGTTTTCTACACCTCGGTTGAGACCCACAAGCTGACTAGTGTATAGTTTTAGGTCCTATGATCATCATCTCTAAAAATATATTCTTTTATTTCAATATCATGCAATGTTTTCAGGTATCAAAACCAATAGATATTTATACAAATATATATAGATGGACCCCCCATCACTATATGAGACCTTTTCCCAAATTCATCCTCTCTTCGTTTTCTCTCAATACCTATACTAAAATTTAAGCTAAACCATTGGCTTCACTCATTGGAGACCCATGATATAAAAACAACACTCATTCAAACCTGGTTTGGGCACCCAATGTGGGATCCTATCCTCTCAAACATCAATAATGTAATGGGATAATTATTTTTATTTAATAATTATAATATTATATAGTTTATAAATAATTAAAATAATAATATTTTTATGTTTTGTAAATCATTATTTTTTAGATCCACTCCAAATTTTCAAAACCAATTTCAATAATTTGAGTTGTTTCATTATAAAAAAATTTCTATTATATGTATATGGGTTTTTTTTCAAAAACATAATTTGAAATTATTATTTCATTCATGGTTTATTTCAAAAGGATATATCAATTTTATAATAATATATATTTTTTTATAAATTACCAAACCCTTTTTTTGTAATAGTGTTTGATTTCATTTTTTTTAAATTATAAATATGTTAATAGAATTATTATTTAAAAAATTATTATTTTTATGTAAGTAAGAATCTATACTTCAAAATTTTTATTTAATTTATTGAATAATAACTAAAATTAATACTTTCATCTGATTAATTTTTATTACTTTGCTACTAGTTATGTTTAGAAATGATGTGTGCAATCAATTAAATTCAAATTATGTGAGTCATTCAAAATATAAATTTTATTCTTTATTCAAATATGAATTTTTAAATTAATAATTTATATCATTTCATGTTCTTATATTCTAGTTATAATTTTTTTATTGCCAAAATATAATTTAATGTCATCGCCTTTTTCATTTTTTGTTCATTATAAAACATTAATTTCATTAAAGATCAAAATTAATAACTTAAATTATATATATTAATGATGTTTCAAGCATTTGTTAGTATAATTATATATGTACATATAATTATGTATATAAACATTTTTTATTATATTCCATTGTATGAATTATTTTTTATAATATCTATTATAAATTAATGATTTCTCAAAATGAATTTAAATGAAAAAATGGATTTTTCTCAATGAATGTATTTTTCAAATGCTTATTTTATATAAAAATATTTTTTATATAAAATAATTTATATATTTTTTAAAGGATATAGTAGTGTAAAATAATATTAAAAATGAAACTGTAATGATATTTTTTTATTTAAACTCAGCATTGCGTTGCTAAATGTGATCATGAGGAATGTGGAGTTAATCAAAGACCTCATGTGGTCACTATCCAAAAGATCTCTAGAAAATGGATCTATACAGTTATTAAGGGTTTCTGATAAATATTTATTTCAAAAAGAAATTATTATTTTCAGAATGAAAATATTTTAAAGCATATAAGATAAATATGGGTATTTTGAATGGTGAATATACCATGGTAAAAAATAAAAACAATTTTTTCATCAAAATATGTATTTCTATATGTTGCAATATTTTAAAAAAGGTTTGAAAAATAAATTTTGTTTTCAGAAAATTTTTAATTTAAATTTGCTAATATAAAATTTAATGACACTTATTTTTTAATATATTAAATTATATTGTTATATGTGTATTTTTTGGAAGTGGTTGTGGAGACAGTGTTAGACAACGAGGCCAAGTGAATCCTACATTAATATTTGGAATTTATAAAATATATTAATATCACAATTCAAAAACAATTTATGGAATTTTTTTAATTCATAAATACAGGCTTGAATAAAAAATATGAGGCCTCCATTGAGGTCAAATCATGAGTTTTAACATATTCTTGAGTACAATTTAGAGCATCTTAAATATTTGGGTTGATATCCAATGCCGGTGATTTAATAAAATAAATAAAATAAATTGTTTTTCTATTAATTGATTCAATGAACTAATTTAATATATATTGATATATAGATATGGGGAAATATTACATTCAGACACATAATCGTGGACACATTTGAGAGTTTTTCAGAGGGTTATTCATAGAAAAATAACCACCTGATTGTGGATCACTGGTTGTGTGAATTGGAATTCAAAGATATCATTAAAGAAAATTTCATGCACACATTCTTCATTAGTTATCGATCTACCTGTGGGTAGAAAAAAAATATTAAATGGTTTAATCATATTAGTATTATCTTAAGATGAACATGAATCATTTGAACAAAGGATTGACTCATTGTTTGATCATATTATTGGTGCATGATTAATTTTATGGATAATCAGGTGAAATTTATAATTATATTAAGGATATTCATTTGATTAACTAAGGGAAAATGGTAAATACAAATCTGAATATGGACAAGGTTATTTCAATTTATTGTGAGTCATGGTTTTCTTGTAGATTTATTCATTCATTTATCACTTTAATTCGTGGTGTCTCGAATATTGATGAATAAAAGATAAATAATAATTGTGGACATGTTTCATAATGAATCCGACTTTTTTCAAATAATTTTTATCAAAAAAAATGATGCTATCATCCCAAGATTATGGAGAAGTTTGTTTATAACTAGATCAAGGATATGCATGTTATTTTTCAATTGTATTATGATGACAATAAATTGGGATGATTCCCACAAAACTAAGATGGATGATAATTGAATCTATCATGATGATTGAGCTCAATTGACCTAGATCTTCAAACCCTAGGTGGGATTTGATGTTTAACTAGTAGAGAAGGTAGTACAAGCATATTTGGAGGATAAAACTATTGTTCTAGGAATACCAATAGTACATGACATGTATTCTTGTATTATATGTAATTTGGGGCTCTCAATATAGCACAAGGGTTTCCATGGAGGATATGAGTATGAAATAAGAATGTAATAGCTTTCACATGGCATGAGACCCTCACCTAGAACCACACGATGTACATAAGTATAAAAAGGCACATTCTAAAGTATAAAATCTCAGACATTCCACGTCATCAAACATGGACCCAACTATTGAAAATGAACACAGGAAGAGCCACATATCTGAATACATTCAATAATACACAGACTCAAACATTTCGTGTACATAGAATCTACCACAGACATGGGTTTCTAACATGATACAAAGATATAACCTGTTCCAAAGGGATATTCCATGTACTTCCAATACACACCAATTTCTACTTCCCATATAACTTCGAATCCTTATCATATTTATCTTGAACATATTTCATTAGGGAAAATTCCCTTGATTAGTTTCATTTTGGCTTTGCTATGGATTCTCTTTCTATGCATAGGATAGAGATCCCATTTTAGGAACTTTAGTCTTGCATTGTGTTATTTTAAATAATTCCATGCAAAGTGTACTGAGATTGTCTACATCATCATTTTAAGAGGTGCAGTTCTTTATATCATCATGAATATTACAATATGGTCATCAATCCCCAACATAGAGATAAAACCATGTTTTGGTTGTTGTTTTACCCCATGAACCCTGGTGCGATGCCTATTTTTGTATCAATATATTCACACATCTAGTGTATACATCCTATTGGGAGTCCTAAGGTACATTACATATCAAATGTACTTCATAAGATCCATATGGATCCTGAAGTATATTCTCCAAGAAGAGTTATATGTGATACAATTGAGGATGAATCCTAGACTATTAGTACAATTTTCATCATATTCCTAGACTGTGTGTATACTATTTGTATATCAGTATAATTATGTTTTATGTTTTGCCATATACGATTGATGAGGTAACTATTATTATTCCTAATATATGATTAGTGATTTCTGGGATTACTACTGATTATATTTGTAATCACCCATTCGTGGAGTTTTCTTACACATGCCAGGTCTTAAATAGACATTCATCATTTTGACAGAGTCCTAGAAGGAGCTGTAAATAGAGGGGATTATTGATCAATATAGACTGCAGTGAGTAGCTATGGTTCCATATAATTTAGTAAAAACTCACTTTAGAGGTTTTAATGGATTTATTTTTATTTTTTGTAGGTCTTTACTTGGACATTTTACTTTCAATTGGTTGTTTTCATACACTGATGGATTAATTATTTATGTATGCATTCTTGGACATTTGTTTTCATTTGATCGTTTTATTTCCTAGGAGATATCATTATAAGAAAATTTTTATTTTGGTATTTCCATCCATGTGTTTCATAAGCCTACCTGGTGCTATTCACTAGCCATTGACCATCTACTTGCAGGATTTGGGACATCACTATATTTTCCCCATTAATATGGTCTTAAGTGATTGGTATCAGATGTGTCCATTCTATCATAGGATATGATTATCTAATATTGGTTTGGGGGAAAATGTTAAATTTTTTTATGTTAATCTATCTAGATGGGTTCTCTAATGTTGGTATTTATGTTGACATAACCACACACTAGGTCTTTGTCAACCTCCATCAAGACACAATACATGTGGAAACTAGTTTTGTGGAAAACATTTGTACATGCATTATATATTAATGGGTTGTGGTTTCCATTATATTCATGATTCAGATATCAAAATATAATCATTAAATATGGTATATCATTTTTGTTACAAGATTCCAATGTGATGTTTTCTATCTAGGATTATATATTTGGAGCATGAGGATTATCCCATCTGTGATGATAGTTTAGTACATAGAGCAATTAAATAGTTGTTTCCATAGGGTGATTAAGCTTTCTTTCCACATCCTATTAATCAACAAATAGTACTCATAGTATATGTGGATGAGGTGTCAATACTTAGTATGATTCATGGGTTTCAATGAAATTTACCCATCATTTTTGGAGGGAATACCAACACACAAGAATCTGTGGATTATCAAAAGGGAGTGACGTGAGTCTTCCTCCTTATCATAACACATAATGACTAATTGTTGGTCCTGAGAGTGAGCCTTATTTATGGACCTATAGGATGGTGGAGGGACATAAGTACCTAGTCATATGATTAGGTGACTCTATTATGGTCAAGGATTTGGTGTCTTTTCAGATAGGAGTTTTCTATGGGTATTTTTAGGGATGCAGGAATTATGTATATTCTATAGAATCAGTGGGGTTGAAAACCTATATCAATGTATTCATTCAGGTTCACCATCCTCTCTCAGCACACAATGTATATGGTGTTTGATAAGATCACTCAGGCTTGGACCCTTGATCATGGTATACATAAATACATATGGGGAAACATGATTCCTATATACATTCCTATATAGGCTAGGGATTTATATTATCCTTTGGTGGTCATGAATTATAGGATGAGAATACATAGATAGTTCGTGTTGATAGTGGTCGCATAGAAGGTATGACTATGGTTTCATGTAGTAGACATCAGATACATGGACCTAGATGTGTGAGATGTTTCAGTAGGTTATCTCATGATAGAGGGGGTAGTAGTTTAGGGCTCACTGGTTGGATCTAATTAGCCTTGTTAGAGGAGATTCTACTCTTATGTCGCACTTGGAAATATTTCATGATATTATCTAACAGATCAGGAATAAGATAGGGATAATGTTAAAGATACTCTTATGATGTGTTATAGATAGGAGTAGGATGGTCCACAGGGTGTCATATTTGGAATATAACTTGGAATGAAGTTGTTGGAGATAGATGTTATTTCATGATACCAACACGACCATTGGTTTTAGAATATATTAAATGGAAAAAGGGGATATTTTTGATAGAAGATTTAGGTAGCGAAGACATATAATCTAGAGTATCTATGGATGATATGATGTAAGATATGTTACTGTTATACATTTTATGTTGTACTGATAGTCATGGGTGTGATTCATTTTATTATTTAAACTTATCTAGTTTAAGAAATATATATTATGGTGCAACAATTAGCTCTAACATTTCACTTGAAGATTCCTATTAGATATGACCAAAAGATGAAAAATAATTCCACTGGTGTGCCCATACTCTTTGAGTTGTGGGTTTTCGGTGGGACCTATTTTGTAAAAGTGATTAGGCTTTAGAAAATCATATTAGTTAGGGATAGGGTATCCATAAATCATGGATATAAAATATATTTTAGGTATATGAAGAGGTGTTTCAATAGTGATGCTATGTGGTTTTCCATTTTGATGGAAAAGGAATCCTCAGAATAGAATGATGGACTCACACATCAGAGGGAGAAGTCGATCACTCATAATGTGGATATAATGACCCTTGGTGGAGTGGATGTTAGGAGTTTTTTTAACTATAGTAGTGGTAGAGTATGAATAAGTATAAAATAAACACATGAAAATATTATATCACGTCTAGGTGATAAAAAATATACATTAACCTACACCTCTTAGAAAAAAAAATATATGCAACTTCATATCAGATGCATCCCACAGAGAATAGTGATATGACGGTGCAATTTTTGGACACGCAAAAGAAGATCCAAGATATAACAAATAATTCACCCTAGATATCCCTAGATTCTTTCCTCAAGTAGGTGGATGGGAGATTGATGTTTTTTGGGGATTATTCCCCCCAAAACCATGTGATAATAAAAACACATATCCACTCAAATGGACTTATTGTACCTTTGATCAGTTGAGATGGGAATAGTGGTTGTCAAAGATTTACCCAATATCAAGATACAATTATAATAGCTATGAGATTAGGATATAAAGAATACAATATTTAGATGTCACTAACGTCAATATGATTTCTTCATGATTCCCCTTTCCATGAAGAAAAACCCCAATAACAGTTCATGTGACTCCGGAACATGGTACTTTAGACTTTCCATGATATTTTTGTGGTAGAATTCATCAATGAAATTCTATTGTACTTATTGTATTAGTAGGTGGCCACGAGACACTAGAGGAAGGGTCAAGAAATAATTAATGAGAACCATATTTATGGGAATCTCATGAAGATCTAGTTCTAGGATTTCCACTATTTTAGAGTTGTAATCTCAGTACATGGTGAAGTTCTAGAATTATTAAGGGCGATGGTGGTGGTCACATTGTAGCCACTAAATAGTGTGATGGGTGTGTGGAGCTTCCTTGTGATAGTAGGATACCATTATATATTAATTCCTCATTTTTCAAAAATATCATCTCACTTGAGAACTTTGAATAGAAAGAGGTAACCATTCATGTGTACATATAAGTTCTAATTGGACTTCCAAGAGTTATGGAAAAAATTGATGACCGTTTCCAACCTGATTTTTAATAGGTTGTATAGTACATAGTGTCTGTGATGTATCTGAAATAGGGCTAGGATGTGTTTTCATATAGAGTTATGTGGTGATTTAATATGTTTCACCTCAGTTGATACTAGATGAGAAGAACTATATGATGCATGATCTTGAGTTAACAGTGGATTTCATTGCACTAATGATGTGGAACACTACCTTATCGGAATGTGTATTATCATATACCCATTCCAAAATATACTGATGGAAATATTCTCATAAAAAATTTATTCCAATGATAGATAGTTTATAGATAGAGTTCATACATGACTATGAATTAATAAAAATCTGTACATTTGAAAAGGAGGATGTGGTAGTAGATTCCCTCATCATAATATCATATTCAATTTTTTTAAGCAATGTATTAGGGTAGTTATACTCAATGTTTTTATAATTTATGAATAGTAATGGATTAGTTTACCTTCAGTAGATACATATTACCTTGATTATTTTCCTTCGATTTTGGGAGGCACATCATGGGAATAAATCTATGATAACCTAAATTCGTAGATATCCACTAGAAATAAACCTATAGAATTTTCTAAAGGTGATGCGAATGTCATTTTTTTATAGATGAATGATGGAACATGTTATGCTAAGGGAGTGGTTACTGGGGAATTTCAATACTTCACTCTTAATGATACTTCTTGGTGTTGAGAAGATGTAACATGACTATTAGTGGTAGTTCTGGTGGTTAGGGGTAATTAAGAGATTTGATATTTTTTCTCTAGGTGCTTTACATGTCCCATGTGAAGGCTGATAACTAGGTTCCTATTGGATTATCTCATTCTAATATGGTGTTAGAATGGATGTGGTATGTGATATAAGTGGAATTTTTATAGGGTTAACGCATGAATCCGAGCCACACAACTCCATATGTGTGATAATAGAATGACTCACTTGGTTAAAAAACAATATAGATATAAAATAGAGGGTTTTTTAAAGAACATGGGACATCTCGATGTACTGAAGATAGTCAGAATCCAAAGAGTTCACTCAATAGTTATTTTAATCAAGAATATTATTTCACATCTCAGTTATGGAAGGGATTGTAGTAGGACTTTTGGACTCAGTTGAGTTTGTTCATAAACATTTTACAAAATGACTAAAGGCTAGACTGAGAAGACCATTCACGTCCTATAAAAAATTTTATGGGTTTTCAATTTAGACATTGTTTATAGTTGCGAGGATCACCTACCATTGTTGGAATTTTCATTCAATAACAACTACCATTTCACAATCCCAAAGACATCATTTGAAGCCTTATATGGGTGACCCTATGGGTCACCACTATGATGGAATGACACATGGGAGATGGAACATTTAGGCCCAATAATTGTATAAACTATGAATAGGAAGTAGATGATCTTCTAGTAGCCTATTTAGGACTACACAGAACCATAAAATATCCTATGCGAATTGATGATATAGGTTTTTGGATTTGAGGGTGGGAGTATTTTTCTACCTAAGTGTCAAACAATTGATTTGGGTTGAGAATATTTTGTTGGGATGAAAAATTAGTATAGTATTCATTGTCCCATTTCAGATACTTCATAGAGATAGTGAGGTGTAATAAATCTTTGATATGCTTCCATAGATAGATTGAGTACACAAAATCATCCACTTGTCAATACGTAATAGTTATGGGCATGACCCATCACAATTTATCATCTATGGTGAGTTAGAAAAAATTAATGGTTAAACATTTATTGAGTTCTTAATATATGTTGAGGTTTGATATAATATGATCCTATGATATTCAGTGATTAATCTGGTTTGTGTATGGTTCTAGCATGATACTTTTTAAGAGAGAACATAGGAGTAAGAGACATAGATGCCTAGAATGCAACCACATCTATTTGTAGAGCTTATAGTTTTTGGAATACCAACACATAAATTCCCTGGGTGGGGAGAATTTAAAAATACATAATTTTCTATATATTAATTTAGAATTTTTTATTGATATGAGATGTGACAGAGTGAGATTTTGTGGCCATGTGTGCCTAGAATTATTTTTTTTTGAAATATTTTAAATCTATTAAATATTAAACGTTGAAATTTTTTCTAAAAAATAGAAATAACACATAAAGAGTGGTTTCAATCATAATTATGAGGCCTCTATTCAGTTGATATCATCTCTTTTATCCTACATGATTCTAGAGTTGTTGTCCTGAGAACCAACTGTTTGTACTTGGATTACATGAATGTATAATTATTACATATTGTTCATTTTTTTCATGACTATAATATAATAATGTCCTAGAATATTTGATGCATTAATAAGGTCATAGCAGATCCCCGCTATGATGAGATCCTTGAAATGCTAAAACAATATTCATAAATATAGTTCTATTGTTGGATTACATACTATGATAGGACACATAGTAGACAGACCATCATGCGTGAGTACTCATAAGAAGATGAGACTCTCTCTCTTAGAGTTCTCACTTGGTAATCTCCAAGATGGGAGATTATGAGAACTGACCCACTAGTAGTAATTCCACATGTCCTGGTGTCATTGGATGATTCTATCTGCGAGTATGTGTAATAGACCATAGAATAGAATATTATAATTAACACATGTCATGACTCACACACTTAGATTTTCTGATGAAAACTGTCACGTAGACAGTTTTCGGGAAGTAGGGTATGTTGGGTTCGTCACAAATAACATGTTGTTAGTTGATAAGTCGAGGAAGGATTTTCCCTTCTATATTTATGGAAGTAATTATCTTAGTCCCTATGATTGAAATAGAACTGTCTCCCAAATTCCCCTCCATGGTGTAACGGTGAATTTATTTCTGGAAGTCAAAGAATGACAGATCAAGCATATAGGTTTCTGATACTACCATGAAACCTACTTGATGAGAAATTGAGACAAAGGGATTAAATTACACAGTGAGCGTTCGTATGAGGTCACGCATCAATGAGACATCAATGTTTTTCTCTTGGGCGCCTTGACTTGTTGCTAGAAAATAATCTTGAACATTTGGCAAGCCCGCCTAATGCCAACAAGAAAAAGGCATAGAGGGTCACACAAAAAGAGTATCCAAGTATCTAAAGTAGAATAAAGATTATTCTTATATGTGGTTTAAAAATTATTCAAGGAAGCCTAAATCATTTTAATGTTGGAGGATGAATAAAATTAAAACATGTACATGCAGTGTATTAATGATTACAAGACATGTAGTTTTTATTTTTAAAACAAGTACACACTGTTTATTAATGATTACACTCCAGTAGTTTTTAATTTGGAAAAGAAATGAATAAATGAAAACAATATATACACGCCATGTACATTGAATGTACACATCATGTTGTTTTCATTGAAAAACAAGTGCATGCCATGTATTTATGATTACACGCCGTGTAGTTTTTCTAGTCAGGATTTTGAGGAAATAATATCATTATGTTAAATGATATTTATTATAATCAGTGTGGGCACATGTCAAGGAATTAAGAACTCGACATGGGGTTTTCAAAAGAGTTATTGAAATAAATAAAATGCATAACGTGTTTATTTATTGTCTTAACTTTACAACCTCAAACCTGATTATAAATATCCTCACAACCCAACTCTTTTCCTATGATAATTGTTGTGAACAACAATTATGGATAATTATCTAATGACTGAAAGAACTACATCCTCCAATAACACTATCAAAACCGAGAGTGATCCACCTCCACCAGATCAAGGCGATCTAAGGTGGACAATGCAAGAAATGTTTTCTCCATGCTAGCACCTGGGGACTCCTTTGGTGACGTCCAGAGATACGTGGTGCACATGTGGATCACAGCTTGAGGAAGTCTACATTTCGATTCTGTGATGCAATGATGAATAACATCGAAACATGATCAAGAATATCAAAGAAAAAAGAACACCCAAAAGGTACATCATTTCAATTAATTAAATTAATTATAATGAACATGTGATGATCCACTTTTGTGGTTCCGAGACCATTCTTCTTATTTGTCTATTTCTGTGAATCGATCTGTGGAGACCAACGTTTATCACTTTATTGATCATGGATTGATCATTGCTAATGACAAAAATCCATGTTGGCACATCCACCAATGAGCTTCCTCTGTGTCCGGAACCTTCGATTGGTATCATAGGGAGGATACAACGTTGATTATAGTTATTTAATTTTTGTTGATAATTTACGCATATATATTTGATTCAATTCAAGATAAATTGTTCTATGAAATTGACTGAATGATATATATTCTATCTCTTCGTTTCATGATTCACATCACAGAAGCAAACTTTTAATATGAATTTTGATTAAAATAAAAACGAGAAACTGATCTGGAGGAGCCACTCTTTCTATCTGTACACCACAAGAATACACAGCGTGTAGTGAAAACTACACGCCCTATACTTAGGATCAACGAACTGGTACTGGTCTTCCAAACCATGTCGTGTGAATTGAGTATACCTAAATATTTATTACACCATGTTGACCAGAACTGAATGGCACGTGGAAACCTGAATACACGGAGTGTATGTTGAATCGACACGCAGTGTAGTCCGATCCGACCTAGGTGAAACAGTGTACAAGGGGAAGCCATGTGCCGTGTACCGGGGATTTCTAGGTCGGTAACCTCGTAACAAGAATGTACACACCATGTTAGATTAATCTATACACTGTGTACTCCAAAATTTCTAATGTACCGAAAATATGCCAAATCCCACGACCCGTACATTGGATAAATGGTGAACAGAAATACACACCACGTAAATATAAATTACACGCCGTGTACTTTCAAAAAATGGAATTTCACTAGGTTCCCTCAAAGGTACGAAGACCCGTACAAGGAATACAGATGAGAAGAATTTCAAGGACATTATGAAAGGAATTTAAGATAAAGAATTGATTAATTAAAAGATCATAATTAATTGAATTCAAGTGAGACATATCATAACTAAAAGAATGACTAAAAGAATTTGAATTCTAAATATGAGTAAATGACATTGCATAGTATTGATGATCAAGAGCTAGAATAATGACCCTTTGTGTGTGTATTTTTTCATTTAAATTTATTTAATTTAAATTTGTTGGCCTATGAGCCTTCGTCCAATAAAATGTAGGGACTGTGTGCCCATGGTTTTTTTAATGTAATCCACATATAATGGAGGATCTCCCAAGCCAGAGGATATGGTTCAAAATGCTATGATGAGGCGAAACCAACACAAGAAGATACAATGATGCACATCAGGGATCTACAAAACATGAACCATCAGGTTCGAGGTGTTTTTCCCACGTTCAGGATTACCTTATAAAAACTGCTGGATAAGCTAACCAATAGAATATCATGATCATGCCATATTATTTTATGTCTATCTGATTGCATGGTTTATATATTTTGTATGTTTTGTTGCAATCAAATAAATAATGAAATAGAAAAGAATGCAATGATGGAATAAAATAAAAACATGACTATGCGTAAAAATTATTAGAACATTGTTAATCACTTAAACAAGAATCACTAAATATTAATAGGAATTTGATAATGAGAAACTATGACTAAAGGATTAAAATCCCTCAAATACCATATTACGTCTGACCAAGCCTTCTGTTACTTGATTAAGGGCAGGACTCAATAACACGATTTGTTGGACCAACCCTTGTTGGGACACTAACTCTTATAAAAGAATCCATTATGAAAGGTTTTAGATTGACATAACCATATTACATCAATAGGATTAGCCCTTGCTAGACATGGAGTAATATTGGAGGCAAGAGTCGAGGAAATCTAATTTATGATTTTAGGATTGGGGAGTCCACTCAATAGATAAAGGAACTATATGCTAATATTTGGAAAAGACCAACCTTCCTAAATGTCATTATATAGCTTGAACAAACCTTGTTGGGATTATGAGAAGGGGAATATGGATCCTTTAAACTAGAATTTCAAAGCAACTATACATTTCGAGTTCAATGGAGAGGGGCATTGGGAATTGATAAAATAGTGGGAGACATAAAAAATTTATTATTTCTTATAAAAAGGAAATCATGAAAGTGCTGATAAATCTGCTCTTTTAATTTCTAAAATCGAAATTAAAAACCTGTCAACCACATTTTCTTTGCGATCAATTCTGTATAAAGACATCATCCTCACCAAGTGTAACTTTCAGGGATGGTTTAGGGGCCTCCGAGTTATCATACACTGTGAATGAAAGTCTTACATGCTGGAGTCCTCACTTCCTGATTCTCCTACCCCAGGGGTGAGTGATAAAGACTTCCTGTTCTATGATCAACATTTTAGTAATGCACTCAATGTTCAATGTTTGATGCAAACATAAAGGTCTAGTGAGCTCATGAATTCTCATTAAGACATGGATGCCTATAGCATTCTCAAGCACCACCATGGCCTAATCCAGGAGAGAGAAATAAAAGAAAGGTTTGATATATCCGAGGCTCTATTTCAATGTAATCTTAGAGAGCGGTCCCCAGCTAGGCCTCATGTTGTCAAGATCATTGTCTACATAGAGCACTAGAAGTTTCTAGGGTTTAAACACCCCGAATAACTAGTTACCGATCACATTTTTTCATCAGTCCCCCAGAGATTCTCTAACTTTTTAGTGAGGTTCAACATGATCAACATTGAGAATTCTATGTCTGATCTTCTTATTATCATTTTCCAAGTGGACAATGACATGAAGAGTGAAAATAATTCTGTACTAATGGTGAATAAAAGGAAAGGGAAGGAGAAGAACATTGGGCTAAAAGCTTCTTCAAGGCCTTCGAGGAAATGGAAGATAAAAGGGGACACAAGAGAATATGAGGCTATTTTTTTCGCATGTGGCTAGAAGGGCCACTAGAAGAAGAACTACACCCAACCAAGGAAGCAAGGGGAATCTTTAGGTGCATTTTCTATCGAATTCAATCTATCTATTTATACTAATTGGGTATTAGATACTTCTTTTTGGTGCTCACATATGTATCCAAATATAGGAACCATGTAGATTTAGAATGATTGATGAAGGTGAGGTGGATCTATGAGCATCCAACGGAGCCGGACTTGTTGCTGTAGTTGTCAGAGACTACCACCTCACATACCCTACTTAGATGTTCTTGGTTTTGAAAGGATGTTATAATGTACCCTATGTAACCAAAAAAATTATTTCAGTATCCAAATTAGATAATGATGAATTCATATTCATGTATGGATGTGGATGTTTCTACTTATATTAAGATAACATTTGTTTGGGAAGGGCACATTTATATAACAGACTTTATGTGTTATACTACACAAACCAAGTAATGGTAATCGATGACCTAATTAATTCACATGACTCATACCACACACAACATTGGCATCACCGACTAGGTCTTGTCAATGAGAAAAGTTTGACAAAATTACATCAAGATGGGTATTTAGATTTTTTTTGAAACTAAAACCACTTGGTGTATGTCATGCTTGTCTACAAGGAAAAATGACTAAATTCCCATTTAGTGGGAATGGTGAAAGGGCTAAAGTGATTATAGAATTAGTTCAAACATATTTATGTGAACCATTTCCAATTGATGCAAGGGGTGGGTTCTTGTACTTCCTAACTTTTATTGATGATTTTAGTAGATATGGATATATTAACATAATGAGGTATAAGTCAGATTCTTTTGATCGGTTCAAAGAATACAAGAATGATGTTGAGAATTATCTTGGTAAGAATATTATGAAACTACACTCAGATAGAGGAGGATAATATCTTAATCAAGACTTCAATGATTTTTTAAAGTAGTTTGGAATTCTATCTCAACTCACTCCACGTTACATTCCATAGTGGAATGGTGTAGGATAATGGAGGAACCATACCCTGTTTGACATGGTAAGATCAATGATGAGTCATTAGAGTCTTCCATTATCCTTTAGGGGATACACAGTACAAACAACAGCACACATATTAAACCAAGTACAAACTAAATCGCTAAATGGTATTCCATATGTGTTATGGAGTGGACGCAAATCCATGTTGTCAAATTTACATGTGTGGGGTAGAGAAGAATTTTTTAAATCCTCTTCAGGTATCAAACTTGCACCCAGAGGCACAAAGTCTATCTTTATAGGTTATGCTAAGGAAACAAGGGAATATTACCTATACAACCCTTTAGATAAAAAGCTTACAGTGGAAAGACACACCATATTCCTTGAGAGGGAGCACATATCCAAAATAGATAGTGGGAGCGAGATAGTATTCTATGAAGTTACGGCTCATGATACATAGGATTTGGTACAAGAATAAATTCCACAAAGCCCCATGGAAGAACAATCTGTCCCAGAGACACAAGAACTGCGTATGAGCATGAGAGAGGTAAGAGAACCAGAACGATATGGTTTTCATGTCACCGAGGAGAGTGACTCATTATTGGTTGACAATAATGATCCTCTTACCTACAAGGAAGTAGTTGAAGTCATAAATGTCACCATGTGGCAAGAAGAAATGAATTCTAAAATGGATTCCATGTACTAAAACCAAGTATGTATTTTGGTAGATCCTCTTGTTGTTGTAAAGCATATTGTTAATAAATGGGTATTCAAGAAGAAACTGGACATGGAGGGAAAATGCATTACCTATAAAGCACGACTGGTTGCAAAAGGATTTAGACAGCGTCAAGGCATTGACTATGATGAAACATTTTCACCGGTTGTGATGCTGAAATCCATCAGAATCCTATTGGCCATTTCCGCCTACCATGACTATGGAATTTGTAAAGTGGATGTCAAAACAACATTCCTTAATGGGAACCTCTAGGAAGATGTCTACATCGCACAAACTGATGGGTTTTTGACTCCAAAGGATTCTAATAGGGTATGAAAGTTGCAGAAATACATTTATGGATTAAAGTAAGCATCAAGGTCATGGAACATTGGTTTTGATGAAGCCGTAACATAATTTGGCTTTGTCGAGAATTAATATGAGTCTTCTGTCTACAAAAGGTTTAGTTGAAGTGCAATCATCTTCCTAATAGTATATGTTGATGACATAATACTAATTGGAAACAAAGTACCTCTCATACAGACAGTTAAGGCATGGTTGAAAAAATGCTTCTCCATGAAAGTCGTTGGTGAGGTAACATATATTCTGGCGATCAAGATCCATCATGATAGATCTAAGAGAATGTTGAGCCTAAGTCAAAGTACGTAAATTGACAAGATATTTAAGAGATTCCGTAAGGAACAGTCCAAGAGGGGATTGTTTTCGGTGTCACATGGCATTCATCATTCCTAAAAAATGTGTCATCAGACACATGTATAAAGAAAGAAAATAGAAATGATCCCTTACACTTCCGTGATTGGTTCAGTCATGTATTCTATGCTATGTACAAGGATAGATGTTGCATACACATTAATTGTGGAAGGCAGATATCGATCTAATCCAGGAGACCACCATTGGTTGGCAGTCAAGACTATCTTTAAGTATGTAAGGAGTACTAAGGATATGTTCATGTTTTATGGAGGAGATGAAGAACTAGTCTCCAATGTCCATGTAGATTCTAGTTTCCAGATGGATCAAAATGACATGAATTCACATACTAGATACATCTTCATTTTAAAAGGAGGTGCAATGAGCTAGTAGAGCTCCAACCAAAGCGTGGTCGCCGATTCTACAGCAATGTGTGAGAATATCGCATCTTATAGGGAAACTTAATAATCAGTATGGATGTGAAGATTCATCCATGATCGGGATGTAGTACATAGTAGCAATGATCCTATCACACTCTATTGTGATAATACAACAGCAGTGGCACTTGAAAAAGAGTCAAGGTCACATCAGTGGAAAAAGCACATACATCAAAAGTATCATCTCTTGAGGGATTTTTCATAGAGAGGTGAAGTTGCAGCGAGCAGTATTTCCATAGAAGACAAAATGGCGGACCCCATAAATAAAGCCTTGACTTAGCAGAAACATGATCATCATGTGAGGTCTAGTAGACTAAAAGTCATAGGCAGTTGACTCCAGTCCAAGTGGGAGTTTTTTAGAGTTGGTGTCCTGAGAACCAATAATTTTTAATTTGATTACTTGAATGTACACTTATTATATATTGTTCATTATTCTACATTAATATAATTATATAATGTCCTATAATATTTGTTGCATTAATATTGTCATAGAAGATCCTCGCTATGATGAGAACCTTGAAATTCTATAACAATATTCTTAAATAATGTTCTACAGTTGGATGAAAAACTATGATAAGACACATAGTATACAGACCATCATGTGTGAGTAATCATAAAACGATGAGACTCTATCTCATGGAGTTCACACTTGGTAATCTCCATGATGGGAGATTATGAGAACAGACCCACTGTTGGAGTTGGTGGCCTAGAACCAATTGCTCTGTACTTTATTAATTAGTAAAATCCTTATCACATCTTGATTGTTCTTCTGCATGAAAATGCATGTGATAATGTCCTATGGACAACTGTTGCATTAAAGGGTCATAGCGGATCCCTGCTATGATGAGAACCCAAAAGTTCCATAACACTATTCTTGAATATATGTTCTATGTCCAAATGATATTATTTGAGGGGCACAAATAATATAGGTCATTTGGGGTGAGGACTCATAAAACATTGAGGCACCTTCTCAAGGTGTGTGCCCTTGGTAATATCCTGGAGGATATTATGAGAACGAGACCCGCCAGTAGGAAATATACATTTCGTAGTGTCATTGGATGTTCCTATCTGCAGACGTGTGTATTGGTCCTTAGACATTAAGATTATTATTAATGGGTATTACAACTCGCGCACATAGATGTATTGACGAAAATTGTGATGACACACTGTTCGCGGTGAGGTAGGATATGTTGGGTGTGTCATGAGTAATACTACATTAATAGATAATACGAGATAGGATTTGTCCCTTCTGTTCTGTAACGGAAGTAGATATCTCAGGCCCATTGATGGAATTGATATAGCCTAAATAAATCCATGGACATGGTAAAGTATGGGCGAGTTCAATTCCGGAAAGTCAATGAATGAATAATCGAGCACATGGATTGATTGAACTAGAATGCAACCTGCTTGATTAGAGATATAGAGGAAAAGGGCTTATATTACACGGTAAGCATTCATATGAGGTGACACTTCATTGCAGAATTAACTTCTTTTTCTATGGGATCCTTAGAATGTTTCAAGATGCTAACCTTGGAATTTAGGTAGGCTCCGCAAAATGCCACTGATAAAGGGGCCTAGAGGGTCACACACTAAGTGTGTCCATGTATCTCGATTAAATATTAATTTAACAAGTTAAATAAATATTATTCCCGAATGTGGTTTAATAATTATTTAATGATGCCTGATTGCATTTATTTTGACACTAGTTATTCGAGAGAATTTATTATGGGAAAAATAAATAATTTATTAGTGAGTAATGCAGTTACATTTATTTAAGAAATACAATCTTTACTAACGGACTAATTAATATGGTGGAGGAAACAAAGGAAAGTGTAAAATAAAAGTACACATCGTGTATATTAAATATACACGCCATGTATTTTTATGGAAAACAATTACACGAAGTGTATTAATTATTAAACGCCGTGTAGTTTTTCCAGTCGTGATTTTGAGGATATAATATTGTTTTATTAAATGATATTTATTATAATCTGCGTGGGTGAATGTCAAGGAATTAATAATTCGACATGGGGGGTTTTCAATAAGAGTTAATGAAATAAATAAACTACGTGAAATGTTTATTTATTATCATTACTCTATAACCTCAAAGTCGAATCTAAATATCCTCACAACCCCAACACTTTTCCAAAATCCTTATGCACAACAATTCTGGAGAATTCATTCAAGGTCGAAAGAACTTCTTCCTCCAAGAACACTCTCAAGACTGAGAGACCAATGCGATCAAAGTTGGACAATGCAAGCAAAGGTTATTCTGCGCTAGCACCCAAAGATACCTTCAGCGACGTCCGGAGATACATTGCACACGTGTGGATCACCACTAGAGGAATCCTACACATGGATTCTATGACCTAATGACAGATCACAGAATCGTGACTGGAGACATCAACATAGAAAGAATTCCAGCAAGGTAATTCTTGTGAATTAATTAAATTAATTATAACCAACATATAATGATCATATATCTATGGTTTTTGGATTCCCTCTTAATTTTTTCGTTCTCTGTTCCATTCCAAAGATTCAGCGTTGACATTGTGACAGATCTCATATTGAATGTTCTTTAAACATTAAAATTAAAGTTGGGAAAACCCACCTACATTCTTCTGCTGCACCCAGAACCTATAAGTGGTATCAAAGGGGTCATATCATAGATTATAATTATTTATTTTTCCATTGATTTTTTACTCATTAAATAATTTAGTTATTTCAATTCAAGATAATAATTCTTTAAATATGAATCTCGAGATCTGCTCCTCCTCTATCGTTTCTTGTTCACCATACAGGTACAAATTATTCATTTAATTTTTTATTAAAATAAAATAGAGGATCTCAGCCAAAGGATCCAAATTTTCCTAGTCGTACAACACGTGAATACACAGCATGTACTCGGAAGTACACACCTTGTAGTCTAGGTTCATCCATCGGACTGGTTTGCCGAATCAGGCTATGTATTGATCTTATTTAAGTCATTTATGACAACGTGTGTTGACCAAGAACAGGTGGCACATGATTTCCGGATTACATGTCGTTTGGTCAAATAGAACACAGCTTGTAGTCCCTTCGGGTTAGGGTTGGACCGTGTTCCCCGTACACAAGATTCCTGGCTGGAAACCGTGTAACGTGGAAACTACAAAACATGTGTCCCAGTATACATGCCATGTACACTAAAATTTTCTGAATTACATTTACACGCCATGTCCCAGGGTCTGTGCTTTGGATGGATGGTGAAGAAAAAGTACACGCCATGTAGTCGGAACTACATGTTGTGTACTCAACCAAATTATGCAGATTTATTAAAATTTATTATTATATTATACAAAACCTTGAGACATTTACCATAGTGTTGGCGTAAAGCTGAGGCACAACATGTGATAGGTGTTTTATATATGTCTGTTTAATTTAACATATTCATAATAAATGGTAATTCACAAGGTTTCATCCAATGTAGAAGTTACATACAAGGATAATTTTAAATGAATTTTTTTTTTTTAAATTATGATGGGTAATAATCTCAAGGAAATTCATAAAAGGATTTTAGATAAAAAGGATTGATTAATTAAATATAAATAATTGATTCGAGCATGATTTATCTTATGTGATAACGATTAAAGAATTTTATTCTAATTTTATTTATGCATAAATATCATTACATGTATGGATGATCATGAGCTAGACCAAGACCTTTGTATGTGACTGGTTTCTTTTAATTTATTTATTTAAATTAAATTTGTAGGCCTGCAAGACATCTCCTCATTAATATGTAGGGACTGCATGCCCAATGATTCTTTTGTGTAAAACCCCCTTTTTACCTCTCACCTACGTGTGAGATAATTGCATATGTAATGGATGGAGCTCCCAAACTAGTGGAGGCAGCTCAAGTCAGGATCCAAGGTGAAACCAATCCAAGGATATACAAAGGTGGACAGGTGGAAAGCTGTAAACATGAACTGGAAAGGTTGAAGGTGTTTCTCCACTAGGTATTGGGTTAGTTTATCAACTACTAGATAAAATAACCAATAGAAAATCTCATGATCATAACCTTTATTTTATTTCTATCAGTTTCATGGCTTATTTATTGTGGGTGTGTTGTCTCAATCACACAATTAATTAATTAAACAAGCATGTAAGATGGAACTAAAATAAAAACCTTCTTATGGGTAAATATTTTGATAGACATGGTTAATCACTTATGTATATCCCACTTAATATTAACAAGAATGTAATAAATGATAATAAAATGGAAATTTATGTATAAGGATAAAATCCCTCAAATGAAATATTATGTCACTATAGACATCCATAATCTTGGTTAGAATCGAACCATAGTAAAAATTTCTTGAACATCACTAGTTGGGGTGCTTTTAATTATTGAGGAATTCTAATTCAAGGTTTCGGGATGACTTGACTAGGTTATCATCAAGGGTTGACTGCCACAGCAGGACTTGGTGTGACCAAGAGTCAAAAGTTGATGAAATCCTAAATAAAAGTATTTTATCATTGGGGAGTCCACTAGGCGGATCAAGGAGCTGCGAGTTAGTGCAGTTGGCATTTGTAATGCCTACATAATACCCTTCAACTTGCTTGTCTAAACCTTGTTAGGGTAATATGAAGGGCAATATGGATCCTTTCCAATATAATATTCAAACAACAGAATATTCTGAAGTCAATGGTGAGGGCTATTGGATTTTGATAAAATAGTGGGAGACTAATAAGTATTAATTTATTTATTTGTCTCAGTTTTTTAATAAAGTAATAATCCTTTTATCATCATAAATTGTAGAAACGACAAGAAAATGACATCAAACATATCATTTCGAACCATACTCGAGAAGGAAAACCTTCTCCCAAAACCAATTTCCAAGAGTGGCAGGGGCTTTTACGCATCATCCTTCTCCATGAATGGAAATTGTATGATCTGGAAGAACCTATTCTAGTTGCACCTGGGAAAGAGGCCAATGATGAGGAATTATCTCTCTATATGAAACACATGGATTTGTCCATAGATGTTCCATGTTTCATGCTATCAACCATGTCCAATGAGCCTTTGAAGCAACATGAAAACATGGACACGTATAGCATGATGTCTCTCCATAAGGATCTCTACAAAGGGAAGGCAAGACGGGAGAGGTATGAGATCTCCAATGCTTTATTTACAACTATGCTTGGAGAGTCTGCGCCAGCTGGGCCTCATGTAGTCAAGATTATTGTATACATTGAATTCTTGGAAATCTTAGGGATTAAATTATCGTATGACTTGCGTAGAGATCTTATCATATCATCACTTCCCAAGACCTTCTCTAAATTGACTTTCAATTATAACATGAGCGTCAATGAGAAGAGTCTATCAGAGCTTTTGACCTTGATTCTCCAGGTAGACAAGGACATGAGGCATGAAAAAGCCACAGTCCTTATAGTGAAAAGGAAATGGAGGGACAAGGAAAAGGGCCCAAAGACTTATAAACGGTCAGAATCCCCTGAGCACCGTCCCTCCAAGAAGGGGAAGATCCAGAGGTTGGGTAAGGAATGGGAGGCGGTGTGTTTTACATGTGGCAAGAAAGGCCACTGGAAGTGGAACTACACCCAGAAGCATGGGGATTCTAAAGGTGCATTCGTTATCGAGTGTCATCTTTCTATTTCTACACATTGGGTATTAGATATAGCTTGTGGGTCTCACATCTGTATTCAAATGTAGGAACCAAGTAGATTTAGAAAGATTTCTAGAGAAGAGGTGGATCTTAGATCTGCCAATGGCGCAAGGTTGGCTGCATTGGCTATTGGAGATTACCACCTCTCACTACCGACTGGAATGATTTTGGTTTTACATAACTGTTATTATGTGCCAAGTGTTACCATGAACATAATTTTTGTATCATGTTTAGATATGGATGGATTTTTTTTCAAATTTGGAAATAAGGGCTGTATCTTTTGTATGACCAACGTATGTTATGTTATGGCACATTTAAATAATTTTTTTTATTTATTAAATCATTAAAACCATGTGTTGGAAATTGATAATGAAATAAACTCACATGATCCATACATCACCTAGTTGTGTCATCACTATCTCGGTTATCTGAAAAAGAAACGCTTGAAAAAGCTCTGCCAAGATGGCTATTTAGACACCAGTGAGCTAAAACCACTTGATAGATGACACACTCGTTTACAAGGAAAAATGAACAAGGCTCCTTTCGGTGGACATGGTGAAAGGGCCATAGAGCTTCTAGGATTGGTACACACGAATGTGTGTAGAACATTTCTTGTAGAAGCTAGAGGTGGATATTCATACATCATTACTTTTACTGATTATTTGAGAAGATATGGCTATGTCTACTTAATGAGGTATAAGTTAGAGGCCTTAGAGAAATTTAAGGAATTGAAGAATGAAGTAGAGAATCAACTAGGTTAGAAGATAAGTAAACATCGATCGGATCGAGGTGGAGAATATCTGAACCACGAGGACATCAATCTTTTATGGGATTCTGGGTTTCTATCTCAGCTCACTCCTCCTTATACACCATAGTGGAACAGGGTAAGTGAAATGATGGACCGCACCATGTTGGACATGGTGAGGTTGGTGATGAGTCATGCTAATCTTCCATTATCCTTTTTGGGGATATGCATTACAAACTGCAGCATACACATTAAACCAAGTAACAACTAAGGCAGAAAATGGAATTCCCTCCGTGCTATGGAATAGAAAGAAACCCATTTTTTCACACACACATGTATGGGGATGCGAGGCATTTGTTAAGGCCTCCTCAGGCCACAAACTAGCACCCTAGGGCACAAGGTGTACCTTTATAGGATATCCCAAGGAAGCGAAAGGATATTACATATATAACCCTTCATACAAGAATGTGACGGTCACCAAACATGTTGTCTTTATTGAGAGGGAGCACAACCTCAAGAAGGATAGTGGGAGCATGATTGATTTTGATGAAGTTATTGCTCAAGATACACATGAGTCGGTATAGGAACAAATTAAATAGGTCCCCGTGGAAGAGGTTCCTGAAACACAAGTACTGCGTAAATGCTCAGGAGAGGTAAGGGAACTATAGATATTTTGTATCAAGTCACCGAGGATGGTGAATCATTATTGTTGGACAATGATAAACCTCTCTCCGAAAAAGATGCAGTAGAAAGATCTGAAGCTGCATGATGGCTAGAAGCTATGAATTCTGAGATGGATTCCATGTATTAGAAGAAATTCTGGGTTCAGGTTGATGAGCCAGTTGATGTAAAGACTGTTGGATAAAAATGGGTATTCAAGAGAAATCTAGACATAGAAGGTCAAGTTAGAACCTATAAAGCAAGGCTAGTGGATAAAGGATTTAGAGAGTGTCAAGGAATTGACTATGATGAAACCTTATCGCCAGTTGTCATGTTTAAATCCATAAGAATCATACGTGCCATAACATCTTACCTTCACTATATGGTTTGGTTGATGGATGTTAAAACAACATTCCTTAATGGTAACCTTTAAAAAGATGTAAATATGACACAACCAGAAGGGTTTGTGACACCAGGAGAAGACAAATGGGATTTCATGTAGCAGAAATCCATTTATTGATTAATGAAAGAATCCAGGTCATGGAATATTCTATTTGATGAAGCCATAAATTAATTTTGGTTCATTGAGAATGAATGTGAGACATGTGTTTAAAAGAGGTTTAATGGGAATGCGATCATTATCCCAGTAGTATATGTTGAAGACATATTTCTTTTTGGAAATGATGTACCAGTCTTACGGTCAGTTAAGGAGTGGTTGAACAAGTGTTTCTCATTGAGAGACATAGGAGAAGCAGCCTACATTCTAGGGATCAAGATTATTCGTGATATATCCTAGAGGCTTCATGGACTATGTCAGGGTACATACATTGACAAGATACTAAAGAGATTTAGTATGGAACAATCCAAGTGGGTATTAGTTTCAGTGTCACATTGGCTACATCTTTCTAAGAAAATGTGTCCTCAGACACAACAAGAGAAATATAGAATGAGTAAGATCTCATACGCTTCGACTATAGAATCTATTAGGTATTCCATGTTATGTACCAGGCTTTATGTTGCCTATGCACTGAGCGTGGTAGGCAGATATCAAGAATATCCAGTAGAACAGCATTGGGCTGCTGTTAAGACAATCCTTAAGTATCTGAGAAGAACTAAGGATATATTCTTGGTGTATGGAGGAGATGAGGGGCTTGTCATCAGAGGGTATGATGATGCTGGTTTTCAGACTGATCAGAATGATCTGAAGTCTCCATCTTGACATGTTTTCTGTCTCAATGGAGGAGCTGTGAGATGGGAGAGTTCAAAGCATCTAGTTGTCGTCGATTCTATAGAGGAGTCTGAATATATAGCGGCTTCTGATGCAACCAAGGAAGCCGTATGGATTCAGATGTTTGTCCAGGTGCTTGATGTGGTTCCTAGTAGTAAAAATCTCATTACATTGTATTGTGATAATACTGCGGCGGTGGATCTTGCAAAAGAACCAAGGTCACACCAGTGGACAAAGAACATACTCCAGAAGTATCACCTCTTGAGGTATTTCTATCAATGTGGTGAAATTGCAGTGAGCAGAGTGTCCACAGAAGAGAATATGGAGAACCCCATGACTAAAGGCACATCTCTGTAGAAGCATGAATATCATGTGAGAGATAGCGGGTTAGAGGTTGTTAGTGGTTGGCTGTAGTCTAGGTTGGAGTCTGTTAGAGTTGGTGGCCTAGAACCGACTAATTTGTACTTTATTCACTAATAATATCCTTATCAGATATTTATTGTTCTTCTGTGTGACAATGCAAGTGATAATGTCCTAAGGACAGCTATTGCATTAAAGGGTCATAGAGGATCCCTGCTATAATGAGAACCTAGAGGTTCTATAAAATTGTTCTTGAATATATGTTCTATGGCCGGATGATATTATTTGAGGGGTGCAAATAATACAGGTCATTAGGGGTGAGGACTCATAAAACGTTGAGGCACCATCTCATGGTGTGTGCACTTGGTCATATCCTGGAGGATATTATGTGAACGGGACACGCCGTAGGAAATCCACATTTCATAGTTTCATTGGATGTTTTTATCTTCGGATGTGTGTATTGGTCCTTAGACATTAAGATTATTATTAATGGGTATTACAACTCGCACATTTAGATATATTGACAAAAAATGTGATGACACGCTATTTGCAGCGAGGTATGATATGTTGGGTGCATCAAGAGTAATACTACATTAATAGATAATGCGAGAAAGGATTTGTCCCTTATGTTCCATAACAGAAGTAGATATCTCAATCCCTTTGATGGAATCGATATAGCCTAAATAAATCCCTGACCATGGTAATGTATTGGTTATTTCAATTCCGGAAATTCTATGAAAGAATAATCAATCACATGGGTTGATAACACTAGCATGCAACCCGCTTGAATAGAGATATCAATGAAATGGGATTATATTACACGGTAATCTTTCATTTGAGGTGACACGTCATTGCGGCATTAACTTCATTCTCTATGGGTGAATTGATGTGTTGCTAGACGATAAACATCGACTTTAGCCAGGCTCTACCTAATGAAACTGAGAAAGGGTCCTAGAGGGTCACACACTAAGTGTGTCCATGTATCTCAGTTAATTATTACTTTAACAAGTTAAATAAATATTATTCCCGAATGTGGTTTAATAATTATTTAAGGATTCCTGATTGCATTTTTTCGACACTAGTTATTCGAGGGAATATATTTTCGGTTATATAATACATTTATTAGCAAGTAATTCAGTTACATTTATTTAAGAAATAAATATCCATTACTCAAGGAATAATAAATATGGTGGAAGAAATAAAAGAAAGTGGAAAATAAAATTACACGCCATGTATATTAAATATACATGCTGTGTTGTTTTATGGAAAACAAGTACACACCATCTATTAATTATTACACACCCTGTAGTTTTTCCAGTCGCGATTTTGAGGATATAATATTTTATTATTAAATGATATTTTTTATAATCAGTGTGGGCGCATGTCAAAGAATTAACAATTCGACATGGGGGGTTTTCAATAAGAGTTAATGAAATAGATAAAACGTGTAACGCATTTATTTATTGTCATAACTCAATAACCTCAAACCCGTTTATAAATATCCTCACAACCCCAACACTTTTCCTTAATCGTTACACACAACAATTCTGGAAAAATCTTTCAAGGCCAAAAGAACATCTTCCTCCAAGAATTCTCTCAAGACCAAGAGACCAAGGCGATCGAAGGCAGACATCACAAGTGATGGTTCTTCCACGCTAGCACCTGAAGATCCCTTCAGTGACATCTGGAGATACGTGGAACACATTTCGATCACTGCTAGAGGAATCATGTGCTTCAATTCTATGACACAATGACGGATCACGTGATCATGACCGGAGACATCAACTAAGAAATAATTCCACCAAGGTAATTCTTGTGAATTAATTCAATTAATTATAACCAACATATGATGATACTATCTCTATGGCTCCGAGATTACCTCTTAAGTTTTTCATTCTTCGTTCCATTCTGAGGATTCGGCATTTTACATCATGACTGATCTCGGATTGAACGTTTTTTAAATGTTAAAATTAATGTTTGGAAAACCCACCAACACGCTTCCACTGCACCCAGAACCTAAACCTGCCATTAATAATTATGCATGCCTTGGTGTTATCAGATATTGCTATTTGCGAGCATGTGTAATGGTCCATAGACTGGAATATTAATCATTAACTCATTTCATGACTTGCAGACTTAGATTTGCTGATGAAAACTGTCACATAGACAGTTGGAGGGAAGTAGGGTATGTTTGGTTCATCACGAATGACATGTTGTTAATATATAAGTGGAGGAAGGATTTTTCCCTTTCATATTTATGTATGTAGATATCTCATTCCCTTTGATTGCAATAGAATTTTCTCCCAAATTCCATGGCCATGGTGTAACGACGAGTTTATTTCTGGAAGTCAAAGAATGGCAAATCAAGCATATAGGTTTATGACACTACCATGAAACCTACTTGAAGAGATATTGAGACAACAAGATTAAATTACACAGTGAGCGTTCGTATGAGGTGACACATCAATGCGATGTGAACTTTTTTCTCTTCAGTTCCTTGACCCATTGCAAGATAGTAATCTTGTACTTTAGGCAAGCCTACCTAATTCCAATGAGAAGGAGGCCTAAAGGTTCACACACTAAGTGTATCCAAGTATCTCAAGTAGAATAATGATTATTCCCTTACGTGGTTTAATAATAATTCAAGGAAGCCTAAATTGTTTTAATTTTGGAGGAAGAATAAAATGAAAACATGTACATGCCCTGTATTAATGATTACACGCCGTGTAGTTTTTATTTTGAAAACAAGTACACTCTGTGTATTTATGATTACACACTGTGTAGATTTCATTTTGAAAAAAAAATGAATACATGAAAAATAGATATACATGTCGTGTTAATTGAATGTACACTCTGTGTAGTTTCCAATAATAAATGTACACGCCATGTATTTATTATTACATGCCGTGTAGTTTTTCCAGTCAGGATTCTGAGGAAATAATAACATTTTATAAAATGATATTTGTTATAATCACTGTGGGTGCATGTAATATAATTAATTACATGACATGGGGTTTTCAAAGGCGTTAATGAAATAAATAAAATGTGTAACGAATTTATTTACTTCCATAACTTTACAACCTCATACCCGATTATAAATATTATCACAACCCAACTCTTTTCCAAAGAGAATCATTGTGCACAACAATTATAGAGAAATCTCTCAAGACTGAAAGAACTCCTTCCACCAAGAACACTCTCAAGACCGAGGGAGATCCACCTCCACCGGTCAAGGTGATATATAGAGGACAATGCAAGAAAAGGTTTATCCATGATAGCTCCCAAATACTCCTTTGGCGATGTCTAATGATATGAGGTGAACATGTGGATCACCACTAGAGAAAGTGTACACTTGGCTTCTACGACTAAACGAAGAATCACGTCGGAATGTGATCAATAATATAAATAATGAAAGAACACCCAAAAGGAACTTCATGTGAATTTATTAAATTAATTATAATCAACATATAATGATCCAATTTTGTGGTTCCAGGACCTTTCTTCTTCTTTGTCTATTTCTATGAATTGATCTTTGGAGACTGGAATTTATCGTTATATTGATCTCATATGGATCATTTCTAATGACAAAAATCCAAGTGTTGAAATCCTCCCAGGAGCTTCCACTACACCCAGAATCTTCACATGAAACTTATCCATGGAGGGCAGCAGACATTCAGGTTGAGTGCCATCATAATTGAATTAATAGAATAAAAAAATATTTTATATTATTTAGATATAAATTGAAGTAATTATATATTTATATATATATGAGAAAATATAAGGTTCTCCGAATAACCTAATATCTATTGTAGAGAGCATTGGAGGATCATAATCATATAAACAACCACCAAAACTAGGACTATCAATTGGTGAGTAGTGTAATTCAAGGATCTAATCAATGTTGATGAAATTGATATTTTATTCAGCAGGTATTGATTGATAGTGATGATGGAAATTATTATTATGTATATTTATACATTTATTTTATTCCCACAATTATTTTGAATAAACCGACCGGCAAATTGATTCATGGATCAATCACAATGGTGGTGAAAGATTATTTTGCAAGGATAACATGGAGAAATGGTTTATTTTATTATGGATTTTAGTTCTTCAAAATAATATATATAGATCTAGTCCGAACCAATAAATGAAAATTAAAATTCAATTTTCTGTGTTTTCCATTATTTTATCACAATATTATTCATTCTTTTATAAAAATATTTGTTTTGGAAGGTGGTTTGATGAAAAAAATTTAATCAATTTTTAGGAACACATTTCTTGGAACAATAGATTGTTGTTATAGATTAGGGTTCTATTTCATAATGAGATATAACTAAGATGATTTTTAAGATGTTTTAGAACTATATTGGGGATGTGAATGTGTAGGTTTTGGAGTGTACAGTGAAAAAAAATCTACAATATGATTTTTGAGGAACTGAGGTAGCCAAATATTGAATTGGTGACAATGATCAAGATCGGTTGAAACAAATCCCCCATTCATGGTCAGTATTTTTTATGGAACCAATGAATATAGTGGTTAGGGAATTATTAGGGGAAGATGATATCTATCTATGAGTTCCCATAGTACACGTTGTGTATTTGGGTGTAACACACTGTACATGGCCTTCGTAGGAGCACTAGGGTTTCTACATTGGATATGAGTATCACACTTTGTGTAATTCCTATCAATCGATGTGTAACCCTCACCTAGAAGTGAAATTGGTACCTTGGATTGTATAAAGACTTGTCTAGGATTACATGATCTCATTCCTAATGTGTACTCGGATATAATCATGGGCATGCCAGGTGTACAAGGGAAGATCCATATTCATGGATCATGTGAAGAGTACACAAGAGCAGAGGGTCCATGTATTAAAAAATTGACACTTAGTCTTGGGTAGTGATACCATCCATCCATCAGAAATAAATTTTTATTCATCAAAAAAAGGCGCAATGCCCCAAGAGGCCCCATTCTTATAGAGGTATGAAGTAGTGCAGGCCGAGGGCATCCCCTCAAATTAAATTAACTGCCTCTAGTTTCAAGAAATTAAAAGAAAGAAGACTTGTGTGAATGGATCCCTACTCTGTTAAGGAATCCAAATAGTATGCTACCTTATTTCCCTCGTTCCAGGTGTGGGACACTTGGATGGTATCCCGAATTAAGGATCTGCAATTCCTAACGATATAGGATATGGAACACGGAGTACCGCCTTTACCCGTCATAGAGTTATGGAGAATTAAGGAATCCGTCTCCACCTGAGATAATATCACCTATTGCTGGACACTCTGTGTACTACCCATACGTGTAGTGTGGACCTTCAAATATGATTTCAAACCCTTGATCTCCTCATCTTGTATAGGATTCATTTTTTTGTGTTACCATGTCCATTTACTTGAATATTTATTGTTGCGTACATTCATATGAATAGGATTTTTATGAACTCTATATTACTTCATTCTAGTATTTTTTTGACTCAATCTATTAGGCATGGAGTGAGATCAAATATCACCTTAATTTCCCCTGGTGGGTTTCTTGGTATCGTCTTTTCCAACACTACAAGGGTGGAGATCCCCTAACTGTACGGTTTATTGGGAATAAGTTGTTGGTATACCCATGTCCTATGGTGTTTCCCCATCTATGTATTGATATCTTTGTACTTCTATTGTGCACTCCATATATCATGACACTAAGAGAATGAGATCTTGGACGTATTCAATAAGGTCTATCTATGTCATGGTGTTTATTCTTATAGATGAGTTCTATGTGGATCCTTCAAGAAAAAATACCAAGATAGCAGTTTTTTTCACCTTAACTTGAGAATATTTTTAAATTATGATTATATTTGTATGTTATTTTTATATATTTAATATTCATTTACCTGGGATGGTATAACTGTTATTATTAATGATATATTATTAGTTATTTCAGGGTGTACTGCTACATTTTTTATACTCACCCTCTGTGTTATTTTCCTACATGTTGAATGTCGTATATAGTCAATCAACCCTTTAGTAGAATCATAGTGTGACAAGGGACTGGTGGAACATATTGTGCCAAATATACTAGGGTTTGTTCCTAGAGTTTATTTGAATATTTTCCTCACCCACTTTACAGATTGGGCGTATTTTCAGTCTCATTGTGGAATGATTTTATTTGGGCCTTTTTATGGTAATACAAATTATCATACATGTATGGTTGTATTCTATATGTATGCATGAATGGTGATCATTTTTGGTTAGATTTAAAAATTAAATTGGATTGGAGATGTGTTTTTTTGTAATGGTACACTAGTGTTAGTCTTCTCATGTGTGTGATATGCCTTCTTGGTGCTAGTTTCTAACCCCTAGCCTATTTTAGGCATGAATGGGGAAGTTATGGAATTTCCCTACATTGGGATGTGTCATGACACAAAATTCGAGAAACTTGGTTATATTTTATCATATCAAATGTTTTCATACTTATTGTTTTTTAATGTAATGTAATGAAATCCATAATTATTTTCAAATTCTTTTGAAAATTAATTTTCACTATATTTTTGGAATCGAAGAGTAATAATTTAAAAATTATATATCAAAAAATTATATTTTATATGAATAATAAGTATTTAAAAATTATTTATTAATTAATAATTAAAAATGGTATTTCTCTAGATTTTAAACCCCCTTACGAGGAAAATTTATAATGATTTTATTTATTTTGAAATATTATCCAACATCATTTAGACATTTCAATTGATTTTAGATTTGTTAGGGGTCTTGAACATGAAAAAAAATACAAAATTGGTATTTATCATAAAATATAAAATCATTTATTTTGTAATGGTTACCCGATTTCCTTCATATCCTAGAACAAAAAAATCAAAAAATGTTTAATCAAATATATATTTTCTGTTTATTTTATAAATATAATATATAAAGTTATTTTTTAAAAAATATATAATCTTGGGTCTTAGGTCACTTTCTGTTTATTCATAAATGATACATCTAATGAATGCACACCAACCATGCAGTCAAGGACACATGCATGATGATGATAGTTACTCTAAATATGTGAATCTTGGAATTTATTGTGAAGGCCTTAATAAAATATAGTAATGTCTGCCTAATAGGCCAATATCAAAATCTATTCAATGATATAGAATGGTTTACCTACAACTATGCCGACTTACCTTGCCTAATGCGATGTCTAAGCCCCATATGAGAGGACACCTACATGGAAAACCTATTTCCCACTAATAGCTATAAGGGTCCTCTACATATTTCATCCAAATAATTATTCTTATTTATTTTTATAACTTATCATTTTTTCAATATAATTTATCTTTTCCAAGGTTTCCAATACATTGTATAGTCTAACAACTGAAGATTCACTAGCCATGTTCTTGTAGAGTTTTGAACAACAAGTCTTCCCTTATAGATCCTTAAATAGATAATGTTTATTAAAAGAATCTTTGTTTTTAATTTTTGATAACTTGATAGGATAAAATTAATCATACTAGGGTCCTCAAAAATCTAGAATAAAAAGTAAAATAATATTTACTAATTTTTATGATACATTATTATTTTCCATTAGTATAATGATGAATTGTCCAAGTTACCTTCGACTGGGTACCCATCTCCTTATGTAATTATTTCTCAAAATGACTAGTAAAACTAGTAATATTTCTATGATAATATTTTCAAGGGAACTATATGAAGGCTCTAAATTTCTCAAATGAGAGATTTTGTAGTTCATCCAGTGAGTTAATATCATGGACCTATTTGAAATTAGATATATTAGTAAACTCCCCCACAATAATAGAATCTACATCCTCAAGAATCGAGGACATAAGAAACCCTATCTTTAATTATAAATACACCTCACTCACTTTTTCTACAGGGATTAGATATTTTAATATAACCCACGCATATTTAGGATGCCCATCTTTGAAAATTTATAATTTCAGACAATTGGTGGAAAAACTAAATATATATCATTATAAAAATACACTGGAATATCTTATTTTTATCATGATACATCATGTTCAACCGAGATTTCAATACCCACTATTAATCATGAGGTGTTATCATCTACTAAATTTTTAATAAAAAAATTGTATAATCACCGACTTGGAAACTAAATAATACCATGTTTTTCAAAATCAAAACATGGTATAGAACCACATTCTTCCAACATTTCATACATTTCCCCTCACTTCATATCTATATTTTGACGAACCTTAACTCATTATACCAATCATGACCTGATCAATATGGGAGAAAAAAATATGTTCCATTGTTACATATGTCAATATGCCAGTATTCCAACAACAAAAGGTAATTTTATCCATCTTATGACAACAATTAACCCACATTATGCATTTTTCTACACATTGAATCATCAACTAAATTTCATTTCATTAAATATTATTCAATAATTATGTTATATGTCTTAAAATAATTGTGCTTGGAAAAGATGAAACATATAACAACGTGAACCATATAGTAAAATATATCTACCCAAATGTATAGTATCACTAAATTTATATTTCATAGAGATGTTATACTAACAATATTTCATTTCATTGGTAGTTTTGAACACGGGGGTGTGAAATTATGAGAATGATAATAAAATTAACATGTGATTATTTAATTGAACAATGCCCACACCATATCCAATTGTTTCATAATGAATAAAATAAAAAACACTTGGACAAATAATAATCAGCATCATGATGAATTTTTCATGTTCATTATCTCTATGAATACTTAATTATAAGGATCTATCTACCCAAAAAATACCCCATATTTTTTAGAACAATCAAGGGAGATGTGATGTAGAAAAATTCTAGAGTTAATTTCATGTTGTACCCAACCAATATGAAATAACTACGTATTTTGAAAGAAATCATTGGTATTTACAACAAAATAATTATATTAAGCATCTCTAAATCAACTGATATCTCTTTTTGGGAAACCACATAACCAATAAATCGTACATATTATATCCAAATGTGAAACATCAAATACATTGTGTAATGTCAATGTTCCAAAAAATTACTCAAAAAATTATCCACGTGATTTTTTTGATGTTTTATAATATAGAAGGATTTAATCAATGAACTCAATGATTAATTAATGAAATTAAAGTTATAAAAAATTAAGAATTAGAGTTATATGCATTATATGAGAATTTTTAATCACTAATGGAATAAAAAGATAGTCATAAAACCCATACCTACTCCTAAAAACCATCTTCGGTGTGTCCTCCTCTCTAAAATGATGTTGATGGTAGTAAAATTTTTGATCAATCCTATAAAACTGTTGGAACTATTATATTTCGGTATTTTTGGCATTATGTTTTTTGAATTAATTTATTTATTTTTGATAATTATCAATTCACAAGAAACTAGAAATTGTTATATATATATATATATATATATATATATATATATTTAAACACTAAGTAAAATATTCTTTCACATATAATTTATTTGTTTTTCACTACATGCATTACCAACTTGTCATGCACAACATGCAATTATATCTTGGCATGCACTACACGCAATACTGACTTGGAATGCGCTAACTAAAACACTGACTTGGAATACATTATTGGAAACACCAATGATTCTACGAAACATAATTTTTCTATTATAATTATTTAAATGGGATAATTATAACCTAACCATAAAATTAGTTATATGAACAGTAAAAAATTTCAAATATTATTTATTATTATTTTATATTTATAAAACATATTGGAAAGGAAAGATATATTTTTTTGGGTAAAGTACTTTTATGTTTAAAAATAAAATTTCCTGAATGAACCAATTATTATAATAAAAATAATTTTAGACACATTTAGAAATTTAATTGCAAAAAATAAATTTTATTTTAGAATTTATAATGTAAAATTCATGTTAGGGTGAATTCTTTGGATTTTTTTGAGAAACATCTTTTTCTATGAATAGTTAAAATTTAATGTTTTATTTAATAACAACCTTTTTATTTAAATAACTATTTATGTTTAATTATTCATAATTCTTTTAAGTTAAAATTATATAAATTATATATCTATTAATAAAATTTATTTTATTATACTCAAATTAACATTGAAATTCTACATAAAATCATACTATCTTTTGATCGATTTATTTATATTAAAACCCTATTATTTTGTATCGATTACTGGATTAGCATTGATATTAATTTTTCCACTTATATGGATTGAATATCAAAAAAACAACATCCACCATTTTAATTTAAAAAATATTTAGAGTCTAATTATATAAAAATTATTTTTTTACCAAAAAGATTACTAAAAGTGATTAAAATTAATCATAATGATGAATGTCAAATTAAGCTTCAGTAGAGACTAAACCTCAATACTATAGGGCGAAATGACCTAGAAACTTGTCAAAAACGCATTTAATGTCCATATTGATACCATAAACCTTAATTTATTGATTTATTTTGGGTTTTTATGACTTTATATTGGTATGAACATGTGCAAATATAACTTATTTTAAAAAATTCCAATTGAGTCCTTTTCATTACCAATAAAAGGCCACAAACACTCCCTCTTCATCAAACCTATAGAACCTCTTCTAATATGAAACAAAATTCCCAATACACTTACCTAAATCACTAACTTAATTATAGAAGGCTTAACATTTTAATAAGGAAATTCAATAATGTAATTTGGCACAAACTGAAATGATTTTTTTAATTAAGAGGAAAAGTCTTCTCTGAATTCATTTCTTTTATTTTCCTTCTCCTCCCACTCCAACTTTCTTCATATGAATCTTATATAAGAAAAATAGTATCCTATGTATACTTGGATTTTTTCATGTAATGTTTATGACATAAACTAACACATACATGTATCTAATCGGAAACACACGTAATGTTTCTTTGAATGAAGAACTATTGCCTCACGAAACAATTACTTTTCATTTTTACATTACAACATTCCTCAACGAAAATTATATAAGATAATGTATTTATAAATTTCTTATATTATATTTATAATTTATTTAAACTTATATATTCTTTTAAAACACAATCATATATATATATATATATATGTTTACATTTCATTTGGTGTTACTATGCAAATTTCATTTAAGGAAGAATGGACTACCGCCCCTCAAAGCGATATGATTCAATCAAACATAACATGGATTTTATTATGGATGGTTTTAATGAATATAAAAAATATAATAAAATAATTAAATATAAATATAAATACATATATTTCATTTATTTTTTTCTTTCAATATGAAAATTAGCTGTATATTGAATTCATACGTACGTACGACCTACCGTCTCCATAAATGGTGTATTAAATTTCAAAGTTATATATAATATATAAATTATTTTAATAAATATATAATATATATAAATTAGAATTTAATCAAGGTCTACATTATTTAAATCATTATATAAAGTATAAATGACAAATATATAACAAATTAATTGGCATGCGTGGAATAATGTGAATATTACCCGAAGTAAAACCTTAATACATGATTATGAACAAGAGGGTAAAATAAGGTAATAATAAAACAATATATGGTTTTAAATATAAATAATTGGTTATTTAAATATGTACAATAAATTAATATTTATAATATAGGTTGTTTTAATTGGTATGATGCGAGTTATGCCACAAGGTAAGGGTATTTCATATTAATTTTATTTCCCTTAAATACATTCTATGTTCACCACTCATTCCTTTTGTGTGGTGTGTGTACTTAAAAATATTGTGTTTTATTAATATTATATCCAAAATTTATTGGTATTAACATTCAAATTTTATGATCATTGTTTCATGGGGTTGATGTTTCCAATGATATCAAATCTATAAAATAGATTTGTTTTAATTTTCGTTATTTGAGACTGAGTTTTGTTATGCACATAAATTCACTTTTGAGGTGTATATAATTACATTTAACATATTTTGTCATGAAATTTATTATTTTCATGATATTTTATGTTTCATGTTATTCCCCCCACTTAAATGGGGATTACTATCTCTAGTTACCAAGTTATATGATTTTTTTAAGATAATATCATCGATTTTCATGTTTTTTAATGATTATGATTCTTTAATGAAATACTATGATACATCTCGCAATGAAACACATGAGGTTACATATTTTATTTTTACTCAAGATATATATCAACATTATTTATAATTTTCTCTATTTGGATCTTAAAATAATGTATAAAATGTTTTTATGAAAATATGATGATATTTCTCCCTTCGGTAGTAAATCTATTTTATTTCAAAATCTATGATATCAAAAATGTTTTGAAAAATATTTTAAAATGAATATTTAATATCATTCTAGTGGAAAAATAATATTAAAAATGTTATATTTTTTTTAAAATCATCCATTATATGTTTTCAATGCTATTTTTAATGAAAATGGTTTTGAAAAATGTTTTATTTTTGAAATTTATTTTATCAATTTTCAATATTTCTTAATAAGATCTTAATTTAAATTCAATAAAATGTTTCTTAAAAACATTATAAGGATTTATTTTTAATATTTAAAAGAAAATTAAATGAAATGATGTTAATTTTTTCCCAATATATCAGTATATTTTTATAAATAAAAAGGGGTTTAAAATGACTTGAATCATATTTTATATCTTTTAAAGTAAATAAGGTTTTCAAAATATTTTAATTATTCATTATTATTATTTCAAGTAAACAGGGTTTTAAAAATATTTTCAGGATTTATTTATATTTTTTTATGTGTTTTCAAAGTGAAATATTTTTAAAATGGCTTGATTCTTATTTTATAACATTTTCAAGGAAAATGATTTTCAAAATAATTTCTCCTAAATTTTATAATATCTCTAGTTATTTTTTAATAAAATTATTTTCTAATGGTGTTTAGTTTTAAAAATACATTTCTAAATAAGAAATTAGTTATTCCTCAATAAATGTTTTTTAGTTATATCCCAAAATTATTTTCCATGTAAGATGACATCTGTTGATTTGACTTATACCTCATAAAAAATGATCAAAAGGTTCCACTCAAATTCTTTTTATGAATGGTTTATGTTTAATGTCATGGTTTTTTAAAGACAATTTCTCTTTAAATGATTATATGTTTATGAAACATGTTTCTATTTCAAGGGTTATGATTTTGATGAAATTATTATGCAACATGTATATATATCTACATGTTATTATATGTTTATATGTTTTTGATACCCATTTCATTTAAAGGGTTAATATACAATTTTTTTTATTTTTTAGAAGATGTATGTATGATTTAACTATTAAATGGGTGGGAACTATATCTACCTCCAAAATACTAGGTAAATATTTATATCTCATGAGATAGACAAAATGGTCTTCAAAATGAACCTTGACTTCTATGATTTCCATGGGAGTGAAACATGACTTCCAAGATGGTATGAGGAGTGATCCCATTCTAATAAAATGTATATGAGAGTGAACCCTGACAACCATAATTGTGTAAGGAGTGAAATCATAATACTATAATGGAAGTGGGAGTGCTACATGACTACCAAGATTGTATGAGGAGTGGTCACATGGTTCTTAGATTACTATGGGAGTGAACCATGAATAATAAGATGGAATTAAGAGTGAACGTGTTCTACTAATATTGAGATTGGACTAAATCATGACTAACAAGATGGTATAAGGTGTGAACTCAAGAAAATAAGATGTCCATATGAGTGAACCACCACTATTGATATAGTATGAAGAGTGAAATAATGCTACTAAGATGTCCATGGGTGTGAACCAAGACTTCCAAGATGGTATGGGGAGTGAACTCAGACTACCAATATGGTCTTGGAAATAATTTCCTAGCTATAATTGAAATCAAATAATATGATTTTCTGTTTTTGAAAATTCTATGTATTATTCCTATGTTATGATTTTAGAGATTATTTTTTTAATTTCGTTATGATTCATGTCTTATGAACATCTATTCTTTTCTATCATCTCTAATATGTAGGGCATGATCTTATGATTTTATGTTAAGGTTATATAAGATTTTCTTCCTGTTATTATTTTGAATTTACTTTTTTATCCCTTATTGAGCATTTTATCTCACCCCATTCTTATATTTACATTCCCCAAGTTATGAAGAATGGTTTTAGGTAGAAGTGCTAAAGATGTATATGATTAGGGGAGATGTTGACGATCATTCACTAGGATATATTATTATTTTTCTATGTTTACATATATACTAAAATATTACAATCCTCAGGAATATATTTTGGTAATTTACTGAATATTCATCTAAAATGATGTAATATTTATGTTTGTAGAACCAGGGTCACTATAGTTTTTATCAAAGGAATGTCAAACTAAACCATTGGAAACAATGATAAAAAACGTTAGTGAGATTCCAAGGTATATATTTCTATGTAAATGTCTAAGGATGTCTCTATGTATAAGTATAAGGATGAGTAAAACATTCGGAAAATGTCATATATTTTTAGTAAAGTATAAAGTTAATGTTTTCCATGAAATACATCCTTTTCTGGATACTACGATTTCATGTGGCTCAGAAACATATGTACATAGGGGCAAACACTCAAAAAAGATGATTTGGGTCTGATATAGGGTAATCTAGTACAAAATAATGGACCTTGCTGCACACCTAGTTTGACACTCCAGAGGGATATAAATTGGGAATTCACAGACACTACACAGACCATCAAGAAATATTTAAATATATGTTGGAAACAAATATCCTAGGATAAAACAAAGGCGTCATATATTAATTAAGGTGTCATGATTTGGACATACAATAGGGAACCAATTTCATGGCTATGTGGTCTTCTGCTATGAGAGGTACTGCTCACTCCATTATTCTTGTATTCATCAATAGAGGGAACCTGAAGGAACTTTATTAACATTGAATGTGATGAAATATTTGTTGATTATATTTTTAGTTGGATGGTCCCTAGAGTGAGATATTTTGTGATCATGCCTAACCAGTTTTCATGGTACATAACTAACAATGTATTATCTAACCAAATATCGATCTAAAAAGGAAGTCAATAAAGGAGTTATATGATATTACATATAATGTAGACCAAAGAAGATATAATATTTCATTTAATTTGTGTTATAAATGTGGAAATAATCACCTAAGTGAATGTTTAAAAGGAACAGGAAGATGTTTTGTCTATAGTAAATAGGGTAAGTGAAAAATGAAGAGTATGATTAATGAAATTGATTGGAATATTGGCCTCCCTAATTCCTCAATGAAGGATATGATTATTAAGTGTGGAGTAAACACTCATTTTGAAACTCAGTTTTCTGAGAGGAATGCTCATGAAGAGGATCCTAATGGTGGTACAAGTAATGCTTGACTTTATAATGATTAATATACTAGAGAGTAAATGTGAAATAAAGTAGGTATTATGAGGAGGTATCGTTTTCAATTACTTAAGTATGATGTAATCAATGTTTTTATTCAAGGTGTATGAATGTTGAAATATTTAAGGATTATGATTTTTTTGTTTCTCACTACGGATGTACTAGAATAGCTTGAATGGTTTCTATGGAGTTGAAAATTGATTCAATGGAAAAGTGATGTCCACAAATAACACATGTTTAATGAAAATTTAACCCTTTACATGTTCCTTATGTTATGATAATGTTGTTTCAATAAAGATGTTTGGAATTTGAATATGCAAATTGGATGTTACCATTTACATTGGAACTAATTAATTTCCTGTTGAAAATTAGTTTGTGCTATCATGGATGGAGGTTACAACTTCTTAGATTTATGAAATATTTCTAATAATCTATAGAATAAATAAGCATTCATGTTTTCAAAAGGTATTTATTATAATTGAGGTTATTACCATGTTTTATATATTATGAGTTTATTCAAAATATTGGAATGTGACAAAAATAAATACCTTGTAATGTATGAGGGAATCAATGTAACAATGATTTCATGAATCACATTCTTATGCTTTGGATTTTTCATCTTTTTTAATGATGATAAGGATAAGAAATTATTTACTTTTTATGTTAAACATCATATTAAGTCATTATGATTAAAGTGTAATCACTATATATGTGTATTTTCTAATATTTTAATACCAATTCAAACTACTTTTTTATGGAATGTGATGAAAAATGTGATGGAATATCCTGGATCAAATGATCTGTTAGTACTTCAGGAAAGAAAAATTGACGACCCTTTTTAGATAAAGAAGTGAAGAATACTGAGGAAGAACAATGTGTGAGGTATTCATGAAATAATTCAAGTATATATTTTATTAAAAATTAATTAAATTTTATGAAAGTTCTCTTCAAACAAAAAAATATTGTCATAGTAGCTTTATTTTCGACGAATTTGAGGGTCCCTTATGTCATCCATGAATAATGGATTTATGATTGTTAACTTTATTCAGAATGTGTTCACTATCACTCTCCGTTATAATGAGAGTGTAAAATTATCTTTAATTTCCATGTTTTAGCTTGCAACCTATGTTCTATTATATGGGAATCTCGTTATTTGATACATTGGGAAAACATTATGGTTATAACTTTCCAATTTTTAGGTATGTTTTATTATTAATTTTTATGAAGTCGGTTTCTAGGAATGAATCATCCATGTTCTAAACCTTTTATAAAATAGATGAATTTAGAGTATAAAATTCATTTAATGTGGGTTGAATGTAACACCCCGTGATGTTTTTAATTATTTTTTTGAATTAATTTATCTTTATTATATTTTTCATTTCCACTGAAACTGTACGTATTTCTTTATATATATATATATATATATTAAAATAGAAAGTCAAATATTTCATTCACACAATAATGACTTGGATTTCATTTCAAGAATTTCCAACTTGTCTTGATATGTATAAAATTCCAACATGGTATCTTTTATATGAAATACAATCTTTTCTTGCGTTACTCGCTACATTGACTTGGCATACGCAACACACAACACCAATGTTTCAACAAAACATCAATTTATTTTATAATTATATATATGAGAAAATTATATCCAAGTCATCAAACTCAATTATATTAATAGTAATATCTAATTTAAAAATATTATTTTTAATTTTTTATATAGATAAAACATATTGGTAATGAAATATATGATTTTTAGTAATGTACTTTTATGTTTACAAATACCATTTTCTTGAATGAACTGAGCATAATAAGAAAATTAATTCTAGAAAAATTAATAAATTTAATTGGATAATATACTCATTATTTTTGAGGTTATAATTATGAAATTATCCTATATTTAAATTTTTTTAATTTTTCTGAGAAACATAATTTCTTTAAAAAAAATACTAAAAATACTATGTTTTAGTTAATAACTTCCCTTTCATTTAAAATATTATTATTGATAAAATATAATTTAAATTCATTATTGTAAAATTACATAAATTATATATATATAAATATTATATAGGTAATTATAAAAAATTTAACATTGAAAATTTATATAAATACATAAAAACTCATGAACACTTCTTCACCTTAAGAGGCTGTTATTTCATCCCATCCAGGAGATTATAATTAATCATAATTTATTCTCATCATTGATTTGAAATTTCAGAAACCTACACACACCATTTTAATTATTATAATATTTAGTTTCAAATAAAATCAATTTACTTTTATTCAAAAAAAATAGCAAAATTCCTAAAAATTATTCATAGCTACTATGGATAAATCATGGTTAATTAGGGAATAATCCTCATCTTAATTGCCCAAATGACCAATTAACTTAATAAAAACCTATTTTAATGACATTATTTGTCCATAAAACTTCATTTATTGATTTGGGTTTTTTAAAGCGTTTTTATGTGTGGACATTTGAAAACCTGACTTTCTTTAAAAAAATTACATGCAACTAATTTTCCTTCTCTATAAAGGCCACCACCAATACCACTTCATCACACCTACTAAAAATCATGGGATAAAAAATTATATTACTAATAAACTTCCCAAAATACATAAATATTTCCTATAAGTCTTATTATGGGAAAATAAAATATACGAAATTCTTTTGGAACCAACCGAAAGGAGTTACCCGATTAAGAGGTAATGTCTTCTCTCAAGTAATTTCTTTTGTTTTCCCTCTCCACACTCACCAACTATATTTATTATTATATTATATAACAAAAACAATTATACAAAATATAATATGAAGATTATTTTTAAATTTTTTGACCAACACTAACCCACACCACCATCTAATGGGTGACAAACTTAATGTTTTCTTTGTACGGTGAGCTACTACCTCACGAAATGATGATTGTACAATTTTCTTCAACACCTACAAAGGATGAAATTATGATGTAAAATATATTTATATACTTCATATATTATATTTATTATTTATTAAATATTATTTATTTCAATTAAAACACATATATGTTTACGTATCATTGGGTGTTAGAATGATAATTTCTCTTGAGTAAATGTGGACTACTGCTCCCTCAAAGCGATATGATTCATTCATACACTACATGGATTGTATTAAGGATGGTTTTGTTGAATATATAAGATATTTATGATAACATAAATAAAATATAATAATTATATATGAAAATTAATACATATATTCCTTTTACTACATTTCAATCAATGAGACAATTAATGGGAAATATTTTCATGCTTACATACATCATACCGTCTCCATGAACAATGTATTTCATTTCAAAAATATATATATTCTATATATTTTTATAATAAAAATATACGGTATATACATGATATTTATATCATGTTTTATATTATTTAAATCATGATACAATATATAAGGACCACAGATATAAAAAATTAAGACTCATGTGTAGAAAAAAAGAGAATATAAATTAAAGTCAAAACATGGAACATTATTATTAATAATCAGGTAATATAAAGTTTCAAAAAACAATATATGGTATTATAAATAATAATATAGTTTTTAAAAGATTTATAATAATTATATATTTATTATATAGGTCATATTAATGACTATGATGAGAGTCAAGACACAAGGTAAGGAAATTTCATCTTACTTTTTATATCAATGAGATACATGCTATTTTAACCACTCTTTCCTTATGTGTGGAGTATATACTAGAAATTATTGTATTATATATATCATATAACTAATTTTTTTATTCACTTTTCCATTTTATGATAATTATTTCATGGGGTTTATGTTTCAAAAGTTACCAAATCAGTAAAATAGTTTTGTCTTAATTTTCCTTCATTGAGAATCATGTTCTTTTTTGATCCTAAATTTCAGTTATAGGTTTATATAAATCAATTTTACATGTTATATCATGATATTTATTATTTTAATGATTTTTTATGTTAAATGTAATTTCTGCCACTGACATGTATTGTATGATCCTAAGTTACTAATTTATACGAGATTATTGAGACAATCTCATCACCTTTCGAGATTGTTAATGATTTTGGCCCTTTTATGGAATATTATAACCCATATTTCAAGAAAACTCATGATTTTACGTATAAAATATTTAATACCAATATATTCATTTATAGTACCGATTTTCTAGTCTATGTTACATATGATAATTGGGAATTTGTTTTTATGAAAACCTAACATTATTTATCTCATAGGTCAGAAATCTATTATATTTCAAAAACCATGTTTTTTTTCAAATGGTCATTTAAGATTAATATCATGGAAAAAAGATTTTAATTTTATTTTATTATATTAAAATATTGTTTATATGTTTTCAAATCAATTTGAAAAATGTTTTTTAGAAACAATTCATGTTTAAAAAGTATTTCAAAACTTTTTTGGATTTTTTATATGATATAAATGAGTTTTCAAATAAATGGTTATCAAGGAAATCTCAATAATTTTTATGCATTCAAAGTATTTTGAATGAAATGGTTTTAAAATTTTTTATGATTTTATTATATGATTTCAAAAATATTTTTATGAAAATGGGTTCGCAAATGTTTGGAATCAATATTTATAAATTCTCAAGCAAAGATGTTCTCAATTTTTTCCATATTATATTATACGTTTTTATGTGAAAAGGGTTTGAAAAAAATGATAAGATCTATATTTTTTTTCAAAGTATTTTGAAGGAAAAAATTTTAAAAAAATATTTTTCTGTTATTTTATATTTTTTCCTAGGAAAATGGTTTTCAAAATTATTCCAAGTCCTTTTTATAAGATTTAATGCTATTTTCAATGAATTTTTTTTCAAACATTTTTATGTATTGAAAATAAATTTTCATGGAATAAATTATTATTTCCATATTAAAATTTTTTGAATGTTATTTAAAATTTATTTTCCCTCTATGATGACATCCATCGATGTAACTCATACCTTTTTAGGTAATTATCTTATGTGTCAATTCATATCCTTTCTATGAATGGGTTATGCTTAATGTAATTTTGTTTATGAATCCCATTTCACTTTATTGGTTTATATGTTTCTAAAATCCATTTATCTTTAAACAGTTATTAATTTAATTAAGTTATTGTGAAACATGTATATTTTTCAATAGGTTATGATATATTTTTGTGATTTTTATACACGTTTCATTTCATGGGTCATGATATGATTATTTATGATTTTGTGGAATATGTAAGTTTGATATCATTATGAGATAGATGGGAGCTATATATCCCTCTAATGCAGCAGGTAATGATTTATATCACATGAGATACACTAATTTGTTCTTGGGAATGAAGCTTGACAACTATGATGGTCATGGGAGTGAACCATGACTATAAAACCCCACAGATATCTAAGAATAAAATGAAATTCTTGAATTTTCATTCATGATGATATTTATGAGTATCCTTTAACCATAAGTTTACTTCTTTTATGTTATGAATTTTGAAACACGGTCATCTATAATTATGTTATGTATGTTATTTGGAGTCCATTGGAACAAAGTTGTTTTTTTTGTGAATAGTGACATAAAATTATGAATAATAATATGTCCATTATGAATATAATTTTTTTTATTATTTTATTTTCTTAAGGATTTAAGATAATGACTTCATGATTAATTTTTAGATGCGATATAAAAGTAGTTATACTTTTTAAATTATTAATTTTTGAATTAAGTATGATTTTAATTAAAAATAAAATTAAAAATACATAGAAAATTAATTTCAAAAAATGGACTTCATTTTTGAATTATACACGTTAGTAAATTGTTAGGGTGAATTTTGGGGATTTTTCTGAAACGATTTATTTTTTGGTGAAATGTAAAAAATACAGTTTGGAGTTTTGGTGGGTTAATGAAATCATTAATGATGTAATAATGACGTAAAAAATCTGGTAGTCTTGTTTAAAATAAAAAAACTTATGAGGTGTCCCATGTGGACAATACCATGGGAAAATATCATGGGAAATACCATAGTTTTTCAAATTCCACTAATGAGGAGTCCATTTTAAATTTATTAAAATAATCCCTCGGTTTTCCTATAAATAGCAACCCATTTCTTCATTAACATCATTCCAAATTCCTCATTAACGAAGATCTGGACTCCTTATCCCCCTAGTAGACCACTATGGTTTCTTCAAGACCCCAAGGTCCCATCCTATATGCTCTAGGAGTTACTCTCTAAGGTAATAAAATTCCCAATTTCTTTCTTTTTTCCATTCAAATTCTCTTTTATGTGGTATAACATTCATCTTTCCATGCCATGTTTTTATTTCCTTCTTTTTATAGAACAATTCTGTATTATCATCCATTTCTGGATGGGTTACCCTTGTCCCCTCTCTTTTTAATATTTTTTAAAACCATGTGTCATAGCTGTTAGGTTGCTATAGTTTTGTAATAGATTTCCCAATTATTCTTTTATTTTGAGTCATTTATTTTCTTATTCATTATTCATCACTTCTTAAACAAGAGGCATGAAACCTCCATAAATCATTTTTATTCAGTATTTTCTCATGGTCATGTAAAACTCATCATCATTATTCTTTTCCTCTCCCGAATATTCAAGAAATAAAAACATTGTCCGTGTTGTGTCAAATTATTGACATCGTGGACGATGTGATTTAAATTCCCATTAATTATTTCATGTCTGGTCAAAAAAAAATTTCGATGTTTGAACCAGGAAAAAATATATGTATTATTTCACATCCATGGTTTTGAAATTATCTTATAGTCATGTATTTAATTTATAATACAAAATGAGGTTGTTATTATTAAATAACCACTAAAATAATCAAAACGAACATCATTAATTATTTAACTTATGAATCATCCTCATATAAAACATCAAAATTATAAATGGTATAAATTATGATACTGGAAATATTTAAATACATTTACCTTCCAATTTTTTAGTTTCACTTCTAATTGACAAGAACATCCATCAGGAACCAAAAATAGATATCATGTAAGGAACTTTCCCAAAACAGTTCAAGGAACCAAATACTAATAATTAAGGGGTGAAATGAGGTTATTAAATGATCTTATAAGATTAAATATACATGAAAATGTATCTATGAAATAATAATAACACTATTTTAACCATTATAAATGATGTTTATACAAATGTGATGTAAGACAAGTCTGAGGTGGTGGAATTCGTAACCTGATTTCCATTCTTTGGGTTAACAGTCAATTTCATTATTTATGTGGTATTAAAATTGATTTTGTGATGATTTTTTAAATTATTCATGTTTTATGATTATGTTCTAGTTCTTGTAAATTTTTTATAATGAATGTTTGGTCCTATATCTCCATCCAATGCCTTGGGTATGTGTAAGGTGGAGGTCCATCGTATGGTTACTCCAACTGTAACTGCTATGTATACAAAAATAGTAAGGTAGCCATGATGGTTTCAAATTATAAGGTAGTCTAGAGGGTTATAATATTATGTATGTAATTCCCCAATACACCTTTATTTTTCTACTTATGTTCTTTGTTATTATTGAAATATCATGTTTTAAAAATTAAGTATATATATACAGTTGGTAAGTATATCTTTTGAAAATGATTTCATACGATACAAGTATTCATGGACTAATGTGTTATTTCCTTATTTTTATATACCTTTCTGAGGTTTTTGTGCTCATCCCAAGATTTAAAATTTTTCCGTTGGTTAATGTACGTGTGATATAATGGAGTAGGATATGTTAAATGTTGAATAATTTTCAAGGAATCATGTTTTTTGTTTTAATATTTTTAAATATAAAGAAACTGGATATTGTTTTTATGTTATCCGCCTTGTAACAGTGTGTTATGTTTTGAATTTATTATGTCCGAATTATCTAATTCCCTAAACATGAAAAGATCCTTAATGTAAAAGGAAGTTTTTTATTGACTAAATTCAAAATTATATATGTAATAAGGCTAGGTCCTTATAGTTGGGATCAGAGGATGGTTTAGATAACTATTGTAGTTAGGATGATCCTAAAATAACAACATAAATTATTTTTAATCTGTCATTAAATTAAAATTTTATAGCATTTAATGATTACTTTGTTGCTTCATCTTAGATAAGTTTGTTCATAATGGTAGTCTGAAGTAGGAATAGGGATGCTGAATAGCATAGAAACTTAAAGAATGATATCCTTCTGGATCTATAGCCTAGAATGGTAGGGATTGGAACCGAGAAGTTTTTTATAGTAATCGCTCAACAAACAAAGGAAATAAATGGTGGAGGAATCCATGTAAGGGAACAAATAGAGGTACAACAATGGAACATGACAGTAGTGGAACATTTTATGAGACAACACCCTCCTCAATAAAGGTATTTTTTTTACCCAGTAACAGCTGATAGACAGATCAAAGCCCTTGAAAATATATTCAATGTTATGGTATGTTTACACAATCAAAAGGTAAGTCATTCCATTTATCATTTTGAAGGTGAAGATGATCAGTGGTGGTCAATGGTGTGGAATTACAAAGGGTAGAGAGGATTTTTTTCATTAGAGTGGGATGAATTTAAAATCGTTTCGTGAAAAATATTTTCCAAAGGTGGTGAAACTTAGGATGGAGAAGAAATTACATGAAATAAAGCAAAACGAGGAGGATTTTGTGGTAGTGTATGAAGTAAACAGCACACGACTGGTGAGGTATGATCCAAATCCGATTCTATATCTTGATAGAAAAATCAACCACTTTTACTAAGGACTAAATCCAAGGTATCAAAGGGCATTGACCTCCCATGAATTCAAATGTTATGAGAAAACTGTCTGATGTGTTGAGAGTGTAGATATAGAGATTGATGATGATCACATGCATTTTGGAAACAAGGAGAAGAAGAGGTACAGGTGGAAAAATATGGGTAATAATCAACCAATGAAATCTAATGGTAAGAATATTCAGTTTCCTGTTTGTGAAAAGTGTGGCAAGAAACACCATGTGGAATGTCTTAGAAAAACCAGGAATTGTTTTAAATGTGGAATGTTTGGACAAATGTATTGTGATTTCAATGAAAATCATCCTAAGACTAATCCAGAAAAGAAAAATGTAAAGTGATTTAAATGTGGTGAGAGGGGTCATTATTCAAATGCATGGCTCAAGAGTTATGTGAATTATGCTAAGATGCCAGAAAATAAGTAGAAATGTGAAGTGAGATCCTTTGCGACTATGTCATCAGATGTCGGGCCATCCAATGAGGTTGTATCAGTTAATTTGTTTGTACACTCAGATTTTTCAATTGTTTTTTTTGATACGGGGTCTATACATTCCATCATTTCTGAGAAATTTTTTGGTAAATTGGAAATAACACCTCAACAAATGAGAACTATGCATGTTGTTAAAACACAAGGGGGAAATATTATAGCAAAGGGAAATTATATGAATCATTCTATTGTAGTATGTGGAAAGAAATTACCTGAAAACCTTGTTGTTTTACCCTTAGTCATGTTTGATGTTATTCTGGGAATACATTGGATTTCTATTTATCATGATAATATTAACTGTGGAGATACAGAAATTGTTTTTCAAAAAGAGTTTTAGTTTGAAACAATAATGAACCCACATAATTTATTACATATCAAAATATTGAGAAACTATAGAAATATATAAATTAATGTTTTCATTCTCATATTGTTGAAAAAAGGGAACAATTCAGATTGATGATGTTCTTGTAGTCAATGAAGATCATGATTTTTTTCCTAATGAGTTAACCGATGTTAAACCTAATCAGGATGTTTACATCAAATTTGACTTAGTTCTTTATTCTAAGGTAATTGTAAAACCCATATATCATTTGACTCAAATAGAACAACATGGATTAAAAAATAAATGCAATGATTTTCTTGATAGGGGCATAATTTGTCTATCACTTCACTATGGGGAGGAGATGATGTGTTTTTTAAAAATAATTATGGTTACATGAGACTTTTCATTGATTATAGATCTCTGAATGACATAACTCTTAAAATCAATTATCCTTTGCCTCATATCGATGACTTGTTTGAACAACTTTATGGATCTTAATACTTTTTCAACATTGACATGAGATCTGGATACCATCAGCTGAAGGGGAAGGAGGATGACATCCCAAAAACAACCTTTTGTACAAGTTATAGGCATTATGAATTTTTTATTCTGCCCCTTGAGTAAACTAATGCACCTATTGTATTAATGAATCATATGAATAGAGTATTTCATGAGTCCTTGGTTATGTTTCTAGTTAAATTTATTGATGAAATTCCAGTATTTTCTAAAAATTACAGGGAACAAGAAAAACATTTAAGGGTAGTTTTACATGCCTCAAAAGAAAAGAAACTATATGAAAAATTCATAAAGTGTGATTTTTGGTTGCAACAAATTTTAATTCTTGGGAATATTGTTAATAAGTATTGAATAATAGTTGATCAAGCCAAAAAAAAGGTGTTGTTGAATTTCAAAGACCCACACATCATATAGATTTTTTTTTGTTTTCCTAGATTAGTAGGTTATTATGGATATTTATTATGAAAATTTATTGATTAGCTAGCTCGATAACTAAGATAACACGAAAAGGGTTTAAATTTTTTTTTCTAGAAGAATGTGAATTTTGATATCAGGAACTGAAGAAGATATTGGTAAATTCTCTTATTTTGCCCATGCCTTCCCGAAATAGTGATGTTGTCACCAACTATGATGCTTCATTGAAGGGACTCGGTTTTGTGTTTTTTCATAATGATTTGTAAATTTTTTATGCTATAAGAAAACTAGAACATCATGAGTTAAATTATCCCACTCATGATTTGGAATTGGAAGATGTGGTTTTTGCTTTAAAAATTTAGAGGCAGCATTTATACGGAGCCAAATGTCAAATATATTCTGACCATAAATTTTTGAAGTATATATTAACTCTGAAGGAATTAAATATAAGAAGAGAAGATCGCTTATAATGATAACAGATTATGGTTGAAAAATTAATTTCTATCCCAGAAACTCAAAAAATTATCAGATTCCTTGAGTCAAAAACATCATGATTCATTAACCATTTTTTGTTTGGAAAATGATACGTTGATTAACAATTTGAAAAAGTTCAGCATAGATGTTGTTGGTGTAGGGAATATATCTGTTTTGATTCAGGTTTCATTGTATTATTCATTGTCCGATAGAATTATGTGAGCACAAAAGGAAGACCGTGAGCTATATAAAAAGGTAGAATTGTTTAATATGGGTAAGCTTCCAGAATTTATCCTTGATAAAGTTTGTGTTATATGATTTAGAAAAAGATTGTGTGTGACCTGTGATTCTTAGTAGAAGAAATAATTGTTTTTCGAATCTCTCAAATCTCTATTTTCGGTTCATCCTAGTAGTACTAAGATGTATAGAGACTTTCGAGAGTATTATAGGTTGGATTTAATGAAAAGGGATGTTGTTGATTTTAATAGGAAATATTTGATATGTCAGTAGGATAAAGTACAGTGGTAGTTACCGAAGGGGATATTTTATCATTTTACAGTGCTATAGTGGATGTGGGAGAATGTATCAAGTACTTTGTGGTGGGACTACCTAAGACATCTCAAGGTAACAATGCAATTTAGGTTATTGTGGATCAACATTCAAAATCTGCACATCTTCATTCAATTTGTTAAACAATGTCCCTGGATCTGATTTCATGATTGCACCTCAAGGAGATAGTAAGGTTACATGGAGATCTTCATTCTATTGTTTCGGACTGAGATCCCATGTTCAGTTATATCTTTTGGAAGGGACTTTAGAAGTCGTTGGGAATAGAGTTAAATTTCAGTACATCATTTCATCCCCAATCAAGTGGGAATTCAGAATGAACTATTCAAACTTTTGAGGATATGCTTTGAGAATCTTCAATGGACGACCAGGGAAGTTGGGATTATCATCTTTCATTAGTTAATTTTTCTTATAATAACAGTTTTCATTCTAGTATACAGATGGCACCTTTTGATTCAGTGTACAGAAAGTAGTGTTAGACTCCAGCATTATTAGATGAAGTAAGTGAAAGAATATTGATAGGGGCAGAATTAGTAGAGGAAGTGTCTGAGAAAGTGAAAATGATCCATTAGAACCTGAGGAATGCATAGACCAGGAAGAAAATTTATGCAGATAAAAGAAGGAAAGACTTCCCTTTGAGGTAGGTGGCCATGTTTTCCATAAAATCTATCTTTGGAAAAGTGTGATGCATTTTTGTAATAAAGGAAATCAAAATCCACTGTTTATCAGTCTTTTTGAAATCCTAGAGAATGTTGGACCAATTTCATACTGAGTAGCTTTGCCTCCGAGTTTGTCTCTGGTACACAATGTTTTTCATGTTTCGATGTTGAGGAATTATGTACCAGATCCAACTCATGTTTTGAGCCTAGAAGTAGTTTAGCTAGAGGAGAACCTTTCATATAAAGAGAAACCAGTTTAGATTCCTCATTGAAGGGAACCGGTATTGTAAAATAAGGTAATCCACTAGGTAAAGTTTATGTGGAGAAGCCACATGGTTGAAGAAGCAACATGAGATTCTGAAAATACTATGAGGGAAAGGTACTGTCACTTGTTTAATAAGTAAATAAAATTGAGAGGAATAAATTTCTAGAAGGTGGGGATAATGTAACACCCAACAGATTTCTAAAAATAAATTGAAATGCTTGAAAATTTGATTAATGTAGATATTTATAAGTATCCTTTAAAAATTATTTTACAGCTTCTATGATTTGAATTTCGAAAAATGTTCATCTACAATTGTGTTCAGTATGTTATTTGGAGTATATTGGAACCAACTTGTTTTTTAGTGAATAGTAACATACCCATATGAATAGTAATATGAACCTAATGAATAGTAAATTGAATTATTATTTTATTTTCATATGTATTAAAGATAATGACATCTTGATTAATTTTTAAATGTCATATAAAAGCAGTTATTGTTTTTGAATTATTACTTTTTGAATGGAACAAGTTTTATTTAATAATTAAATTAAAATATATTGAAATTTATTTTCAAAAAATGGGATTCATTTTTTAATTCTACACATCGATAAATGGTTAGGGTTAATTTTGGGGATTTTTTCAAATCAAGTGATTTTTTATTGAATAGTAAAAAAATACAGTTTTGAGTTTCAGTGTGTTAATGACATCATTAATGATATAATAAATATTCAATAAATCTGGTCAAATTTTGTATACTAAAATATGTTTTGAGGTGTCCCACATGGCTTATAGCATGGGAAAATACCATGGGCTTACCATGGTTATGCAAATACCACTAATGAGGTGTCTGCTGGAAATTATTAACATAATCCCACACTTTTTCTAAAAATACAAACCCATTCCTTCATTAAAATCATTCAAAATTCATCATCAACGAACCTCTGGCCTCCTTACATTACTAGTATCCCTCCCAAGGTTTCCTCAAGCCTCTAATGTCCCAAACATCATGCTCTTGGATTTACTCAAAAAGGTAAGATTATTCTCAATTTTGTTCTTTTTCTATTCATGTTTTCTTTTAGGTGGTATGACATTCAGGTTTCTAGACAATGTTTTTATTTGATACTTGTTATTGATATATTATATATTATGATTCATTTCTGAATGGGTGAACCTTTTCCCCTCTCTTTTTAATATTTTCATGAAACATATGGCATAGCTGTTAGGCTGCTGAATTTTAGTATGGAATTTCTCAATTATTATTTTATTTTGAGTTCATTTCTTTTATCATTATTTCATAATCTATACCTAGAAAAAGAGGAATTAAATCTACATAAATCATGTATATTATGTATTTCTTCATTTTAATGGAAAAAACATTATCATTATTCTTCTCCTCTCCCACTTTTTCATGGAATAAAAAACATTCTCTATGATGTGTTGAATTACAGACATCATGGATGATGTGATTTCAATTTCCCTAAATTCATTCAAGTGTGCACATAAAACCCTTAATATAGTTGAAATAGGTTATAATATATGTATTTTTTATCATCCATTGTTATGTAGTTATTTTTTACTCATGGATTTAATTTATAAGACAAAATAATGTCGTTATTATCAACGAACAACTTAAAAAATCTAAATGAAAATCATTAATGTTTTAACATATGAATCGTACTCATATAAAACATCAAAATGATAAATGGTATAAATTATAGTACATAAAATATTTAAATACCTTTACATTCCAATTCTAGAGTTGCACTTCCTATGGAAAAGAATATCCATCTTGAACCATTCATGAAATCATGTTGGGAACTCACCCAAAATCGTGCAAGGAACAAAATACTAACAATTAAGGGGTGAAATGAGGTAGTTAAATGATCATATAAGATGTTATAAACAAGAAAATATTTATGTAAAATACTAATCACACTCTTTTAACCATTATAAAATAATTTTAAACATGTTTTAAGTAAGACAATCCTGAGGTAAGAAAATTTTTATCCAGATTTCCAATCTTTGGGTAAACTATCTACTTCGTTATTTATGTGGTATTATAATTGATTGTTTGATATTTTATGGTTATATACGGTTTAATTATGTCTATTTACACTATATATAAATATACCATCATCTCTATTAAGCCTCTTGTCATTTTTATGATATTTATATGGGGATTTCCTTTTAAAATACTCATTTACAAATCTATTTTAAAAAATTCAAATGGAACGTTTTCATGAAATTATTCATGTTGTATGATTATGTTCTGGTTATTGGGAATTTTTTATAATTACGGGTGGGGACTATATCTCACTCCAATGAACTGGGTATATCTATATTGGAAGTCGGATGTATGGATACTCGATGTGTAACTCCGATGATCAGATGAATAGTAGGGTAGCCACGAGGGTTTCAAATTATAAGTTAGCTGAATGAGTTACAAGATTATGTAAATAATGCCATAATATACCTATATGTTTAAAATATTGTTATTATTTATTGTTGGAATCTCATGTTTCAAAAAGTAATTATATATAGAGGTGGTAAGTATGTCATTTGAAAATGATTTCATACGTTACAAGTATTCATGGACTCATGTGTTCTTTCCTTCTTTTTATATCCATCCCTGAGTTTATTTGTGCTCATCCCATGTTTTAAATGATTTTCACATGTTAATGGATATTAATGATAATTAATGAATCCTTGGTAAATGTTAAAGAATTTACTATTCTGTTTTATGTTTTGATGTTTTAAAATTTGAAAAAATTGGAAAATGTTTTACGGTATCCACACTATAACAATGTTTAATGTTATGAGTGTATTATGTCCCAATTCACTAATGCTCTAATCATTGAAAATATCTTAAAGGTAAATGCAAATGTTTTGTTTACTAACTTCATGATTATGTATGTAATAAATCTAGGTCCTTATAATGATTACCAAGATAGTATGAGTAGTGAACTCATGCTACTATGATTGAAATGTGAGTGAAATATTACTACAATGATTGTATGTGGATTCAAATAAAGAAACTAAGATGGAAAATTGAGGGAACCATGACAGCCCATATAGTATGAGGAGTGAACCCACGATATTTAGATATCCATTGGAGTAAACCATGAGTACCAAGATGGTATGAGTAGTGAACTCATGATACTAAGATGGTCATGGGAGGGAACCATGACTACCATGATGGTATGAGGAGTGGAATCATGCTACATTTATGTTCATGGTTGTGAACAAAGACTATTGAGATGGTATGAGGAGTGAAATAATGCTATAAGGATGGAGATGGGAGTGAAATATTACTAAAAAGATGGTACGGGGAGTGAACCCACAAGACAAAGATGGTTTTGGTAAAAATTATGTAGCGACTATAGAAATCAAATTATATGCCTATGTGTTTACCATAGTCCCACATTTAATTCCTATGTTACACTTCCATGGATTAGGTTCATTATTCCATTATGATTAATGTATTATGAACATCCAATCTTTATTATGATATATAATATATAGGGTAGGGTCTTTAAATGGAATACTCATGTTTCATACCTTTATTCATGTTGTGCTTATTCATTTCCTTTATTTACCCATACTGAGCATTTGAGCTCACCCCTTTCTTATGTTTTCTTTACATAAGTAATGAATCAATATTTTAGGTATACTTACTAATGGTTGAGATCATTATAAAATATGTAAAAGATCATTGTACAGGATTGATGATTTTATTTCCATGATTACAAATTCCCTAAACTATAATGATCCCTGAGAAAGTATTTTTTTTAATATCAGTAATATTTATCTAAATAATGTAATATACATATATGTCAATCCCGAGTCAGTATAGAGACCCCTTATACTAGTAATCATATAATATGTTCTTGGATGTGAATTTTATTATTCAAAATTATCTAATTCTTTATTTAATAGTATACAAAATGTTGAATAATACGATCTACCATTTTGGAAAACAACACCAGATATCCCAAAGCTGGATTTTTCGTTTATATTAACCCTTTTTCTGTTGATCATATAGTTGAAAAATGATATATAGAAACTCATTTAGTACCATTATATAATGTATAATTAATTATGTTCATCTCTAGATACCATTTTAGTCTAATATTATTCACCCATATGTCATGGTAACCCTAATAAGTTATCTAGAAATACATCCTTGTATTGGTATACCACCATATTATTAGAGGAGATATAGTCAATTCTGGATGATCTATGATGATCATACTATCTAAAAATATTTAACATAAAACTCCCCCATGAATTTATGGACCCACTATACATGAATCAATGAACTATTCACCACTCTACACAATAATTTCCCCCTTAAGCAGTGAAATAATCACTCCTCTCTAATAAAAATCGATGTGTGGGAAATTAGTCAACCTGTTCATTCCATGGATCCTGTTAAAACTAATCATCTCTTTAATTATGATCCTAAAAATATGATATATACATGAAATCCTCATAAACCATCATTGTAAAATATGATTAGAACCTATATTCATTCTTAGTGTAGCATAAATGGAAAACATCGTAGATGATAACAGAACTGATAAATCTCACAATGAAATTAAAAAATCTCATATGAATTAATGTGATGATCGTATGGTGATAAAAGAAATAAATATATTATTTGAAATGGGAACTATACAACCTACTATGAAATTCCCCTATTAGTCATCTACTAAAGCATGTTTAACTACTTAAGCACTTTGAACTATAACTCATTGAAAACCTAGAGCCACATGAGTCACCTTGTTTACAAAACTTGTTTGGTTATAAACCAGAATATATGGAATTATTATAGATTTATCATGTGCATTATCCTAAATTTATCCCATAAACACTTTATATTACCCATGATTTCACATTAATGATTGCAAGGCTGATAATATCTAAAATCCTTGAAAAAATATCACCTCACTACCCCCAAATTTTTAAAATTTTAGTCATTTACATTATATAGAATTAAATACCATGAACATTGATCCATATGTGACCACTAATCTAGAATAAATCCTCTATCATCATCATCTATGGCACTGAATCGATAACTATGGATTCTCTAGGTATGTACCTTATTGATCCACTAATATCCATATGATTTCCAATATCACTTTATTCCTCAAATCCCTTCCTAATCACGTGTTTTTTATGACACAATGTAGAATATTTAATCATATCAATGTTCCTAACCTATTGTATTAGCTCTGTGTGTAGTCCATGGTCAAATATTCTTTCTTTTCAAGATTCTTACACCACTATAAGTGAAAAATAGTTAATGAGATATATAAAGCCTAATCACATGGTTGAAATTTTCCTCATACATTAATGATTTAGAATTTACTACCTAGAATAGTCTAACTTCATATAATCTAGAATCAATACCCTGATAAATAGACCATTGAATTTCTCTCAATTCACCCATTCATGTCTACTAGACTAGAACATTGTATCACCCATACTCTAGTTGTTCCTTAATTAATGAATGTCACAAGAATAACTAGCTAGTCTAATTGGGTATCTAAAATGTCAAATAACCTATAAAATAAAATCACCCTTTCGTCCTTATCAAGAGCCCCTCCCATTCCATGGAAGGGTAGGTGATTGTGGTGATGGAATTCATATGTGTAATCGACCATCATCATCCTACTCTTATGGTATCCTCTATGTTGAAGAATATCTTACCAAATGAGTCCTTTTTTATAGATTATATTCATTATAAAAATAGAGATAATATAGAAATATAATCAGTGGCATCCTCTTATCTAATATTTGGAGAAACTGGTAATACAATAAATCTACTGAGTGAACGTTGTTGATATTATTTAAAAGATCAAAAACAAAGGCAAATTTTTTTTCAAGAAACAAATATCTAAAAATAGACATTGTAAATGGTAAAATACATGTTCTAACCAAATAGGAATCCCCAATGAAGAATGAATGACCCCTTATACACTACTCAACCCCAATTCAATCATCTTGTACCTTCACATCATTTACAATCAGACATATATAAACTAAGGTATGAATTACAACCTTATCATAGAATGATGGAATGAAATCATAATAAAATAAAAATATACTAATTTCAATAGGAATTTAATTATATGGTACATATCTATTACCAGATGTAGGTATATGTGAAATTTGAACTGATGCCCCATGAACAATGGGTAAACACAAGAAAATTCACATAAATAAATAAATAGATATTACTTATTTAAAAAAAGGATTATTTAATCAAAAATATCAAAAAAAACTATCTATCCACAATATAAAAACTCAGTAGTCCAAAAATTAATTTTGGTTTGTCACTGACATAGTTCATTATCTATGTACTAAATATCACCTCTGCTGTCTACCCAGTCTCAATTCATTGAATAGGGAAGGAATAAATTTTTTGAACACGATCCACATTTACTATTCTGTAACACCTTTCCTAAACCACTAGTTTTATGTTGGGGGTGACAAATGACATCCGGAACACCTCCCAAAACCCAATAGGTTATTGACTAGTTGTGATGGAAAAAATAACATCCTTTTGAGGATATTACATTAATACCAAGTGAACATAATAGTAAATTAACATAGTGAAAAAATACATAAATAATGAACAAAACAAAGACAATTATATTAGTTTCAAATAAAAATATTATCATTATAGTATTATTTTATACAAGATAAAAATTCCATAAAATTACAAGAAAGTCCCCAGGTTTAGTAATAAAAAAATAAAAGTAGCAGCTATAGAACTATACTCTATATTATATACAACAAACTTATTATCCCATTTCAAGAAAGCTCAACTAATGACGACATGGCCCTATCCCTTCACCAAATCCAAAAATTGGAAATCTACAAAACATCCAAATTCACAATTAGGTTATTATTAAAGAATTATTATGGAACCCCCAATTACAAAAAAACAAATGTTCATAAGACCTAAATGGGTGTGCCATGAATGTAATCATAAAAAACCATAACAATTTATCACACCAGTATAATTCATATGTTAGGTCCTCAAAAATGAGCTATACATACTTTAGAACCATGATAGAAGGGGCTTTATCAATCCACCAAACACATAACCCTCGAGCATTGGATTTTCCAAAATAGGGAATACAAATCACTTCCTCAAGGGATTGTCCAATGCATTCTAGCCTAAATCCTAAAACATCCTTCTCATGTAGTAGTTTTGTAGTCTCACTTTACACAAGAAACTAGATTGAATGGAAGAAAAACACTAATTATACAAGATAAAAATGGTAGATAAAACATTACATCATGTCAAATGGTTTTAACATTAGAGAAATCAATATGAATATAAGACTATATAGGTCACGGATTCACACAAAATCCTCATGGGATCAAGAATATAATGTTGGTTTCATAGGGCTATGCATGAATTCCCACAATCATTCCTATAATAATTACAATTAATTGATGAATTTTAATGGACACCTACATCAAGATAAAAATGTATGATAATGGAAATGGTATCTATCCATGTCTAAATGCACAACTATAAACAACTATGTCCTACTCCATAAATTGATTTCGGTTGAATCATTTCACATATTTCAAAACCATGAATTTAAATAGTGATAGAGATTTGATATCTAGGATTGAACAAGCTTTCATTCATATAATAGATTATTTTTAAAGTGATAGATGTCCCAAAACCACATGATGAGATCCCATAGGATCAGAGTTACTATTAGGGAGATATATAAGAAATGAGAAGAATTTTAAGTCAAAAAATATACTAAAATAAGCTACATTCAAAGCATAAATTAAGTATTTATATTTTGATTTTTTCATTAAAATTGATTCCTGGAAATGGTATCACCTCAAAATAAGATAAAAAATACATACTCCAATAATAAACTAACACTCATGTCAGAGATGGTTTTCATTCCCTAAACAAAGACCCTTATGTTCATAATATAAGAAATTCTTGATGTTAATGTCAATTTCAGGAACCAAATATCCCTTTTCCGGAATCTAAGCATTGATCTATTTCCATTACAGAACTCCTCTATCAAGCCTCAATTTTTTTATTTACACCAATAATGATATGAAATATCTTAAAAACTGTATTCCATGATATTGATATGGCAACACATGGACCACTAACGATAAGGGATCTTCTTTAGTGTGTTTGATAATTTAGTATATTTTTTTATTATAGTTTCTATTCAAGTAAAATCATATATGTAACACCCCATGATTCCATGGTACGTTTACCTTTGAATAATGCAATATCTTGCATTGTATGCAACTCCGAGATTCTAACACACCACGACCAGTCAAACTAGTTGTTATTATTAGTAATACCCACATTTTAAAATTTTATAAATTTTATTTTTCAAAATGGACTTCATTTTTTGAATTTGGAATATCAGAATTAGCTTAGGGTGAATTTTTGGATTTTTTTCTGAAAACATTCAATTTTTTGATGAATAGTGAAAAACACTGCGTTATTGGTAAAAACTATCTTCTTATTTAAATAATTAGTTATTTTATTTAAATTTATTTTTGTTAAAAAATAGATACATTATACCTATATATGTTCATTGTAATTCTTTATAGTCATTTTATAATATTTTTAGATATATAAAATGTTATAATAAATTGTTTATCAACTTTTACCCACCTCCTAGGAGCTTATGGAAATTTGTATAAAACTTTAGTTTACAAATTCTATGAGTTGAATTTCAAAAATATGAGAGAAACAATTAATATCAATAAGTATAATGTGGATCAATAAGATGAAAATAATTTTTGATGAATCACTTCTTTTGAATTTCATTTACCACAGTTAAAATTAAATTGGGTAATTAACGGTAAAAATGATATCATAATTACCATAACACATGTCCTAATTCAATTTGATAAGTATAATTATACCAAAAAAATCATTAGGAATAATGTTATCCTCTTTGGTCCACTTGGATTAGATTAGGACATTTATTATTGTTTTATTTAAAGAAGAGTGAAATGAGTTAAAGGAAATGTTTAATAACTAAACCATTTCTAATATATGGTTATACATAACATAATTATACAATAAATATTTATTATAAATTTAAATATATTTCCTACATATTGGTATTTTATTTATAATTTTTAGAAATTAAATAAATTAATTTTTTTTATGACACAATGATGATGAAGTGATTTCCTTATTACTTAAATAACAAAATAATTGATTTTATAAATATCAATATAAATGTAATTTAAGACTTTTGATGAATTCCACTAATTATATAAGATTATATGAAATGTTAGGGCTGAATAAATAATAATTTTTCGATGTTATCATGCAATTTTTATTTTCAAAAAAACCAAATATTATATAGTGTCAAAATTGACATAATTGAGTTTTTAAAACAAATATAATATTATAAATTGATATATTATTCCTAAATATCTCAGGTTCTGAAAAAAGACATATAAAAGGATATATATATTTATTACTAACCACTTGGGTTTCTCGTGTCTTTTTATAGCATGTTTATTAACCATATAATATAAAAATACAAAGGGACATGTAAAATGTCAAACTATTTAACTAAGAGTTAAATCTAAAATATAAGGTTAATATGGGTACTTAAACCAGTGTAACACCTACTAGTTGAGAATTTTTCGACCCATACATTCCTTATCTTATAAATAAATCATTTTGGAGCCATTTGAAAATAGAAAATTGTTTTATTATAAAATAATATTTCAAGCTTTTCATAAAGTGACCCTCACCTCTCTTATAAAATGTTACTTCCCCTTCTCTTAATTTCACACCACAAAAACCATTTTTCTCAGCCAACCCCTCCCCCAATATCCTTGAAACATTCCTCCCTTCATCCTAGAGGATTTAATTTTGTTTTAAATCCATCATAAATAGAACTTTTGATCAAATAAAAAGGAAGAACCTTAAGAAGGGGTAAAAATTTTATCACCTCTTTCATTGTTCTTTTCTTCTTCCACATCCTCTTTCATTGTTGTTTCCTTTTTAAAATTATAAATCTAGTATATTATATATAATGTGATGTTATTATTAAAATGGTACAACCGTATTCATTATTCTATTCATCATATTAATGAAAAAGTCACCATACGTGCGTTCGTACAACTTACCGTCTCCATGTGGTGGTGTAATTTGTTATTCAAACACTTAATTATTTGTATGGGTATAATACTGAGTATAACTGATGTAAATAATAAATATAACATTTAATTGATTCTCTATATGTCATATACCATCCAATTTTATATGATTTCACTATAAATATAATGAAATTGTTGCTCGTGTGTACGGGCGAATTACCGTCTCCACGAACATGATGAGATTCATTCCCCATCGTAATAACTGAAAAATAATTTTAATTTTATGATTAAAAATAATTTTTTAGAACTTAGTATCATTCTGGATATGAATAAAATACATCCTACATATAACAAAAAAGTCTTATGTAACTAATCAAATAAAGGAAAACAAATCTATTAACAACCAAAATGATGATATTACTAAAATATAATTTACAAATCAATATTATAGGATCATATATGATATCATATTTGTAACAGCCCAAGATTTTATGAAAAATATTCTTTTTAATTTCACTAATGTCTTGTGTTGTACGCTACACCAAAAGGCGCTTGCACAACACACATCCTTGACTTGACTTGAATTACACGCAATCGCGACCTTCCTCGATAGCGTGTGTAGTACGCAATACTGAGTTTCACTAAACAACGATATGCTATTAAAATATTATTATAACTGGCCATTATGAATCGTAATAACCACCTTTTAAAATTTTAGAAATTTTACATCTCAAAATGGACTTCATTTTTGGATTCGGAGTATCGAATTTAGCCTAAGGTGAAATTTTGGTACTTTTCGGATAACTTTCATATTCTGATGAATAGTGAAAATTACTAAATTTTAATTAAAAACAACTTTTTTAATCGAAATAATTAATAGTGATAAATTATGGATTCGAGTGGTTTTAAAGTATATTTAGAATATATTTTTACAATTCAATACAATGTTGGTCATTGGATGTAATTTCACATTTACACAAGACATAAACATGTGTTAATCTTTTGATAGTTATTATCTCTTAAAAACACGCTATTTGTTGTGACAACGGAAATTAATTATAAAATTAATTAATGCAACTTATATTTTGGGAATTTTGTAAAATAGAAATAATTTTTTAATTTGAAATATCAATTATAGCTTAGGGTGAAATTTTGACATTTTTCTGAAAAACTTCAATTTTTGATGAATAGTGAAACTACAATGTGGTAGTTAAAAAAATTAATTTTTTCATAAATCTTAATTTTACCACTTCTGTGAATGGAATTTCAAAAAATCAGAGAGACATGGTTGATTTATGTAAGTAAAATGAGGTTCAATGAGATGAAAATAATTTTTGGTGAATAATAACTTTTTTACTATTATTTTCCACGGTTAAAAGTAAATAGGGTAATTAAGGGTAAAAATGATATTAATATTACCCTAACACATGTACTAATCCTATTTTACAAGTGTATCTCGATCAAAAACAACCTAAAGTGTAAAATATTATCATTTAGGCCCACTTGGATTAGATTAGGACATTTATTATTATTTAATTCAAAGAAGAGTTAAAAGAGTTAAAATCATAGTTTATTTAATAAAACATTTTTAATATAGGGTTATACATAATATAAATTCGACTATAAATATTCATTATAAAGCTAAAATGATTTCCTACATAATGGTATTTTATTTGTAATTTTTATACTTTAAATAATTTAATTTATTTATGACACAACGATAATATAGTAATTACCTTTTTAAGAAATTATTAACATAATTGATGTTATAAATGCCCAAATAAATGTAATTTTAGACTTTTTATGACATAAAATACTTTTATAGGTTAATATGATATGTTATTGTTGATTTAAGTAACTTGGTTCAAACTTATCATTCTGTTAGAAATTTCAGAAAAATCATGTACCAAATAGTGTCAAAATTGACGAAAATTAGTTTTTAAAACAAATATTATATTATTAATTGTTATTTAATTCTTAAAAATCTAAGGTTCGGCAAAATGACTTAGATAAGGATAGATATATTAATTATAAACAAGTTGGGGTTCTTTTGGCTTGATATAGTATGTTTATTAACCATATAGTGTAAGAAAACAAAAAGACACGGTAAAAGTTAAATTATTTAACTTAGAGTTAAATTTAATTGATAAGGTTAAAATAATAACCTAAACATGTCTAAATCCTATTGGATGAGAGGATTTCGACCCATCCCCACTTTATCTTCGAAATAAGACCATTTGAAACCATTATAAACCGAATTTGACCTTAATATAAAATAATATTTTGAGATTTTCCTAAGATGCCCCTCTCCTCCCTTATAAAAGGGCACATCCTCCATCTCTTCCTCACACAACTTTCAGCCTTCAAGCTCGGCCAAACCCTGAAAAATTCACCTCTACACTTCCCTAGAAACATCTTAGAGGTTCTGTTCTTCCTCAAAGACCAATTTTAGTGCCCTAAAAAAAGGTCTCAAAGAAGCACTTCAAAGAAGAGGTAATATCCATTACCGATCCTTTCCAATTTCTTTTTTCTTCAACTTCTTCTTCTTTAGTTTTTTCATTATGAAGTAATAACAAAAGTATCATTAATATAATGATATGTTATTATAAGTATGAAAAAACCCTATTTAACCATCTATCCATCCTACGGAAAATGAAATCACCGCGCGTGCGTACGTACGGAATACCGTCTCCACGCCGTGGTGTAAGCTATTTTCTGCCACCACCTTAATAGGATGGGTATAATGGTGTAATGAGTAACTATATATGATTATTATAAATTGATATTGATACTGAAATATTATACATACACTTCAACACAATTCCACGACCAAGGGAACGATATCATCGCTCGTGCGTACGTACGGACTACTGTCTCCACGACGCGATGAGATTCATTATCAATGATTAACCATTCATGAATGATTATAAAGTATATATAATAAGTAATAATGAAATATATGACATAATAATGATACTGGATTTATTTATATTTATATGTATTTCATCTACTTAATTCCATTCAATTTAATAAGGAAACGAAAACAACGTTCATGCGTACGTACGGACTACCGTCTCCATGAACGGTGTATTTCATTCCATTTATCGATATTATATATATATATATTATGAATATATATTATATATAAATCATGTTTTACATTCTGGATATAATTAATCATGATCCAAGTAATCATATTAATAATTACAAGTTAAAAACACGAACGACAAATGAGACGATTTTACCCAAAACGTTACTTTAACATGAATTTACAAAATAACGGGTAATATAAATTCATAAGTGGACCATATATGATATAATAAAAATTAATATGATTCTAGAATAAGTAAATAACATGATTTAAATCATTACACAGGAGGTTCTGACACTTACAAAGAAAGTCGGACCTAAGGTAAGGGAAATATCACAATCTCATTTTTATCTGAGATTGTTTATACTTTGGAATTTACTGGGGTGTATTTTATCATCCACATACATGTTTCCTCAATATGTAATATTTATATCCTTCTACAATAGTTTATCTCAAATTTTACCCTTTGGTGAGTTTATAGTAAAAGATATGAAAGGAATCTTTTGTCGATTTTCGTACGAGGTACTTTTTGACTTTTTTGACAAAAGTACGAGAAGAATGTTTTCTTTTAACTTATACGGCATGAATGGATTTTTAAAACATTATTTCCAAGAAGCTTCCTTTACAAGTTTTCAAGTTTATTTTTAATCAACTTCTTTTAGTTTAAAGTAGTATGACATGTTAAGAAAGGAAAAATGTTTTTGAAGTAGAAAGGATATTTTCCTCAAGAATGAAGTTCAAGTGTTTTATAAAAATTCTTTTCCATCTAAGATAATAAAGGGTTCTGTTTTTTATCCCTATTATTACATTGACTTGATTATTTTGATAAGGAATTATTTTTTTTATGAATTCCTTTATCTTATATGAATTGTTTTATGATGTCACGATGTTTAAGATTCCCATTTTTATTACATGGGTTATGAAATGATGTATGATTTATGATTTTTTGGCACACATAAGAATGGAATCATTATGAGACGGGTGGGACCTATATCTCCCTCCAATGCATTGGGTAAAGATTTTATATCTCATGAGATAGACATGGCTGGAATGGTAGGTTATACCGGTTCGGTGAAACATGACTGAAATGAGGGTGACTCGATTCAGAAAGGGACTTTGTCCACTAAGATAGTCTTGGAAATGAGTCTTGACTAACAAGAAATGATTCTCTATGATTATTTGTGTATGCCACAAAGTTTCATGTTTTATGTTATGATTATTGGGATTACATTTCACTTCTATGATTTATCCCATGTTATGATATTATGAGCTCTTTTGCAGGTTAATATTTCGAAAAGCTATGTTCTTATGTATATGATGTGATTGATATTTCTTTTCTTTACCCATACTGGGCATTTGAGCTCACCCTTTTATGTTTTCTTTTCCCCAGGATATAAAGAAAGTTTTTAGGTATAAAAAAAGGATGATCTTTATGGGAGATGTTGAAGATCTTTCACCACGATTAGAAGATTATATTCCGAGTTTCCAAAGACACTAAACTATTACGGTCCTTGTGTGTGTGTTTTTGTTATTTACTAAGTATTCCAAAAATGTACTGTAATGTCCATGTACGTCAAGCTTCGGGTCTCTACAGTTGGTATCAGAGGAAAGGTTTAGTCAACCTTTGGAAAATAGGATATGAGAACGTTAGTGAAATCCCTAGAGATATTTCTAAGGTATGTCTAGGGATGTCTCTAAGGATAAGTATACGTATAGGATATAGTCCTAGAACTACGGTAACAATCTAAGAATTTAACCTAAGATGTTAGATATTAAGTGTACTCCCCCTTTACTATGTTGTTTTCCCTAACATGATTTTTTCCCCTCACACTATTCTTTTTGGGTTTTAGACGATGGCTGGAACCCGAAGGAACCGTGTTCATCAATGCAATGGACAATGCAATGATTTTCCTACTGAACAAACCAATGTTATGGGAAATGGAGTGTAAAATCTTTTTTCTATACATACACAAGCTATGAATCATTCTGGACTTCCAAATGAGAAGAGAAGGGAACAATATTCTATTGAGTCCTTCATAAGGCAACGTCCACCTTCTTTCAGTGGGTCTTCTGATCCACTTGTTGCTGAACAATGGATCAGTACCACTGAAAAGATATTTTCAGTTCTTCAATGTTCTGAACATGATAATGTCATCTTAGCAGTATATCGTTTAGAAGGTGAAGCTGATCAATGGTGGAATTTTATCAAGAATACGAGGCAAAGAGATGAAATTGAGTCCATGGAATGGGACGAGTTCAAGAACTAATTTTTCAATAAGTACTTCCCTCGTATTTTTCGAACAAAGATGGAGAAGGAGTTTCTTGAACTAAAGAAAAAGGATGATGAATCTGTTGGTATATACGAAGCAAATTTTACAAGACATGCAAGGTATGCATCTGGCATTATCATCCAACCTGAAAGTAAAGTTGATCGATTTTTTCAGTGGCTTAAAACCATGCCTTCGAAGGGCATTAGCTATAAAAGACTTCAGTAGATATGAAGAAATTGTGTGTTGTGCTGTCAAGGTAAAAATGGAAGTTGGTGTTACATATCCATCTCATGGTTTTGACAAGAAACAAAAGATGGAGATCAAGGAGAAATCTCAGAATAATGGTGAAAAGAAGATGAATGTTTCCTTATGCACAAAGTGTTGTGGAGATTGTCTTAAAGGGACTAGAAAATGTTTTAAGTGTGGAAAATAAGGTCATCGAGCAGCTGAGTGTCGATGTAATGGAAAAAGGGATTCTAATGATGTGAATAAAGCAAACACTACAGAGAATGCACCACCAACACTTCAATGCTTCAAGTGCAAGGAAATGGGGCATTATGCTAATAAATGCCCAAATCCAAGGGTTAGTGATGATCAACATGAGCAAACACTGAAGGCAAAGGACCAAGGGAAGTCACATGCGATCACTATTGGCAATATTGAATATGAAAATGATGTGGTGGAATGATTAAGTGTTTATGTAATGGGATTCCAAAATAATGTTGTATCATGGAGCATTGGAATATTTATGTACTGGTCTAATGTGGTATTCAAAGGGATTGAGATATTATGTGCATAATAAAGGGAAAATGAGAAAATGAAATGTTTAACAGTATTCATGAGCTCATGATTGATAGAAGGACTAAGTGATATCATCGTTTGAGTATATAGAATTTTGAGGATTTTGGTATGTGGAAAGTGTTAACTTTTAACTGCATTCATGTTTTCACTATGGTTCAATGGGTATTCAAGTGAATACATGATTAAGGCCTTTGAATGTTTGGAATGTGACCAATAAAACATATCTTATGATATATGGGGATCAATGATGGTATTAAATCTCTGGTAATCGTTTTCACTATGTTATGAGAGTGGACTGCAGTATTATGGATAAGCCTAAAGATTGGAATGGATTATGTTGGACATAAGTTCGTATTTCTTAAGGATAGAAGTTCTTTTTTCGATATTATTGATGGGATGTTATAGTAATATAGTTTTAGAAAAAGGACAACCTGCAGGACGGGCGACAGCCCATCGCGTCAGACAAGGCTGTGGGAATCGAACCGACAACCGAAGTGCGACTGTCCTTTATTACCTACCATTGGCCTACAGGAATTCCCTGTTTAGTGGAAACTACTTTTATTATATTAATAATTATGATATATGATGTATAAGTCCATTTTAGGAAGCATATATGATTAATCTCACTATAGATCGACTTATGTATATAATTTTTGCTAACCTTTTGTTTGAGATAGATGGAATGACCCGTCATTCTATCACATGATCTGCTAACACTACATGAATAATAAATTCAACTTCATTTATTTAAGATATGAAGTGGAAATTGTTCAAGGCACGAACAATAGTGAGATTGTACCAAAATAAAGTAAGTATTTATTCTAATTCAAATTTTCAACTTTAGGGAAATGATCTTGAAAACCAAAAATTTTGTCCTAGTGATCTTATACCTGATGAATCAGATAGTACCTTATATCATCACAAATCTATGGATTTGTGATTACTGGATTTTCCATATCCATGTTCTCTACCACTCTCCATCAGAACATGATGGTTAGATTTCTCTTCCATATCCATATTTTCACCTATGTGGAAACCCAGTGATTAGTTTATTTGGGTAATCGTTACATTTCATACTTTAGTTTTTAAAGCCAAGATTTGGTATTCCTTTTTACGATGTGGGTTTCTATTAATGAAACTTTCAAAGAGTAAACCATTTATAACCCCAACGAATTTTGAGGGCGAAATTCATTTTAAGGGTGGTAGAATGTAACAGCCCAAGATTTTATGAAAAGTATTCTTTTTAATTTCACTAATGTCTTGTGTTGTATGCTACACCAAAATGAGCTTGCAGAACACGCATCCTTGACTTGCCTTGCATTACACGCAATCGCGACCTTCCTCGAAAGCGTGTGTAGTACGCAATACTGAGTTTCACTAAACAACGATATGCTATTACAATATTTTTATAACTAGCCGTTATGAATAGTAATAACCACATATTAAAATTTTAGAAATTTTAGCTCTCAAAATGGACTTCATTTTTGGATTCGGAGTATCGAATTTAGCCTAAGGTAAAATTTTGGTACTTTTCGGATAACTTTCATTTTCTGATGAATAGTGAAAATTACTAAATTTTAATTAAAAACATCTTTTTTAATAGAAATAATTAATAGTGATAAATTATTAATTCGAGTGGTTTTAAAGTATATTTAGAATATATTTTTACAATTCAATACAATGTTGGTCATTGGATGTAATTTCACGTTTACACTAGACATAAACAAATGTTAATCTTTTGATAGTTATTATCTTTTAAAAACACGGTATTTGTTGTGACAACGGAATTTAATTATAAAATTAATTAATGCAACTTATATGTTGGGAATTTTGTAAAATAGAAATAATTTTCGAATTTGGAATATCAATTATAGCTTAGGGTGAAATTTTGGCATTTTTCTGAAAAACTTCAATTTTTGATGAATAGTGAAACTAGTAAGTGGTAGTTAAAAAAATTAATTTTTTTCATAAATCTTAATTTTACCACTTCTGTGAATGGAATTTCAAAAATTCGAGAGACACGGTTGATTTCAGTAATTAAAATGTGGATCAATGAGATGAAAATAATTTTTGGTGAATAGTAACTTTTTACTTTTATTTACCACGGTTAAAAGTAAATAGGGTAATTAAGGGTAAAAATGATATTAATATTACCCTAACACATGTCCTAATCCTATTGGACAAGTTTATCTCAACCAAAAACAACCTTATGTATAAAATATTATCATTTAGGACCACGTGGATAAGATTAGGACATAGATTATTATTTAATTCAAAGAAGAGTTAAAAGAGTTAAAATCAAATTTTATTTACTAAAACATTTTTAATATAGGGTTATACATAAGAAAAATTCGACTATAAATATTCATTAGAAATATAAAAGGATTTCCTACATAATGGTAGTTTATTTGTAATTTTTATACTTTAAATAATTTAATTTATTTATGACACAACGATAATGCAGTAATTACCTTTATAAGAAAATATTAACATAATTGATGTTATAAATGCCCAAATAAATGTAATTTGAGACTTTTTATGGCTTACAGTAATTTTCTAGGTTAATATGACATGTTATTGGTGATTTAAGTAAGTTGGTTCGAACTTATCACTCTGTTAGAAATTTCATAAAAATCATGTACCAAATAGTGTCAAAATTGACATAAATTTGTTTTTAAAACAAATATTATATTATTAATTGTTATTTAATTCCTAAAAATCTAAGGTTCGGAATAATGACTTAGATAAGGATAGATATATTAATAAAAAACAACTTGGGGTTCGTTTTGCTTGATATAGTATGTTTATTAACCATATAGTGTAAGAAAACAAAAAGACACGGTAAAAGTTAAATTATTTAACTTAGAGTTAAATCTAATTGATAAGGTTAAAATAATAACCTAAACTTGTCTAAATCCTATTGGATGAGAGGATTGCGACCCATCACCACTTTATCTTCGAAATAATACCATTTGGAACCATTATAAACCAAATTTGACCTTAATATAAAATAATATTTTGAGATTTTCCTAAGATGCCCCTCTCCTCCCTTATAAAAGGGCACCTCCTCCCTCTCTTCCTCACACAACTTTGAGCCTTCAAGCTCGGCCAAACCCTGACAAATTCTCCTATCCAATTCCCTAGAAACATCCTAGAGTTTCTGTTCTCCCTCAAAGACCAATTATAGTGCCCTAAAAAAAGGTCTCAAAGAAGCACTTCAAAGAAGAGGTAATATCCATTACCGATCCATTCCAATTTCTTTCTTCTTCAACTTCTTATTCTTTAGTTGTTTCATTATGAAGTAATAACATCAGTATCATTCATATACTGATATGTTATTATAAGTATGAAACAACCCTATTTAACCATCTATCCATCCTATGGAAAATGAAATCACCGCGCGTGCGTACGTACGGAATACCGTCTCCACGCCGTGGTGTAAGCTATTTTCCGCCACCACCTTAATAGGATGGGTATAATGGTGTAATGAGTAACTATATATGATTATTATAAAGTGATATTGATACTGAAATATTATACATACACTTCAACACAATTCCACGACCATGGGAACGATATCATCGCTCGTGCGTACGTACGGACTACCGTCTCCACGACGCGATGAGATTCATTCTCAATGATTAACCATTCATGAATGATTATAAAGTATATATAAAAAGTACTAATGAAATATATGACATAATAATGATACTGGATTTATGTATATTTATATGTATGTCATCTACTTAATTCCATTCAATTTAATAAGGAAACGAAAACAACGTTCATGCGTACGTACAGACTACCATCTCCATGAACGGTGTATTTCATTCCATTTATCGATATATTATATATATATATATATATATTCTGAATATATATTATATATAAATCATGTTTTACATTCTGGATATAAGTAATCATGATCCAAGTAATCATATTAATAATTACAAGTTAAAAACACGAACGACAAATGAGACGATTTTACCCAAAATGCTACTTTAACATGAATTTAAAAAAGAACGGGTAATAAAAAGTCATAAGTGGACCATATATGATATAATAACAATTCATATGATTCTGGAATAAGTCAATAACATGATTTAAATCATTATACTGGAGGTTCGGACACTTAAAATGCAATTCGGACCTAAGGTAAGGGAAATATCACAATCTCATTTTTATCTGAGATTGTTTATACTTTTGCATTTACTGGGGTGTATTTTATCATCCACATCCATGTTTCCTCAATATGTAATATTTATATCCTTCTACAACAGTTTATCTCAAATTTTACCCTTTGGTGAGTTTATAGTAAAAGATATTAAAGGAATCTTTTGTCGTTTTTCGTACGAGGTACTTTTTGACTTTTCTGACAAAAGTACGAGAAGAATGTTTTCTTTTATCTTATACTAAATGAATGGATTTTTAAAACATTATTTCCAAGAATCTTCCTTTAGAAGTTTTCAAGTTTATTTTTAATCAACTTCTTTTAGTTTAATGTCGTATGACATGTTAAGAAAGGAAAAATGTTTTTGAAGTAGAAAGGATATTTTCCTCAAGAATGAAGTTCAAGTGTTTTATCAAAATTCTTTTCCATCTAAGATAATAAAGGGTTCTGTTTTTTATCCCTATTATTTCATTGATTTGATTATTTTGAGATGGAATTATATTTTTTATGAATTCCTTTATCTTATATGAATTGTTTTATGATGTCACAATGATTAAGATTCCCATTTTCATTACATGGGTTATGAAATGATGTATGATTTATGATTTTGGGGCACACATAAGAATGGTATCATTATGAGATGGGTGGGACCTATATCTCCCTCCAATGCATTGGTTAAATATTTTATATCTCATGAGATAGACATGGCTGGAATGGTAGGTTATACCGGTTCAGTGAAACAGGACTGAAACGAGGGTGACTCGGTTCAGAAAGGGACTTTGTCCACTAAGATAGTCTTGGCAATGAGTCTTGACTAACAAGAAATGATTTCCTATGATTATGTGTGTATGCCACAAAGTTTCATGTTTTAAGTTATGATTATTGGGATTACATTTCACTTCTATGATTTATCCCATGTTATGATATTACGAGCTCTTTTGCAGGTTAAGATTTCCAAAAGCTATGTTCTTATGTATATGATGTGATTGATATTTCTTTTGTTTACCCTTACTGAGCATTTGAGGTCACCCTTTTATGTTTTCTTTTCCCCAGGATATAAATAAAGGTTTTAGGTATAAAAAAAAGGACGATCTTTATGGGAGATGTTGAAGATCTTTCACCACGATTAGAAGATTATATTCCGAGTTTCCAAAGACACTAAACTATTACGGTCCTTGTGTGTGTGTTTTTGTTATGTACTAAGTATTCCACAAATGTAATGTAATGTCCATGTACATCAATCTTAGGTTCTCTACAATATTTAGGTATGTAGTTATTTTAATAATTTAATAATTATTATTGAAATGTTATATAGGTGGTTAACATACCCTTGACCAAGGAAAAGTAAAAGGAAAGTTTTAATTTCAAAATCTCTTTATTATCCAAGGTTGTTTTCACGTAAGTATCTACTGGGACCTCTTTATCATCCACCTCTATGTTTTCATAAAAATATATTTCAATAGAAATTATTATTTACTAGATAATGGTTTAAATTCATTTATACCCATATTTGACCTTATATTTTTTTAAAGTATCTTTTCCGTCGTTTTCCAAAGAGGGTACTTTATAAACATTTCTAAAAAATTAAGGTAAGAATGTTTTTTAACTTATAAGGAGAGTGCCGCTATTTTCTGCCATTATAATATCATTTCTTCCTCCCTAACAATATTATTTAAATAGTTTCAAAATAAATGTTTTCTTTTTAATTATAGGAAATTTAAATGATTTCAAAATAAAAAGAGATATTTTTCGAAATAAAGTTTTGATTTCATCTTTGTCAACATCCTTTTGATGGATTTTAAGCTTGTTTGATTTTTATTTATTATGAAAAAAATCATCCATATTGTATTAAAGGATTTATGAAATTTTTGACTGAGGATGAATTATTATTTTACCATTCATGGTATATGGATAATGTTTTGACATTTTTAATGGTAGTTTTAATACAAATGTTTATGTTATGTTTAAACCATTCCATATGAGGAATGAATTGGATTTAGTAAGTGATATGTGGAGCCCGCTATAGCTCCTCATTCCATCGGTATGTCTCATGAGAAAAACTAGTTTATTAGAACAAGGCTTTGAAAGAAATATTATTTGTATTATTGGCACAAGGCCTTGACTATGTGGTTATGAAGTCTAGTATTATGCATTCCAACATTATGAATGTGTATAATGATATTGCCTGTGATTATTAAACTAGTTGAATAGCCATGTGAATAAGTAAATGGAATAATTTGAATTTATCTTTTCCATATTATTCTGAAGTTTATGTTTAAAAGGATTTTGTTTTAGTCTTTTACATTGCCTTAAATGTTTATGCTTGTTTATGAAAGTTTCCACGATATTGTTACCCTTGCTGAGTATCTGAGCTCACCACTTTCTATATTTTATTTTTCCCAGAATGTGATGATGTATTTTATGGTGTAACCTACTGGGATAGGATATGGATATAAGTGTGTTCAAAAGGGAACAAAATATTGTTGATTTTTCTTTTATTTCATGATGTAATGTAAAACTTATGAATGTATCTAGTACTTCCAAGGATACTAAACTGATAAGTCATTCGGGAAATGATTCTGTGTGTCATGCCAATGTTATGTAATAATCCACTGACTCTGGGTAACTGGGGAAGGGGTTTTAGAGTTGGTATCATTGTATGTTTAGTACAAACCATGGAAACTATATTTAGAGAAACTATAATTAGAGAACACTACCCTAAGATAGACATTGAGGATTAGTATAGAATAACTACAGATAATTTTTGTAATGTAGATATTTTTTGAGTTTTGAAAAAATCCATCCCTATCGATATACGAGCAGGTAGATATAGCTCTAGTGGAGATGAACCTAGGTTTAAAACTCAAAAACACCACTTTGAGATAGACTTGAATGGGAACTGGTGCACGAAAATGGGCCTTGCGGCACACATGGTTACAACACTCCTGAGAGATATTCTTAGGATAAATCTCATTTTATTTACAAAAAATTATGAAGGGTTTATGAGTACATACTTCTTCAAAGAAAACATATTTAGGATTATATATTATATATATAAGCTTTTCAATTTATGTTATCTAGTTTACAATTTTGGAATTATGTATTGTGATTCATAAACTAATCTAATGTATGCCATTGTTTAGAAATGGAGCCTAGTGGAAGAAATGGAAACTATATCAACCCACGTAATCCATGTAGGGATTTCCCTCGTACTCCAGATAATTATAGTGGATTTGGTGATGCAACTGGTGCTGATCAACTTATCACCATACTGGTAAAAATCACTCATGTTCTGAATAATAACCTTAACCGTATAAAGAACCCTAATCCACAATGAAAAAGATCAATTTCGAATAGCTTCATGAGGAAAAAATCACCAACGTTAAATGGGATTACAAATCCATTAGTATCTGTGCAATGGATAAATTCCTTAGAGGAAATATTTCATGCTTTGGGGAGTAGAAAAGGGGAAAAAGTCTTCATGGCAGTTTATCACCTCATGAGAGATGGATATCAATGGTTGTCATTAATCCAAAACAAAAAGGAAAATAAAGAAGTATCAAACATGGAATATATGGATTTAATAGAGTTCTTATTATAAAAATACATTCTTTGTGACCATCGAGTAGATAAGGAATGGCAATTTTTGAGTCTGAGGCAAAAGAAGGATGAGAATGTCACAAAAATGAGGCTAACATTACATGGTTAAAAAGGAATGAAAAAGATTATCTATGTAACCCATGTAGTGATATTGATTGATTCTTTTATTGGATAAAACCATTTCCCCATCGAGCATTAGTCTCAAAATCCTTCTCATCATATGAAGATATTTTTTCATGCAATATCAAGACGAATAAGGAATTCTGTATGTCTAACTAATTTAAATCAAAGTAAGAGAAAAATAGATCTTCTAAAAACTCTAGAAATGTAAATAAGGGGAAGAATTGAATGATTGAATATCCATCCTATGGTAAATTTTGCATGAAACACCCTAGTACTTTCCTAAAGGGAATGGGAGTCTTTTACAAGTGTGGTGAAAAGGTCACCAAGCATGTGATTTCAAGGGAAAGAAATAGGCTATCAATGTTGAATGCTACAATTGTAGAGAAAAGGGGCATTATGAAAATGAATGTTCTATGTTCCAAGATAACTTACCTCAGAAAAGGACAAGGGAGAAAGGCCAAACTTATGTGATCACTATTTCTGATATTTATGCTCTGAAATATGTTGTGGTATGTAATTTAATGGGTTCCTCAGGTTTAGACAATGCTTTATTTGATTCTGGATCATTGCATTGTTTCATATCTTCCATGTTTTCTAAGAAAATTAAATAATTTCAATTTGACTTAACAATGTATTTTTCAATCAAAACTCATAAGGGAAGTATCATTGCAACAAAGGTTTGTGAATCAATTCCCATTAGGCAATATAAATATTTTTTATCGGTTGATCTAATCATCATACCGATGATTCAATTTGATATAGTCCTCATAATGGATTGTCTTTTGAACCAGGATGTGAAAATTTATTATAAGAAGAAGGAGGTTAAAATTTTCTATGATGATAAGGAGTACCATATATTTAGATTAGAAACGTCCCCACCTGATTATTATCAATATCTGCCCCAGCAGCTCTACTAAATTCAATTATTAAGGAAGAAGAGATTGAAATAACTATAGGTGAGGCAAAGAATGATCGAATAGAGGACATAACTATTGTAAATAATATGTTAATTTGTTTCCATAGGATTTACCTAGACACCCTCCAGAACAATAAATTGAGTTTTCCATTGATTTAATTCCTGGTTCAATGGCCATATCAAGGCCCCCTTTTAGAATGGCCACTATGGAATTAGTGGAGCAATTGAAACAACTAGATGAATTGAGTAATAAGGGATTTATTCACCCAACTATTTCTACATAGGGATCCCATGTCCTTTTGGTTATGAAAAATGATGGATCTATGAGGTTATGAATTTACTATATGGAGATCAATGCTATAATAATAAAGAACAAGTATCCCCTACCTCTCATTGATGATTTATTCGACCAACTTCATGGATATCAATATTTTGAAAATATTGAACTTTTATCTAGATATCTTCAGTTGTCTGTGAAGATGAAGGACATTCCGAAAATAGCATTTCAAACCAGGTACGGGCATTATGAGTTTACAGAAATGCCTTCTGGATTGACTAATTCAACTAATGTATTTATGAATATAATGAATAGAGTTTTCAAGGAATATCATCATTAATTTTCAGTGGTATTCATTAATTATATCTCGTAATAATCATAAAGCTATGAAGATCATAAAAATCACATGCACACTATTCTAAAAACCTATAGAAGAAATGAATTATATTAGATGTTTAACAAGTTTGAATTCTGGATTCAAGAGATATCGTTTTTCGCCAAATTGTTTCTAAGGGTGGAATCTATGTTGATACTTTAAAGACCAAGACAATCCAGGAATTTCCAACACCAATGAGTATAACTGTGGTATGCATTTTTATTGGTTTAGCAGGTTATTATCGACATTTCATCTACAATTTTGCCTAGTAGGCTAACTCAATAACCATGATCACATGTAAAGGGGTTAAATTTGTTTGGAAAAAAGAGTTTGAAAAATGTTTTGAATAATTGAAGGGAATATTATTCAATTATCCTATCTTCACTCTACCATCAGGTAATGATGGATTTGTTATTTATAGAGATGCATCAAAAAAATGGACTTGGTTGTGTCCCTATGCAGAATGATAGAGTTATTGACTATGCATCAGGACAGCTAAATATTCTGGAGAAAAACTATCCTATTCATGATCATGAATTAGAAGTTGTAATCTTTGTTATGAAAATATGGAGAAACTATCTCTATGGTGAAAAATGTGAGATTTATACTGATCACTAGAGTTTGAAATATATTTTCTCACAGAAAGAACTCAACATGAGGAAAATAAGATGTCTTGAACTACTCAAGGATTATGATTGCACTATACACTACCAACCAGGGAAGGAAAATAAGGTGGAAGATGCTTTGAGTATAACAGATCATGGAGTTTTGAACAAAATGAGAGTTAAAATGGATCCTATTTTCATGAATTTAGTAATGATGAATATGGTAATAACCATGGATGGTGAAACATCAATACATTTTCTAATGGTTGCAAAACAATCATTAATATAAAGGATAAAGAGTTATCAAACTGATAATGAGGAGTTTCAGAAGAATATCAAAGCTGTGAATGATAGGATATTAAGTGAATTTTTATATGAAGATGGAATTTTGAAATTTTGGAAGAGGATTTATGTTCATAACACACATGATCTATAAAGGGAGTTGTTGGATGATGTTCATAGCTCCACTATCTCTATACACCCTAGGATCACCAAGATGTATATTGATTTGAAGGAACATATTTTTTTGGAAAACATGAAGAGGGAGATTGCCGATTCTGTGTCAAGATGTATGGTTTTTCAACAAGTGAACATCGGAAGGAAACAGCCAGGAGGAGTCATGCATCCTATTACCAAACCTGAGTGGAAATGGGATAATATTACGATGGACTTTGTCATGGGGATACCATATACTTCTAGAAGGAATGATACAATATACTTCATTGTTGATCATCTTACCAAGTCATCACATTTTCATGCTATAAGATAAGATTTACCACTTGAACATCTGGAAAGACTATATATTATTGACGTTGTAATACTCCATGGTTTATCTCTATTGATTGTTTCTGATCTTAATACCCATTTTACATCGTGATTCATCAAAGATCTTTAGATGGCCCTGGATACTGAGCTTCATTTGAGCAGTGCCGACCACCCTCAAACTTATGGACAATCAGAAAAGACTATTCAAACCCTAGAATAAATGTTGATTTGATTCTCACTTGACTTTGAAGGTACTTGGGATCAACATTTACCTCTGGTAGAATTATCCTATAACAATAGCTTTCATTCAAGTATTCAGATGGAACCATATGAAGTGTTATACGGAATGAGATGTCGCACACCAACTTGTTGAGATGATGTTTGTGAAATAAAACTCATAGTCCCAGAACATGTTGTGGAAATGATGGAAAATGTGAAGGTTATCCAAACCCACATCAAACCTGCTCAAAGTAGGAAAACGTACTTTTCCAATAACCAGTGGATGGATTTGGAATTTTAGGTCGGAGATAATGTTTTCTTGAAGGTATGTCCATGGAAAGGTGTTTTACGGTTCGGTAAAAAGGGTAAATTTTTTCCCAGGTACACCAGACATTTAGAAGTTCTAGAACGAATGGGAGTTATAGATTATGGTTTGGAAATTTCTCCAAGTCTCTCCAAAGTTCATGATGTGTTCTATATATCACTATTGAGAAAATACATGCCTGACCCAACACATGTACTCACCTATGATGAAATTGAACTTGAACCTGATATGTCTTATTATGAAGGGCCTATCAAAATTCTTGATATTAGAGAATAAGTGCTGAGAAACCGAAAGACTCATCTAGTAAAAGTTCTATGGAGAAACCATTATATGGGAGAGGAAACGTTGGAACCTGAGGAACATTAGATGAAGAACCACCCAAATCATTTTTTGTAGTAATATTCTAGAAATTTCTAGTATGAAATTATTTTAATAGGGTAATAATGTAACACCACAAGCTTCCATGGTACGTTTCCCTTTGAATAATTCAATAGCTTGTATTGTACGCAACATCAAGATTCTAACAAACCACAACCAATCAAAATAGTATTTGTGAATAGTAGTAACCACTTTTTGAAATTTTATAAATTTTATTTTTAAAAGATGACATCATTTTTGAATTCAGAATATTGAAATTATCTTAGGGTAAATTTTTGGTATTTTTCTAAGAACATTCAATTTTTGATGAATAGTGAAAAACTCTATGTTATTGGTTAAATCCAAATTTTTATTTAAATAATTATTTATGTTATTTAAATTTATCATAGGTCAAAATATATACATAATACCTATATATTTTCAATGTAATTTATTGGATTCATTTTACAATAAGTTTAGATATATAAAAATTGTATTGAACTTTTTACATTATTTAACCCACCTCCTAGGAGCATTAGCAAATTAGCTTAATATATAATTTTACAGCCACTATGAGTTGAATTTCAAAAAATTTAGAGACATGGTTTATATCAGTAATTAATAATTGGTTCAAAAAGATGAAAATAATTTATGGTGAATAGTAATTTTTTACTTTAATTTACCACGAAGAAAAGTAAATAGAATAATTAAGGGTAAAATGATATCATTATTACCCTAACACACATCTTAATTCTAATGGATAAGTATAATTTGACCCCAAAAAACCTTTTGAATGAAATATGATCCTCTTTGGTCCACTTGGATTAGAATAGGATATTTATTATTATTTTATTTAAAGAAGAGTTAAATGAGTTAAATTCAATGTTTAATAACTAAAACTTTTCTAATATTTGGTTATACATACGATAAATTCAACTATAAATATTAATTAGAAAGCTAAAAATATTTCCTACACAATGGTATTTTATTTATAAATTTTAGGCATTAAATAATTTAATTTATTTAAGACACAATAGTGATGCAGTAATTACCTTATTAATGAATTATTAAAATAATTGATATTATAAATATAAAAATAATGGTAATTTGAGACTTTGTATGAATTCCATTAATTTTATTGGATAATATGACATTTTAGGGTTTATTAAATATTTTTTTCCAATGTAATATTTATCTTATGGTTTTCACAAAAAACCAAATACTAAAAAGTGTCAAAATGACATAATTGAGTTTTTAAAACAAATACTATATTATTAATTTATAAAATATTCCTAAATATTTAATGTCTTTTAAAAAGACATATATGAGGTTATATATATATTAATAATATACAACTCGGGGTTCTCTTGGAATGTTAATGTATGTTTATTAACCATATAATATAAAAATACGGAGAGACATGGTAAATGTCAAACTATTTAACTAAGAGTTAAATATAAACGATAATGTTAATATGGTGACCTAAAATGTCCAAAACCTATTGGTTGAGTGGTTGTCGACACATCCCCACATTATCCCTTAAATAAATCATTTTTGAGCCATAATAAATCGAAAATGATTCTATTATAAAATATTATTTCAATAATTCCTAAAGTGACCCTCACCTCTCTAATAAAAGGGTACTTGTCCTTATCTTAATTTCACAATCCTAAATCCACTTGGTTCAACCGACCACTCCCCAAATATCCTCCCAAAATTACTCCCTTCGACCTATAGGACTTCCATTGGTCAGAAATATAACCTATTGAGCCCTTTTGATCAAATCAAAAGGAAGAACCTGAAGAAGAGATAAATATTTTATCCCCTCTTTAATGATTCTTTCTTCTTCCACTTCCCCTTTATTTTCTGTTTCCATTTTAAAATAATATCTCCAATATATTCTATATAATATTATATTATTATAAAAAAGTCACAACCATATTCACTATTTTATCCATCATATGAATGAGAAAATCATTATACATGCGTATTACCGGCATACCGTCTCCACGTCGTAGTGTAGTTTGTTAATCAACCACTTAATTATTTGGATGGGTATAATACTGAGTATAAATAATGTAAATAATAAATATAAAATGTTATTGATTCTGTTAATATGATATACCACCCAATTACATATGATTTAACCATCAATATAATGCCATTGTCGCTCCTATGTACGTACAGATTACCATCTCCACGAACACGATGAGGTTCATTCACCATCGTAATAATTCAAGACTAATTTTCATTTTATGATTAAAAATAATGTTTAAGAAATTAATATCATTCTGGATGTGAATAAAATAAATCATATCCCTAACAAACATGGCTGATGTAACAAAGAATATAAAGGAAAATGGATCAGTAAACACCCGTAATGATGAAATTACTAAAATTTTATTAACAAAGCATTATTAGAGGATCATATATGATATAATATTTATGTATATAGTTATTTATAATTTAATAACAATTTTTTAAATATTATACTAGTGGTTAACATACCCTCAACCAAAGAAAAGTACAAGGTAAGGGTTAATTTCTCAATCTCTTTATTATCTGAGGTGGTTTTTACGTAAGTAACTTATAGGACATCTTTGTCATACAAATCCGTGTTTTCTTAAAAATGTATTTCAAATAAATTTGAAAATTTACTTGACTATGGATTAAATTTATTTATAACCTTATTTTAAATTATATGTTTTGCAATGAATCTTTTCATCATTTTCCAACAATGTAATTTATGACTATATCGACAGAATTAAGGTAAAATGTTTTTTTAACTTATATGACATGGGTTGCAATTTTATGTCATTATAATGTCATAAAAGCATCCATTTCAATATTATAAACATATTTTCAAAATAAATGTTTTATTATATAATTATTTGACTTTTAAATGATTTCAAAATAAAAGATATCTTTCTCAAAAAGATTGATTTCATCTACGTCAACTTCCCATTGATGGATTTTATACTTGTTTGAAGTTGATTTATTATGATAAATATATTCTATAATGTATTGAAGTTTTTTTGATACATTTTACATTGGATGTGTCATTTTTTTACCATTCATTTTTTATGGATAAAGTACTGACATTTCCTATTCTAGTTTTAATATGAATGTTTATACTATGATTAATCCTTTTTATTTGAGGAATGCATTGGACTTAGTAAGTGATGGGTGGAGCCCGCCATAGCTCCTCAATGCATCGGTAGGTCTCATCAGACAAACTAGTATCTTGGAATGTGTTCTTGACAAAAATATTATTTTTAGTCTTGGCACAATTCCTTGACTATGTGGTTATTAAGTCTGGAATTATGCATTCCCTCATTATAAATGTGGCTATTGATATTTCATATAATTATTTGACTAGTAGAATATCCATGTGAATATGTAAATGGAATTATTTGATTTTATATTTTCCATATTATTAAAAATATTAAGTTTAAAAGGATTTTTTTAGTCTTATACATTTCCTTAAATGTTTATGCTTAAATATGAACGTTTCCGCTATATTGTTATCATTACTCAGAATCGGAGATCACCCCTTTATATGTTTTAATTTTACCAAGATTGAAGAAATATTTTATGGTTGAACTGTAGGTATAGGCTAAGGATATAAGTGTGTTCAAAAGGGGAAAAATGTTCTTGATGTTCTTATTACATGATGTAATGTAAAACCTATTAATGTGTCTAGTACTTCTAAGTATACTAAACTGATAGGTATATGAGGAAATTATTCATTGTATCATGCCAATGTTATGTAATAATGCACCAACTCTGGGTAACTGGGGTGGAGGTGTTATAATAGATTTGAAGTACTAACATATTGTGTTTTACTCTTTTATTTTTGTTGGGCTTTGTCTAATTAATATGTAGACCTTTTACAATAATCATTTTTGTAAAAAATGATTGGAATCAAATGACTGATAACATTATTCTAATGGAAACAATGCATATTTACATGCATGCATGTATATCCCCATGAGACCTTATTTTTTTCATGATTACCTAAGGTGAGAATGTATATCCCTATGTAACCTACAATTTATTTTTTATCTCTTGTGATTGTTCATATTAAGATTCATTCCACATGACATGAAATTGATCATCATGTTTGACAAGTGTCCTTTCTCTAAGGATGCATAAAATATGTTTCATGGACAATAATAATGGTAATGATGATTTGTATGGAATGTTAGTGTTTTACATCCAATTATGGTGTCAATTAATGTCAATCCAGTCAATGGTGAAATATAATATTTAGTTGTGTTGAAGTGAATTTTTTATTTTTTAAATCGATTTAAATTCATCTTATACAACATTATATCTTATAAACTCTTGTTAATTGTTGGTGGTGGTGTCACACAGAGTATTATCATAACACCATAGTCAATCATTTCCTTGTTTTTATATATATATATCTTAGGGATTTGATAAATGGAATGTCCTATTTGGTTGATTGATGAGAAGGTTTAGTGCGAGGGTTCGTCTGTTATAAGGAGGACATTATCTAGATTATGATTTTTTCAACAGAGTTTCATTACCTTGTACATTGTATAATTTCATTAGTTTTGTTTTTTTATGGAATGACCTTCTGATACTTCATGGGATGGTTTCATTGTTTATTCTACTAATCAGATATTTATTTTTTATTAATTGGAGTTGATTTATTTATAATCCATTCTATTGTAATATGATTTCACATGGTACAAAGGATATAGTATCCCCATGTTCTTCCCTTTTCCCTAGACACTAGTTAGTGTTCTATTCCATATGGTGAGGTACACATGAAGTTAATCGGAATCCCAAGATGTAACCTGATGGTTCGGGATAGGGTGTTATATTAACATCAAGTTGAATCTTCAAGGGGAAATGATAAATTTATTACAGGTGTAGTGAAAACATAATAATATCAAGGAGTTAATGTGGAAGAGAGTTGTTTCTATATATTCTCAATTGTTGGTGGTATTCACTGATGAAACAATAAGGCATTAGTTTTTGAATATTGAGGATAAATGGTAATATAGTAGTTTATTTGTAAAACCATATTCATTCATTATTTGTGATCCCATTTACATTATTTAAAAAAAATCCATATATACCATATTTATGAAAAGTTCATTTATTGAATGTATAAATTTAGTTTATATGGAAGGTTTTAGGAGGATATATATTCGAAATATTAGCTAAATTCATGTCTTCATGGACTGTTGGTTATACAATACTATGAAATTCTAAATGTAGGGTTGATCGAGGCATGGTTATAAAGGACAAATACAATGAAGAAACAATAGAGAAATGATGTTGTCTGCCAAGGTGAGTCCTCAGAACAACCTATGTCATTGTTCCATGAAACCATAATTTGAAGATGATAATAACTCAAAAAAGTTAGGGACCCACCATATCCATTCTACTATGTGTTTTTATTTTTCACTTATTTAATAAGATGGAATTTGGTACAATCAATTTAGAATCTTTCCTCATATAAAGGAAAAACAACACCCTTCACACCTCCCATTAAAATAAAAATCTTCCAAGTGAGTTTGAATTTATTTTATAATAGTTTTAAAATCCATAAGATATATTTATGGAGTCAAAGAAAACACTTTTCTTTGAGCACTTCATTGTTTTCATAACTAAATATGGGTTATAGTCCTATAATGCATCAATTTTGACATATTTGATGGATACAAAATTGTTATTTAATTTGTAATATTTAATCCTATGTTAATGGATGATACAATTTGTGTATAAATTTAGTATTATATTATAGTATTTCAATGAAATAACCCTTAATTATTCTCTTGATTTCTAGTTCATGTGTTGTGTGGTGACACTGATGAACTGTGAATCGGATCAGCAAAATATTTTTTATACATTTATTGCATTGTTTGAATTTATGAATTAGTAATGACACCCAAAAAAATTATAATTTATCAATAGTGGGGTTTATTTAAGGATACTTTTTAACTAAATTTAAAACAGTTACGGTGGGATAATCATTAGATTATATTGATGAGAATTAATAAAAGGTAATTATAGTTATTTCACATTGGGTTGATATCCAAAAAAACTCAAGACTTCAAATGATTATTTTTTGGATGGGGGTTTCATAGTTTATGTTTCTAAATTTATTCTTCTTAATTTTTAGTTTTGTGTACCTATCTCTATGATTATAAATTAAATATTAACATTTTATAGTGGGTTGTTTCTAATATTGTGTTCAAAATTATTGGTTCTTATTTCATGGTGGGGATTTTAGGCCTCTAAGATTCTGTGGAATAATTCTTGTTCATGGTATTGGGAGTCACTCCCCTTTAGTTCCAAATGACATGATCTATTTCAATGTTGGGTGTGTGTACACACTAGTGTTCTAAATGTTGACACCATATTCAAAGTGAAAATAAACTGTATGCTGTTTGTACGGTTCATCCCATGTGCCACCATGGTACCCAAGGATTGAAGATGATTTATTTATTATGATTTCATGTAATTATAATGGAAATTAATATTAACCCTAGAATATTATAGATATATTTATATATGACATAGATGAAATCATACTAGGATAAACTCGCACCTTTCATAGGGTTCTTTAGTTACCTGATATGGCTACATGTTTGTTTGGAGGAAAAGGAAAAAAATTATGAAAGATTGTTTGTTTGGTTGGAATGTGTTTCGAAGGGGGATAATTATAGGGCTTTACACCTATATTTTATGTTTTCCTTTTTTGAATGTTTTGATTTTCTAGACCTTGATGTATTAATCCACCAATGGGGGAACCTGATGTTGGTTCAATGGATTTTTTTACATGTAAAACAGAAATTCAATAATACCAAGGGATGTGTATGTTTTTATTTTAATTTATTCTAACTTATTTAATCATTAAAATTCTTGATTTATGATATTGTTTTGTGTTACATGATTTTTTCACATAGATATTGATTAATATTATCCCAAAGGTATCTCCATAGACCCTCGCTACTAGTCATAAACCATTAAAATAAGGGGAGGCACACATAAAGTAGTTAAATCCTATAATTTGAGACACATATTAATGGATTCAATCTGGGGATGTTTCACATATCATCGTAATAAAAAAACATTCTCCCACTTTATGCAATCACATCCTAGTGATTCAAAACACATAAAAGAACATTATCTCAAAATTTAATCCTTCTATTTTTTTTGGTTAGTTTTATAGTATTTATATGATAACTCAGCCCATAATATTATAAACACATATTTATAATTTCTCTTTTATTTTATTTTACTATTAAAATTAATTTTTTTATGAAATCCATTCATCATTAATTATCGACAGTCTATTTTAGCGAACAAATGTAATTATTATATGATTTTTATTTTAATATGTGTTATTTATTGTTTACTAGTGTACTTGAATTCCAAAATAATTTATTTAATGATGGAATAAAATTTATCTAATACATTTTAATATATATAAATATATACTTTTCCAAACATATAAAAAATTTATTTAATGTTTTAGTTATTATATTTAGTGGATAAATTTATAAAAATATAAAAATATGAAATATAAAAAGATATAACTATAAAAATAATATATTTAGTGGAAAAAATATTGACATTTAAATTAATATATAATTTCTTTTGATACAATAAAATATTTGGAGAACATGCAACTTTTTTATTATATTATTTATCAAATTAAAATATAATAAATACGATGATAGTAAATCTATCATCCTAGGTAAATAAAGAATATTAAATTCTCATATTTATCAACATTTGTGAATAAAATGTTAATATTACTTTAAATAGAATTCTATGCTCGATGGTGTACCCTACATGCAATAACAAATTTCTTTGAAATCTTACGTTGTACACTAATAATATAAAAATATTATTTTAAATAATAGTTAATGCCTAGACATTGTAATGGCGATAATGAAAAAAACTAACTACAAACTTATTACATAGGTTTGTTAAATATTTTTACATTTTTAAAATAAATTTTTAACGCTTAAAATGAAAATGAATCCAATTTTGAGAATAAATACTCTTATATTTTTAAAATATTGTTTTACCGCCTTTTGATGGAGAACCTTTTTTAAATATAACTTTTTACAATTATATAATATCTATTTTTCAAAATAAAATTATTCTTTTTAATAGGGGCATTTAAATTTAATTGGGATAATTTTTTGGTATTTTTATGACAATGTTCATTTTTAAATGAATAGTGTTAAATACTGCATTTTAGTTCAAAACTGATTTTTCATATTATATAATTATATGGTTAGATTATCTTTTTATTTTTTTTAAATTTTAATTAAAATATATTTTTACCATTTAATCCAATGGTGGTCATTATAATTAATTTCACATTTAAAATGGACATAAACAACTGTCAATCTTTTGATAGATATTGTTTCTTAAAAACACGCTATTTGTTTTGACAGCGGGAATTAACTATATAATTTATTAATGAATCCTACATGTTTTTAATTTGAAAAAAATGGAAATAATTTTTGAATTTGGAATATCAAATATAGATTAGGGTGAATATTTGGTATTTTTCCGATAATGTTCATTTTTTAATGAATAGTGAAAAATACAACATTTTCATTCAAAACTGACTTTTCAACCAATTTATTTATATATTTAGATTGTAATTTTAAATTTTTTAATGTATAATTTAATTTTTTTATCACTTAATATAATGTCATTCATTTTAAGTAATTTCACTTATCAATTGGATGTAAAAACAAGTCAATCTTTTGATAAATTTTACTTCTTAAAAACCCATCTTTGAATTTGACGACGAGATTTACTTTTAAATTAATTACTACTATTTTTGTGTTTTGAATTTAGTAAAATGGGTTCCAAATTTGGAATCATAAGATCTCAATTATGTAATTAAGAATGTTTTGTTTTTGGACATTATAAATAGTCACGACAAAAATTATCTTTAATTATCGTGTTTAATTTTTAATTGGGTAGTTAAGGGTAATAAAATAATATCATAAATATATAAAATGACCCCAAAATGTATCCTAATGATTTTTTTGGTGTCATGGACGACCATGGGATGCCTTGTGCCAACTTTGGGGTCCCATGGAATCACTTTAGTGTGATAGTGACTTTTTATCATATTATTTTTAAAGAAAAGATATATAACAAAGGTTTGTATATCCTAAGTAAAACAATTATAATTTCATTTACCTAAATGATATATTTGACTATAAATAGTCATTGGAAAGATAAAAATATTACCTACATGATGGTAATTTTTTTTTATAATTTTTAGACATTAAATAAATAAATTTATTTATGACACCATGATGATGCTGTGATTACCTTATTAATAAATGATTTAAATAAAATAAAAAGATAAGGTAAAATCTAAGACATACACTTTTCAAAAATATATTTTATGGGTGAATTTCGAACCATTATAACCGTATCCTAGAAATATATATTTTTGGGACCTTTAAAATCCTAAAATCATTTTATAATAATGTAACATTTCATGACATTCCAAGAGTGCCACTCCTCCCTCCTATAAAACGCCCCGACCTGTACCCCCTTACCCCCACCTCTAAATCTTTTGGCTCATCCAAACTCTGCTCATATTTTCTCTCCACTTCCCAATACTACTCCTAGATACCTCACTTTGGGGATAATTATTTACAAAGAAGCCTTTGGGCTCAAAACAAAAAGAGTTACCCGATTTAACGGTAATGTATTCTCTTATGTTATTTTGTTTTATTTTTCATCTCCAACCCCTTAAACTATTTTTATTCCTTTAATTTGTAACAAAACAAGTATATTTAATATACTAGGATGTTTTTATGATATTTATTAGAGCTACACTTACACACACCTCCATCTAATGGGTGAAGAACATACTGTTTCTGTGGATGACGAACTACTTCCTCAGGAAATGATGATTGTTCAATTATCTCCTACCACCACTCATGGTGGCCATTATGATGTCACTGTATTTTATATATGATATATATGGTATTTATTTTTTTATATGCTTCTGTATTTTATCTTTAAATCATAACATTAGGCTTTTCATGTTTTGCAAATGCGATAATTTCATATGAGGAAGTGTGGACTACCACCCCCTCAAGTGATTTGAGTCATTCATGAAATAAATGTAATGTATAAAGAATGAAATTAATAAACATATGTGACCTATATAAAATATATATTATACTGTAAATATTATATATTTATCTCTCATTTATTTTTTATTCCCTTAATATGACAAAGAAATGAAAGTAGCGTTCATGCATACGTACGTCCTACCGTCTCCATGAATGGTGCATTTCATTTCTTTTTATCTCAAAATGAAATGGAATTGTATAAAATGAATATTTACTAGATATATATGATATTTAAATTAATAATAATATTCTTTAGATGAGGTAATTATAACTACATGGAAAATTCTTTTCAAAGAAGTTCATTTTTGATTCATGTACCAAAAATCGACAAAAACATCTGATATGAACTCACATATTTTACTAATTATTATAAAATTATAATATATGATATTAATTGAATAATAAAAATTAAATTAGATCCTTATGAAATCATAAATTTAAAAAATATTATTATTCAGTAATATAAACAAATGATCAAGACAAGTCGGACTTGAGGTAAGGGATCTAACCTCTCTCTTTCTTTTCTAAGTACTCTCTTTTATGTCACATCTTTATGATTCTCTTTCTTATGTTGGGGGATGTTATTATATATTCCAATTACTGTACTTTTTATGTTCATATGATGAGAGAAAGTAATTTTTATCTTCAACCCATTTTTGGATGTTTTATGCGGCGTCGTTAGGCTGCCGAATTTCCATTAGGGGATATCTTATCTCACTTTTAATTCCATTAGATTTCCATTGTTCGCCACATATTTATTTTAAGTGGTGTATTGTGTTCTTCAACATGATATATATTTTCATGATTCTATTTATATTCATGGTATTTAGTTATTTATATTGTTTTTATTATCTTTTGGTCATACGAATCGATTGATTACAATGAGGTATGAGGTTTTTATCTCACTTTTTATTCCCGCAAGATTAATGCTATATTTGTCACTATCTCCGTTGAGTGGTGTATTTACTAACCATGATTATAATATTTTTGTAATATACTCTCATTTATGGGTATTTAAACCAGCATTGTTTCATCTTTCTTTCATGGGGTGTACGTTTCGAAAGTTACCCAAATCAGTAAGGGATTCTTTCACCCTCCTCTTTTTTAAAAGACTTCTTTTTGTTATGTATTTTAATTTACATCTTATTATGTTGTGATATGTTCTTATATATCCTTATTGCTATAAATATTATGTCCAAGTGATGAGATACCCTTTTCTCTATCATCAACTTATTTTCTGAATTTTGAAGTGACACCGTTAGGCTGTCGAATTTCAGTAAGGGAACTTCTTAACCCAATTTCAATTCTTTGGGTCAAACCTCTGATTATTGATTATGTCGTACTATGAATATGTGTGGATGAACTCTGATTGTTTTACACTCAATATCCTATTATTTTATGTGTATTTATATTTTCCACACATAATCATGAAATTGATTTATCCTTAATCTAAGGATACCGACTTTGTAAGGGACTTCGTCTCAATCTCCTTTCATTGTTGCATATTTTGTTTTATAAGCAAATTTATTTTTTACGATGTATAAACCTGTAACGCCCTGACCCTAGTTACCCAGAGTCGGTGCATTATTACATAACATTGGCATGATCACAAGAAAGATCAAATCTAGAAAGACCGATTGGTTTAGTAGCCTTGGAAACACTAGATATATTCATAAGTCTTACATTACATCATAAAATGAAAAACTACTACAACAACATAATATCTCCATAGTCCACACTATTATCCCCTCATAATATCCCTGTAGGTCATTCATAACTTACTTCTTCACATCCTGGGGAAAATAAAAATAGAAAAGGGGTGAGCTCAAATGCCCAGTAAGGATAACAATATAGGGGAACATTCAAAATAAGCATAAACATTTAAGGCAATGCATTACAAAAACAAAAGCCTTTTAAACTTGAACTTCAACATAGTATGGAAAAAGTAAAATGAAATAATGACATTTACTTATTCACATGGATATTCTAATAATCGAATAATCACATGCAAAATGAATAACCACTTTCATAATGATGGAATGCATAATGCTAAACTTTAATTTCTTTTCAAGGCCTCATCCCAAGACCTTGTGGCTAACTATAACCGGAACCCCACCCGGAGTGCCTCTAATAACCGGACACCAACCTGGAGTGCCTCTAATAACCGAACACCAACCCGGAGTGCCTCTAATAACCGGAGACCAAACCGGAGGGCTTACTTTTACCAGTCCCTAACCTGGAGGGCTTACTTTTACCAGTCCCCAACCTGGAGGGCTTACTTCAACTAGTCCCCAACCAGGAACATACTTGTCCAACACATTCATATGAAGTAAAGTTTGAAATATAACATAAACATTATTATTGGAACTAGCATACGAAATGTCAATACTTTACTCATAAACCATGAATGACACATCTACAGTCAAACATATCACAAAAATTCATTACAATATGGAAGTTTTATATCATAATAAATCAACTTCAAATAATCTTAAAATCCATCAAAAGATGTTGACATAGATGAAAATGTTTTTTTAAAAATTATTGAGAGAAATATCCCTTTTTCATGAAAACATTTTAATGTTACACAATTTAGAAATTAAGGCATTTAAATACATTTTTGGATCAAAGTGCCCCATACCACTTTGAAACTTTTGAATGGAATTAACAATTTTAAAACATTCATTTTCATATAAATAAATCCTTACAAACTATTTTGAAAACGTGGACATAAATGAGGATGATTTAGAAGAATAAATATTTAAAACATTTAAAATGATGTTTTAGTAAAAGTTCCCTTATAAATAATCCCTTTGAAAACTCTTTTATGAAATATGGACATGGATAGTAAATCTGTCCCTGTAGATACTTACGTAAAGACAACCTCGGATATTAAAGAGATTGTGAAGTAAACCCTTATCAATTTGGTAACTTATGAAACATACAACCCATGAAAGAGGTATCATACAACGAAAATTTAAATACACATAAGGTAAAGTGTATTACACAAAGAATATAATTATGGGCAGTACATACACCACACAAAAGATAATAGTGGAAATATGGCATGAATGTCACAGAAATAAAGAGTGAGATGAAAACCCATTACCATGTTAATCAACTGAGTCGTATGGCCAAAAGTTAATAACCACCAAATTATTTACAGAATAACATGAATATAAAGATAATCATGATAATATATATCAAATGCCAGTACACAATACACCACTTTCAATAATTTAGTGGCGAATAATGGAAATCTCACTGAATTGAATGTGAGATAAGAAAATCCCTTACCTTGTACTTTTACTTGGATGGGGTAGGTTAAAATCCTGTATAATATTGAAATAATTGTTATTAAATTATACAAGAATCATATATATTAATATGATATCATATATGATCTTTTAATATTGATTTGATAATAATATCTTAGTATTATCGTTGTTTCGGGTGTTAGCTTACTTGTTTTCTTTTATATTTTTTGTTACGTAAGACATGTTTGTAAAGGATAGGTTTTATATTATTCATATCCAGAATGATATCAAGTCCTTAAACATCATTTTTTAAATCATCAAATGATAATTATACTTGAATGGATACGATGGAGAATGAATTTCATCGCGTTCGTGGAGACGGTAGTCCGTACGTACGCACGAGCGACAATATCATTATTTTGATATTAAAATAATATATAAATGGATGATATATCATATATACAGAATCATTAACATGTTATATTTATTATTTACAGGAGTTAAACATCATTATTATACCCATCCAAATAATATTATATTGAATAACAATTACACCACGACGTGGAGACGGTAAGCCGTACGTACGCACGTATGGTGACATGTTATTCAAAGGGTGGATAGAATACTGAATATGGTTGTACCATATTTATAATAACATCACATTATATGTGATATACTGGAGTTATTATTTTAGAATGGTAAGAACAAATAAATAAGAAGTGGAAGAAGAAAGGAACTTGAAAAGGGGTGGTGAAAACATTACCTCTTCTTCGGGTTCTTCCTTTTGATTTGATCAAAAGGGCTCCGTAGGTTGGCTTTCTGATCAAACTAAGGCCTCTAGGTTGTAGAGAGGGATGTTGGGAGAGTATTTGGGAAGAGTTTGGACGAACCAAAAGGCTTTGAAGGTGTGAAGAAATGGGAAGGAGGAGTGCCCTTTTATAAGAGGGGTGAGGGGCACCTTTGGAAAAGCTAGACATATTAATTTATAATAAATTCATATTTGGTTTCTAATGGCTCCAAATTTTATTATTAAAAGTTTAATGTGGGTATAGGTCTAAAACCACTCAACCAATATAATTTAGACAGGTTTGGGTACTTATATTAACCTTATCTTTAAGTATTAACTCTAATTTAATTAGTTTCACTTATACAATGTCTCTTTGTATTTTTATATAATATGGTTAATAAACATACTATATACATCCAAGAGACCCCCAAGTGGTCCATTAATGACGAAACTATCATGATATAAGTCTCTTGGCCGAACCATAGATTTTTAGGAATTTAATATCAATTAATAATATAATATTTGTTTTAAGAACTCTTTTATGTCAATTTTGACACTATTCAATAGTTGATTTTTGTGAAACTCATAACAGATTGATTACTTCGAAAAAAGTAAATTAAAACAATCCTAATATATCATATTATCCTAGAAAATTAGTTTAATTCATTAAAAGTTTCATATTATATTTATTTTGGTATTTATAATATCAATTATTTTAATTTTTCACTATTATAGTAATTACTGCATCATCATTGTGTCATAAATAAAATAAATTATTTAATGTCTAAAATTATAAATAAAATATCATTATGTAGGAAATCTTTTTATATTTCTAATTAATATTTATAATCTAAAATCCAACATATATAACCCTATGTAACAATTGTTTTTCTAAAAGATTTATGCTTGTGTCATTTTTGTATTCATTTTAACTTAATTAAAATAAAGTGTCATTATCACTTACAAGTGGATCCATGGGGTCCCAAAATCGACCCAAAGATGCCTATGGTCTAACATGTATCAACCAATAAGGTTAGGACACGTTTTAGGGTAATTTAGTATTATTATAATATTATTGTTTAACCCTTATTTACCGGATTTACCCTTAACCATGGTAAATAAAATTTTTACCGTAGTAATTATTCAAAATGTCTAAAAATAAAAGTTACCTATTTACACAATTTGAACATCCTGATTCCAAATATGGAATCCATTTTTCTAAATTCAAAACACAGAAGTGGCAGAAATTAATTTAAAATTAATTCCTGCTGTCAAAACAAAAAGCGTGTTTTTAAGAGATAATAACTATCAAAAGATTGACACCTGTTTATGTTCGGTTTAATTGTAAAATTATGTCCAAATGACCAAAATTATATTAAATGGTAAAAATATATTCTAAATATACTTTAAAACCACTTAAATTCATAATTTATCACTATTAATTATTTTGATTAAAAAATTTGTTTTTAATTAAAATTTAGTAATTTTCACTATTCATCAAAATATGAAAGTTATCCGAAATGTACCAAAATTTCACCTTAGGCTAAATTCGATATTCCGAATCCAAAAATTAAGTCCATTCTAAAATTTAAAATATATATAATTTCAAAAATTAGGTATTATTATTCATAATGGCTAGTTTGATTGGTTGTGGTGTGTTAGAACTCGAAGTTGCGTACAACACACGATACTGTATTATTCAAAGGAAAGCGTACCGTGGAAGCTTGGGATGTTTCATTTTAAATTTTTTTGATGTCCCCATTTAGTCAAAAAGTTTAAAATATTGTATTTAAAAAGGTTTCACTATTAAAAGTTGATAAAAGTGCGATACTGAAAATGAATCTGTTCTTGTATTATGTCTAAGAAACTCATAATATGGATTCTAAAATTATAAGGATTATATAAAGATTAAAATTTAGTTAATACTATTCATAACCTCTTTTGAACGGCTCGTTTTGTAATTCATGGTGTTCTTGAACCCGGTGTTGCGTGTAGTGCAAGTTATTGTATTATTTTAAAGAAATAACACACTATGAAATCTTTGGGTGTTACATTCTCCCCTCCTTCAATAAATTGCGTCCTCGCAATTTGAAATTGTTCTTCGAAAATAAAAGTTTGAAAATAAAAAATATCATTGTGGGAAAACCCTCATCGGAAATTGGGTTACTAAAATTTAGTCTTAATATGAGGAAATGAGAAATGAAAGGGTCACCACCAAATTATGATCTCGATTAGGAGAACATTAGTGGCAATTAGAGACATATAATTGGAGGAAAAACGTAAATGTTTATAGGTAGTGATTGAGGTCATCAATCACAAACAAGTACAAAATTGAGGTTCTTAAACTTATGAATCTATGATGATTTGAAATACCATCGGTTCAACAAAATATAGGGTATTAGGATAACACATTTTTGATGTTTCAAAATATCATAGTTGAAATCCCACATCGAAAAATGAATTAATGGGGCCTATATTTAAAATAAAGAGTGGAAAGTATGAAGATTACCAAAAATAACACATAATAGGTTTCCATGTAGGAAAATATGGATATGGAAGAGAAATCTAACCATCAATTATCTGATGGAGAGTGGTAGAGAACATGGCTATGAAAAGGCCAACAATCCCAAAGCCATAAATTAGTGATGATTTAAGGTACCATCTAGGAAAACATTTTTGTTCTAAGTTCCTTTTCTTAATGTTGAGGAATTTATTTATGAGATTGGATAAGATCATAAGGAGATATACTTACTTTATAATTAGATTTTTGTCCATTAAAAAATTTCTACCCCAAACTCATCTTTCACTCGTTAAAAAAATTCTATTTATACTATTCGTAAAGGGTTCCAAAATAAACAAAATTATAATTCATCTAACAGATCTTTTAAAAAAGAACTACATTATTTAATCCAGGACATCTCTTGGGCCAGTGGTAGGTGATACACCCTTGTCGCCCTTCGGTTGCGGGTTCAAGTCTCGCGGCCTTGCCGGACGCGACGGGTTGCCGCCCGACCTCCGGGTTGTCCTTTTATGGCAATCCAAAATTAATCTCAAACTAGAATTTATCCAAAATATTTCTGACCAAACTCGCAGTCCAACATTTATAAGGAAGTTAAACATAATGTAGATCCTCTTTACCACGTAATAGCATATGAATACCTTCATCATGTATTTTTTTAATACATTGAAACATCCTAAATTACCATATTCCTTATTGATTACATTCATTCTCCCTTATTCCATATAGAATGCTGGATATACCTCATCAATCCAAAAATATTTTAAACCCCAACAATAATGGAATATACAGATCATTAATCAGTTCCAAGGTAGTCAAGAATATCCAATATAATTTATACAAAACAATCATGTATTATTCCAAAATCACTAACTCGGTATCAGAACTATATTATGGTTTACCATTCTCTCAACCATATATTTTCCAAAAATTTATCCTGCTATTGAGTCACTTTTCTCTGTTCCACACAATCTCAAGTCCTTAATGAAATAGTACTGCAGTACAATCCTTACATACTCCATATTTATTATAACAAGTACATTGTTGATACGACACTCAATTGACATAATCAACATAAGAACTCTAATCATTCCTCTTCATCTGTGGTAGTATTATAACTTGATTATTATCCAATAACATCATTTGCGGCATAGTCTGATGACTATGAAATAGGTTTGCGTAGTGTCCAAACTCCTTGCAAATGAAGCATTGTACATTTAAAACAATTTTCTTACACTTGCAGTCACGTACTTTGTGCCCTTTTCCTCCCCACTTATAACAAACTCTCATTCCTTTCAGGCAAGTTCTAGGGTGTTTCTTTCCACAGTTACCACATATGGTAAAATTCTTCTTTTCCCTCTTCCCTTTATCCATCTTTCTCTCTTCCATCCTTTTCTTCTCTTTCTTCCCTTCAAAACCATAGGATTCAGTAAACTCTTTACTTATATTATCAACACATGATATTATTTCTTCATATGATGATAATACATGGGAGACTATTTCTCTTATAAATTCTATCTTAAGACCATGAAAGATATGATCCTTCCTTCTCTTTGGATCATGTGCATTTCTGGAGTTCTCATTCCTTCTACTGGGCGCCATTTTTAAACAATGGCATACACTAGATCAGTTTATGAATCATAATACATAATCCCATACTTATAAAACACTTAACATAATTTGAACTATTTATGGATATAATCCATAATCATAAAAATGTCTCCTTTGAGGATGTATATACTCATAAACCCTTCATAATGATTTGTAATGAAAATGAGAGTTATCCTATGCATATCCCCCGGGAGTGTCGTAACCAAGAGTGCAGCAAGGCCCATTGTTGTGCACCAGTTCCCGTTCGAGTCTAGCTCAAAGCGGTGTTTTTGGGTTTTACCCCTAGGTACATCTGTGCCAGAGCCGCCTCTACCTGCTCGTATCCAGACAGGGATGTATTGCTTGGAAAACTCACAAAATCTATACAATACCAAAATTCTAGGAAGTTCTTCAACACTAATCCTCAAAGTTCATCTTAGGTATACGTGCTCTAATCAGAGTTTATCTAAATCTAGCTTCCAAGGTTTGTACTAAACTTCCTCTGATACCAACTGTAATGCCCCGACCCTAGTTACCCAGAGTCGGAGCATTATTACATAACATTGGCATGATAACAAGAAAGATCAAATCTCGAAAGACCGATTGGTTTAATAGACTTGGAAACACTAGATATATTCATAAGTCTTACATTACATCATAAAATGAAAAACTACTACAACAACTTAATATCTCCACAGTCCACACTATTATCCCCTCATAATATCCCTACAGGTCATTCATAACTTACTTCTTCACATCCTGGGGAAAATAAACATAGAAAAGGGGTGAGCTCAAATGCCCAGTAAGGATAACAATATAGTGGAACATTCAAAATAAGCATAAACATTTAAGGCAATGCATTACTAAAACAAAAGCCTTTTAAACTTGAACTTCAACATAGTATGGCAAAAGTAAAATGAAATAATGCCATTTACTTATTCACATGGATATTCTACTAATCAAATAATCACATGAAAAATCAATAACCACTTTCATAATGATGGAATGCATAATGCTAAACGTTAATTTCTTTTCAAGGCCTCGTCCCAAGACCTTGGGGCTAAATGTAACCGGAACCCCACCCGGAGTGCCTCTAATAACCGGACACCAACCCGGAGTACCTCTAATAACCGGACACCAACCCGAAGTGCCTCTAATAAACGGAGACCAAACCGGAGGGCTTACTTTTACCAGTCCCTAACCTGGAGGGCTTACTTTTACCAGTCCCCAACCTGGAGGGCTTACTTCAACTAGTCCCCAACCTGGAACATACTTGTCCAACACATTCATATGAAGTAAAGGTTGAAATATAACATAAACATTCTTATTGGAAGTAGCATACGAAATGTCAATACATTACTCATAAACCATGAATGAAACATCTACAGTCAAACATATCACAAAAATTCATTACAATATGGAAGTTTTATATCATAATAAATCAACTTCAAATAATCTTAAAATCCATCAAATGATGTTGACATAGATGAAAATGTTTTTTTAAAAATTATTGAGAGAAATATCCCTTTTTCATGAAAACATTTTAATGTTACACAATTTAGAAAGTAAGGCATTTAAATAAATTTTTGGATCAAAGTGTCCCATACCACTTTGAAACTTTTGAATGGAATTAACACTTTTAAAACATTCATTTTCATATAAATAAATCCTTACAAACTATTTTGAAAACGTGGACATAAATGAGGATGATTTAGAAGAATAAATATTTAAAACATTTAAAATGATGTTTTAGTAAAAGTTCCCTTATAAATAATCCCTTTGAAAACTCTTTTATGAAATACAGACATGGATAGTAAATATGTCCCTGTAGATACTTACGTAAAGACAACCTCAGATATTAAAGAGATTGTGAAGTAAACCCTTATCAATTTGGTAACTTATGAAACATACAACCCATGAAAGAGGTATCATACAATGAAAATGTAAATACACATAAGGTAATGTGTATTACACAAAGAATATAATTATGGGCAGTACATACACCACACAAAAGATAATAGTGGAAATATGGCATGAATCTCACGGAAATAAAGAGTGAGATGAAAACCCCTTACCATGTTAATCAACTGAGTCGTATGGCCAAAAGTTAATAACCACCAAATTATTTACAGAATAACATGAATATAAAGATAATCATGATAATATATATCAAATGCCAGTACACAATACACCACTTTCAATAATTTAGTGGCGAATAATGGAAATCTCACGGAATTGAATGTGAGATAAGAAAATCCCTTACCTTGTACTTTTACTTGGTTGGGGTAGGTTAACCTCCAGTATAATATTTAAATAATTGTTATTAAATTATACAAGATTCATATATATTAATATGATATCATATATGATCTTTTAATATTGATTTGATAATAATATCATAGTATTATCGTTGTTTCGAGTGTTAGCTTACTTGTTTTCTTTTATATGTTTTGTTACGTAAGACATGTTTGAAAAGGATAGGTTTTATATTATTCATATCCAGAATGATATCAAGTCCTTAAACATCATTTTTTAAATCATCAAATGATAATTATACTTGAATGGATACGATGGAGAATGAATTTCATCGCGTTCGTGGAGACGGTAGTCCGTACGTACGCACGAGCGACAATGTCATTATTTTGATATTAAAATAATATATAAATGGATGATATATCATATATACAGAATCATTATCATGTTATATTTATTATTTACATGAGTTAAACATCATTATTATACCCATCCAAATAATATTATATTGAATAACAATTACACCACGACGTGGAGACGGTAAGCCGTACGTACGCACGTATGGTGACATGTTATTCAAAAGGTGGATAGAATACTGAATATGGTTGTACCATATTTATAATAACATCACAGTATATGTGAGATACTGGAGTAATTATTTTATAATGGTAAGAACAAAGAAAGAAGAAGTGGAAGAAGAAAGGAACATGAAAAGGGGTGGTGAAAACATTCCCTCTTCTTCGGGTTCTTCTTTTTGATTTGATCAAAAGGGCTCCTTAGGTTGGATTTATTATAAAACTAAGGCCTCTAGGTTGTAGTGAGGGATGTTGGGAGAGTATTGGGGCAGTTTTTGGCCGAACCAAAAGGCTTTGAAGGTGTGAAGAAATGGGAAGGAGGAGTGCCCTTTTATAAGAGGGGTGAGGGGAACCTTTGGAAAAGCTATAAATATTAATTTATAATAAATTAATATTCGGTTTCTAATGGCTCCAAAGTTAATTATTCAAAGTTTAATGTGGGGATAGGTCGAAAACCACTCAACCAATATAATTTAGATGGGTTTGGGTACTTATATTAACCTTATCTTTAAGTATTAACTCTAAGTTATTTAGTTTCGCTTTTACAATGTCTCTTTGTATTTTTATATAATATGGTTAATAAACTTACTATAAACATCAATGCGACCCCCAAGTGGTCCATTAATGATGAACCTATCATGATATAAGTCTGTTGGCCGAGCCTTAGATTTTTAGGAATTTAATATCAATTAATAATATAATATTTGTTTTAAGAACTCTTTTATGTCAATTTTGACACTATTCAATAGTTGATTTTTGTGAACTCATAACAGATTGATTACTTCGAACAAAGTCAATTAAATCAATCCTAATATATCATATTATCCTAGAAAATTAGTTTAATTCATTAAAAGTTTCATATTATATTTATTTGGGTATTTATAATATCAATTATTTTAATTTTTCACTATTATAGTAATTACTGCATCATCATTGTGTCATAAATAAAATAAATTATTTAATGTCTAAAATTATAAACAAAATATAATTATGTATTAAATATTTTTATATTTCTAATGAATATTTATAATCTAAAATCCAACATATATTACTCTATGTAACAATTGTTTTTCTAAAAGATATATTCTTGTGTCATTTTTGTATTCATTTTAACTTAATTAAAATAAAGTGTCATTATCACTTACAAGTGGATCCATGGGGTCCCAAAATCGACCCAAAGATGCCTATGGTCGAACATGTATCAAACAATAAGGTTAGGACACGTTTTAGGGTAATTTAGTATTATTATAATATTATTTTTTAACCCTTATTTACCGGATTTACCCTTAACCATGGTAAATAAAATTTTTACCGCAGTAATTATTCAAAATGTCTAAAAATAAAAGTTACCTATTTACACAATTTGAACATCCTGATTCCAAATATGGAATCCATTTTTCTAATTTCAAAACACAGAAGTCGCAGAAATTAATTTAAAATTAATTCCGACTGTCAAAACAAAAAGCGTGTTTTTAAGAGATAATAACTATCAAAAGATTGACACCTGTTTATGTACGGTTTAATTGTAAAATTATGTCCAATGACCAAAATTATATTAAATGGTAAAAATATATTCTAAATATACTTTAAAACCACTTAAATTCATAATTTATCACTATTAATTATTTTGATTAAAAAAGTTGTTTTTAATTAAAATTTAGTAACTTTCACTATTCATCAAAATATGAAAGTTATCCGAAATGTACCAAAATTTCTCCTTAGGATAAATTCGATATTCCGAATCCAAAAATGAAGTCCTTTCTAAAATATAAAATATATATAATTTCAAAAAGTAGGAATTACTATTCATAACGGCTAGTTTGATTGGTTGTGGTGTGTTAGAACTCGAAGTTGCGTACACCACATGCTGCTGTATTATTCAAAGGAAAGCGTACCGTGGAAGCTTGGGATGTTTCATTTTAAATTTTTTTGATGTCCCCATTTAGTCAAAAAGTTTAAAATATTGTATTTAAAAAGGTTTCACTATTAAAAGATGATAAAAGTGCAATACTGAAAATGAATCTGTTCTTGTATTATGTCTAAGAAACTCATAATATGGATTCTAAAATTATAAGGATTATATAAAGTTTAAAATTTAGTTAATACTATTCATAACCTCTTTTGAACGGCTTGTTTGGTAATTCATGGGGTGCTTGAACTAGGTGTTGCGTGTAGTGCAAGTTATTGTATTATTTTAAAGAAATAACACACTATGAAATCTTGGGGTGTTACAAAACCCCTTTTACTTTTACTTTTTTTCAAAATGAACATTTTTGTATGAAGCGTTTTACTAAATGACAAAAGGAATGTTTTGTCTTATGTGTGCTGTGACAACGACTTCTCCACCGCCATGACCATTATTTGAGTTTCGACTTCATCTACAAGACATAACTATTTTTAAATAAAAAATAAATACAATGTTTTACTTTTAATTTATTTTGTTATTTAAAATAGTTTGGATAATGTTTTGATTATATAAATGTGTTGTATTGATATCATGTAATTGAAATGTTCTTTTTTTATGTTTCCATTATGTATGTTTTATGTGATACGAATATGTTATGGTTCTTGGGAATTGTTTATGAAGATGGGTGGTTCATTGATAAAATAAGGGTGGGTGAGCTCGGGATAGATCTCTAATGCATTGTGTAGCACAAAGGAGTTAAATGATAAGGTTTCTCCGAAGAGATTTAGGTAATATATTATGATAGGAATTTCAAACGTAACCATGAGGGTTACTCCATAAGTAAGAATGTTATGAATGCCTAAAGTTACCTTTTTGTCTTATGATTTATATGATTTATACATAAATATTATGGTATGAGAAGGTATTTTATGATTGAAAGTTATAGATTCATTGATTTGTATTTATTGGTTGGTTAATGTTTCCTTTCATTATGTTATACCCCTTACTGAGATTTTTATGCTAATCACATGTTTTCAAAATAAATTCACAGGTTATAAAGAATGGTAAGAGAAAATAAGTATTCAATAGGATTTATATCAAGAAAAGAAATCTTGTTTTATATATGGATTTTTTTATTGTTGTAAAAACTCGGTTATAGAAGTAGTGTCTACTTTGTAATCCTTTGAGATGTAATAGTTATGTCCTAATTATTCAATACTCTAAAAATGAAAAGATCCACAATGTGAATTATTCATTTAATTCAATATTAAGTAATGTTTTAAGGTCGAGTCCTTATAGTAAATGTGTAATTTTTTATTATACATTGGATTAAATATTATTGGATTTCCTATTGTCCCCCATGTTTTGATGGATTATGTTACACAAATAAAATATTCTTTGAATAGTATTTTTGAAAATTATTGTATGTATAATATAGCTATTATATAAAACAACATAACATACCAGATTGTGACCTAAATTGTATTATTAGTTATAGTACTACGGAAATTGTTATTAATTGAAAAATAAGTATTGCATTATTTTTCTTAATAATATGAACTATTTTTAATCTTGTGTATTCTTATTCTATATCTCGCAATATATATATAATGATATAGGTTAGAAATCAAGGATAATTTATGATTCAAAATAATGTGAATGAAATATTAATAATTTAATATACAGATATCAATATATTAATAATTAATCCAATGATGTAAGTTATATAATGATTACTTAATTTTCTATTGGGATTCCATGACTTGGATAATCATTAAAATATTATATTACATAAACTCATTATAATATCTCATCTATAGTTTTTAGAGAATATTTCAAAAAAGTAATGTAGTGATTCTAATAAAAATCCATTAAATAAAAATAGTAAATCCTTAATTAATATAAAATAAACTTGAATAATATATTTGAATAAAAATAATATATATTTATTTGAATTTATCAAAAATTATGAAGAAAGATATCAAACATTGTTTTGAATGGATAAAAAACAAACCTTGAGAACATTTTGATGAAAATATCACTGAGAATTGTGGAAATCAATAAAAAGTGAATGAGAATGATGGAAAACAAGTTCAGAAATAATTTAAAAGGAAAATTATGTAAACACGATTAAGATAATGAATATGTGTGTTATACCATATGAAAATGAAACATTATATTTATTTATTGGTGAATTATATGAAATGCATGATATAATTCATCATGAACTGATTATTGGTAATGTAGTTACATTAGATATGAAATTCCAAACTATGAGTTGTATTGCTAATTATATTTTTCGAATTTACATAATCCCTATATGGATAATGAAAATTTCTTATGGTACATCAAATTTATCGGTGAATGGTTTGGTCCCAATTTTTTTTAATTAATATTCCATGAACATTCCTAAGATATAGAATTATTATTATAAATATTACACATGCCAAACTCTTTTGAATAGAAAATAATATAGATCCCCACACCAAATACCATTAAAATAGTTTTTAATATATATTATAATTTTCTAAAAATGTGTACTATGTACACATCAAACATAAATAAATTTTTTTAATTTAATGATGATCTATATAAAATGTAAATAATAAATATTAATATAGAACATGATTCTATAATCCATTGATTCAATTTGGATAATAATAGATGAACATAAATATATATTTCATCATCTATCGTAGTCTCATATTGTTTTCTCTAACACAAATTCCAATCCACCCCCAAAATAACTCATTTCACCTATTAAAATATTGGTAGAATTCTTGATTCATCACTAAGATGAATAAGGAAGGTATTAACATTTAAAACTCTATATGATATCACATAGAAATTCCAAATGTTTTAATATAGATTTTTTACCTATTTCTATAACTTTTTATGTCTTGTAATTAATAAACACATCACACGAAAAAAAATAAAACAAATATTACCAATTCATTAAAAGTAGATATTTTGAATAATTATATCATTTAACAAAGGTAATATAGTTCATTTAAAAAACAATTAATATAATTTAATTATACATGAAATACTCATAATCACAAATCAAGTATACCATATCACAAATGAAATTTTATATGATACTAAATTAAAATCCATAAGAAACATATAGTAAAATATTTTGGAATTACATAAATGTGAAAATAGAATCCCATATAATTAAATCTAGTTATCTATAATTAAAATCATATAAATCATACCCTTTTATCAGTTCCTTACTATTTTAAAATTTAAAATAATAAGTTTATGAAACTATTGACTATTTCTCTAAAAAATAATTGAATTAAAGGCATTCATATCCTAATTCATGGTTTACAAACCCATACCTAGAATCCCAAGGTATATAAGTTAAATAAATTAAATAAATATTTTTTAATTACATTATAATTAATTATACCCATTAATTATTATCATAACCCCATTCCCATTAATTAAACATAAAAATAAAATGAACTTTTGGGCTAAAAAATATTAAAATTAAAATTTAATAAAAAAATAATTGATAATATTGAATTTATTAGTCTCTTCCCAAACCTATAAATAAAAAATAAAATAATTTTATAGTGGTTGGGGTATTAAATTAATAAATTAAATTATGATAAATTTAATAATAACCCAATTAAATATTTTATTAAATATTTTTAGTTTAGGAAAAAATTCCCAAACAATTTCAAGAATCAACATATTGTTTTAAAAAAAATTCAATAATATTTATTTAACATCTATAATTGAAAAAATTGTTTATTGGTTCTAATTAAATGATGTGTTTTCATTAAAGTGGAACTATTCTGAAAATCAATAAACACTATCATTCTCTAAAAAAAAATTTATTTACAAAAAAATTAATATAGGAAACATAACTGTATTCATAGTTATTATATGAGAATGAATGAAAATAAGTGGGGAAAAAGATGACTCAGATAAAAATGGATCCTTGATTGGAATATATATTGAATAATAAGAAGAATAATATGTGACAAATGGATGAAGCGATTAACTCCCATTAGCTTTCATGAAACCTATGAGAAAAAAATTCAGGCACTCGCTCATATTACAGTTTGATAAATATTCCTCCTTGATTGATAATTTTAGTTATATTATGAGATTTTATGGTTAATGTGGTAAGAAATATTTCTAATATTTATCAATTATTACCAGATAAAACATTTATGAGAACACTCTAATTCAATTACATCATTTACGAATTGGAAATTTAAATTGAACATGCTAATATATTTAATATTACAATATATCTTATATTATATAAAAAATACTCTGCCAAGATAAGATATTTTATATGATAGTTAATACAGTTTATGACTTTTTAATCACACTAGCTAATGTATTTTATAAATAATTATATCCAATGAAATCCAAATTGACTGAATTATTCAATTAAATATCTATTAATATATATATATATTTATAATATAGTATATAATAAATTTATTAATTAATATGATGAATATTAAAATATATGTGGAAAACCTATAATTTTGTTTAAATAGATTTTTTACTTTATTTTTAATATATATTTCAAATTTGGAATAATTTTATTTATAAAGATAACTTTTTAGGATAATTAAATAAGAAGTAGATAAAAATATAAAATAATATTTCTATAAGAAATTAGACTATATTCATGTTTTTGGATTTAAAAAATAAATAAATAACTAATTTGACTAAGTGTCATTCAAATAATAAGAAATAATGAAGTTTATGATTTATAAGGGCAATAGTGATGGATATTATTAATTGAATATATGAATTAAAAATATTAGTGTTTAAGTTAGTTTTTTAATCCTAAAAACCATGTAATTTTTCATTATAAATTTGTAATTAATATTATAAATTTTGAAAACATTTATTTGATGTATTTTGTGTTTGAGTGAATATTTTAATATTTGTTTAAAATAAATAAATTTTATGGAGTTTTGTTTTGTAAAAATATTATCCATAATTTTTTATTCATATATTGATGTCAACAGTATATTGTATGACCACATCTGATAAATAATCAATGTAATTAGAATATGACATTGTTAATGGAAATTAATTATGTTTGAATTGACAATATAGATTATTAAAAAAATATATAGTGTCAATGAGATCATATATTATGTTTAACATTCTAATTTTTATTTGATATATATAAAAATAAATTAACGAATCACCTAAACGTAAATCTTTTTTTAATATATATTATTGAAATGTAGAAATTTTTATTTAAATTTTTAAAATCCCATCATAAATCAATCATTTCAAATAACATTTACAGTGGAAAATACCTACAATTTTAATATTTATATTAATTTTAATTATGATGTTTATTTTATTTTATTCCAAGATTCAAAAAAATATAAGCTAACTGATTATATGATGACGATGTTGAAAGGGATACACCTAGTCTATAATGATATGATTTAATATGTGAAGGACGTTGTGAATAATTTTTTTCCATAAAATCTATTCTATAATACCGTCATTGTAAATTTTAGTAAACTTTTCTATAAAAATCTATTTTATCATTGTAGAGGTACTGTAATTATTATAATATACTAAAATATACATTTATGTATATTTTTTTTATTTATGGTTCCCATATAGATGGTATATTCTGATGCAAAATATAAAATTAAATTTTTATACGGGTAGATGATATTAACTGAAATTAAAATTGTTAAAAAATTTACAAATAAATACAACATGATTTGGATGGAAATCATACAAATAATTTAATTCAATATATAAAAATTACTTGAACGAAGAATGTTATGGTTAGTTTTTATGAATTTTGTCTATGATTTTTTAATGTTATTTATTACTATCTTGAATATAAATATGCCCCAAAATTTATGAGTGGTAAATTTTATGTTAGTGAGATTCAAAGAGGCATAAAATTTAGTGGAGATAGAAACTATGTAATGGTTTTCTCTAAAACAAATTATAGATACTTTATTTAAAAATATATTATAAAGAGCTAAGTGGGAAAATAACATTTTCAATTATCAAGCTTCTGTAATGGATTTTAGATGATACTCAATATATTAAAATGTACAATTTTATCTAAACTATGTCATTATATATGTAATTTTTTTATTCCACGGGTATTGTATTTAGAGAAATAAAATTGAAACTATGTTGATGCCATGTTGACTGAAAGTGATTCACGTTATACAAAATGTATCATGAAATATACAATAAATGCATTCTTAATTTTTTTTATTGAAGTGGATTTCTATTTTTGTATTAAATGTAGAAACCATTTGATGGTCTATATCATTATACCCAAATCGAGCCAGAAATATAACCTAGGTAATGAAAATAGGCACTAAGATTATGGAACAATTTTTGGATTTTATCCATAGTGTTTATATTTAGATTTTAGTTGAGTAACAAAATCATGTGCAATAATGAACACATGATGGTTTTTCAAAAAAATAAAGAAATAATGTATTTTTTTCAAAACAATTCAAATAAATATTGATAATAGATTAATATGTCTTTAAAAATTAATTTTATAAATATTTTGAATTTTTGAGGAGAGGAATAATTGAGTACTATATATTTAACCATAGCGAATGATGTGGAAGAATGTGAATGAATGTTCAAAATATTAATTATTTTTTTATATTTCCATTTCATTGAAGTAAATACCATCACATTATTCATTTCATATATTCCTTATTTATGACTTCATATAGAGATGGGAATAATGTTTTTAATTAGTGAACTCCAAGTATTATTCCCCTTGTAAGAATAATTTTTAAAACATGTAAAAAATTGTAATGTTATACAAGTTATTTGTTTGTCTCTATTTATTTTAATCGATTCTTAATATTATAATTTGATAATAATAATTAATTATTCATTTATTTTTTTCGTAGTGATCAATTATTTATCCATCATCATGGGCCTTGCAACATTAAGTTACATAAAAAATGTTTTGTGATATAAGAGGATACCAAAAATGAACTTTCATAATATTGGTAAATATAAATATTTCATTGAATTTTCTGGTATATGAGTTAATTCATATTGATCCATAATTTTTTTAAAATTGGTTTTATGAATTGAATTAAAAATATTGTTTCAAAATATGTTATGGAAGATAGATTACACAGATCAATAGAGATGATGGTTCCATATATTCTAATAAAATTGATGGGATTTTCAATACATCTCAAAAAATATTGTAAATACTAAAAATATGGGAAAACCATTACCTAGTAATTCAAGCATACATTTCATGATTACAGTAAAAAAATAAATTTCATTAACCTCCTCTCTCTTGATTATTGAGTAATTATACATAATGAAATTAAAAAAAGAATTAAATTTAATGAAAAGATCATAAAATAGCGGAAGGGTTTGAGAATGATAAGGATTATTTATTATAAAAATATAATGAAAATTTATAGATACTTTGATTGTGGAATTTTAATGATTAAATTGTTATTTATTCTAATGATCAAAACTGATAACTCAAATTACAAAAAATGGAGATTTTCATGAAAAATTTACCACGGGATATAAATTTATGGAACACATCTAAAACTGTATGATGAAAAAATTCTCCATTATAGAATCAATACATATATGAGATACCATTTAAAAATTCAATAATATCATGGTATGTAATTTTATGAGGAGGTGTTACCCATGATGATTAAAGGAAACTATTAAAATGAGGCATATTTTAAATCCACAAAATTTATTGAAAAACATCAAATCTAAAAGAAAACTTAATGTGAAATTTCAATTTTCAAATGAAACCATGAATTTAAATAACTTAATATAATTTATCATAAATTATAATTATCTAGGAAATGGTTTAAAAAAGGTAATCCCCTTTTGGTGATTCAATTATGATAGAAATTGACACAATTCAGCTAGATTTTTAGATAATTAATTGTAATAGGAAATAGATGATGAACCCAAAAAATCATCATGGTTATATGTGGTACATGGTGCTTATGGGTATTATAGATTATTAAAATGAAAGGGTAAGATATATACATAAATGGAAATTAGTTTTATATTAAACACAATATATAATCTTTAAATAATGAATGTAAAAGAAAATAATATAACTCAAATTCATAACATATAAACTTAATTTTGGAAAAACAAAAAATCCTTACTATGATGAATATCTTGAAGAAGAATAAAATATTGATGTGGAAAACGAATATGATGAATCAAAAAATGATTCAGTTGAAAATAGAGATCATGTAAATCAACTAATAAAATTTGTTGTTTCAGGTAGAGAAACATTTTTTTAGGAAATTAGAATGGGACATTTAAAAATCACATGATATCGAAAATGAATATGATTTTTTTTGATGGAAGTAGATTTTATAAGAATAATTTATGATCTGAATGAAACTATTGTTACTAGAGGAATTATTATTTAAGAAAATAATAACTTTTTATCTCCATTAATATATATATTAATGATATCAACTATAATTTAATTGAAACTAAATATTACTTGAGGAAATTTCATTTTTGGATTTAAATTTCTATCTTGGATATTGAATAGTCATAAAATTTTATGAATGAATTTTTTGGTTCTAATAGGATATTTTTATATTCTACTATGATATGATGAATCATTATATTATTAATTAATTATTGCATTCAACCATTTTGTGAAGAATATATATTCTAAATATAAGGATTAATTAATTTATATAATATAATAAAATAATTTTTTAATCTAATAGTTGTATTAAAAATTATTATTATTTTATATGTGTAGAGAAAAGTATAAGTTACTGATAAGACTACTGGAAATTAAATTATTGTTTAATGGAATTAAATTAATTTCTATGTTATAGAAAATTATCAATATACTATTGTGAATAAAAATAAATGAATTTATCTTATATGAAAATAACACCATTTCATGAAGACTTTTGTTTGTAAGATGTTTTTACTGTGTATACAAACATGTAATGTATATTTAAAAAACATTTTCCCCATCAATAAAATATAGGCCACGAGTTTCGTTGGATAGATTTTGATGACTAATGTTTTGTATCATGATCAGATCTAGAATATATTTATTTATATAATTCATGTAATAGTGTTGGTAAATCATTATGTGGGTATGATTGACCTAGAAACAAGACATACAGGTGTTTTCAATTGCTAACAATGTAGATAAAAAACATATAAATTGGAAATTGACAAATAAGAGTGATATCGACTATGTTATAGGGTTTTAGGTGATGTAATAATATTACAAATGATAAGAAAACTTTTATTTTATTAATTGGTTTCACATTCCATGTTGTAGAAAATAAAAAAATACTTGAATCCCATCAAAAGGTACAATGAAGAATTATTTTATTTTTTTAAATATAGATATTTAAATGAGAATTTGGTTTTATATAAAAAATAATAGACATGATATTATAAAAAAATGATATTTTCTTTATTGATGGGTTTTGGTAAAATATGATAACTGTTTTTAATTATAACAATTGTAGTAAATTTATATTTAGGATTTATTGATTTTTAAATTGTAGGATGAGGGATATAATAATAATTATGGGGGGTTATTTGAATAGAAGAAACATACTATATATTTGTATTGAAAAAATATTTTTCATGTGTCCAAAAGAATTTAATGGTTTTTGAAATATATAAAATGCATATATGGGTAAAAAAAATATAAAAAAATAACATATATGTGTTTTATTGATAATTATGCCTAATATGATTCATAATATTACTAGCACTCCTCATTTGTTTAAAAAATAATTTGTAGTGATGCAAACAAACAAGATGGTATACATCATTATTTATAAACCACTTGAATAGAAACATTAAAACTCTTTGAATTTGATCATATTAAAAATAAAAAATAAAAATAAGTACATAATTATATTAATTTACGATTTCACTCACAATAATTAGGTTTATATCCTAGAAATTTATTAATTGTATCATGATAGGTTAATGATTTTTTATAGATATGAAAAATAAAATTGAACTTGAAGAAAAAATATTTCTATCTAAAACCAGATTGGAGTATATCATTAAATACATTGAAAAAAACATTAGATGTATTGATAAAGGTTTCCATATATCAGTATATTAACATTATCAAAAACATGAATATGTTAATGGTTAAATATGAATTTTCTATTCATAGGGAAAATTATGTTATCAATGCAAGGTATATGAAAATAATTTCCTATGAATGACACAAAAAACATCTATATTATTGATAAATTTCATCATTGATATAAATTATGCAATATAACATATGGAATATGGTTTTGAATGAAGAAAAAATAAAATTAATTCAAATTATAAACAATCCTTTATAATATAAAACTTAATTTCATATAATTTTCCAAATTAATTTAATGTGCTGATGTGGGGATATCTGATTGATATAAACATAGTGTAAGGAGGTATTAGTAGTTTAAAAACGTTTTATTGTGAATAATTAAAAACATTTATTATTTTATAATTTATTTCTCCAATAAATAATAAATTTTAATTTTATTGGATAATGATATCATAGAATCCCCAGGAGATCAAGATAAAAATCCTGAGTTGATGTTTATGAATGTACTATTTTTTCAAAATTCATGGGTTTATTTTAGAATTATCAATGAAAAGGTTCAATCACAAAATGAAGGAACAATGATTTTAAGGAATATAAATAATGTGGATAGTGAATAAATCATTGGAGATAATATCAAGAATGTTTTAAAATAAAAAACTAGGAAATTTGTAGTATAGTAGCTTCATTTTTTATGATTGATATATGAATAATGATGAATACCAATAACATGAGAATTTTATAAATGCGATAAAATTTAATATATAGAGGAATAAGAAATTGATTCACTATAATTATTTTATCATCAAAAATAAAAGTATTTCATTCTTCAATTGTTTACACAATATGATATAGGATAAGGGAACATTATAATGCAACAATGCTCATGTAGTTTGTAAAAGTTAATATAAAATTGAACATATAGATTGTGTTGAGTTATTTTATAACATTTAAATAATTGATAAATGTCATATTTTTATTTATATACATCATAAAATGAGTTAAAAATTGTTCCAATCTTATGTGATGTCAAAATACATGAATGGTGAACTAGAGAAATAAAGTTATACAAAAAAAATATGGTTATATACATTATAGTGCTCCATATTAAGATTAAAAAATGAAAAAAAACCACATATGGGATTTGAAATGTTCCATGAGCAAGATATTATATATTTTATAGTAATATGAGAATCATGATTTATTAGAAAGGAAATATGTTTAAACATATTAATGTTATGGGATATGAATAATACTCACTCATTATAAATGTTGTTTTTAGTGAAATTATTTTGATGAAACTAAAAAGAACACATTTGATAAATTATCAACTAAAATTAAAAACAAATAAATAAATTTTAAGTGGTGGTGAGATAAATTATTTATATTTATGATTAATAGAAACATTTTCGGTTTATATTTAGCAATGAAAATAATTATTGTTAAGTCATTAAAAATAGTTTTTGTGAGGTTAAATTTAGATCAGTCTCAAATTTCAATGAACATGGTATTATGGTAAGCCATGTTGAAACACGATATGGTGTGTTTTAATATATTACATTAAATTATTGAAATATAACATTATTTAATAGTGTCTTAGGAATATATTTTCATTATAATTATCATTTATTCAAAATTACAACGTATTTTTTGGGAGTGACATATTATGGTAGAAGAAGAAGTTATTTCACAATATCATTGGATTGATAAATTTTGGCATGAGTTATGTAATATAAACATAATTATTTGTTAATTATCAATTCAATGTAGAATGGGTAGGTTAATATTATGGAACTAGATAACACAGTTGGATCACAATGAGGTGATTTACTGAATAATGTCCTCTTATAATTTTTTAACAAATGTATCCTTCTTAACATGTTTGTTTCAATAATCACACTTTTCAATTTTTAAGACACTAAAATAAATAAAACAATATAACCCATAAAAAATAATTCTTCTACTCTAAATTAGAACCTATATCCATTGAAAGAACCATAAGATCCTAAAACCACATTACCTAGTAGAGTAGTCGATGTTCATACAAAATTCTTAGTATATCATTGAAATAATGTTTTAAAAATAAACCAAAACTATCTGCAATAGAATAAGTGAAAATTATCCACTGATTAATCACTGATTATCTTCTTTGATTATCATCAATTGTGTTAGGAATATATTCTATACTCTAAATGTCTATGTCCCAATAATATATTGTTCTCTAAAACATCATCATGATCTAGAACATAAGTGACCTTCCATCAAACACAACACACAACCTTGGTGTTACGACCATAAAAAAACATAGTTGAATGTTATTTTTATCTTAATATTATATATTTTTATTATACCTCACCAATACAATTGAATCTATATAATAAACAATCTTACATAGCGTCACAATCTAAAATTTTGTCACATCCCTAAAATTTTAATTGAAAACATCCTATAACTTCTCAACAATATTTCCAACTAGTCTTTCTAATATAATCTTATAACACTAATAAAACTATATATAATTAAATCATATCATTTAAAATTTTCATTTTTATTGAATAATTTTCGTTATTTGTTATAATGGATTCCTATAAAATTTCAAATGAAAATTGAATAATTCTATCTTACTAGATTAATTATAAATATGTTCAATTTTTAAAAATGAAAATAATATTTAAAAATTTTAGATATTTAATTTTGTAATTGTGATTAATATTTTTATTTAACATACAAAATTTTGAATGGGGTAAATTATTGGGATCATTTAAAAAAGATAGATTTATGGATAAATAGGGAAAAAATCAATTTCATTATTATTGTAAGCACACAACCAACCTACGATACCTGAGATTTTGATCCTGTTGAGTGAAGATATATTTGGGAATTTTTTTCTTCATGATTACCATATTAGTTTTCCCAAAAGATAATGTATCCAAATATGTATGGTATGAACAACTAAATTGAGCTCAATGTTATGCGTCGAGTAGTTTTTCTTGTGATGATTCCTCAACTGAAGAGAACTATAAGAAACAACTCACTCATCTTGCATTCTAAAAACTCAATTCCTAACACCTGATGTGTTATTGTAGACCTTTTAGGGCCATCCTTTCTCTGGGAGAATCAATATCAATGATGATGTAATCCTTCCGGTTTACTCTTAAAAGGATGCATAAAAATCTTTAGACCAATAAAATTTAACACCCTTCTTCATCAAGACCAATATCAGTTATATAAGGAGTGATAAATCCTGGGTAAACTACAATTAAAAACTAACAAGCCCAAAGAAAATTTAAAAATCAAAGTAATTCTTGGATGATTCCATGAATCTATAGCTCTCACATTCTGTGGGGAAACTGAAACTCTTAACTCTAAGATTATATAACCGAGGAAGTGACATTTTTTAGTCCACAAGTGGAACTTACTGATCTTAGCATTGATTTAATTATCTCTCAGTGTATTCATCATGATCACATGACGGGTTTTATGGTATATTTGGGAATGTTGACACACCAAGATAATACGCACCAATACAAAAAATTAATATACAAATTGGTGTTAAACCATATTCATAAGAGACCTTAAGACAACAGGTGCATTCTTGAGTCTGAACGACAAAACTAATTACCAATAGTGACAATAAATATGCTTAAAAGCTATTGGAGGTATATATAAAGTCTTGACATGAACCTGATAATAGACTAATCTTAAATCAACCTTTGTAAATATTTTCCCTCATCATATATGATCAATGAGGATTTTTAATCTTGGAAATGGAACTGGTTCATAAAATTTATGAGATTCAACTAATTATAATCCACACAAACCTAAAGTTATTATCTTACATCTTGAAAATATTGGTTGTGGAATCCCATAGAGATGTGATGGGGGAATATAATTCCTTTTGCATCTATGTCCTACAACAGCTTATTATGCTCAAGAATATCCTTATGTGGCATCATATAAGGAGGTATGGTCACATGTGCCACTCTTGACACAAGATCAATGGTAAAATATACCTCTTTCATTGAATTAATGACATATAATTTTTCAAGAAAAAAATCTATACAATGATCCACAGTAGGATAATAGACATTGGGTTAAAAACCCTGACCCTCAAGATAAATACTAGAAACCCGTTCTATAACACTCCCCAGCCTCTGATACTAGGATTTGTCTCACATTGTGCTGACATCCCATTCTCCCTTATGAACATGTGTAACGACCTCTGGTGATGTGAATTCCACCCTTTCATGTTATTATTCAACACAAGATTTGTAGGGAACTATCCATTTCACCCCAATTATTACATCTAATCTTGACATATTGAGTACATATAGGTTCCATATAAAAACGTAACCACCTACATTAAGGGGACAGTTTAGAAAATAGGGAATTCACTAAGAAATGATACCTAAGGGTGTATCTAGAGTCATGAAACTATGATAAAATAAGATTTTGAGGCCCAAAATATCAGTGATCTCCTCAGATATAAATGAATAAGATGTTCCAGTACCAAACAATGAGAATACTACTGCTGAGGCTACTAGGATAGTACCATGGAAAATATTTAAACATTTAAAATATCTCCTAGAATTTTTCATTTCACATTTGGAAATCCATATTCAATGAATTTATGTGTTTATATTCCCCCATTTAAAAAATTATTTTTACATAAGGAGATCATTCTAAATCACAATAACACAGCATCAACTGATGTGATAATGAACTCCAGAAATTAACATTATATGGTCAAACTAATCCTTCTATATGAGTTTCTCAAGGACATCCAAAATTTTATCCATTGCTATATCAAATTATAGAATGAAAATTTCATAGTTCATTAGATCCATTTCGAAATAATTATAAATATAATGCTTCATGAAACTATAATACTATATTGGATTACATGATCTATTTTTAGAAAATTTATAATTACATCCCAGGAGTAGTGATGGGATAACATCGACCATGATATCCATTGATTGAGTGTTCGTACAAATCTAATGGGTTATATCAGAAGTTAAACACATATATTCTTCCTTGTAGGTACACAATTTCACTAATGTTTTCTTCTTTTTGTTCTAGGATATATAAATTTTCCCATATAGGTAAACACCAATAGATATAGACCTTAAATCATTATAAAATTAATCTAAATTCATACTAGTATATCAAAATTCCTCAATTAATCCATTTCATTCTTATTGAAATCAACAATTTATCATTACCATGTATTATTATAATATTCAATTAAAATATGTATAATGTGATTCATTCATGGGGATTTTAAATTTAGGATAATGTATAATATTAAATATAATATCGTTTCATGAATCCATAATTTGGAATGCATTCCAAATGATTTTTTATATAATAATTTAAAAACAATCCATTATATTATCATGATGATATCATTTTTTCCAAATGAAAAATGATTAAATCATAATTCTATTCCAATATCAAATATTTATTTTTATTTTTCATGTATTTATTTTTTTTAGTGATTAATATGTGATTTTTCTTATTAATTTTAATGAAATATATGATATACATATCATCAAAAATCATAGAAATAATAAATATTATTTAATCTATAATTAACATTTGCCATAAATTTTTTTTACATTATATAATATTTAATTATCAACATATATGATAAGAATATATATTAGCTCTTTATCATATTTTATAAAGAAGCTTTTATGCACTCTTTATATACATAACATCATTTTCATGAAAAATGAATAAATATTTAATTCCATTAACATAATTGATTATTGATTTTGTAAATCACATTTCTCAATATTCAGAAACATCGTTTATCCTATCTTATAATAAATCTATATGGTTTATCAATGGCTTATTCCTTTTACAATTATCTATTGAGGAATGTTTTAGGCATGTATTGTCTCAAAAATACACTATAATTTGTGATGATTTTGATGTTAAAAAATATAATTGTTTATTTTATTATGATGTTTCTTTGAGTGAGTTATAAAATAATTTCTGTTCTATGTTAATGAAATTAGCATTACGTGAATGAATCTAGACACACTATTTGAATCCCTATGTTCTATAAATGAACATATGGTTTTAAACCACTATTACACTGAGAGGTGAAAAAATTTCATATGTCATTTAACCTCTGTTATGCTAAAATAGTTCTCATTTGGATAAAAATCCTTACAATAGGAGAATCATCAATCTTATTGATTAGAAACCCTATGTTTTAGTCTGATTTACAATTCATACCCTATGTGAAAAAAATTATAATGTATGGTTAATCAATGATGTGTTTTGGATTTTAGGATGATAATTATAAATGCATGGATTATAATCCCTAAACTAGGAAAAGGAACAATAAAAATTTATATGGAACACAATGATATTAAAAGGAACCATAAGCAATATATTGTAACCCTACACTATGCAATGGATCCCTATGCTACACAAATAAACCCTACATTGTGTTCTCAACAGCAAGGTTTTTCATGCCATGTTTTAAATATTAGATTACCTCAATAGGCAACTCATAATTAAATACCAATTCAAAGATCAATTTTATTTTTTCAAAGAACCATGTTCATCATAAAATCAATCATATTTCTTTGGGAATTTTAAAGTATCTTGGTCAGTTGGAAGTTGAATTTATCCCATCAATCAAGATATTCTTTTCTGTATGTAATATCAAAGTATGTTTTATATTCTATATATTAATTCAGAGTCTCTATAAAATATTACTGTGTTTGTTTGTGTTTTTGTGTATGCGGGAAAAATGAAATTCCCATATGAGACCGTATTATTGGTAATATCTTTTATAGGGTTTCTTCAACAAACGATCGATTCTAAAAGAAGCCACACATTAGAGATATACATGTTAAATCTCTTACTATTGTAAGATTACTATTGATTTTTATGTTTATAACTTATTGAAGATCTTTTTGAAAAAAAAATCAATTTAAATTATTTAATTCATGAATATATGATTTTCTAAAGAAGAAGATCCATCATTTTCTTATTTCATGTAGCTAAAACTATGAAGATCAACGAAGACCATTCAAATACAACTCTTTCGATTTATTTGAGTTTCAACACCTCAGACTGAGTTTTGGTGGAGTAATAGATTCATGATATAATATGGTGATAACCAGTTCACTATTAATGAACCAAAGACATTGTGTTTAGAATTTTTATAAAGGTGTCAATTTCTTATACTTGGTTATGGTTTCCGAGTCTTGTGATAAGATGACCATTCTTATGAAATTTTCCATGATCATAGAAAGGGTGAATGTTAGAGTGGACTAGGGGGTCTTCGTGCCACAAACCACTATGAAAATGTGTTTTCATTATTTATGTTTATCCACTGTATATTTTTAAATAGAAAAAAAGTATACACATCTTCATAAATCACGGTGTGTGAAAAAATAAGAATTGTGGATTTTTTGTAAGGACACAATTGACCCCTTTTCCATTACTTTTTATATCCCAACATAATAATTGGTATTTGAGGTGAGATTTTGGATAATTATATATCAAGTTGAAAAGTTTAATTTCTATACAAATATGGAAATGGATAATCTGAGAGAAGTAATGTCAATGTTATGTGCTCCTTATTTTTAGAGTGAAAAGTATGGATACTTGAAATCTAGAATGATTATCTATCTAATGAATCATTTATTTAGTTAATACTCAAAAAAAATTACTACATATAGGATTACTAAAAAACAAGAAACATGGGATGCAACAACAGAACCCAAATAATCTATGAATTCTGTGTCAATGAGTTCTATCATTTTAGGTCTTTGAGATGATTAATTCAATAGTGTGTCATAATTTCTAACATCCTTTGAAATTAGGAAAAATATTTTTGTTGCTTATGAAGGGTCAATTTTTTTAAAACAGATGAGATATCAGATAGCTAACATGGAATTTTACATATATAGAATGTTTGTTGGTGAAAGAATCACACAAATAAATGGAAGCCTTATTGAAATCATCAATAATATTATAGGCTTCAGATAACCCATCAAACATGATGATCATTCTTTGAAATTACATAAAGAAATACCTTCAAAATGGAATGGCATATCTGCTACAAATCTCCAATCAACAACAATCAAAGGTCTAAAAATGTAATAACTAATTGATAAACTGATCATGTATGAATAACAAATTTAAAATGAAGATGAATATCATGAAATTGTTTTGAAGAATGAAAATACATCTCTAAAAGTAAATTATCAGAAACATAAAAGAAGATCAAAGTAAAAAAGTAAAAATAGAGAGGAATAAAGATTCACCTGACTCATAAATAGAACTATTTAAATATTCTAGAATGTTAAAAATGTTTTATATGAAGAAAAGATGATATAGAAAATCCATAAAGATGGAAGAGGAAGACTTCAGTGAAGTCAGATGTTATGAAAGAATGAAATTGGGTCATATCAGACCTAATTTCTCATAAATTAAAGATGAAATGAAAATAGAGAGAAAAGAGATATCATAATAATATTGATATTGAATGTATAAGAAAAGGAGAAATCCAATCTACATCATGTTTATATGAAGACTATAGTGTCCCTTTAGAATATAATTCAGAGAAAGTAAAATCAAATCTAAAATTCAATATGTTCTATATGGATCAATTGAAAAAGGTACAAACATAATATTCTTTTTATACTGATACTAGTAACTACTTGAATGATAAATTGACTTCATTTTGTGTAATACTTTAAGAAAAAATTGATACTCTAATACAAAATCAAAAGTAATTAAAAACTTTCAAAATATTGTTTTAGGTGAAACAGATTCCATGATAAAACAACATCAAATTCTACTTGAAAAAATCAATTCCTTTATATCAAACAGTATCAATCATTAAAATAAAATGAAAGAATTATAGGATAATGTTGAATACTATAAGAGTGCATCCATTATTCTAACTAAAAAAGAAAAATACATTGAATGAAATTATTACGAATAATGTAATTAAAAGAAAAATATTGGCAATATTAATTTTAGATGAGAAATAAAAATATTATAAAAATTATTTTGTGCCCAATTCTAAAAATGTATTTTATTTTCATTATGGGACAAATGGACATGTCACTAATAAGTGCTGTTTGAAAAATTCTCAAATTAGTTGTATTAAAATATTATTTTTTTCTAACTATTCTTCTTATCCAGGTGTTATGAGCTATGAAAACATAATAAAAATCTAGATTCCCAGATCATTTACACTTAACACTAATAGACCAAAGAAAATTTGGATACCAAAACACACATTTGATTAAATTCTTTTTGAGTAAATATGACACATGAACAAAAATGTTATATGTTATATAGTAAGTAGTTCTTCTAGGAATATGATTGGAGATCCATCCATAATACATATAGTAATACAAATAGATGAAATATTAGTAACTTTTTTTCGATAATGATAATGGAAAAATATTTGGAGTTGTTACTGTTGGAGATCCGAAAAACTATCTAAATAAAAAATGTACTATATGTGAAAGGGTTAATGAGATAAAATGATAAGTATCTATCATATTTGTGATGATATATTTTATATTTATTTTTTTCTAAAAATTCATTCTATGTGATTTATGATAAGTTAATTTAATTTAGATCACATAGACCTCCTAATGTTTATACATTGGATTTAAGTTCCTTATATAAATAGAAAGTGAATTGTTTAACTGCTAAGAGAAATGAATTATGGATTTGGAAAAAAATATATAGAGAAAAAAAAATATATTAATTACATAAATTATCCATGAAATAATTTATTTATTATTTTCTTAGTATTGTGTTTGGAAATGATAGATTATGTGTTTCATGATAAATTGGAAAGCTACACAAATCTTCCATCTAATCTATTAACAACATTACTACATCTATGACATAAAAATTATAAATAAAGAATTTTTTTTACCATCAAGGGTAGCAGGTTAGGATGGTAAATTATATGATTAATTTTTATTATATAATCATTCTAGATTTATGTGGATTTATTTTATAAAAATCAATAGTGATGTTTTTAGGGATATTCAATGTTTTTGTGAAATTGATAGAAATGAAAAGGTTTCAAATATTATCATTATGAATTGATCATGGTGGGGAATTTTAAAAATAAGAATTAATTTTTTTACTCAAATATGGGTATTAAAAACACCTTCTCTATATCAAGAAGAGATCAAAAAATGGAATTGTTAAAAGAAGAAATAAAACTATTCAAGAAATGGAAAGGACTAGGCTGAATTAATATAGTTTTCCTACCTATCATTGGGAAGAATCTATTTTCCCAACATTGTATATGATTAACAGAGTTCTAATGATTCATATTTTTTAAAATTAAAACTTATGAAATTTTGAATAACAGAAATCCTAATGTAATGTGCTTTAATATATTTGAAAGTATGATTTATATCTTGAATTCTAAGGCCAAACATGGTAATTTTGATCAAAAATCTAAGAAGAAATATTTTTGGGATATTCTAATACTTCTAAAGACAATAGAGAGTATACTAAAAAGTCATGGATTGTTGAAGTAGCATTTCATGTGATGTTTAATGAAATTTGACCTTTTATTAAAAGGGAAAGATCAATCTAAATATGTTTCTAACACTTTTGATAACCTGAGACTTGAAACCCATAACTGTTATTTGGAAAATGATATTAATAAATTTCATTTCTATTCAAATGAACATGATAATAAAGAACCTGAAAGAGCCTTTCAATAATACTCTAGAACTCTAAAAATCCGGCCTTTAGAAACTATTCTTTCTTACATTGGCACATGAATTAGAACTAGAGAAAATGTAGAAAATATTTATGAAATCTCATCCTTTCTATCTTAGTCAGATCCTAAGACAATTAATGAAGCCTTATATGATGGTAGTTGGATATTATCATATATAGATAAAATATACCTATTTCTAATGGAATGAAGCTTGTGTACTAATTGAGAGACCAACCAATTATCTAGTTATAAGAAACAAGTGGGCTTTATAAATAAAAGGGATGATCAAGGGATCATAACCCAAAATAAATCCATCTTATTAATAAAAGGATATAACCAATAATAATTTATATATTATGACGATACATCAGCCCCTAAATCTAGATTAGAAGCCATTACAATCCTTCTGAGCTTATGAATATCACATGAATTTTAAATTATATCAAATGAATGGTAATTATGTCATTTTAAATTTTTATTTAGTTGAAGAAGATCATGTTGAACAACCCCTTGGTTTGGTAAATTCATATAAACAAAATTCTATTAAAAAAACTAAATATCTATATTGCCTTAAACAAGCACGTATAACTCTGTATGAAGTATTATGTTATTTTATTTTGAAAAGTTGATTTGATATTTTATTGGTAGATCCAACACATTTTAAGAAGAAATTGTTTTCTAATATATTAATAGTTCAAATTTATAACGACATTACAATTTTGGGTTCAAATAATAAAAAAGTATTTCATGATTTTAAATTTAATTCAAAATGGATTTAAAATGATAATCTTGGGAGAATTGCATTTCTTTTTAGGATTTTTTATTTACAAAAAATATTTTGGAAATGATTTAAATAAATGAAAGTAAAATATTTATTTATTTAATATGTTTGGACTTAAGAACAGAAATACATATACAAATTCTATGTGTACCTACATAAAACATGATTTGGATGATACTAGAAGACTAGTTGACAACATTATATACAGTTGTATGATTTATATTTTTTTATATCATACAACTAGCAGACCATACATTATGTTTTCTATATGTCTTTGTGCTAGGTTTTAATAAAATAAAAAGATTTATATCTTACTCCATTTAAATGAATCTTGATATATTTAAAAGAAATTGTTTTTCAATCTCTTCTTTACCCCAATAAATATTAATTTAATTTAATTTTAAATTATGATGTAGAATTTTGAGTATGTATATTTGATAGAAATGTAACTCTTGAATATATCACTTTTTAGAAAAATCATCAGTTTTATAAGGCCCCAGCCTTACACCTTACTTAAACTTGAGTTATTACAAAATTACACATTGATGATCTTTTCAGGTTTAGAGTTTTATAGAATTAGATCATGAAACTTGCATTACATTCCACATTTAAACAAGTTGGTTACATAAAAGACAATATTCATTCTTCCCATCAATGGAAACCTATTTAAAATAAAACATGGATTCTTTCTTGACACATCCTTGACACTATCATCACATCATGTAACTTTCCCATGACATGTGAAAAGCATTTCAAAAACTTGGGATGAGCATAAAATGCTCAGTAAGGGTTATAAAAATATGGAAAGGAAACATGAGTTCATATATACATAAGAATGAAATCATACTTTACCCATAAAATATAGGCATATCAAATAATGAATAAATCATAGAAAACATAAGACATAAAGGTAACTTGAGGCATTCATAACATTCTTACGTAGGGAGTAACCCTCTTGGTTACGTTTGGAATACCCATCACAGTATATTCCCTAAATCTCTTCGGAGAAACCTTAACGTTTCACTCCTTCGCGTTACCCAATGCATTGGAGAGCTATAACGGGGTCACCCGCCCTTAGTTTATCACGGAACCACCCGTTCTTCATAACAATTCCCAAGGACCATAACATAATCGTATCACATAAAAAATGCATAAAGGAAACATAGCATTTCCACATTTCAATCACAATATAACATTTTAGTATATTGAAATAATGAATCCATTCAAAAAAAACCATTTCCAAAACCATTTAAAACATTTAATAAAGAGATTTTTGAATCAAAGTGTCCCATACCACCTTGAAGCTTAAAAATTTAAACCATTAATATCCATATAAATAAATCCTTAAAACCATTTTTAAAACATGGATATTAATAAGAACAAATAATTAAAACATTTAAAACGATATTTTGGTTAAAGTGGTTTTACCAAAATTAGAGACACTTAAATACAACAATTGAGGAATAACATTTAGTCAGATCTTTATAATATCATGACAATAAATGGATTCATGATATAATACTCTAAAGGACAGTATATACAGCATATAAGAGTGAATTGGTGCATAACAACAATAAGCCCTCAATAGAAATGTCAAATGTGATGAAATCCCTTATAAAGAAGGTATCCTTAAATTAAGGACAAATCAATCTCAAGAATATGTGTGACAAATATAAATACACCCAATATAAGTGGATATTAAGTGTAAATCAATAAAAGGTCATTCACACATATTCAATGGATGACATATTCAATGACTACATGTTGAACCCAAAGAAATCGAAATGGGGTTAAAAAGTTCCCTTGACAGCCTAACGGCATCACATCAAAATGAGTTGATGAGAGATAAAAAGTGTATCTCATCACTTGGACATAAGATTTACATCAATAAGGATATATGATAACATATCCCAACATAACAATATGTAAATTAAAAGACCCAACAAATGTAGTCTTTTAAAAAAAGAGGAGGGTGAAAGGTTCCCTTACCGACTTGGGTATCTTTCAAAACACACACCCCATGAAAGAAGGAAAATAAATCATTGATGTAAATACTCATAAAGGAAAATATATTACAAAAAGATTAGAATAATGGCAGTACATACACCACTCAAATGAAATTGTGGAAAATGTAGCATAAATCTCACGGGAATAAAAGTGAGATGAAAAATCCCTTACGAAAACTCGGCAGCCTAACGGCGCCACATAAAACTTCCGAATATGGATTGATGAGATAAAATAGGTTATTTCATCACATTACAATAAAATTTACAGCAATAGGAATGTAGAAGAACATCCCCCAACATTACAAAGAGGAGCATAAAAGAAGGGACATAAAGGAGAGTACTTAAAAAGAAAGAGAGAGGTTAGATCTCTTACGAAAGTTCGGCAGCCTAACGGCGCCACTCAAAACTTCCAAAATGTATTTATGAGAGAGAATAGGGTCTCTCATGACATGAAACTAAAAATTACAGTATGAGTAATATAAAATAACATCCCAATAACAATAAAGATGAGCTTTAAAAGGAATGACATAAAAGAGTGTACTTAAAAAGAAAGAGAGGAGTAGGATCCCTTACCTCGGGTCCGACGTGACTCGATCGTTCTTTAATATCATGAATAATAAACTTGAGTTAATTTCTAATTCCTTAAGAACATTTTTCAAGTTCATTATTACTTTTATACCACTTATTACCATGTCATAAACATTATGTAATCATTTATGTTAATAATATTTGTATTGTCGATATTTGGTTCTTAAGTCGAAAGTGGACTTCTTACAATTACATGTTGTTCGTGTGGCCAAATGTTTATTATATCCAGAATTGTATTCATTATGTAGATATCATATATGTAATATATATCCAGTACATGCATGCATTTATAACATTACATAATCATTTAGAGGTAAGAAATGAAATGCACCGTTCATGGAGACGGTAAGCCGTACGTACGCATGAACGCTACTTTCATTTCTATTTCGTATTTTATAGAATGGAATAATAATTATATAAAGGAATATTATAATTCCAGTATAATATCATATATAATATCATATTTCCATCCTTTATACATCCCACTTATGGTATTTAACGAATCAAATCACTTTGAGGGGGCGGTAGTCCGCACTTCCTTAAATGAAGATATCGCGTATACCCATAATGGAAGCCATAAAGGTAAGACAAAAATGAAAAATACAGAAGCATAAATAAAACATAAACATATTATATATCATATATAAAAATAGTGACATCATAATGTCCACCTTTGAAGGTGTTAAATCAGTATTGAACAATCATCGTTTCGGGAGGCAGAATTTCACCATCCACGGAAACCGTATGTTCTTTAACCATTTGATGTAGTTGTGTGAGAGTGTAGCTCGAATAAATCTTATAAAAACATCCTAGTATATTGAAGATACTGTTTTTGTTACAAAATAAGTATATAAAAAGATTTTAGGGGGTTGGAGAAGCAAAATAAAACAAATGAACATGAGGGAAATGAATTACCTTTAAAAGTGTAACTCCTTTTGATTTGAGCCTAAAGGCTTCCTTTGAAAGGATTATTCCCAAAGGAAATCCTCTAGGATGAGGAGAGGGATTTTTAGAGAGTAAATGGGCATGGTTTGTCCGAGCCAAAGGCTTGAGAAGTGTGCGAAATGAGGTAGAGGTGGGGGCCTTTTATAAGAGGAGATGAGTGGCACTTTTGGAAAGTAAGAAATATTACTTTATTTGAAAATGTGTTTCGGTTTTAAAAGGTCCCACATAGATATAATTCGTGGCTAAGGTGATAAGGGTTAGAAATCCACCCATCCAATAAGTTTTGGACATGTGTAGTTCATAGATTTTACATTATCTTTCCATTTTATTTAAATCGTAAAATAATGATGTCATCGCTGCATCATTATTATGTCATAACTAATTTAATTTATTTAATGTCTAAAAATTATAAAAAAAATACTATGATGTAGAAACTATTTTTATCTTTCCAATTACTATTTATAATCAAAATTATGACTTGTATAACCCCACTTAAAAATTGTTTTCGGAAAACATTTTATGTTTGGGTCATTTTTACTTTTACATTAAATAAAAAGTAATTTATGTCTTTTCCCAACCAAAGGTGATCCATGGGGTCCCCAAGTTGACCCATGGCTTGTATTGGTCTGCCATGACACAACCAATGAGGGTAGGACATGTTTCAAGCTCATCATATTTCATTAAAGCATTATTTTTACCTTAAACTACACTAATTACCACTAATCGCGATTAAAAACTTAATAAGTTACTATTCACCAAAAAATTATTTTATTCTCATTGAACCACATTTTACTTCTTAATTACAACCATGTATGTCATATTTTCATAATTAAATACACATTAGTGGTAAACATTCATTTAACTGAAAAATCAGTTTGCTTGATTACCACTTAGTGGTTTCAATATTCATCAAAAATTGGAGTTTTTCAGAAAATTACCAAAACTTCACCCAAAGCTATATTTGATATTACGAATTCAAAAATGAAGTCCATTTTACAAAATTCAAAACATATTAGTCACATTAATTAATTTAATAATTAATTCCCGATGTCAGAGCAAATAGCGTGTTTTTATAAAACAATAAGTATCAAAAGATTGACACTAGTTTAAGTCTGATTTCAAAGTGAAATTAATTCCAACGACCACTATTGGATTTAATGGTAAAAATATTTTCTAATTTCACTTTAAAACCAATTCAAAATATTATCTAATCAAATAAATAAATTATATTAAAAAGCGGTTTTGAATTAAAACACAACATTTTACACTATTCATTAAAAAATGAACTTTATCGGAAAAATACCAAAAAATTACACAAAGTAAAATTTGATGTCCCGATTCTTAATAAGAGTTTTATTTGGTCCAAAAGAATGTATAAGAGTGATAAAAACTATATTTAATGACAATTCTCCATTAAAAGTTGATAAGTGAACCTTTAGTGAAAACTAGGGCATATATGCCTAAAATTGAATTTTTTCCATATTTTAAGCCTTTAGCTTTTATTGGATAAATGTAAAAACATTAAAAAACATAAATAATCATATTTTAGTTATTTATATCCATTCTCTCCAATACAACAGCTACATGTTAACTACCATTTGTAATAATATTATTTTATTATTAGAGTGCAAAGTAAGATTCCCAAGAAACTCGTTGTTGCGTGTTGGGTACGCCATCGAGCATAGAGTCCCCTTTAAAGTCATATTAATATTTTATTCACAAATATGGATAAATATGAAAATTTCATATTATTTATTTACCTGGGGTGTTACATCCTTCCCCCGTTTTGGGAATTGCTTCCTCGCAATTTTTAAAATTGAGCTTGGAAACATCCTTGAAAGTCCCACATCGGAACAAAAGTCGGTAAAAAAAAACACTTTAAAATAAAGAATGATAATTACAAGGGTCACCCGAGTATCCCATACAAGGATTCCAAGTATGAAAATATGGACATGGAGGAAAAAAAGGGTCATGTTCTGATGGAGAGTGATAGAAAACATGTTCAGGAGAAAGTTAACCACGAGAAAATCACAAACTTGTCATGGGTTAAACTGTATTCGATTCCCCAGTAGGAAAAGTTAATAGAATTTTTTTTTAATTTATTTTTTATTGAGGAATTTATTCATAAGGAAACATAATCTCTTATCATATTGACTTTCAACTTTTATTAGATTCCTTACACAAACTCATATTTTCTCTAAAATACGAGTATTTAGCAAGACTTGTTCACATTAAGAGTACTATAATCAACTTCTAGAGAATCAACTAATCCACAAAATAGAACTATATACTTCCCATGTATTTAGACTTTAACCAAAACCAAAAAAGTTATTACAAGATCAGATAATCCAGAAAACGATAACCCTTTATAAAAATAAAATTTATTCTTAAGCTCCAAAATTTGTCCAACAAAACCCAAAGTTCAACGAGGACCATTCTATAATCAATTTGACCATAAAATTCTTCAAAGTAAACCAAAATAAGATTGAAACCCAAATATTTGAAGATTTAGTCACATAGTCTTCTATGTTAAATCATAACATTTATCTCCAAACAACATCAGTTTCTCCTAAAGTCTCGTATTGAAAAGTAATTAACCTAATCACATATCCTCCATGATAGGTTAATCATTTTCATAAATAACCCAAAATCAACTTACTTTTAATTCATAAAATCATATAACTATAAAGAATCAGTCCAACTAATCAGGGACTTCACGTAGTCCAGTGGTAGGCGATAAATACCAGTCGCACTTTGGTTGTGGGTTCGATTCCCGCAGCTTTGTCCGACGCGACGGGATGTCACACGGTCTGCGTGTTGTCCTTTTTCCAAAACTATATAATTCTCAAATCATTCCCCAAAAAGGGATAAAATCTTCAAGAATAATCATAACATATTTTAACCTCAAGTTTATCTCATGCCCTTTATTTTCCATCATATCATATAATAACCCATAATTACCTCAAAATTAAGGATCATATAAAACCTAATGGTTACCATAATAATTATTACCTGAATTTCCACATCGATTTGGCCATCTCGTTCATGATGCATTATAGAACTCACCAAGGTTGAAGTGATTGATCATGACTCCTTGATAGTTGGTTTAGAAGAACTATGAGATTCCTCATTGAATCCCCCATCTCATCCAGTATCTTAATCAGAGAACCACCACAGTTTTCTTCAAACCCATTGTCACTTTGGTGCCTGATAGATCCAGCCATTTACTAAAACCAAAATGTTCAGTGTGAGTATATCAACAAAACCATCATGTACTAATGAGGAAGGAAAACACTGAGATATACTTACTCATTCACTTTATCTAAAATTAGGACTCTTTCTGAAATCCTAACCATTATGGTAATGTCACTTATGCTTAAAGAATACCCTAACCTCTAATGTTATCTAAACCGACCTTTGATACCAACTATAAGGCCCCAGCCTTACACCTTACTTAAACTTGAGTTATTACAAGATTACACATTGAGGATCTTTTCAGGTTTAGAATTTTAGAGAATTAGATCATGAAACGTGCATTACATTCCACATTTAAACAAGTTGGTTACATAAAAGACAATATTCATTCTTCCCATCAATGGAAACCTATTTAAAATAAAACACGGATTCTTTCTTGACACATCCTTGACACTATCGTCACATCATGTAACTTTCCCTTGACCTGTGAAAAGCATTTCAAAAACTTGGGATGAGCATAAAAAGCTCAGTAATGGTTATAAAAATATGGAAAGGAAACATGAGTTCATATATACATAAGAATGAAATCATACTTTACCCATAAAACATAGGCATATCAAATCATGAATAAATCATAGAAAATATAAGACATAAAGGTAACTTGAGGCATTCATAACATTCTTACGTAGGGAGTAACCCTCTTGGTTACGTTTGGAATACCCATCACAGTATATTCCCTAAATCTCTTCGGAGAAACCTTAACTTTTCACTCCTTCGCGTTACCCAATGCATTGGAGAGCTATAACGGGGTCACCCGCCCTTAGTTTATCACGGAACCACCCATTCTTCATAACAATTCCCAAGGACCATAACATAATCGTATCACAAAAAACATGCATAAAGGAAACATATCATTTCCACATTTCAATCACAATATAACATTTTTGTATATTGAAATAATGAATCCATTAAAAAAAACCATTTCCAAAACCATTTAAAACATTTAATAAAGAGATTTTTGAATAAAAGTGTCCCATACCACCTTGAAGCATAAAACTTTAAACCATTAATATCCATATAAATAAATCCTTAAAACCAATTTGAAAACATGGATATTAATAAGAACAAATAATTAAAACATTTAAAACGATATTTTGGTTAAAGTGGTTTTACCAAAATTAGAGACACTTGAATACAACAATTGAGGAATAACATTTAGTCAGAACTTTATAATATCATGACAATAAATGGATTCATGATATAATACTCCAAAACACAGTATATACAGCATATAAGAGTGAATTGGTGCATAACAACAATGATCCGTCAATAGAAATGTCCAATGTGATGAAATCCCTTATAAAGAAGGTATCCTTAAATTAAGGACAAATCAATCTCAAAAATACGTGTGACAAATATAAATACACCCAATATAAGTGTATATCAATAAAAGGTCATTAACACATATTCAATGGATGACATATTCAATGACTACATGTTGAACCCAAAGAAATCGAAATTGGGTTAAAAAGTTCCCTTGACAGCCTAACGGCATCACATCAAAATGAGTTGATGAGAGATAAAAAGTGTATCTCATCACTTGGACATAAAATTTACATCAATAAGGATATATTATAAAATATCCCAACAAAATAATATGTAAATTAAAAGACCCAACAAAAGAAGTCTTTTAAAAAAAAGAGGAGGGTGAAAGGTTCCCTTACCGACTTGGGTATCTTTCAAAACATACACCCCATGAAAGAAGGAAAATAAATAATTTATGTAAATACTCATAAAGGAAAGTATATTACAAAAAGATTAGAATAATGGCAGTACATACACCACTGAAAGGAAATTGTGGAAAATGTAGCATAAATCTCACGGGAATAAAAGTGAGATGAAAAATCTATTACGAAAACTCGGCAGCCTAACGGGGCCACATAAAACTTCCGAATATGGATTGATGAGATAAAATAGGGTATCTCATCACATTACAATAAAATTTACAGCAAGTGGAATATAGAATAACATCCCCCAACATTACAAAGAGGAGCTTAAAAGAAGTGACATAAAGGAGAGTACTTAAAAAGAAAGAGAGAGGTTTGATCTCTTACGAAAGTTCGGCAGCCTAACGGCACCACTCAAAAATTACAAAATGGATTTATGAGTGAGAATAGGGTCTCTCATCACATGAAAATAAAAATTACAGTAGGATTAATATAAAAGAACATCCCAATAACAATAAATTTGAGCTTTAAAAGGAATGACATAAAAGAGTGTACTTAAAAAGAAAGAGAGGAGTAAGATCCCTTACCTCGGGTCCGACTGGACTCGATCGTTCTTTAATCTCCTGAATAATAAACTTGAGTTAATTTATAATTCCTTAAGAACCTTTTTCAAGTTCATTATTACTTTTATACCACTTATTACCATGTCATAAACATTATGTAATCATTTAAGTTAATAATATTTGTTTTGCCGATATTTGGTTCTTAAGTCGAAAGTGGACTTCTTACAGTTACATGTTGTTCGTGTGGCCAAATGTTTATTATATCCAGAATTTTATTCATTATGTAGATATCATATATGTCATATATATCCAGTACATGCATGCATTTATAACATTACATAATCATTTAGAGGTAAGAAATGAAATGCACCGTTCATGGAGACGGTAAGCCGTACGTACGCATGAACGCTACTTTCATTTCTATTTCGTATTTTATAGAATGGAATAATAATTATATAAAGGTATATTATAATTCCAGTATAATATCATATATAATATCATATTTCCATCCTTTATACATACAACATATGGTATTTAACGAATCAAATCACTTTGAGGGGGCGGTAGTCCGCACTTCCTTAAATGAAGATATCGCGTATACCCATAATGGAAGCCATAAAGGTAAGACAAAAATGAAAAATACAGAAGCATAAATAAAACATAAACATATTATATATCATATATAAAAATAGTTACATCATAATGGACACCTTTGAAGGTGTTAAATGAGTATTGAACAATCATCATTTTGGGATGCAGAATTTCACCATCAACGGAAACCGTATGTTCTTTAACCATTTGATGTAGTTGTGTGAGAGTTTAGCTCGAATAAATCTTATAAAAACATCCTAGTATATTGAAGATACTGTTTTTTTTACAAAATAAGTAAATAAAAAGAGTTTAGGGGGTTGGAGAAGCAATATAAAACAAATGAACTTGAGGGAAATGAATTACCTTTAAAAGTGTAACTCCTTTTGATTTGAGCCTAAAGGCTTCCTTTAAAAGGATTCTGCCCAAAGGGAATCCTCTAGGATGAGTAGAGGGATGTGGAGAGAGTAAATGGGAAGGGGTTGGCCGAGACAAAGGCTTGAAAAGTTTGTGAAATGAGGTAGAGGTGGGGGCCTTTTATAAGAGGAGAGGAGTGGCACTTTTGGAAAGTAAGAAATATTACTTTATTTGAAAATGTGTTTCGATTTTAAAAGGTCCCACATTGATATAATTCGTGGATAAGGTGATAAGGGTTCGAAATCCACCCATCCAATAAGTTTTGGACATGTGTAATTCATATAGTTTATATTATCTTTCCATTTTATTTAAATAGTCAAATAATGATGTCATCGCTGCATCATTATTATGTCATAACTAATTTAATTTATTTAATGTCTAAAAATTATAAAAAAAATACTATGATGTAGAAAATATTTTTATCTTTCAAATGACTATTTATAATCAAAAATATTACTTGTATAACCCCACTTAAAAATTGTTTTCGTAAAACATATTATGTTTGTGTCATTTTTACTTTTACATTAAATAAAAAGTAATTTATGTCATTTCCCAACCAAAGGGGATCCATGGGGTCCCCAAGTTGACCCATGGCTTGTCATGGTCGGCCATGACACATCAAATGAGGGTAGGACATGTGTCAAGCTCATCTTATTTCATTAAAGCATTATTTTTACCTTAAACTACACTAATTACCACTAATTGCGATTAAAAACTTAATAAGTTACTATTCACCAAAAATTATTTTATTCTCATTGAACCACATTTTACTTCTTAATGACAACCATGTATGTCAGATTTTCATAACTCAATACACATTAGTGGTAAACTTTCATTTAACTGAAAAATCAGTTTGCTTGATTACCACTTAGTGGTTTCACTATTCATCAAAAATTGGAGTTTTTCAGAAAATTACCAAAAACTTCACCCTAAGCTATATTTGATATTCCGAATTAAAAAATGAAGTCCATTTTAAAAAATTAAAAACATATTAGTCACATTAATTAATTTAATAATTAATTCACGCTGTCAGAGCAAATAGCGTGTTTTTATAAAACAATAAGTATCAAAAGATTGACACTAGTTTAAGTCTGATTTCAAAGTGAAATTAATTCCAACGACCACTATTGGATTTAATGGTAAAAATATTTTCTAATTTAACTGTAAAACCAATTAAAAATATTATCTAATCATATAAATAAATTATATTAAAAAGAGGTTTTGAATTAAAACACAACATTTTACACTATTCATTAAAAAAATGAACTTTATCGGAAAAATACCAAAAAATTACACAAAGTAAAATTTGATGTCCCGATTCATAATAAGAGTTTTATTTGGTCCAAAATAATGTATAAGAGTGATCAAAACTATATTTAATGACAATTCTCCATTAAAAGTCGATAAGTGAACCTTTAGTGAAAACTAGGGCATATACGCCTAAAATTGAATTTTTTCCGTATTTTAAGCCTTTAGCTTTTATTGGATAAATGTAAAAACATTAAAAAACATAAATAATCATATTTTAGTTATTTATATCCATTACCTCCAATACAACGGCTACATGTTAACTACCATTTGAAATAATATTATTTTATTATTAGAGTGCAACGTAAGATTCCCAAGAAACTCGTTGTTGCGTGTTGGGTACGCCATCGAGCATAGCGTCCCCTTTAAAGTCATGTTAATATTTTATTCAAAAATATGGATAAATATGAAAATGTCATATTCTTTAGTTACTTGGGGTGTTACAAGTTTCATGGTCTAATAAGATAAAACAATCAATTTTCTTATCATCAGATGAGGCAAAGTACATGTCTACTCGGAGTTTTTATGAATATGAATTGGGGATGCAAAAAAATATAATAGATTTTGGAATTTATTTTAATATTATACACTTTTATGTGAAAATACTACTTTAATTAATAATTCAATAATACTATAAGTCTTTCTAGAACTAAGAATATTTATATATGTAATAGTTTTATAAGAGATCATGTTCGTAAAAAGGATATTTATTTTTATTTTTTTAATACCGAATATCAGTTAGCTAATATTTTTAATAAACCACATCATCATGCTTCTTTTGATTTTTCTATGGGGGAGTTAGGAATATTTAATTTTATGTAAATTTATATTAACTAATTTAATGTCTATCCATTTTTAATATAGAAATCTATAATTAATATGCTTTATTCAATTAAATTTTAAGTTATAATCTCATTTCGATTTTATTTTTTTATTTCAATCATTTTGAACATAATGTGTACATCCTCAAATGGAATGAAAACCCCATTTTCCTTCTCTCGCTCCCTTTCTCCTTTCATGCATTCCCTCTAGGGAAAAAGAGTATCTCTAGCGCTTTTGATTCCCATTTTCTAAAACCCTAAATCATCAATCCCATTAATCTAAAAAACATCAGAGGTGGATACCTCATGACAATTCATTGATACTTAGTTGGACAATAATTTCTACCCATCAGGTAATGATCTCAAGTTACAGCAAGGAACGATAATTAATTTTTCTATTTAAAATTCTAAAATATTCCACTTACGGAATAAATATAATTTTACATTTTTGATTATTATTTTGGATAGGAAAACATGTAGGTGATATATGAAATTAAAGAAAATTAATTTGATAGAAATGCTACTTTTAATATCTTAATTGAAGAAGACACTAGTATATCTACGATGAATGGTTATAATTCTTCCTTATCATCTGTGTAAATGGATGAGATGATACATTATATACATGGGAGGGAGATTCAATTTAATTTTAAAAATATCGGTAATGGAAGAAATTTATCTGATGATATTTTCTTTCCTTTTTCATAACAAAAACTTTAAGGAAGGTACATTCAAAAGAACATTATCTTGAATGCTATGTGTTATTGAAGGTTATTCTATCTAGGATTTTTACTTAGACTAATCATCATGACGAATTCCTTTACCCAGATATGTATATAATGATTTTTCTTTTTAAAAATGTTCTGATTAATTTCTATCAATTTATGATAAGATATCTAAACCATTACTATAATGAGGATCAAAATATGGGATATTATCCATATTTAATAATTATTTCATTTGTGTTTTGAAGGAATGTAATGATTCAAAAAGAAATTATTTTTTCACCACATCAACACTTTGAATGATTGAACTATGAAGGGGCTTTGTATTGTTCGGAAAAATTCATAAAACAATGTTCTACCAATTGGTACCGAACAAGAGTAGAGGTTGATGTATGATTATTAGGGAAATAAGAGTGTGATTCATTTAGTTGGAAATGTTAGATAGAGGTTTAAAGATAAAGTAAATTCATGGAAAAAATATTAACATTTTCATAAAATAAGATGAATTGCATTCAATATTACCTAAACTGTAGTTGAAGCAAATATTGGAGGTGATCATGAGAATCTAGTGGATGAACAAGTTGATCAAGAAGATCAATGTCATGAACTTATTAGTGATTATTTACGTACCACATGAGATCTTGTATTTCTTAATTCAGATGTCACGGGATGTTCTGACATAAGATCCAGACCAGCTAATGATAAAGAGACATGTTTTGTCATTATCTAAGTTCCACATAGGGATGTTATTCCTGAAAATGGCACTCCGTATTCTGAATCTTTTGAGTCCCTTACTAATGCCTTAATTATGAAAGTAAATATTATGGTGGATCTGAAATTATTTCTAATAGAATAGTCAAATGTTATGTAGAATATTTTTGAAGAATACAGAGTTATGTCAGTACCTATATCTGAGATTATAGCTCATAAGCATCATTTAAGATAATTCGAATAAAATATCATTTTTTTAAATCATAAAGATCTTATTGAATAAATTTGAAGTAAATATTTTTCATTAAATGATGATTTATTCAGGAAGACATTGTTTTATGGAATTAGTTATATGAAAGGGAGATAATTTCAGTCTCTCACTAAAATTAATCATGTAGCAAACTCCTCTAAATGGGAACCGTGAGAACTAATCATAATTTTTTAATCAATTTCATCTATACTAATTAATTTCAATGAAAAACTAAACACTCATCCATGTGATAACATTCATTGAAACATTATTTTGGACAATTAGTGTAATATGATTAGTCAACTGACTTCAAGTGAATCCTAGTTGGGACCCACGAATCAACATGTTAAGGACCAATTTCCATGTTTAATCTAGTTAGAAGAATATTTGAATGAGTTTTTGGAGATCAATTTGGTTGAGAATTTAAAAGATGGAAATTGTTTGAGGAAGCTACTTCAGAAATGGTCAGAAGTCTTCAACAACCATTTCCAAAACCATATTTTAAAGCATCTTCATATTATTAGAGAATTTAAATCCCTTCCTCATATATATGGTCCCTATTTCCTTATCATTTTAGACCTAATATAATCATTTTCAACACAATTTGATTTATTTTGGAATTTACACAAACATATAGGTTTGAATTTACAACAACCTATGTCATTCCTCATATAGATGATCCCTATATCCCTATAAACCCTAGGATGTATTCTAAACCAAAAAAGTTTCCCGTGATGAATTTTCAATCTCCAATTAGATTAATGGTCATATATAATTTAATAGCCAATTCATGGATCATTTTTACTGTTGCAAAGATTCATTTTCGTCAGTAAAATCACTCCTATTTCGTTGAGAAGATTGGACTAACCTGGCCATTTGTAATTGGAATTTCCATGATCTGTTATTCTATTCTTATAGATCTGGAATATTGAAGACTGTTTTTTCTTCTATATATTCATTAAAAGTATCACAAAAAACATGCATTTCTGTGATAATTTATTTACATGTGAGAAAGTAATATTGGAATTATCTTTTATTGTCCTTCTTCTATAAATGATTGATTCTGAATGAAGTTATACCATGGAGACATACATCTTCAATATTTTACTACTGTAAGATTACTAGTACTATTTATCTTTCTACCTTATTAAAGATAATTTTTCAAAAAGGATCACTTTAATCTATTCAGTTCGTGAAGATATTTTTTCTAAAGAATAATATATATCATTTTTCTGTTTCTTGCTGATGGAACTGTGAAGATCTACCCAATCCTTTAAAATAATACTCATTTTATTTATTTGAGTTTCAACTTCACGTACTCAGCTGTGTTAAAGTATCAGATTATAATTCTGATATGTGGATAATCGATCCTCTATTAATGAAACATATGAATTTTTTTAGTATTTATATAAATTTGTCAACTACCTATACTAAGACGTGGTATCTTGGACTTATAATAAGATAACCACTCTATTGAAATTTAACAAGATCATAGAGATGGTGATTGATAGAGTTAACTTGGTGTTTTTTGTGTTCTGAACCACTTTAAAAAGTTGTGTTATTTATTACTATATATCAAATAAACATTTTCATATAGAAGAAAAACAATTCATATTTATATAAATCATAGTGGGTGAAAAAATATAGAATTGTTGATTTTTTTTGAATAGATTCAATTCAACCCATTCGAGTGTTAGTTATTATATTCCGACCTAACAGAAAGATGAAAATAAATATATTTTAAGGATCATTTATAAACATTGTTCAATTATAGGAATGAAATAATGGATTGAATAATATTTTTTGAATGAATCATCATCATCTATTCCATCCACTTGATAATATTCCCTATAAAATATTCTTTCCCATTTTCATCAATACACTATTCTCATTCAACTTTTTTTTAGAAAATATAATATGTTAAAATTATATTATTACATATTGTAGTGGTATAGAACTCTGAAGAATAATAATTGTTGAATTTATTTAACTCATTATTCATGACACCAATCATATCCAAATGATCTAAATTTTATTTCACCTCTATTGGTTTGTCCTAAAAAATATTTTGATATGAGTTTAAATCCTCATGATTCCATTGGATTGAATCATTTGTCATTAATGTATGAAAATAATTTGAACAAATCTATATATTATCAAATTGGGATGATTTTAGTATGGTTTCACATTACTCATCTAGGTAATCAAACAATTAATCATTTTAAAATGTAGTTAATGATCATTATTCTAGATGGTTTACATTAATAGTTTACTATTCGAACACTATTAAATCATAACAATTAATATTCTTCCTTTTATATTTATTTTATAAATCCTATCTTATAATATTTATAAGATTACCAATGATGATACTTTGAAATCCATATTGTTCAATGTTATCTTGATTATTATATTTATAAAGGATTTGAAATGGGACACTGAATGTCCATATTTATTTCAATGATTGGGTTTTCTTATAATATTTCTCAAAAGGATTTATATTTGAAGTTTTTTGTCATAAATAATTGTATAAAATGTGAACCATTATATCAGGTGACCTAAACATTACATACCTAAATAATATTAATTTTTTTAATAATTATAGATTTTATATATTTATGTTCCATCATAGAAACATACAATGCAGGAGTCATTAGAAGTATGGAAAAATTGAAAAGTGATACATAAAATATATACCACATATCCCACTCACTTATTCAACACTAGAACCCTTGTTTGACAAGTCATACAAAAAATTATTCTTCATATCCTTATGAAATGTAAATAAAAAAATGGGTGAGCATAAATAACTAGTAATGGTAATCATATTAAAAATATATAAAAATTCATAACAAGATAACAATAAATGAATAACAACATAAAAATTACATGTTCTTGAAATAAAATATTTTTACCCATAATGTCATTTATTATAAACACCAAATTAAAGACATATATAGGAACATAATCAATAAAAGAGATAAATAATTTAGCATCCACCAAATATCATAACTTAACATTGTACCATGTAAATTGTATGAAATAAAAGTGTTGGGTACATTGAAAATTCAAATAAGTTTCCCTCTTAACCCTATGATAATTGTTATAAGAGATCATAATCATGTGTCTATATTGTTTCAATGGAATTAATTATCATATTTAAACATAGTATTATAAATGATTCTAAAATAAACTACACTAATACCACAAAATATGAGCTAAATTTTTTTTAATTTATATTATTATTTTTCATTATCATCTATTGAGATATCGAAATAACATTAACTAATGTAATGTAGAGATATAGTGTTCTAGGATATCATATAATCATTGGCCATTCATATTTATATTATAGGTTCATAAGAAAAGATATCTTTTCTAAGAGCATAACTGGTTGAAAAAGGGTTTCATTGGGATTTTATCATTATAATATATATATATATAAGATATTATAAATATATATTATCTCTATTGATGCATGTGTAACATTTAAAAATATTACTATAGATGAATTAGAAATTAAAACATCACTGGAATAATTCTAATGGAAGATACCATTTAAATTATAAAATATCTTATATCATTTATTAAAATTTCATGAATATTTGGAAAATTTATTTCCTCTAAAATAACTAGGGAATAATGTAAAGGATTCATTTAATAAAATTATGTTCGTGATGGTTGAAAAATATGTTCATGCGGTATATTTTTTAAAAACATATATTTTTCACCATCAGTTAAAGCTACCTTATTTTTAAAATGAAGAAAATAATCATTTAAAAAATTATATAATAACATATATGTGTAAAAATGAGGATGATAAAAAATTGGATAATACAAAAATTATATGAATGAAAATATTGAAATAGAATTAATAGTTATTTCATTAATGAGGGGAAAAGTATGTTTTTTTAAAACATTTTCATAACTATTTTAACTACTAAGTAGATGAAAATATTAATATTAGATATAAATTACATTAAAAATATAGTGTAGAATAGATGGGTTTTAAAGAATTTTTTATATTTAATTTACTCAACCAAAATTCAGTATCTACAATACCGATAAGAAATGAGATCATAGTATAAATATATTTTAATATAAATTCATCACCAAATTTGTAATATTGATACTATATATTTTTCAATAGAATTAAATATATGAATATCAAAATAAACACAATACTCATTATTAGTACTAGAAAAATATTACATTTTTATTGAATATGCCACATAAAAGAAATAAGTGGTCAATATGGATTGTGTTTAGAAGAAGGACAAGTGACACATTAATACCTTACAACCCTTCTTCAATTGATTTTTATTCATTCAAAATAGTTTCCAAATAAATACAAATTTATTATAAATATTTCCAAATCCATATTATTTCATAACCTAATATTTATCATTACTTTATATTTTCTAATAAATCTTTTATTGAAAATCATAACTATAATGGTATTTTCGGTGAAGGCTTGTCCATTTTCATTACTTGTTTCATTTAAATGGTTCTAAAAAATACACATTGGTCGTTGTTTTATCATCCAAATAATAATAATTATGGATTATGTATCATATTTTATTATTATATAATATATTATACCAACTTATATATAGTTTGGATGAAAAGAGGACTGCATCACTTTGTGGAGATGAGAATCCGTACGTTCGCAAAAGTGTTGTTAGATTTTTTATGGATGAAAAAAATATAAATAATAAGTAATTATCCACTTCCAAAAAAATTATTATATCAAATATTTAAAATATATTATTTAAAATCTCATCATTATCATACATGTAAAGTGGAAATGATAAACTAATATATTCACACCATAATGATTGCAGTCCACATATACAGACAAGTGGAGTTACCATTACACAACTGATCGTAAGGTAATATTTTATACAATATATTATAATTAAATAAAAATAAATATTTATTAAGTATTATATATAACATTTAGATCCACCTTAAATAACCCAGAATGAATGATAGCGATGGAAAATGATTTTTATCACTACGATGAGCCATTAGTGTACACATTCTATGATATGATATATTCATTTCCCATTGTATAAAATTGAGGTGAAGATGGTTCATCAAAAATAATAACAAAAACTATGAATATTTTTGGTAGTAGATTAATAATTTCAGTATGGATAATATAGGTTTATATGATGTTTAAGAAGAAAAAAATTAAATGTTCATTGTTTAGAGTAATTCCTATACATTGAGAAACCACCTTTAACAAGAACCATAATACTCAAAAGGATTGAATTTTTATTAAACCACAACCTCTAAAATATGGGGAAGAATTATACTAATGTATTTTTGTTTGAAATGAATATGAAACTAGCCCCTTGAATTGTGTAGAGGAGAGAAGGTCTAGTTTCCTTTTATAATGAACATGTTGACAAACATGGTATTACATAAAACAACTAAATAAAATAAATTTCATTCAAATTGAATGTAAAAAAATATGAAAGAATATCATATAAAAGGTATTGTAAAGTTAATATCCCTGTGTAATTTGATATATTTATAGGGTATTATTTTCATTTAATCACATAATTAAATAATTAGTACGTACAATATCATAAAAACATTTCCATTAGTAAAGACATATAAATATACATGTAAAGTAATTAATGGTTTAAAAATATTAGAGGGATGAAATTATCTATTATATGTATTCAATCTAGTCCTATTTAATTTTTATTATATTTTTAAAATAATTTGGAAAAATATTATTCAACATAAAATAAAGTTAATGTCATTTGAATAAATTTTCACATATTTTGACTTTCTAGAAATCATGATGGAAATTAGAATAGAATATAGAATATTAAAAAATATATGATAAATTAATATTAACTGTAATATTATTTTAACATAATAATGAATCCATAATATTTTAATTATAATATATTTAATATATTTAACATTAATCTATATACTCTTTGAAGACATACTATGTTAGTATTGGATAAGAATTGTTCGAGAATAAAAAGATTACAAAAATCAAAAATATATAAATCATAACAATAAATTAACCATGTTAAAAAATATATTTTAGATTAATTCATAACTTCTTTTTATCCCTCAATTAACATATAAGATAAATTAAAAGTAACTAAGTGAAATTTTGGAATATAACTATACTAAAAATTATATAATGAACATTATGAAAAAAAATGGAATTAAAATTTAATATTTCATAATATATGAATGTCATGTTATAATTACACTAAAACATTGATATCTAATAAATTTTATGATTTTTTATTACATTTTCATTATTTCTCTCCTTATTAAAAATGTTTCCACAATAATATGGAGACAAACTTTTACCTTGGTTATTAATCATAACTATAAAAAAATTAGATATAATTATAAAATTTGAACTTCCATTATCCCAATATTGAATATTCCATTAATAAATTAGTTTCATAAAGGAAAAAATTCAATTCAAATTAAATTTATTATAAGTAAAAAAATATGCATTTAGAATTTATTATAAACATAAAATGACCATATACCAAAATAAAATAAAATATTGATTACTATGGAATAATATTAATTTTATTTAACAAAATAATTATTATATAAAATTAAAAAACATATCTGAAATAGAATAGAAGATATAAATTTTGAATATAATTAATTAAGTTTCCAATTCTACCAAAAATCCTTATTTCTCCATATTCTCATGAAAATATATATATTTAAAAAAATTAACAAAAGATCAAAATATGATAATATTGAAATTTTGATTTTAAAAATTAGATTAATTACCCAAAATATTGTTTCAATAAATATTAGAAATTAATTATATTTTTTATGTACAATAATAATTTAAAACTATTTTCTTTGAAAACATATTTTTTAAGAATAATAGGTACTTATATAAAATTTATAAATTATTTATTTTATATTAATCCATATATTATAAATATGTAAAATAAATATGTATATTTATAAGAAAAAGTATCAATAGTAATACCATTCAATTTGAAATCTAGGTTATTGAAATTACAATTTAATAAATATTTTTTTATATTATATCATTGTTCACATAACTGTTTGAGGTTTTTATTAAAAAAGATATCAAGAATTGTATTTTTAACACATATTTTTGAGGTGTTAGATTTTTTCCCACCCACCCGAAATCAATTCCACCTATGTAATTTTTATCTCAAAAATCATGGGTTTAATATATCAAAATACCATTATAAAAAACTAATAACATAAAAAGGACCAAAAATGTCCTCAGAAAAGCGGATGTGGGAAATATAATGGTTACCTAAATTAATACAAAATAATGTTACCAAATTCGGATAACATTAGTATGAAGTGAAAAATATCAAAATGGGGATAAATATAGTTTATAATGTATAATATATAACATTAGATAATAATATCATGATAATTTTATTAACCACAAAACCATAAATCATTATTTAAAAATGAAGACCATCAATACAAAAAATATGAAGTTAAAAGAATAACTATTTAATATAGAGATCATTTCCCATATTTGATGAATTATAATACTTTTAGTACTGAGATCATGATAAAATATTCATAAATTTTTTCTTTGAATTTCATTAGAATAATTTTATAATTTAATTTTATAATGATCAATTTCCACATTATCTATTAATCATTGAATGTAAAATTCATGAAGAATTTTTAATTCCTGAAGAATCAAAATTAAATTTTTAGGGATTAGAATATGTATAAAATAATGGAATTGAATTCCTTATGTCTCATATATTTAAAAATATGAAAATAAGATTCATATGATATACAATATGGATAAAAACATCATATGATGAAATAATATATTAATCTCTAAAATCATACAGATAACCCAAAAACATAAAAATAAACCATTTCATAAATATCTATCCATATGAAACATCCAAAATGTGAACGACCAAATAAAAAAACCAAAAAAAATACAATGAATGTTTTAAATTTTTCAAAATAAACACAAAATTTATCCCAAAAATAGAAATTAAATAAAAAAGGTACACATCAAGCACATAAAAATAATGATCATGAAAAACATTTTATTATACTAATCTGTTCCAAATAATAGTATAAATCACTATAAACCCTCAATGGAAACATAACTTGTAAAATAACTCTAACCTTATACTTTAATTAAAATCACATATTATGTAATATATTCCATGAATATAATAATGTTATAATATTTGGAATGATTATCATTCATCACATTATCATTAATTCAATAATTATTTCCTATGTTAGAAATAAAATAAAATTTAAATTATTATTATCAATCAACTCTTAATCCTAAAATAAATTTATTATCTCATATTCGGAGAAATTTAAGTGTTATATAACCCTAAATCATGTGATTTCCAATAATATATGTATCATTCAGAAAATGACTACAAATAATCGATAAAAATCCTGTATAAGAAACATTAGTTGTATAATGAATATTATAGTTTTATTATCATTGATAAAAAAATCTAGAATTAGAAAATTGAATCCCAATATAAAATCATTGAATTCAATCCATATTAGTTATGGGAATATCATATTCACTTACATGGCCATAGAGTTTTACCTTAGATTATGTTACTGACTCTAATAAATCTCTTTTTATCCATATAATGACATTAAACTACAACTTATACCTTAGGATTTAAAATATTTCATTCTATTAAACCCTTCATTTCCCAAATAATAACTTCAACTATGTTTTTATTTTCTATACACAAATAATCATCCCTTTCCATTTAAAAATTTCTAGATCATTAATTTTCGTAATTCTAAATATATAGTATGGTGTGTATTATTACCACAATGGTCTATATGAAAAATTATTTTTCTCTTATTTGGTTTATTCAAAAGATCATATATATATATATATATATATTAATCATAAACTATAAAAAAAGATGGTTAGACATAATAAAAAACGTTCATATTCAATATACGATTCCAATTATTTGATTTGAATGAATATTAATACATATTCCCTCCCATTTAGCATTAATAATGTCCCATCATGTCCTAGCCCATTAAAAAAATAAAAAAAATATGAGACCAACAATAAACATTGGATGAAATAATATAACAATGAAATAACATTCGTAGGATTATAAATTGTATCTCAATAATTTTGATTTATAATAAATTTTCAGAATACTAGGTTATCCATGGTATTACATAATTATAAAAAATCATAAAAATTCATACAAAATAACTGGATAAATACAAGACTATCTGCCTTGAGTTCCTATAAAAGTTATCAGTATTAATAACGCATTTTCTACTAGTGAATATTATTTTAATAATAAATATTCCCCATTATAAGTTATTACCCATTCAAAAATAAAGGTTTAATACATATTCACATTCTAATATCTTAATTTTGAAGAATTTTTAATAAAAACAAGACTCCATTTTTTATCATAACAAAGGATTTTATACAATTCATATACATATACTCAAGGTTTTCCTCTATGGATTCCTCCTCCATGTTTCCAAAAAATATCAAAACATTATCCAGATACCAACAAATTAAATCCTAAAATAACATTCATAAATATTACATAATTTTATAGGAATATTAATTTAACATCATTTAATTTTACGTCATTACCAAAATGTTATATTGTCATTTAAAACATGGATATGTAAACAACTTATAAATAAAACATCTATATTATCTCTCACAAAGTAATTCCCAAATAGAACCATTTTTAATTATTATAGATAAAACATTTCTTACTGTCCTGGAAAATGGAAACATAATAAAGGCTTAAATGAGATTCTCTATAAGGTTAAATCTGGTATATATCAATCAAAATTGAGAACATGAAGATCTTTATAAAATGGTAGTATAATAATGTCAATGTTTCCAATAATAATGATTCATAATCTGAAATATTACATCATATTTTCCAAAAACAATTTATATCTAGAAACAAATTCAACATGGTGTGTAATTAATAATAATTTCTAAATATTCATGATATATATTTTTGGTAACATAATCATAGGATATCGTAATATTTAATAAATGTATAATCAAAAAATGTTCATTATTAACCTTATGATCATATATAGAAAAGACTATATGAACACATAAAAATTTGACTAAATCACTCTAATTTCATTACCATTTATTACCATATTATTATAACTCTAGAAAATCATACAATCACATAGAAATGTAAAAAAATGTATGAAAAAAATATTTACACATATCATCGTAAACTCCTTAGATGTCAATATCTCTTTTAAAAAATAATTAGTGATATATAAAATTATAAACTATAATATAATCATAATAAATATATATAAATATTTCTTATGTTTATGAAAATTGTTATAATTTATTCCTTAATAACCACATAGAAAATAAAACAGAATTCATAAGTATTTCATGAGTATAACAGTAACTATAAAATCCTATACTAACTAATCTGATTGAGAAGTGATATAGTCCTGCAAATCTTATGTTACATCCCTAATAAAAAAATTATGGTAATAAAATATTAAGTATTAGGAAAATAATTTTTTCATGATTTTTCCATTTGAGGTAAAATAACATGAAAATATAATATATAAACATAAAATACTTTAATATTATTAATAAAAATAAGTAATAAAGTACAAACATAACACTACTAGAACTATTATATCAGAGTTATAATGGGATATTGAATATAATCTAAAAAATGAAAGTAAAAATAGTCTTATAACATCAAGGTGACATGATACCATGTTCTATCTATACTTTTTAAATGTTCTAATACAAACTACCATGCACACAATGTCAAAATAAAACTCTAGGGAAATAAGATAACTTTTCATTCCCTATATCTCAGTGTATGAAAATTATAATGATAGAAGATTTCCCTAAAACTGGAGGTGAATAAAAAATTTTTAAATCCCCATCGACTTCCCATAGGACTATAATACGATTAGAACTGTTTTGCATATGTCATAAAAAATAGTTGAATGGAATTTGAGAATTTCACAGAAATCCATATATTATATAATATTAGGGAAAAAAACTCATTAACACACATCAATATTTTCTATAACTAATCCCATGATCGCTCAACCTGTAACACACAAATCCAAAAACAAAATCTTTATTTCACCATTGATGGATGTACTCAATAACAAAAATGAATATATCCTTGTTGGTGGTAGTTTTACCAAAAAATAATCAATAATGAACACACTACAATAAAATCATTTCAAATTCCATGATAATTTCATCATTAGAAATATATAGGTATATGTTTTTTCATATGATATAGATGAACTTCTACAACATTTCTTTTAAATGTTCGCATTTCTCTTCCTGAATCTAACTATGCTACTATAAAACACATAATTTATTTAATTTTTTCATTAACAAGTTTCTCATGAATATCCAAAATACGAATCGCCAAATGATTCAATTTATCATATGATTCATGATTAACATGGTACAATCAAATTAACCAGTCTAGAAGAGGATGTCATTTCATTAATTACGGTATATGAAGCATATTTTCTAGATAACTAGCATTTTTCAACAATGATAATTGATAACTGACACCACCCACTCATTAATGTATCTCAAAAATGACTATTATATGTTGGGAAAACATTGCTTTCACACTTATTTAATAAATTAATTTACTCAAGGAGATTTGAAAAAAATCATAACCTAAATTGAAATATATCATAGCCATCAATGATGATCAATATCATATTCATGATGATGATAAACCAAATCCATTATCATTTTTAGAATAAAAATTTTATCCATTTTATTCATTTACATGAAATTATATAATAAGTAAATCCTCATCGATTTCTACCATAATTGATGAAAATATATAGGATAGGTAAAAAAGTCTTCCTAAGGGGCCAACCCAATAGGGTTTTGATCATTGTAATTTTTTGAGAACTATATTAATCATATCTGCTTATCAAATTATCCTCAAAAATAAATTACAAATGTTTTTCATTATTTCATCAATCTAATCAATCGTAAGTTTGTCTTGTCCAATATTTTGGGGATTTTATAATGTTATCAGGGTGGACATGATTCCCAATAATAGATATAGGTATTTCATAAACTGGTATTAAAACAAGTGGTATTGTTCAAATGAGTTTTAGTATGGAACACTATAAATATTTATAGCTTCCCAAATAAATATTCCTAATAACTCATCAACTATATTTGATTCACAAATCAGTTAATGTGATATGAAATCTTTATCTAATACAAAATTACTGGTATTATATCATTATTCATAAATATTATTGGTAGTCTAATGATAAAATCAAAATCATTATCCTTCAAATTCTATATAAGAACCAGTAATGAATGTAACATACTATCAAGTCATTAGTTTTGTTCATTGTCCTCCTGACAGGTGATGTAACTAAGGAAAAAATTGATTCTTTCATATTTCCGTAATCACAATAAAACCACATTCTCATCAACTTATAAAGATTTTTATAATAGGATGAGGATCCAATATGAAATTGTTGTTCATAAAAAGAATCAAGTCCAAATAAGTTAGGTTCCAAAAACCAATCTCTAAAATGAAACAAAAATATTCTATCTATAATCCATACATCGATGGCCTCACCACCATTTAATTTATAATTCATGGTTACTAAATTAGGAACACATCTATTCTCGTTTTTTATTTAAACATATAATTGTGGAACATGGTAGAAAGGAAAGAAATCCTTAAAATTTTCTATGTTATCATACTCCAAGATCATATCAGGAATGAATGACATTAGATACCCTCGGCCCAAATGAACAATATCTATTTGATTATATGAATTCATACTCATTTAATTAGGTTAAAATTTCATTTTTCCAATTTTATGTAACATGTAAAATTCAAACCTCTAGATATACTATATCCATATATGTTATAAAATATTCAAATCATGTAGTGAGAAAATGTATTTCAAGAACCTATTATCCAAAAATAATATAAATTTACCCTGAAAAATATAATGACATCAATTCATTAAATAATTAAATTAGACATAAATGAAAAATAATGTATTGGTCTGTTTTTAACATAATCCTATAACATTATTGAATCATAAATAATATCCTCTTCCCCATACATGAGCACATATCCCATCCATATCTTGATTCATCATTATAGTCCACATACCATGGTTCTGACCTTATAACTGTAAGTATAGGTGTTGATGTGATATGATCCCTATATTTGTTAAATTATTTAGGTCACTCATGCCTACATTTTAATAAAAAAACATTTAATTGTCAATACTTTCATTTGTAAGGAACCATATTAAAAAAAAGTGACATAACATTTTTTTATCTTTAGAAGATATAGAAACTATGAATCCCAAATAAAATTCTAAGAGATTATAGATTATATTATCTAAGTATATATTGAAAACCCTTTTTTAGAAAGGGGATTTTCTAGGAAACATAGATATTTTATAAAAAATCACTATTTGGAAACATAGAATATTACTAATTCTCCCACAATATAACAAACATTATATCAAAGTGCCATTCATGATTGATATTATCCATAAATACCCTGTAATATCATAAACAAAAAACTATACAATGAACTCATGATTAATCTGAATGACATAATTCAGCAGTGATGTCAACAAAACTATTGGATTCATATGACAAAATAGCATAACCAGATATTTATTATTTCAATAAATGTCCCAGAATGATATATTAAGAAAATCATCACATCAACCCCATTTTAGGTGACATAATGATCATAAGATAATTTTATAGAACCAGTAGGATATAATGAATTAGTGGGATATATCATCTATTCATGTATGTTGATACCAATTAATTAATATATCGTTTTGGAGATCATTATAATCTACATTAATCCTTGGAGTTTCATTCTAGTCAATTAAAAACTACTTCTACCTAAAGGGACCAGATCGTTTTATGGAACCCTTTACATTCTTACTATCCCCTCCATGTTTCCAGTTCCCTCATGTTTTTTTGTTCCATTATATAAGTTAATAAATATATATTTCTCTGCCCTTCTATAAGAATAATCATAAATTAGAATTCTATTTTCAGTTAAAATATTAATAAATCTTCCTGAAAGATGTCAATAAATTGGTCACTGAAGGTTGGGAAATATATATTTACAATTTCATCCACATATATTAACATATTCTAACTAATATGAGATATTTCCAGCCACTAGTACCAAAGTACTATCTCTACATGAAATCACATCTTAATATCCTTTAGAAATGTGATTAATACCATAAGAAGATTTGATAATAATAATCCATGTGTAAAATATGATAAGGTCTAGGAAATATTTATATATATAACTTCCCAAAATTTTTTGACATATCAATCTCAATAATAGATAAATATTAATCAAATTTATTACCATTGGTTATTATAATAAACACTATATTCTTAAATGTTTGACACTCTTATTATCAAATAGGTGACGGATGTTTGAGGACATGAAGAATCATTTCAACATTCAAACCAAGATCATTAGAGATATGGGATCCAAAACATTTTTTGAGATGAACTCATATTATACATGAACATCATTATGGTAAAATTAAAATGAATTGTAACCTAAATCATCAATGGTATATGTTAATCATCCAGGATCGTTTGTTGGGTACCATAAATCTTTTTACTAGCTCATCCCTACTAATTTCTATATTGATTAGTTTGTTTATCATGAGGGTTCATGGAGTTATTTGAATAAAAACTACTCACATTATTCAAATAACATGAGTTATTATCAGGATATCAATCTATCATATAATATGTCATTTTGGAATCATGAGACACATCAAGAAAACATTAATTAATGAATGAAAACAATGAATATGGACATATCCCATATAAACACAGTTTTTATATTCTCATGTTAGTGACATATAACCTTACCTCTTATAAGAAGTAAAAATAAGTTAAAACCATCCTAGATTTATATTTGGTCATGCGTGAATATAAACCAATAATTTTGTCAGATTTTATGATGATCCAGCATCGAGGAACTAGGCTTCCATCATTATATTATTTGTATCATTTTACATCCTAAAAAATCTGATGGAGATAAAAATACTCTCTTAATCATGAAATTATATGAATATCACATTCTACCATTTACTCTAAACTTTTAGATTAATATAACCTATATTAAAAAGATTCGATATTATAGTTATAATCATCACTCTTAGTACAGAATCAATGATGCTTTATTTTAATAATTTAGTAAATTATAATTTCAAATAGAATATGTCTATATTTATAAAATGAGATGTATAATATTTCTTGAATATTTTATCTTTCCTCTATATAAGAAATCAATTATTCTATTAATCATGAATGTGGGGGGGAGCATTTTTTGTAAAGTAATTCTTAAATTTCCTTCCATGTAATATATTGACTGACAATTTCTGGATAGAAAAATATCACCATTGGAATGAAAGATCCTATATCGAATTAGCTTCCAACATAACCTTTATCCCTAAAGGTGTACAAAATAATTTTAAGATTCATTTAATAATATAAATACATTTTTTTCTAGGCAATTATTTACCTAAAATATGTGTTGATTATATTTCTGATGTTATTTATAGTGATCGACATGATGAGTTTGACAGTTCTTATTTCCAATATAAATAGATTCAAAATTATTAACAATGTTTTAGAAATAATGTTTTCTTAACTATTGGCTTTGGGAAAACCACATTTCCCATTTCGTTTTCTTGTAATTTTCTACAATGTTTACTCGGTGGAATTCTCTATAACTAAAACATATCAATTTATTCATCAATAACTAGAAAATGTTTGTTTAAAACATTCCAAATCTCTATATAAATTATGGAATAAACATTATTAACAAAACATTCTCTAATCGTATTCATAAATCGTCAAACACATTATAAATATTGAAATCCTTCAATAAGGTCTTAAATATAATGCATTATTTAAAACAATCATTAACTAATCCAATGATGATGAAATGAATACAAGCCTAGATAATTATAAGAACCATTTTCTACCTAATAAAAAATGGCATCTTTTTTATGTAGTACAAAAAGGAAATCTATATCATTCTAAGAAATACTTATCATGATTTTACTATCCTATCTCCTTAATACCTTCCAAAAAGAAAGAACAATTGACTAATACGATGCCATTTTTTCAACTGACTCCAAATTATTAGATTGAGAGGATATAGAGAGAAACAAACCTTAGGATTCATCCCCATGTCAATTAAGCGTGGAATTAAATTCCAAGGGCATAGGAAAAAAATTGGTTAATTATTTATCATTTAGAGATAAAACAACCTGAAAATTTATAATATAAACATCCAATACTCTTATATGAGGTATTAGAATATATAATATAAATAATACATAAATCCAAAATAACTATTATATCAATGATACAGTGTAACATGTAAAATCAACTTATAATCCAAAAACAATAAAAGAACTAATACATTGATGTGACAAAATCCCAGGTACCCCATGGTAGAGATCAGTGCTCCAGTGCTGCATGATTTTCAAAAAAATATCGCATCGAATCACTCAAGATATAAAATACCTTCAACTTCATAATATCTTCTTTGGTGAATGTTTCAATCTAATACACATCACCACACACACCTCAAGGACATAAACTATTAATCATATTTCAAATAAAAAATTATAAAATCAACTATATATTTTAAATAAATCATTAACAGAAATATATGTAACAATACCACAAAAAAATCATTAACATTACTCAATACATTGAATAAAAATTACTATGTTCACAAACCAATAGAAAAATCCCTCCACATCCTCAAGATTGGGGTTACCATTGATGGTGGTACTCTATGACAATAATAAATCCTACTTTGACAGTGGTACTTCTAACCACACTCTGTACACATTTAATACATGGTAACTAAATTATTCTTATTTATAGGATAATTTTCTTTACCATGAACAATGATTCCTTTGATATAATTTAATTAAATACATTAAATTCATCAAAATCACTTCAAAATTATAAAACCATCACTTTTTAATTTTGTAAAAAAAGTGCTTTATAAAAACCATATAATATCCAAAAATTAAAATATATACTAAGAAATATCATCCTTTATGAAACTAAATTGTCATTACATAGAAAATATTTGAAAATATCACTAATAAAAAAATAATTCACTTTTTCAAATTTTTTAATATGAATTAGAAGCAAACTACGTCTTAAAGGATGATGAAAATGATCAACATAACTAAAAACAACTAGATATAAGATCTAAAATTATTCCAATCCATATATCCTATAATATATCACCATTATTAAAAAAATATAACATCGATATATCCATAATAGTCACAATATATGTATATAATATGTTGGATAATAGTTGATCTAAGAAGAATGACTATGAACAAGACCATGCAATTTAATCTAGATGTTAGAAAAAAAATTATTTACCAAAAAGTTATTTAAAGATCAATATTATTTACATAAGTATATTTGGAGAGTGGTGTACATAGAGACCATTTATGTATAAGAGAATAAAGAATGTTTAATATCCTTAAAACACATTGAAAATTAATTTTTGGACAATTAAATGCCCACCACATAGTTATGTCACATATTTTAAAATATCATGTTACTACCATTTTCACACTACAAGACATCACCCTGGTATTGAAATGGTTATTTGAACTGTATACTTCTACTAAAACTATACCACATCCTTGAATTGTTGTATCACATTTTTTAACAATCATTTTTTTATCTTTGATCCTCCCACTATATTTATCTGTTGACATTAAACAATCATATGAACCATTTTGAAAATTAATTATCTAACCATTAACATTGATATTCAGAAAATGTATTACCTAGTAGGGTTTTTCTTCAAAGTGATTTTTTATAAACCATTTTCAAACAATTAACCTCAATATAAAATTTGAAAGAACTCCAAAACCATCCATGAACAACGATAACTAAATATAAGAATTAAATAAAGTAATTGAAGAAATTGAAATTAAAATTTACCTGAATCCATGTTATTAATAATAACAATAATGATAACTAATAATTATTTATTTCTTAGATCATGTTCTATATGAAACATAAATAACATCAAAGTATTTTTTCATTGTTGAAAAAACCTATAGAAGATCACATTGACACATCCTTAGGATAATTACCTATTCATTTTACAATTAAATAATTAAAATAATAAAACTTGTATAATATTTTGATTTTTTTTCATTTATAATAACTATTTATTCTCATAATAAAACAATGAAGTGAAAATATAGTGAAATATAAGTTAAATAAAAATTTAATTAGTATATATTAAAATAATGAATATTTAAAAAAAATTAATTTGTAATTTTTTAATAAAATGAAATTAATAATATTTCTAAAATTTTAATAAAAATTTAAATCATTGATATAAATCACATTAATGAATCATTTTAGAATACTAAAACCTTTAATGATCTTTTCTGATGAAAATGTTAAAAATAAGAAAATGTTTTTTCTCTTAAGAGGAAATGAATTATGATATTCTTACAAAAAATCTGTCATTTCAAGTACTAACGAGTGGAAAAGTTTTTAATTACAAATAATTTAAGGTCATAACTTTAGAATAATAAAATATATTATATTTAATATATATTAACCATCAAATTTCATTCAAATAATTTTGATTCACCCATATCAAAATGAAATTTTGTTGTACCATAATTTCTGTACTGCTTTGGTTATATACAATGTGACTCCTCATAAGGAAAATTAATTTACATAAATATAACAACCAATTTTTGATATACATTAACAGTACATCACTTTTTTTTGGAATACTTAAAATATTATAAAAAAATTATTAAATACCGTGCACTAGTCAATTTCATTTAGATATAAGGAAACATAATAATTGGTATATAGGTGATCTAAATTACCTCATACTAGTATCTTATTGTTTAGAATAATTTTATAAAAATAAAACATAATATGAATCTTCACAAACTCAGATAAATGAAACATAAAAATTGTTTGGATCAGATGCTCAGTAAGTGTAAACAATGAAAAAAATATAAATTTAATCATGTGCATAGGGGAATGAAAACTTGGTCAAAACATGAAAAAATCATTCCCAGCATATAAATAATCATAAACCTAAATCATGAAATAAGGCCTTATATTTCATAATACTTGAATCATATGTAAATATATAATATAATCAATGTAATCATATTATACGAATAAAACATGGATTTATGGAAGACATATAATCACATAACTAGATTTCTATAGTTTCCATGGAATTGCAGACAATACCATCTTGGTAGTATGGATTAGTGATGTATCACTCCCATTACCATATTAATAGCATTAGTTCACCCTTTATACAATATTGGTATTAATGGTTCACAACCATGGTCATTTTAGTAGTCACAGTTCACTCTCAAGACCAACGTAGTCTATCCCATGAGATATAAATCTTTTCCCAATTTATTAGAGGGAGATATATTCCACACACGTATCATAATGAAATAAAAAAACATGTTCCAAATAATCAAAAAAAATTTATCATAACCAATTAAATGAAACTATTATCATAATTTTATAATCATATCTTATCTTGTGGAAAGAAGACATGTTCCAAAATCATTACATCAAATAATAACACTTGAAAGTAAGTTGGTGTCAAAATCATATAACCCATGAAAGAGGGATTAATTTCATAAACATCATTACATAAAACATAAACGATTTAGTGAATTAATATCAATGTATGGGAATTAATAATTTCCCCATAAATGGAATGAGTAACACCAAAACATGTTAACATAGATTGGAAATAATTTAAAATGATCTTTTGAACTCATTTGTAGAGTAAAACATCCTTTCTCCTTTAATGTAAATGATTCATTAAACATTAGTCTTTTTGAAAACCATTTTAATGAAAATAAATAGGATAAATTATAAAGAATGAATTTAAAACACTTTGAAATCCATTTTCCTTAAGAAATATCTAGAGGAGCATGAAAAACATTTGAAAACCATTTATCATTTAAAACATATAAAAGGTGCATGAAAAAATTTGGAAAACCACTTTCCATGATAAATACATTGAAAACATATAACAAATGACTGAAATCTACTTGAAAATCATTTCATGTAAAATATAATTTATAAAATTAGAAAAAATATTCTTTTTAACTTAAAATGTAATATTAAATGAAATGGTGGAGGGTAAATTTGTAGAGGTTGTACGATGTTAAAAAATTCATTTTCCTTGGTAAATGAATATAAAATTAACAAGACCATAAATATGTGAGAAAATTTAATTGAATAAAAGACAAAATGGTAAAAGTTTCTTAAAATGATCATAGGAAATTAGTAAAATATTATCGTAATACCTTTTTCGAAATCATGGTTTTGAAAAACTTGAATTGTTGACATGAAGGAGAGTTAATATCATATTTTCGTAAAAAAAAATTCATAAATATAATAAATACCAAATAGTTTTAAATGGGACTAAAACATGAGGATATTTTGAAAAAATATTGAGTATGAAAATCATGAATATTCATGGGTGATGGATCATAAGATTCATCAAATACACATAATCATTAACAATTACAAAAAGTGAAGTGTTTTCTTCAATAGAATCATACCACATGGTTACATGGGCTCACCGATTTTGTGTAATAAAATTAAATTACATAATTCCAGAATATCATTAAAATAATGAGATTAATGATATTATATGTATAATATGACTATAAACTCCTCCAAAAAAAAATTTTGTTCATAAAAAATCATGGGTCTCAATGATGGAAAATTGAGACAAATGTTTTTTACAGATTTGGTATCATTCTAAAAATTAAACCTTATGAATGGAAGATATCAAATTAGATGTGTAAATACCCATAAATATATGTATAATAATAAAATAATACAATAATTGGTAGTACATATATCACACAAATGGAATGAGTGGCAAACAATCCATGTATCTCACGAAATATTATGTGAGATGAAATCCGCCGTACGTTGTGTCTTGAATCTTATCATAGTCATTAAAAAACCAGTATAATAATTATAATCTAATTAAAAATATTTGAAGGATCCATATAATTTAATAATAAACAATATATTTTTTATTAAAACCTAATATTATATACATATTGACCATTTTATTCTAAGGATTCTCTTTAGATAATATTTTCATTATTCTTCACACCGGTCTTCATATTTTATATTGTTGATACTTATACTTATATCCTCATTCCAGAATTTAAAACATGATATAAATATAATTTATATTCATTATATTTGTATTATAATAATTCATATAATATTTAAGTATGAAACATAATACACAGTTTATGGAGACGACAAGTCGTACATAAGAATGAATGCCATTTACGTTTAATTGTTTTATAGAATGAAGGAATGAAAAATATGTACATATATATATATATATATATATATATTATTAAACAATATATATTATATCATATATAACATATAGATATTTGATACATCCATCATTAATACAATACATGTGGTGTATGAACAAATCACAACGTTTTGAGGGGCTGTAGTTCGCATTTCCTAAAATGAAATTACTGTATAAACACAAAATGGAATAATTTAATATGTCTGTTTGTAAAAGAATTATATAATCTTAAATACATGATAAAAATATTATATAACATATATATTGAGTTTTTCCACAATGATGGCCTTTATGGTAGGGTGTAACATAAAATTGAACAATCATCGTTTAGCGAGGCAGTAGTCTTACTATACGTAAACAATATTTTACTAACCAATTAGATGGATTTTTCTACAGTAAAGGTTGAAATATTAACACAAAAAAACAATATAAAATTTTGGATATTCCAATCTTTATATTATAATTTTATAAAAAAAATTAATGGTGTAGATAATGAAAATAAAAAAAGGATTTTGTGGGTGCGTCTTGCCACTTAATTAGGTAACTCATTTTGGTTCACAACAAGGGATTCCTTGAATGGATTTGTTCCTAAAATAGGATTCAAGGAGGATGTTTGAGATTATATGGATCTATTTGGATGTTGTTTTATTCATGAAAATGTTCTTGAGAGGTGTGAGTAAGTGGGAGGAGAGTATTCCTTTTAAAATGGAGGAGGGGTGTCACTCTTGTAATATTTTAATAAAAGTAAATCCATCAATGTTTTATTTATTTATATTGGTTAAATAATGGTGAAAAAACCTTAAATGTAATGTTAGGAAATAAACATGACCATCAAAAGTTTTTAGGACATTTGAATATGTCATTTTGGGCATTATTGTTATTATCTAGTACCATATTATTTTTAATTTAACCTAAATCATTGAAATTAATTTTAATTACTCCAATAATCCATTTGAAAAAAATATCATTTACATATGAGACCTTATAAATTATAATTATTCAAAATATGGAATTTATTTTTCAAAATACTATAAATATATGTGGAAGAAATTAATTTAAAAATATTCCACCAGTCGGGGTGACAATAGAAATTTTAAAACAAAAATGATCAAGCGTTTTGTATGTTTTTATATCCTTTTTCATTATATAATTTATTGTAATGAACTAAATTTGATATCTTGATAAAAATATTATCTAATTAAACTTTTAAACCAATTCAAAATATAATTTATCTTTATAAATAATTAGATGAAAAATCAGTTTCGAATTAAAATCCAGAATTTTTAACTATTCAATTAAAAATGATCCTCATTTAAAATTACAAAGAAACTATCCAAACATAATTTTTATGTATCCCTAAAAAATATAATTCTTATTTTGAAACATTAAATTTATAATATCTCCAAAAATTGAATCTAAAATGGGTTCTCCATTAAATGCTGATAAAACTAAAAATATTTGGTTTTCTATGTTAAATATGTTTTATTCTTATCAGAATCTTATAAAATCTATAAGAATAATGTATAAAATGTTATGTTTGATATATAAAACATATATTAATTTATAATTACTTAATAATATAAATTAATTAAATTTATTTGGATTAAAATATCTTTGTGAGCAGAAGAATTTTTTTCTATAAACAATTTCCCTTTATATTCAATTTGGTTTTTATATTCCTTACCAAATATATTCATACCAATTAATTCATATAATTTTTTTTAACATCTGATGTTTGAAAATGTTAGTTAATAATATTCATAAAAAATTAATTAATGGATATGTAATGTATTATTAAATACATATTTGATAGTAAAATATTAGTATTCAGTTACACCCCATCATTATTATTTTACAATCCATCAAGGAATGTATTTATTTCATGAAACACAAGATAACCTAGGAGTGTCATATGGAGAAAGGTAAATTTTATATTATGTTTAGTGCTTCTAAAGAAAAAATAGTGGAATAAAATGAACTATATTTTGCATTATTTGAAATAAAAAATAATAAAAAATATAAAATTAATTCAAAAGACAAATTCACAAAATATCAGGGTTTTACATTATACGCCCATTAAAAATTAATTTTTACCTTTAAATGTTTCTATAATATTGAATATTTGATTTTTTAATGTTTCATTCATAGAAACTCACATCGTAAAAATGAATACTAAAACTTCCCATAAAAAGGGTGTGTTGGAAGCATAATGGTTACCCAAAGTAACCTATAACTAGTATTCCACATAAGAGAACATAGGTTGGAAAGAGAAAACATATTGGGGGGAGATAAATCATTGTATCATGTTATGATATAGAGTTATAGGGGACAAGGTTAGGAAAAAATATAATAATCAAAATTCCATAAATCTATGATGAAATAAGGGAAAACCCGATTAATCATAAATGGTGTTACTAAGAAAAATGTTTTGTTCTCAATATCCTTTTTCATAAATATACATAATTTTCATAAATAGATATACTTTCATGATTTTTGGACAACCCTACCCTTTTTTTCATTATCCACTTCAACCCATTCTCTAAAAAGGAAAGTGTATTTTTAATTCATAATGCACTTATGATATCATGAGATCGATGATTTTCCACACCATCTATCATCAGTTATCATCAACAACAATTATTTTATAATAGGATTACCAATTTTCAAAAATAAACATGTGAAAAGATAATACTTTATTTCCAAAAACATCATTCAAGCATAAACATTTCAATGATGGTTAATCATAACCCTTACAAAATATGGAAAAAATACAAACAATATTAATAATGTCATGAAATATACTAAAAATTGTTCCACCATATATCACAATGTAAACCTTATTTTTCAAATTCCTAACGTTTTAACACACTTATCATATATTCCCTGAAAACCTGGTAATAACAATAATTACCATAGATTCTTTTGGAAAGCATGCATGCTTTCGTATTCTAAAATATATTGGATGTATTCCATAAATCCAAAAATGTGTTAATCATATTCCAAGGTAGCATGGCCCAACTGTGAACAAGTCCTTACATTCATCCAAGGTAATCAGTACCAACCAATTTACTTATTCATTAAATTGATATCCTAACATAAAAAAAATATTCCGGGTTTCCTTCTCGAAGTAAATATATATCCTTTTTAGAAAATCAATTCACCTGTCCTATGAAAATATTTAATATAAACTTGTAAAAAATAAGGGAAAAAATAAGTAAAATAAAAATTTTAAATTTAATCATTAATATAACATTTTTTTTATTTTAAAAACCAAAAAATTTACAATTCCACTTATTAGTTATGGAATTAACAAGGGAACCTCAAATAATTACACAATATCGCATTCCTTTGATATTTAATCTATAGTCTTTTTATCATAACAATTTTATCCATTACTCAAACATAATTTCTTAATACCTTTATGATCTTTCATTTTGGGTCATTTAGTATTTTGATGACCATTTATTCTACACATAAAACACTTAACCTTTGATGATGACATAGGGATGCCATAATTTGCATCAATTTTGTTAACCAGACTCTTCAATATTCTCTTATAGTAACTTGATTTGTTTTCTTTATTTTCTATAATCAAAATATCTTCTTGATCCTTTAAAACATTCACTTAGGTGATTCCTTCTATTTTTTAAATATTTGAAACCAAATCTTCTTACATCCATAGCCACTATTACTCGAACTCTAATAGAATTCCTTATTTCTAATCCTTGTTCTGTCTAAGAATTGGGTACATTACATGTTATTAATCATATACTATGATATCTGATTAGATAGGATAACAACATATTTCACTCCTTTAATCATCCCACCTTTCTTCTAATCATCAAATATTTCATCACATTCAACATTAATCCAGTGCTTTTTTGTTCCCATCATTAATTAAAACCAGAAGCATAGTGTGAGCATTACTTATAAAAGACGAAATCCCCATAGTGATGAAAATAATGACATGTTGTATTTCTAAATCCAAACACATAACTTAATATAAAACACCCTTGGGTCAAACAAGGTAGTTAATATCCATATTATATTTAAATACCTCATGATGGTTCAATACCATTATAATAATTTCCAAAGCATATCCCTTGGTCATGTCAAACTACATTTGCAGCAAAGCCCATTTCCATGTTCCACATTACCTAGGCTAAGGAGTAGAACATATTTACAATGAAATTACTCCTAGGTACATCTATTCCATATCTGCATCAACTTTTAGTATCTATAAAGGGATTAATTTCTTAGAATCCACATACTCTATCCATTACTCAGATTTTAGGACATTTTCTTAATATTTTTCCCATCCTTATACTTATCCTTATAAAAATACCTATACATATCCTTAAAAATAATCCTAGGGATCTCTCAAATATTTTATCATCATATGTTCCAATTATTATAAAAAACATCACTCTGACACCATCATTAATGACCGATTTGGATATAAATTTACATTATATCACCTTTTCAGAATATATTAAATATTATATAAACCAATCCCACAATACTGTATTATTTTAGTGAATTTGAAAGAAATGAAACCTAAACAATGGTACATATGTGAGCTACATTAGATCCTGCAATGTTCTTCTTGACTAGGACCCTTCTTAGACACATCAAACATAATATGTATCTTTATAATCCGGGTGAAAGGAAACATAAAAATTGATGAACTAAGCTTTTATGTAACAATAAATAATGGAAACATTTATACATGAATATTATAATTGGGGTATGGGAACATTATTAGAAAAAAAGAAGATCATAACTTCCATATAAAATATCAAAATCATAAATCACAGAATAATTCTTGATAGTTTATAAAGGAATGAATCATAAAGTAATGAATAACATAATCCATGAAATCATATAGTAAGAATGAAACATGGTTTAGTGGAAGAGAGATAAGCATTTAACATTATTTACATAGTAGCCATGGAATCACATCCTAGACTATATTGGTAGAATGGGTTATATTCCCATTCCATCTCGAAAGTCAAGGTTCCCTCCCATTGACATATTGGTAGAAGGATTTCACTCCTCATACCATATTGGGAGTAATGGTTCTCTCCCATGATAATCTTATTACTCAAGGATCACTCCCAAAACCATATGAGTCTATCCGATGATATATAAATCATTACCCAATGAATCGTAGGTAAATATAGGTCCAGCCCATATAATAATGAAATAATGAATATATAATCAAAAAAATCATAAAAAAACATTTCATAACCCATGAAATGAAATGAGTGTCGTAAACATGAAATCATATCTTAATCTATGTAAAGGATACAGGTTTTAGTATCAATTCATCAAAGCATAACCCATGAAATAAAGAGTGTTTCATAATAATATAACACATGAGGTAGAAACGGATTTCAAAAACATTTAACATAAAATATAAAAAAATTCAAAAAATAATATGATTGGAGAAAAATTAATATTTTCTACACAAAGGCATCAATAACACCAACAATTGTTAACATATATTGGAAATAATTTTGAATGAACCTTTTAAATTAATTATTGATTATAATATCATTTCTCTGTTATAAAAATATATTCCTGAATAAGAAAATATTTTGAAAGCATTTTAATGAATATTATATTTAAATTTTATATGGATTTATTAAAAACATTTTGAAATCCATCTTCATTTAAAAACATGTAAAGGATCTTGAAAAACATTTGAATCCATTAATCATCCAAAGGACTCATTAGAATAATATAAAAAAATAGAGATGGAAATTAAATGTATAACAAAATGTCATAAAAATTATATATTCTCGATATAATTTGTAAAAAGTTATTGTATACCCCATGAAAAATAGTTTAGGTGCATAATAATATATGGGTCTCAAAGAAGGAAAATTGAGACAAAACATTTTGTACTGATTTGGTATCTTTTGACACAGAATGAAAATTAAATAATGATCATAAAATGGATATGTAAATATCCACAAATTTTCATATAAGAGTCATTTAATATAATATTATTCACTACACACACCACAATAAATGAATAAGTGGAGAACATAACATGTTTGTCACAGAAATAAAAAGTGAGTTGATATCCCCATTTACTTGTGTCTTGAATCTCATCGTACTCATTAAAACCACATGTATAATAAATATAAATTTAATATAAATATCTTAAAATAAAATATTCTTGTATATTATTCCATATATGGTTTTATTACTACATAATAGTACACTTCTATTAACAATCAGATTTTAAGTTTTCACATCATATAATATTATCTTTATTCTTTACATGTGTCTTAATTTTTTATATCATTGGTCCTTGTAATTATTTAATTGTTAAATAATTTAAACAATGATATAAATATAATGAATATTCCATATATTTTTATTATAAAAAGTCATAGAATTTAGATGTTTGAAATGGAAGACACTATTCATTGAGATAATATGTTGTACATAGGCATGAATACCAATTTCATTTAATTGTCTAATTAGTGGAAAAAATTAAAAGGAATATATATGTGTACATAATTGAACCTATCATTATTAAATAATATTTATTACATCATATATATCTTATATATTTATTACATTCGTCCTTAATTCATTCCATGTAGTATATGAACAAATAACATTGTTTTGAGGCAGAATAGTCTACTCATCCTCAATCTAAATTATCTTTTTAACAAAAAATGGAAAATATAAAGATGTGTATTTTAAAAATAATTATAGAAGATTAATAATATAATAAATATTATATATTACTTATATAAATAAATTTTCCATCATAATTGCCACAATGATAGGCTATAAAGGGAAATTGAACAAATCATTTCTTAGCGAGGTGGTAGTTCTCACACACATAAACTATATGGTGATTACCAATTAGATGGATGGGTGCATGATTGAAGGTCCAAATCATGAAATAAAAATGTACTAGTATATTTACTGTACTGTTGTTGTTATATTATAATGGACACAGAATAATTTATGGAGTTGATAATGAATATAGATGAAAGTATTTTGATGGAGGGTGTAACCGCTTAATTGGGTAAATCCTTTTAGTTTATAGAGAAGGTGTTTAATTGATGAAATTATGTCCAAAAGTGAAATCATGATGTAATGAAGGTATTATAGGGATCTACATGGGATGAATTTTTATTGAGACACCATATCCTGATATGTGTGAGAAAGTGGGAGGAGAGGACCCATTTTATAATGGAGGGGTGGTACTCTTGTAATTTTCCAAAATAAAGGAACCCCACCAAAAATTTTCATTAAAATTGGTTAAATAATTGTTAAATATATATGAAAGGAAATATAGGGTGGAAATATAAACATAATATGGTTCTAGTAAAATTGTATATGATGTCTTGGGACTTAATGTTATGGATTATTCACTTATTATGCTAAATTTAACCTTTTTAGAAAAGGTGAGGCAAGCCTCTTTATTCAAATAAAGTCCAAAACATGGAAGATTAAGGGAATGGGGTCAGACAAGACAAACTGACCTGATTCTGAAACATAAAATTCCAAAGATATCAGTAATCAAATTCCAATGATATCAGTAATCCCAATGAGACACATTTTCCAAGGTACTGAAATAATTAACTCGATACATTCACCCACTAGAGATGGATCTAGTCACAATAGTGGGCTTCATATGTGAGTAGTCATTTCTTGGTTAGGACTTCATCATTGAGGGCAAAGAGCCTTCATTGGAAACATATTTACCTTTAATAGCATCCTGATATGAACATTTCATTGTAAGAAAAGTAATTTGCACTTTTTTGACATTAATAATAATTATAATTCAAATTATGGAATAATTTTTTTCCAAATTCCAATAACATAACTGTCATAAATTAATTAAAATGTAATCATACATTCAGGTCAACTATGCATGTCATTATAGTAAAAATGATCAAACTTTCTCTAATATTCTATATATAATTTAAATATAAAAGTAGTTATAATAAAAAAATGGATAATATAATGAAAATATTATCTAATTAAATTACGAAATCAATTTAAAATATAATATAACTTTATAGAAAAACTAGATGAAAATTAAGTTTTAAATTAAAATCCAGTATTTTTAACTATTCAATAAAAAATGAAATCTCACCGAAAATCACAAAAAAATTATACTAACATAATTTTCTAGGTATTTATCCAAATATAATGTTGATTTTTGATATATACAATATATAAAATTTCCAAAAAATAGGATTTAAAATCTCAGTTCCATTAAAAGGTTGTAAAATAAATTTTTTTTGGGGTTTATGTGTTAAATTGGTTTTATTCTGATCTTATGCTTGTATAATATATTGTATGAACGTAAAAATATTTATTTGGATATATAACACATATATAACTTAAAAAATATTTTATTATTTTAAGTAGCATATTTAATTAGGATTAAAAATCATTGACAACATAATAATAAATTTCTATAAATATACTTAGTTTATATTCAATTTGGTTATGATATTCATATCTATATAATGTTAACTAAATAATTAATTATATATTTTTTTAAAAAAAATATATGATTACATATGATATCTAATAATAGGCATATAATCTAATTTAACGTCTTTGATTCGCTATATATATATATATTAATAATACATTATTATTGTCTAACAGTTGGTTATGTATGTCAGGCAATCCATCGAGGAAATACATTATTGTATGTAACTAAAGATGAAATCAATGTTTTATGTAGATAATGCTAAAATTTAGGTTCTATATAGTTCATGTAATCCAACAATTGTGTTATAAAATAAACTATTTTTAGTTTTACAAGATATGAAAAATAATAAAAAGATTAAATTAATTTAAAAATAAAAAATCCCAAAATATCAAGTTCTTACAATAAAAGGGTAAATATTAATAATTTTCATTATAATAAACAAAATATAATTTAATTATTTGTATTTATACCACAAAAATGAAACAAAATAGAATATATAATATAAATCATTGAAATAAAATTGAGATGAGAAACCCTTACCACATGTATCATCTTACTATATACATCTTAAAACCCTATAAAAAATTAAATATGTAATTAATATATATATGTATATATATTTTTTATAAAAATATAAATACATAAAATAAAATGTTCCATTGCAATATAATTTCCAATTTCCAAATTATTAATAATTTTTCATTCAAATAGACATTCAGGAAATTTATTTCCATTTTTAACGAATGTTTCAGTTCGATAGATTCAGTAACTAAAAAATGGTCCTAGTTTAATCATATCTAGAATAATAGTCATGATATAATTTGGTTATATAATAATTTTAATAATATTAATGACCATCCAAATAAATTTTCTAGGGAAAAGATTTACATCAGTACATGGAGAAGGTAATGCATACGTACATAAAATGGATTTCAAATTTGCTGATTAATGCAATGAATATGTGGGAAATAATATTTCAGATTTTAAAAAGAATTATTATATTATAAATATGACACACACAGTGATATATATATATATATATATATATATTAAATCTGTCATTATTAAAATTTATTTAAAGAGGAATTTGAAAATTAATCCCAATGCCAAATGGATGTGGTAGTCAACATTTACACATGAGCAACATTATTGTTTCAAAACATATTATATATAAAAAAGGTAGATATTATAATATAAATCTAGATTCAAAATTATTTCTTCAATAAAATATTTCAATATTAAATTCATCACTAAATTAAACCTTGTATTCTGGTGAAGGAAAATGAATCATATCACTTTGTCAAGGGTGTAGTCTACATGTATGCATCATAGATAATTTAATTCCCAATTGAATAAAAAGGAAGGATAATATTTATTAAATTTTAATAATATAATTTAGTAATATTTATGATACACACTTTATTTATTTAATTTTTATACAGTTCTATTAAAGGAGGTGGATATAGATATAAAATTGACTCTACCCAACTAAGAGTTATACATCATCATTGAGAATGCTCAATTGTTTATACATTTTCCCATAAATTAGTGATATTATGATAAAAAATACCAATATTTCATGGGGAGGGATATTAGTTAAGAATATTTTATTGTTTTTCAGATAATATGTAGAACATGTGTGTAAAATATAGGATATTTAATGTCCTTTTATAACGAGGGAAGTGATAGTGTTTCAATTACATAATATATTTAAATTAATTTTTTTTTTCAAAAAAATGGTGTCCCAAAATTGAGTAATTTTTAATAAAAATATAGAATAATATTTAAATAACATTATCTAATCAAATTTGTATAGTTTTATATTTCAATTCAAAACCATATCTTTTAGGTTAAGACCATTATTAACTATTTTTCGTCTTCAATGGGTTATAAATATACTTTTAATTTAACATTTGGAATTAAAATAATAGAGAAATGATGATTTCCATAATAACCCATCCCCAATTGTCTATTCAATATTTTTATTATTATATATTTATTAAATAAGAGAACATTTCACATAAAATACAATGAATTTCATTTCCTGAGATGTTCATTTTTTTGAAATTTAATCAATATATAATTTAATGGGATTAAAATTTATACAATTTCACTATTAATCAAACATCATTATTAACCATAAAACACATTTAAAAACATAATTCATCCAAGAAAATATTACCTTTTAGTTTTTAATAACATTAACATTAAAATATTTACTACATTCATAAGCACATTTTTTGGGTTTTGTAAGCAGTTAAGGTAATAATAAAACTTAATATAATTTTACATAACAGAAAAAAATAATTTATTGCCTATATAATAATTAAGAAACAATAAAAAAATCTTTTAATATTTATGTGAACTTATATGGGAAAGTTAATTAATGAGAATCACATTTAATAATTTTTCATTTACTGAAATTTATATACAAGACTTTTTTGTTGAAAAATCAAACCAATATATCTAATAATTGAATATCATAAGCGGGTGTATATATTAAAATCCTCTATAGAAATGGATTCTGGTTAATGGATGATGTTAAATCATAATATAAATAATTTTCCTTGTTTATCATATTTTACCCAATACTACAATGAAAAAAATTTCCAGAGATATTATTTGTAATGACAAAAAATAAAAGTGACCTTTTAAAAAAAATTGAATCTCTTAATTTCAAATATAGAATCTTTTTTCAGGATTCCTTTATTATAGTTGGAAAAATTAATTATAACCCAAATGTGTAAAATAAATCAAAAATCTCTTTAAAGAATTTTGTTTATGAAGAATGGAATTGAAAATATATGAACCCAATATAATGTCGATTCATATGGAATTATAGAGATAATAATATATAATATTAACCTTATATTACCTTAAAAAAAATTAAAAATTTGAATGGAACTTTTATATTACATGATTTAATTAAAAGAGAAAAAATTCATAAAAAATATATATATTTTCCACAATTTATGAAAAAATAAATATTTTAATAATCATCCAAAAAATCACCCTAAGATAATATTTAAATGATTATTTAAAAAATTTAGTTTATTCTATTAAAATGGTTAAATATAATTTATAATTTATTGTTACTTATTTTTTTTGTAAAATCTATATTTATAGAAATCATATTATTAAATCATAATATTTTAGTAATAATAAATGAGTTCATATTTTTAGAAAAAATTCAATATATTTTAAATATAAAACCCCATTATACATATTGAACACAATGTTGGTAGAATAATTCATAAAATCTAATTTTACTACTCTGTTATGATATTAAAATTTAATTAATATTCTTTTTATTGTATTTCATAGTTCACGTAAATCATGATGTTGTGTATTACGAATGTTTTCAATCATAGTATGCTTTGAAACAAAATTTTTGGGTTTTTTCACAATAACAATTATTTTCCCCTATAAAATGAAGATATATCATTCCCTCCGATATGTATTCGTCTATTTCCACAATAATTATATCCATCTTCATATCCAAATCATTATATTGTGTGGAATATGTTACTTTTAATTTAGGAGAATACCATGATTTATAGGGTATATAAAATACATTCTAATATATTATTCAATATTATTAACAATATAAAACATCTTCGCTATGAACTTGTAAAACAATTATACAAATTTTAGAATATATAAACACATTTATGGATTTTCAAATAAATATAATATAAATAATTCATGGAGTATTAGTTTATTAATATATAAATGAAATAAAATATTGATATCTGTTTCACCATTAATTCATCATAGGTTAATAAATATCTAAATGAATGATCCCAAATAGATGTGATTTATATGTACCCACTCTTCTATGTGAATAATTCACAATCCTTGATTAATAGTATATTTATTATATAAAATACCATTATCTCTTCTAAAACAAAACACTAATAATCACTTTTCAATGTATAATATTTTTCATATTCACTTGAGTAATGTAATAACGTATTTAATACAAAACTGATTTTTACTATTTTTGCTAATGTAACATACATTATTTGTTTCACCAACATGAAAAAAGAAAACTAACATTTTTTGTAAATTAATAAAATCACATAAATATTTATAACAATTAACATAAAATTTATTGCTATGAATATTAATATAATTTCACTCATCCCAATATTGAGACAATTTTTCAAAAAAATTCAATTTGTTAAAAAATACTTTTTCTCAGAATTATATATTTTATTCACCAATTAATGATGAAAAAATATTTTATTTTTTAGAGACAACCATTTATCAATGAAAAAACACTTCATTTCCCTTCACAACATAAATTATATGTTTATATCTACAATATTTTTAGTATAATTTCCACTATCCAATATCAATGGATGTTTCATTTGTTATTATTTTATATCCACATTAAAAAAATTATTATCCTTTTAATTATATATTTCCAAATGTGGATTTTTATTATTGAAATTCATACTCATATAGGATGGTAAAATGGTGACATAATCGTCCCTATTATAACTTGATTCTTCAAATCATCAGCTACCATAATCCACATGTTGTAAAAATTTTATAAAAATCAGTATATGTTATTTATATTTCATTTATAATTGTTTTTTTTTGAGTTGGTTAAATCCTCCATAGTCGTTTTTATAAAACCTTATTGACTCATAACGATATGGATAATTTCAACTATATCATCGATATAAGTTTCTAAATACTAAAATATTATTTGAGTAACCATAATAAGAATACCTTACTTTTTATAATGATAACGTATTTAATTATGTTCATATTATTCATGTACTATATTACCATAGACCACATAAACTTTTTAGAACAATATTATGGATTTAATTGAATGATTTTATGGAACTGTTTAATTAATACTATCTTTAATAGCCTATTTCATACTCAACATAAATATAACACAACACCCAACTAGAAAGCCCAAAATGAATTAAAAATTATTTTATAATATTATAATTATTTTATAAAAGTATAAACATTATTTAATTAAATTATATTTTATTTTTCCATATGATTATTATTACAAAATTTATTCCTTTTGAAGATGCTTTTATAAAAGGGAATATTGTATTATACCTAAAAAACAGATCTAATTATAGTTAACTTTTTTACAATATAATTTAATCATTAAATAAATAAACTAGGATATAAATATTCATAAATTTAGAATTATATTTGAAATAATATAAAATATAGTTGTAATCGAAAAAGGAAAAACTTTTATTAGAAATAATTTTTTTACTATATTTTACATTCATTTAGATTGTATATTTTGATTAGAAAAACATAAATTTGAGAAAATAAACATCATTTTCCATTTAAAAATTATAATATTATCTTAATATGAAATTTTTTAGTAATTTAGGAAGATATTGATTTTTTACAATAGTATAAAATTGTTTTTTCAATAATAATGTATATTTTACTAATTTATTAGTATATATTTTTTAATTTGAAATTTATAAAACCATTTTATAAGACTGAATAATATTTTATATGTCAATTTATAAATATAAAAATATTGATTTAAATTATAATACACTTAATTTATGTTTTTTATATCTAGTTTATGTATTTTAAAATTTATATATGATAAATTAATTTTCAAAAATTTAATTTCATAAATTTTAAAACTATAATGAAATATTTTTTAAAAAATAGGAGTTTTTGCTCAGAAATTATATATCATGTTTCATTTTTTTATAAAGGATACGTTAATAGAGATTAAGATGTGTTACTATGAGGAATACTATAATGGTAAAATTAAATTATAAAAATGTAAAAGAATCCAAACATATTTAAAACTAGTGTTGGAGTGTTAGGTTGAAATATTTTTTTAACTACATGTGATTATATATTTTATTTTTCAATTTATCATAAAATTTTTATTATTGTAATATCCAATATTGAAAAAGCTTGGGTATTTACAAAAATGACATTCATTTTCACTTATAAAAATGCATCTCTTTTCCTTACTTCCAATAACATCAAAACCCCCTTAAATAAACTTAGAACCAACTAAATAAGCTTCTATAAAAATTATCGTATTGTGGTTCCTTTATTCCTAACATATTATTCCTTAAAAAAATAATCACTATCCAAAAGGATATAATCCAGGAAGTGATGTATTTGTTCACATCCTCTATTGATTTATTTCATTATCTTTATATATATTTCATCTTCATCAAATATGTATTCACTATCATAGAATGTGAACATGAATAATTATTACACTGGTATGCTGCTAAGATTATGCTAAAAGCCTTAAGCATACCAACATGTCAAACTATAAAAAATAAAAACATGAATCGTTCGTTGGGCGGACTACTACCCTAATAATAGAACAAGATTTGTTTTCATTAACTATATTAAAACATTCCTAAAAATGTAATTAAATTTATAATTATCATAATTATTTAATATTTTAGATTCTATATTGATTAACCATAAACCTCATATTACCTATTATATGGATCATTAAATAGTCTCCCAAGATTACATGAGGGATAATTTCTCCTTTGGATGATCAAAATTTATATTCCTTTTAAAATCCACATAACATCAAAGGTTATGAGAATTGTTTTAAAATAAAAAACTACTATTTTTATTAAACAATCAAGTCTCTCATATATATAATTATATAATACCATTATAAATATTAATAGTAAAATGTTATTCATCCTAAATAAGATACCAAAAGGGAAAAAATTATTCATAATATGAAACAATATTTTATCCCCCACTTCATCTCCTGATTCTATATAAATATGACATATCATAACAATAATAACTAAATAATATCATTATGTATGAAATCCATTTTTTATAAATCATAATTAATGATTTATAATATAAAGGTTCATGTTAGATAATCATAGATTATTTTGAGGCCTTGTGTCCATATGAGTATAGGTACATATCTTAAGAACCTAAGATGTGGTAAAATTGAATTATTAAAAACAAAATAACATTCCCTTAAAAATATCATTGGTCTTCAAAAATTGCATTGAATATCTTGGGGTCATATAAGAAAACATTGTGAGGTATAAACCCCAGTAATTGTATAATCAATTCATAGAATAATGTAATATAGTGTATGTGAATCTTGAGTCATAAAATATTTACATAACATGGGTGAAAATCCTAAACCTAAACATTATTCCAATATATAATATGATATAATTAGGAAACATTGTAATTTTAAATGAACTAAAAAAATGACATCAGAAAAATAAGTAATTGAATACTTATAAGACATCATAAAAATATGTACTTTTGACAACCTCCCATGAAATAAAAAATTTATATCATTGAATAACTTCATTACCTAGTGCATTATAGGGATATATAATTATAGTCCAACCTATCACATTCATATCTTTTATATTCATAAGTGTCCTAACATAATTAAGTCCATCATCAAATATAATCTAATGATTATGTAGTATGGGTTACATGGATAGAATTTTATATTGAATAATTTAATTGTAAATATCAGTGAATAACCTAGATGTAAATGTGTTTGGATTTTCAATAAATGTGTTTTTTCTATGTAAAATTAAAAGATAATTTATATAACTTAATTTGGATACATAAATATTTAATGAAGGTTTTACTAATATTTAAAATGATTTATAATAACCTATAAATCATATGGTTAGTAAGTCAGAGTTTTAGAAATATATACCATCATGTTGACATAGAAAAAAATCATAATATATAGATGGTACTTGAATATTTTGGGGAAGGAGAGAATCCCTTACCTTGAGAGGGATCTTCTAAAAGCATAGGAATAGGTTACTTGGATAACAATTAACAATTGGGAGGATTCTATAGTGAGAAAAAAGATTAGCATCATTCCCTATAAATTTTGAGTGAATAATAATGATTGTTTTTGTTGGTTTTTATGAAAAAAGTGAGTGGAATTATTTATTAATTTTATTATATTTGATTAATACTAGACATGCTATAATTTTCAAACCTACAATAATTCCCATTTTTTTAAATGGTTTCTATAATACAGTGTTGGTTTTTAATATTTTATTTGTTTATGAATAGAAAATGATATTATAACACCCTTTTTATCTTCAAGTGATTCATTTTATAAGAAGAATTTATTTCAAATCCATAAATTTTAATATAGGTTTATGAGGATTCACTAATGTTTGAAAAAATTAATAAAATAACATCAAAAAAAAATTATTTTAAATGGAAATACTTTTAGTTGTTTTTTATTGTTTATATATTATTTATTGCATCATGTTCTATATCTTAGGATGTCATAATTTTGACCATATAATAATAATCTACTTAATTTTTTAAGAACAATTTATATATCTTAGAAAATTATGAAATAGTGACCATTATGTTATTAAAACATGCTTATTTAGAATGCCCTATTATAGAAAGAAATATTACAATAAATGTAACTAAAAAAATGATCAAAAATATGTTAAAATCCCAATGGGAAAATCTATTATGAATATAAATGAAATAGATATGTGAAGGCTGTATATCCAAAAAATGAAGTATAATAATAAATAAGAGGAAAAAATTGAAAATACATGAAGGAGATTAAGAATACCTTGAGTGTTTATAAGGATCTTTCCAGAGAATTTAAATCATCTTAGGATGAAAAAATTTAAAAATAAAACATGTTGTTTATAAAAATTTCCATCGAGGTAATCTTATTATCTCTTGAAAATAATTTTTACTATTATAAGGATGAATCTAAATCTATCACATTAGAAAATTTGAAAAATGAGGAAATATTTGAATACTAAAATATTCATGAAGATAGCTACAATGAAGTGAAAGATAAATATAAATCTATATAGATACATTAGGCTCATTCATCCAATTTTAGCTCTAAAAACACTATTGAAAAAGAGAATAATTCTCAACTTCTCAATGAAAATATTGAACAAAAACATTATAATGATAAATTAAATATGGATTAAAAAAAGTTACATATTTTAAAAATATGTTAAATCATATACATGGAAATCATGCTACTAATAAATATAAAACTAGAATTGGTTCTCAGCCTGGGCAAAAAAATTATGTTAAAAAAATTATATCTAAATTTGGAAAGTTTTTAGTTATACCTAGGTATATTTTTTTCTAAATGGTCTACTATAAAAAAAAATTTGGCAGTGTCTTATTTTTATAGAACTAATAAAATTATTTTTTTTAACAATTATTAACTATTTATAAGAAAAACGTTATTCAAATGTGTGTTCCTAAATCCTTAAATACTAATATTACTAGACCCATGGAAATATGGGTACCAAAGTCTTTTCTCTTTCAATTTTTTTTAATGGAAATAAGATTGATGTGTCTCTGTATGAACATAAGGTACAAGATAGTGGGTGTTTTGGACACCTGATAGAGGACTACTCCAGCTTCAAGAACCTCATAAAATTTAACGGTTGACATATTGCCTCTGGTGACTATTAAAAATGAAAAATTATTGACCCCGTACAAATGAGTAAGATTAATTTATTTTTAATATCTAAAATTATTTTTCTTCAACTTATACAGAATTGTTTTCTTGAAATTTCATAGTGATGTAATGATGATATTCATAAAAATTATTAAAATAATTCTTGTAATGTTTTCAATTAAAATAATAGGGTTTTTATTTATTCATTTCAAAGAGAATATGTATGCACTTAATCCGAGTTCCTTAGTAAAATAAACCATTTTTACATAATTTTATTTCATATAGAATCTTGGATATGGCATAATATACAATCTTGTTGTAACATTAACTCTATAAGAAAACTAACTAGTAAAGGATTAATCAAGGATCTTCCTGAACTAGAGTTTCAAAATGAAAAAGTCTATAATCCTTGTCAAAAGGAAGAGAATAACAAGAAATTTTCCAATCAAATGAAATATGTTTCAACCTATCAACCTATTTAGTGCTTTGTATGGATTTTATTGGACCATCTAGAGTTTCATGATTAAAATTATGTACTAGTTTTATTATCTACTAGTTGAATTTTTTAGGTATACATGGACCTTCTTTTTATCTCAAAAAATAGGATACGTGTAATGCCCCAACCCTAGTTACCGAGAGTCAGTGCATTATTACATAATATTGGAATGATCACAAAAGATCATGTCTAGAAAGACTGATTTGTTTAGTAGCCTTAGAATCACTAAATACATTCTTCAGTCTTACATTATATTATAAAATGAAAACTACAATAACATAGTCTCCATAGTCCACACTCATATCCCCTCATACTATCCCTGCATGTCATTCATAAATTACTTCTTCACAACCTGGGAAAAATAAAACATTGAAAGGGGTGAGCTCAAATTCCAAGTAAGGGTAACAATATAGAAGAAACATTCATAAATAAGCATAAACACTTAAGTCAATGTATAACTAAAGAAAAAGTCTTTTAAACATGAACTTTAGCATAATATGGAAGAAATAAAATGAAATAATTCCATTTACTTATTAACATGGATATTATTCTAATCGAATAATCACATTCCATATCAATGACCACATTCATAATGATAAAATGCATAATACCAGAATGTCATAACGACGTAACCAAGGCATCGTGCCATGACTACAAATAATATATTGTCAAGGCCTCGTGCAAAGACACTAGTTTGTCTCATGAGACCTACCGATGCATCGAGGAGCTATAGCGGGCTCTACCCGTCACTTATTAATTCCAATGCATTCCTCATATGAAAATGTTTAAACATAACATTAAAACTCGTATTAAAAATAGCATATCAAATGTCAATACTTTCTCTATAAACCATGAATGTTATAAAAATAACACATCCATAGTCAATAATATCACACAAACTTCAATATAATATCTAAGTTTTGTATCATAATAAATCAATTTAAAATAAACTTAAAATCCATCAAAAGGATTTTATCATAGATGAAAATCAAAAATATTTAAGAGAAATATCTCTTATTTTCAAATCATTTAAAAGTCATAGAATTCTAAAGAAAACCATTAACTTGAAAATATTTATATAATCTTGTAAGTGAAGCTTCAATGGTGTAATAACGACTGAGAATAACCGCACCTTCCGTATAAGTTAAAAAACATTCTTACCTCATATCTTTCGAAAAGGTTAAAAGGACCTTGTTTGGAAAATGACAGACAGATTCCATTATAACATCTTATAAAAATTCAACAAGGGAATAAGTGAATTTAACCCATAGTCTATAAAATAGTAAGAATGATTTGAAATAAATTTTTAAGAAGCATGAATGTGGATGAAAAAGAGGTCATAGTAGATAATTACGTATAAACAACCTCAGATAATGAAGAGATTGTGAAATAAACCCTTACCTTGAACTCTTCCTTGATAGATTGTAAGTTAACCTCCGGTATAATAGATAAATCATTGTTGATAAATTATACAAGAATCATATACATATATATGAAATCATATATGATCTTTTAATATTTATTTGTTAATAATATTTTATTATTATTGCCGTTTCGGCTGTTAACTAACTCGTTTTCCTTTATATGCTTCGTTACATATGTTGTGTTTTTTAGGGATAGTTTGAATCTTATTCATATTCAGAATGATATGAAGCCCTTAATGATTACTTTTTATCATCAAACGAGAATTAGTCTTGCACGGATATGATGTGGAATGAATCTCATCACGTTCGTGGAGACGGTAGTCCGTACGTACGCATGAGAGACAATATCATTCTTCTGATATTTAAATAATATATAATTGGATAGGATATCATATATAAAGAATCCTTATCATGTTATATTTATTATTTACATTAATTACACATCATTATTATACCCATCCAAATAATAATTTTTTGAATAACAATTACACCATGACGTGGAGACGGTTAGTCGTACGTACGCACGTATAGTGACATGTCATTCAAGATATGTATGGAATAATGAATTTGGTTTTACCATTTTTATAATAAAATCACAGTATATATAATATACTGGAGTTATTATTTTAAAATGGAAATAACAAAGAATGAAGAAGTTGAAGAAAAAGGAACTTGAAAGAGGGTGATGAAATCATTAACACTTGTTCTGGTTGTTCCTTTTGATTTGATCACAAGGGCTCTTTAGGTTGGATGTCTGATCAAACTAAGGCCTCTAGTTTTATGTGAGGGAAGTTGAGAGAATATCTGGTGAGGTTTTGGCCGAACTAAAAGGCTTTGAAGGTGTGAAAAATTTGTTAGAAGAGTTGTCCTTTTATAAAGGGGAGGAGGTCCTCTTTAGAAAAAACATAAATTATTTTTTTATCATAAATTCATATTTGGTTTATAGTGGCCCCAATGTAGATGATTCAAATTCTAAGGAGGGTATGGGTCTATTTCATTTCAACCAATAGATTTTAGACTAGTGTGGTTCATTATATTAATCTTATCATTTAGTTTTAACTCTTAGTTAATTAGTTTGACATTTTCCATGTCACATTGTATTTTTATATAATATAGTTAATAAACATACTACATACATCAGAGAGACCACCAAGTGGTCCATTAATGATACACCTATCATGATATAAGTCCATTAGTAGAACCTTAGACTTTTAGGAAGAGAATATCAATTAATAAATAATATTTGTTTTAAAAACTCATTTATGTCAATTATGACACTATTTAATAATGGATTTTCTTAAAGTCTTAATAACATTATTATTTCTAGAAAAAATAATTTAATCAATCCTAACATGTCATATTAACCAATAAAATTCGGTCAATTCATTAAAAGTCTCAAATTATATTTATTTGGGTATTTATAATATCAATTATTTTAATATTTCACTAATAAGGTTATTACTACATCATCATTGTGTCATAAATAAATTAAATTATTTAATGTCTAAAAATTATAAATAAAATAAAATTATTTTTTAAATCTTTTTATCTTTTTAATTAATATTTATAATCGAATTTATTTCATTAATAATCCTATATTAAAAATGTTTTAGTTATTAAACGTTGATTTAATCTTTTTTAACTCTTCATTGAATAAACTAATAATAAATGTCCTAATATAATCCAAGTGGACCAAAGAGGCACTTATTTTAGTACTAAGGTTGTTTTTAGTCGAGTTATACATATCCAATTGAATTAGGACATTTTTTAGGTTAATAATAATATCATTTTTACCCTTAATTACCCTATTTAAATTTTACCGTGGTAAATAAAAGTAAAACGTTACTATACACCAAAAATTATTTTTTTCTTATTGAACCACATTTTAATCCTTGATATTAACCGTGTGTCTCATATTTTTGAAATTCCACTCACAGAAGTGGTAAAATTAAGTTTTATGAGAATTTGAAAATTCTTTTAGGAGGTGGGTAAAAGACGGTGAAAAGTTCAATAAACGTTTTATATATCTAAAATTATTATAAACTGACTCCAATGAATTACATTGAAAATATATAGGTATTATGTATATATTTTTACAAAAAATAAATATAAAAAAAATAAAATATTATCTAAAAAAAATTCGGTTTAAAACTATAACTAAGTGTTTTTCACTATTTATAAAAAATTAAAAGTTATCAGAAAAATACCAAAAATTTACCCCAAGATAATTTTGATATTCTGAATTCAATAATGAAGTATATTTTACCAAATTCAAAACATAGAAGTTGAATTTATTAATTTAAAATTAATTTCCACTGTCAAAACCAAAAGGCGTATTTTTAAGAAATCATAACTACCAAAATATTGACACTTGTTTATGTCCAATAACAAATTGAAATTACTTAAAATGACCATAATTGGAGAAAATGGTAAGAATATAATCTATTTATACTTCAAAACCATTAAAATTTATAAATTAACAATATAAATTATTTTGATTTATAAAGTTGTTTTCAGTTAAAATATAGTATTTTTCACTATTCACTTATATATGAATGTTATAAGAAACACAGAAAAACATTATTGAAACTAAATTATTATATCTCGATTATAAAGGAGAGATTTTTTTGTCATATTTAATATATAAAAGTTTCAAAATTTTATTTAAGAAGGCTTCTCCATTAAAAGGTGGTAAATTTGAATTTTATGAAAAATACTTCTTTTATCTGAAAAAATGTATATTTCCATACATTATTTCTAAGAAACTCGTAATTTGGATTCTAAAATTATAAGTATTATATAAAGATCAAAATTCAGTTAATACTATTCATCACTTCTTTTGAACGGATTGTTTGGTAACTCATGGTGCGCTAGAACTCGGTGTTGTGTGTAGTGCAAGTTATTGAATTACTTTGAAGAAATTATGTACTATGAAATCTTGGGGTGTTACATTCTTTCCTACTTCAATAAATTGCATCCTCAAAATTTGAAATTAATTTTCTAAAATATAAGGTTTAAAAAAGAATATACATTTGGAAAAACCGACATCAGAAATTAGGTTAGTAAAATTTAGTCTTAATAAGAGGAAAAGGGAAATGAAAGGGTCACCACAAAATTATGATCTCTATTAGGAGAACACTGGTGGAAATTAAAGACATATAAATGGAGTGAAAAAGTAAATATTTCTAGGTAGTGATTGAGGTCATCAATCACAAACAAGTGTAAAATTGGGGGCTTTAAATTCATCAATCTAGGATGATTTAAAATACCATCGGTTCAACAAAACATATGGAATTAGGATAACACATTTTTTGTTTTATGATCCCTTCACTAAAGTATAATAATTAATTTATTCATAGAATAAGAGAAGAAGAAAAATATATACTTGACATGTAGAGTCCCATCCTTTAACTAATTTATACCACAGACTCGTATTTAACTCTAAAAGATAATAGAACCTAAAAATAATATTCTATTTATCCTATTTGTATAGGGTTAAGAAATGAATTTATAATTCATCTACTCGAGTTTTTTAAAAAAAAGACTACATTATTCAATCCAGGACATCACGTGGGCTAGTGGTATGTGAGACACCATTGTCGTCATTCAGTCGTAGGTTCAAGTCTCGCGTCCTTGCCAGACGTGAGGGGATTCCGCCCGACCTCTAGGTTGTCCTTTTATGGAAATCCAAAAATATTATCAAAATAGAATTATCCAAAATACTTATATACAATCTCACAGTCCAAAATTTATAATGAAGGTAAACACAATGAAGATATTTTTTTCCACGTAATAATAAGTTAAAACCTTCATATTTTATTATTTTGAAACACTACAACATCCTGAATTACCATAAAACCTTATTGATTACATTCATGATCCCTTTTCCTTATAGAATATTGGATATAATCTTTCTATAAAAAAAATGTTGTAATCTTCACCAATGATGGAATATAAAAATAATTAATCAGTTTCAAGATAATCGATAATATCCAACATAATTTATCCAAATCAATCATGTATTTTTCCAAAATCACTACCTCGGTATCAGAACCATACTATGGATTATCTTTCTCATAACCAAATATTTTCCAAAAATATAACCTTCTATTGAGTCACTTTTTATGGTTCCACACAATCTCAAGTCCTTAATGAAATAGTACTGCAGTACAATCCTTATACACTCCATAATTATTATAACTAGTACATTTTTGATACAACACTCAAATGACATAATTATCTAAAAACAATATAATAACTCTAATCATACATCCTCATCTGTGGTAGTATCATAACTTGATTATTATCCAATAGCATCATTTCGGGAATACTCTGATGATTTATACATCAGTTCACATAGTGTCCCAACTCCTTGCAGATGAAGCATTGTTCATTTGAAACCTTTTTCATACTCCTGCGGTCATGTACCTGGTGTCCCTTTTCTCCACACTTATAAAAAACTCCCATTCCCTTCAGGAAGGTTCTAGGGGGTTTCATCCCACAGTTTTCACATATGGGAATATTATTTTTTTCCATCATTAATTTATCAATATTTCTCTCTTCCATCATTTTCTTCTCTTGGTTACCTTCAAAGCCATATGACCCGAAGAATTCATTACTTATCTTATTATAACATGATACTATTTCTTCATTTGTTAAGAATACATGGGAGACCGTTTAGCTTCTAAATTTTAGCTTAATACTGTGAAATATATGATCCTTCTCACTCTATGGATCATACTTATTGTTGGAGTTCACATTCCTTCTACTGGGTGCCATTTCTGTATAATAGAATAAACAGGGTCAGTTTATAAATTGGAATGAATAATTACTGACATGTAAAATACATAACGTAAATTGAATGGTTTATGGATATAATCTGTAATCATAAATATGTTTTCATAGAGAAATTATATACTCATTAACCCTTCATAATAATTTTTAATGAAAATAAGAATTTTTTTAAAGATATATCCCGGGAGTGTCATAACCAAGCGTGCAGTAAGGCCGATTGTCATGCACCAGTTCTCTTTTGAGTCTAGCTCAATGCGATGTTTTTAGGTTTTACCCCTAGGTACATCTGTGTCAGATCCGGCTCTATCTGCTCGTATCTAGATAGGGATGTATTGCACAGAAAACAAACAGAATCTCTACAATACCAAAATTCTAGGAAGTTATTCTATATTAATCCTCTAAGTCCATCTTAGGTCTATGTGCTCTAATCATAGTTTATCTAAATCTAGATCCCACGGTTTGTACTAAACGTCCTCTGACACCAACTGTATATCACTGACCCCTGTTACCCATAGTTGGTGCATTATTACATAATATTGTAATGATAACAAAATATCAAGTCTCAAAATACGAATTAGTTTAGTAGCCTTGGAATCACTAGATACAATCAACAGTCTTACATAACATCATAAAATGAAAACTACAACAACATAGTCTCTATAGTTCACACTCATATCCCCTCATACTATCCCTATAGGTCATTCATAAATTACTTCTTCAAATCCTGGGAAAAATAAAACATAGAAAGGTGTGAGCGCAATGGCCCAATAAGGATAACAATATAGAGGTAACTTTCATAAATAAGCATAAACATTTAAGGCAATGTATAACTAAAGAAAAAGACTTTCAAACTTGAACTTCAACATAATAAGGCAGAAATAAAATGAAATAACTCCATTTACTTATTTACCTGGATATTCAACTAATCGAATAATAACATGAAATATCAATAACCACTTTCATAATGATGTAATGAATAATGCCATACTATTATAACCATGTAGCCAAGGCCTCGTGCCACGACTACAAATATGATATTGTCAAGGCCTTGTGCCAAGAGACTAGTTTGTCTCATGAGACCTACCAATGCATCAAAGAGCTATAGTGGGATCCACCCTTCACTTATTAAGTCCAATGCATTCCTCATATGAATAGGTTTAAACAAAACATAAACATTCGTATTAAAAATAGAATACGAAATTTCAATACATTCTCCATAAACCACGAATGGTATTGAAATAACACATCCACAGAAAATGATATCACAACACCTTCAATACGATATCGAAGTTTTGTACCATAATAAATCAACATAAAATTAACTAAAAATCCATCAAAGGATGTTGAAATAGATGAATATCAATTTTTGTTTGAGAAATATATCTTTTTTTTAAATCATTTATAAGTCACATAATTATAAAAAAACCTTTATTTTGAAAATATTTTTATAAGCTTGTGAGGGAGTCTGCAACGGTGTATTAATGTAGGAGAATACCTAATCATACCGTATATGTTACAAAACATTCTTACCTTAATTCTGTCTAAAAGGTTAAAAAATACCTTGTTTTGAAAACGACGGAAAGAGTTTTTTATAAACATATTATAAAATGTCAAAAAGGGTATAAATGACTTTAACCCATAGTCTGTAAAATAGTAAGAATGATTTGAAATACAATTTTAAGAAACATGGATGTGGATGATGAAGAGGTCACAGTAGATAATTATGTATAAACAACCTCAGATAATGAAGAGATTGTGAAATAAACCTCTACCTTGTACTTTTCCTTGATAAAGTGTAGGTTAAACTCTTCTTTAATAGTTAAATAATTTTTATTAAATTATAAAATAATCATATACATATACATGATATCATACATTATCTTTTAATATTTCTTTGTTAATAATATTTTAGTATTATTGTCGTTTTGGGTGTTAACTGATTCATTTTCCTTTATAAGATTCGTTACGTAAGACATGTTTGTTATGGATAGGTTTTATCTTATTCATATCCAGAATGATTTCAGGTCCTTAAAATTTACTTTTAATCATCAAAAAAGAATTATTCTTGCATGGATATGATGTGGAGTGAATCTCATCGTGTTCATGGAGATGGTAGTCCGTACATACGTACGAGCGACAATATAATTCATTTGATATTAAAATAATATATAATTGTCAGGTATATCATATATACAGAATAATTATAATGTTATAGTTATTTTTTACATGAATTACACATCATTATTATACCCATCCAGATATTAATGTATCGAATAACAATTACACCACGACGTGGAGACTGTAAGTCGTACGTACGCATGTATGGTGACATGTCATTAAAGGGATTGATAGAATAATGAATTTGGTTGTACCATATTTATAATAACATCACAGTATATAGAAGATACTGGAGTTTTTATTTTATAATGGAAATAACAAAGAATGAAGAAGTTGATGAAGAATGGAACTTGAAAGAGAGTGGTGAAATCATTACCTCTTCTTTGGGTTCTTCCTTTTGATTTGATCAAAAGGGATTCTTAGGTTGGCTTTCTGATCAATCTAAGGCCTATAGGTTGATGTAAGGGTAGTTGAGAGAATATTTGGGTAGGTTTTGGCAAAAAAAAGGTTTTGAAGGTGTCAGGAATTGGTTAGAAGATGTGTCCTTTTATAAGGGGGAGGAGGGGATCTTTAGGAAAAACTTAAATTATTATTTTATAATAAATTCATATTCGGTTACTAATAGCTCCAAAGTAGATTATTAATATTCTATGGTGGGTATGGGTCGAAATCCTTTCAACCAATAGATTTTAGACAGGTTTGGGTCATTATATTAACCTTATCTTTTAGTTTTAACTCTCAGTTAATTAGTTTGACATTTACCATGAAACTTTTGTATTTTTATATTATACAGTAATAAACATACTATATACATCCAAGAGACCCCCAAGTGGTCCATTAATGATACACCTATCATGATATAATTCTTTTGGCAGAACCATAGATTTTTACAAATAGAATATCAATTAATAATATAATATTTGTTTTAAAAACTTCTTAATAATTGATTTTTGATAAAGTCTTAATAACATTATTTATTTGAAAAAAATTCATTTAATCAATATTTAATGTCATATAAACTAATTAAATTTTTGGAATTCATTAAAAGTATCAAATTATATTTATTCGGGTATTTATAATATCAATTATTTTAATATTTCACTAATATGGTAATTATTGCATCATCATTGTGTCATAAATAAATTAAATAATTTAATTTCTAAAAATTATAAATAAAATACTATTATTTAGGAGATATTATCATATTTCTAATGAATTTTTATAATCGAATTTATCTTAAGTATAGCCTTATATTAAAAATATTTTAGTTACTAAACTTTGATTTAACCTCCTTTAACTCTACTTTGAATTAAATTATAATAAATGTCCTAATCTAATACAAGTGGTTCAAAGAAGTTCATATTTTATTAATATGTTTGTTTTTGGTCGATTTATACATAGCCAATTGAATTAGGACATGTTTTAGCTTAATAATAATATCATTTTTACCCTTAATTACCATATTTACTTTTTAACGTGGTAAATAAAAGTAAAAAGTTACTATTCAGAAAAAATTAATTTTATCTTATTGAACCAAATTTTACCCCTAGATATTAATTGTGTCTCTTGGATTTTAAAAATTCTACTCACAGAAGCGATAAAATTATGTTTAATGTGAATTTGCAAAATCTTCTAGGAGGTGGGTAGAATACAGTGAAAAGTTCAATAAACTTTTTATATATCTAAAATTATTATAAAATGAATCTAATGAATTACATTGAACTTATATAGTTATATATATCTATTTTTACATAAAATAAATTTATATAAAATAAATAATTATTTAAATAAAAATTGGATTTTAAACTATAAATCAGTGGTTTTCACTATTCATCAAAAATTAAATGTTTTCAGAAAAATACCAAAATTTTATCCTATACTAATTTTGATATTTTGAATTCAATAATTAAGTATATTTTACCAAATTAAAAACATTGTAGTTTCATTTATTAATTTAAAATTAATTCCCGCTGTCAAAACCAAAAGGAGTATTTTTAAGAAATAATAACTTCCAAAAGTTTGACGCTTGTTTATGTCCAATTTCAAAGTGAAATTACATACAATGACCATAATTGGATTAAATAGTAAATATATAATATATTTATACTTCTAAACCATTAAAATGTATAATTTAACAATATAAATTATTCTGATTAAAATGTTGTTTTCTGTTAAAATATAGTATTTTTGACTATTCACCGAAATATAAAAGTTATCAGAAAAACACCCAAACATTATTGAAGCTAAATGATTATTTCCCGATTGTCAATAATAAGTTTATTGTGTCAAATTGAATATATAAAAGTTTCAAATATTGGATTTAAAGAGGTTTCACCATTAAAAGGCTGTAAAATTGCATTTTTTGGAAAATAGTTCTTTTATCTGAAAAAATATATGTGTTCTTACATTATTTATAAAAAACTCATAATATGTATTCTTAAATTATAAGGATTATATAAATTTTAAAATTCAGTTAATACTATTAATCACTGCTTTTTAACGGCTCGTTTGGTATGTCATGGTGCGCTAGAACATTGTGTTGCGTGTAGTGCATGTTATTGAATTACTTTGAAGAAATAATGTAATATGAAATCATGGGGTGTTACATTCTTCCCTCCTTAAATAAATTGAGTCCTCTCAATTTGAAATTATTTTTTGAAAATAAAAGGTTGAAAATTGAAAATACCATTGGGAAAACACAGATCAGAAATTAGGTTAATAAATTTTAGTCATAATAAGTGGAAATGAAAAATGAAAGGGTCACCACCAAATTATTATCTGGATTAGGAGAACATTGGTGGAAATTGAAGACATATAATTGGAGGAAAAATGTAAATATTTATATTTAGTGATTGAGGTCATCAATCACAAACATGTGTAAAATTGTGGGCCTGAAATTCATCAATCTATGATTATTTGAAATACCATCGGTTCAACAAAACAAATTGTATTAGGATAACACATTTTTTGTTTTAAGATCCCTTCACTAAAGTATAAGAATTAATATATTCATAGAATAAGAGAAGAAGAAAAATATATACTTGAAAAGTAGAGTCCCATCCTTTAACTAATTTCTACCACAAACTCATCTTTCATTCTAAAATATAATAGAACATAAAAATAATATTCTATTTATACTATTCGTATAGGGTTAAAAAATGTATTTAAAATTTATCTACTAGAGTTTTTTTAAAAAGACTACATTATTCAATCCAGGACATGATGTGGGCTAGTGGTAGGTGATACACCCTTGTCACCCTTCGGTTGTGGGTTCAAGTATCACTGCCTTGCTGGACGCGAGGGGTTGTCGCCCGGCCGTTGGGTTGTCCTTTTATGGAAAACCAAGAATAATCTCATAATAGAATTTTCCAAAATACTTGTGTCCAAACTCACAGTCCAAAATTTATTAGTAAGGTTAACACAAGTAAGATCCTTTTTTCCACGAAATAACATGTGAACACCTTCATCATATATTATTTTAAAACACTTAGACATCCTGAATTACCATAAAACCTTATTGATTAAATTCATGATCTCATATTCCTTATAGAATAATGGATATAATCCTATTTGAAAATGTTGTAAACTCCAAAAATTATGGAAAATACAAATAAGTAATCATTTTCAAGGTTATCCGTAATATCCAATATAATTTATCCAAATCGATCGTGTATTATTCCAAAATCACTACCTCGGTTTCAGAACCATATTATGGTTTATCTTTTTGTTAACTATATATTTTTAAAAAATTTATCCTGCTATTGAGTCACATTTCTTGGTTCCACACAATCTCAAGTCCTTAATGAAATAGTATTGTAGTACAATCCTTATACAATCCATAATTATTATAACCAGTACATTGTAGATACAACACTCAAATGACATAATTATCTAAGAACAACATAAGAACTCTAATCATTCCTCCTCATCTGTGGTAGTATCATAACTTGATTATTATCCAATAGAATCATATGGGGAATACTCTAGATGATTTTGACATCGGTTTGCGTAGTGTCCTAACTCCTTGCAGAAGAAGCATAGTACATTTGAAACCTTTTTCTTACCCTTGCAGTCACGTACATGGTGTCCCTTTTCTCCACACTTTTAACAAACTCCCATTCCGTTCAGGAAACTTATAGGGAGTTTCTTCGCACAGTTATCACATATGGGAAAATTCTTCTTTTCCATCTTCCCTTTATCCATCTTTCTCTCTTCCATCCTTTTCTTCTCTTGCTTCTCTTCAAAGACATAGGACTGGTAGAATTATTTATATATCTTATTAACACATGATAATATTTCTTCATATGTTGAGAATACATTATAAACTATTTAGCATTTAAATTTTGGCTTAATACTATGAAATATATGATCCTTCTTAATCGTTAGATCTTACGTATTGTTGGATTTCACATTCCTTCTACTGGGCACCATTTCTTTAAAATATCATAAATTAAGTAAGTTTTTGAATTGCAATGAATAATTCCAAACATGTAAAATACCTAACGTAAATTGAATAGTTTATGGATATAATCCATAATCATAAAGATGTTTTTATTGAGGAAATATATACTCATAAACCCTTCATAATTATTTTTAATGAAAATGAGAAATATCCTAAGCATATCCCCCGAGAGTGTCGTAACCAAGAGTGGAGCAAAGCCTATTGTCATGAACCAGTTCCCATTTGAGTCTAGCTCAAAGCGGTGTTTTCAGGTTTTACCCCTAGGCACATCTGTGCCAGATCCACCTCTACCTGCTCGTATCCGGATAGGGATGTATTGCACGAAAAACTCACAAAATCTCTACAATACTAAAAATTTACGAAGTTCTTCTATAGTAATCCTTAAAGTCCATCTTAGGTCTATGTTCTCTAATTAGAGTTTATCTAAATCTAGCTCCCATGGTTTGTACTAAACTTTCTATGATACCATCTATAACGCCCCGACCCCAATTACCCATAGTCGGTGCATTATTACATAATATTGGCATGATCACAAAAGATCATGTCTAGAAATACCGATTAGTTTAGTAGCCTTGGAATCACTAGATACATTCAGCAGTCTTAAATAACATCATAAAATGAAAACTACAACAACATAGTCTCCATAGTCCACACTCATATCCCCTCATATTATCCCTATAGGTCATTCATAAATTAATTCTTCAAATCCTGGGAAAAATAAAACATAGAAAGGTATGAGTTCAAATGCCCAATAAGGATAACAATATAGAGTAAAGTTTCATAAATAAGAATAAACATTTATGTCAATGTATAACTAAATAAAAAGCCTTTCAATCTTGAAATTCAGCATAATAAGGTGGAAATAAAATAAAATAATGCCATTTACTTATTCACCTGTATATTCTACTAATCGAATAATCACATGCAATATCAATAACCACTTTTATAATGATGGAATGCATAATTCCAGACTATCATAACCATGTAGCCAAGGCCTCGTGCCACGACTAAAAATAAGATTTTGTCAAGGCCTCATACCAAGATGCTAGTTTGTCTCATGATTCCTCCCGATGCATCGATAGCTATAGCGGGCTCCACCCGTCAGTTATTAAGTCTAATGCATTCCTTATATGAATAGGTTTAAACATAAAATAAACATTCATATTAAAAATAGCATATGAAATGTGAATACCTTCTCCATAAACCATGAATAGTATTAAAAAACACATCCACGGTCAATCATATCAAAAATCATTCAATACAATATGGATGTTTTGTATCAAAATAAATCAACTTCAAATAAACTTAAAATCCATCAAAGGATGTTGACATAGATGAAAATCAAAACAATTTTAGTGAAATATCTCTTTTTTTGAAATCATTTAAAAGTCACATAATTCTAAAGAAAGAATTTATTTTAAAAATATTATTATAAACTTGTATGGGAGGCATCAAAGGTGTAATAACGGTGGAGAATAACCACACCCTCCATATATGTTAAAAAATATTCTTACCTTAATTATGTTGAACAGGTTAAAAAGGAACTTGTTTGGAAAATGATTGAATGATTCCTTTTTAAAATTAATAAAAAAAAGTCAACACAGGTATAAGTGACTTTAACCCATAGTCTATAAAATATTAATAATTATTTGAAATACATTTTTTAAAAACACGGGTGTCGATGATAAAGAGGTCCTAGTAGATAATTACATATAAACGACCTCAGATAATGAAGAGATTGTGAAATAAACCCTTACCTTCTAATTTTCCTTTATAGAGTGTAGTTTAACCACATTTATAATAGTTAAATAATTGTTATTATGTTATTCAAGAATCATATACAGAAATATGATATAATATATGATCTTTTAATATTGTTTTGTCAATAATATTGTAGTATTATCATCGTTTCGAGTGTTAACTGATTCATTTCCTTTTATATGCTTCGTTATGTATGTCGTGTTTGTTATGGATATGATGTATCTTATTCATATCCCGAATTATATCATGTCCTTAAACATTACTTTTAATCATCAAATGAGAATTAGTCATACATGGATATGATGTGGAATGAATCTCATCGCATTCGTGGAGACGGTAGTCTGTACGTACGCACGAGCGACAATATCATTATTTTGAAATTAAAATAATATATAATTGGATGTTATATCATATATACAGAATAATTATCATGTTATATTTATTATTTACATGAATTACGTATCATTATTATACCCATCCAAATTATAATGTATTGAATAACAATTACACCACGACGTGGAGACGGTAAGCCGTACGTATGCACGTATGGTGAAATTTCATTCAAGGGATGGATAGAAAAATGAATTTGGTTGTAATATATTTATAATAAAATTATATTATATACAATATACTTGAGTTATTATTTTAGAATTTAAATAACGAAGAAAGAAGAAGTTGAAGAAGAAAGGAACATGAAAGAGGGTGGTGAAATCATTACCTCTTCTTCGGGTTCTTCCTTTTGATTTGATCAAAAGGGATACATAGGTTGGATTTATGATAAAAATAAGGCATATAGGTTGATTTGAGGGATTTTTAGAGAATATTTGGGCTGGTATTGGCCGATCCAAAGGGCTATTAAGGTTTGAAGAATTCATTATAAGAGGTGTCCTTTTATAAGGGGGAGGTGGGGCTCTTCAAGAAAAACATAAAATATTATTTTATAATAAATTCATATTCGGTTTTCAATGGATCCAAAGTGAATTATTTATAGTCTAAGGTGTGTATGGGTCTAAATCATTTCAACCAAAAGATTTTAGACAGGTTTGGGTCATTATATTAACCTTATCGTTTAGTTTCAACTCTTAGTTAATTTGTTTGACATTTACCATGTCAATTTGTATTTTTATATTATACAGTTAATAAACATACTATATTCATATAAGATACCCCCAAGTGGTCCATAAATTATTCACCTATCATGATATAATTCTTTTGGCTGATCATTAGATTTTTAGGAATAGAATAACAATTAATAATATAATATTTGTTTTAAAAACTCTTTTATGTCAATTTTGAAACTATTTAATAATTGATTTTTGTTAAAGTCTTAATAACATTATCAATCTAAAAAAATTCATTTAATCAATACTAAAATGTCATATTAACCAATAAAATTTGTGTAATTCATTAAAAGTCTCAAATTATATTTATTTGGGTATTTATAATATCAATTAATTTAATATTTCACTAATAAGGTAAATATTGTATCATCATTGTGTCATAAATAAATAAAATTATTTAATGCCTAAAAATAATAAATAAAACACCATTATGTATGAAATCATTTTATCATTCTAATTAATATTTATAATCAAATTTATCTTATGTATAAGCATATCTTAATAATGTTTTAGTTATTAATCTTTGATTTTAACTCTTTTAACTCTTCTTTGAATGAAATAATAATAAATGTCCTAATCAAATCCAAGTGGACCAAATAGGTTCATATTTTATTTCAAGGGATGTTTTTGGTCGAATTAGACTTAGCCAATAGAATTAGGACATGTGTTAGGTCAATAATAATATCAATTTTACCCTTAATTAACCTATTTAATTTTTACCGTGGAAAATAAAAGTAAAAAGTTACTAATCACTAAAAAAATTTATCTTATTGAACCACATTTTACTCCTTTATATTAACCGTGTCACTCAGAATTTCTAAATTCCACTCATAGAAGCCGCAAAATTATGTTTTATGTGAATTTGAAAATTCTCCAAGGAGGTGGGTAAAAGTCGGTTAAAAGTTCAATAAAAATTTTTATATATCTAAAATTATTATAAACTGACTCAAATGTGTTGAATTGAACTTAAATATGTATTATGTATCTATTTTTACATAAAAAATTTTAATTAAAATATATAATTATTTAATTAAAAATTTGGTTTTAAACTATAACTCAGTGTTTTTCACTATTCATCAAAAATTAAAAGTTTTCAGAAAAATACCAAAAATTTACCCTAAGATCATTTTGATATTCCGAATTCAATAATGAAGAATATTTTAAATAATTAAAAACATAGAAGTTTCATTTATTAATTTAAAATTAATTCCCACTGTCAAAACCAAATGGCGTATTTTTAAAAAATAATAACTACCAAAAGATGGACACTTGTTTATGTCCAATTTCAATGAGAAATTACTTGCAATGACCATCATTGGATTAAATGGAAAAAATATAATCTATTTATACTTCCAAACCATTAAAATGTATAATTTAAAAATATACATTATTTTTATTTAAAAAGTTGTTTTCAGTTAAAATATAGTATTTTTCACTATTCACCCAAACATGAAAATTATTAGAAAAACACCAAAAAAATTTGAAACAAAATTTTATGTCCTTATTCTATAGAAGAAGTTTATTTTGTCAAATTTAATATATAAAAGTTTCAAATATTGGATTTAAAAAAGGCTTCGCCATTAACAAGCGGTAAAATTGCATTTTTTGAAAAATACATCTTTTCTCTAAAAAATGTATTTGTTATTACATTATGTCTAAGAAACACATAATATGGATTATAAAATTATAATGATTATATAAAGGTCAAAATTCAGTTAATACTATTCATCACTGCTTTTGAACGGTGTTTTTGGTAAGTCATGGAGCGCTTGAACTCGGTGTTGCATGTAGTGAATGTTATTGAATTACATTGAAGAAATAACATACTATGAAATCTTGGGGTGTTACAAGATATGTTATTATTTCACCAATTATGCTACATCTGATGAAAATTTAAGAGGAAGTATAATCAAACTCTTAAGATTTGACCGTGTATGAGAGATTAAAAATCACTATTTTGAATATATTTAATCAAAAAATCACTACAGTCATAATGTCCCTGAATATATGACACACCATTAAAATGGAGTTATACAAAGAATAAATAGAAACATATAAAGAATATTCAAGACTATTCTTAATGAATATAATCTACTCATTTATTTCTGGGCAAAAGTTATCAATAACAATTTCAATATAATAAATAGAGTCTATATTAGACCTACCATAAAAAATCCCCTTTGAGTTATGATATAATAGTAAACTTAATGATAATTACTAAAATGTTTTTGGTTGCAATATTTAATATTAATATATAATTGAATCTTGGAAAATTTTCATCCAATAATGTTAAAGGAGTTTTACTTTCTTATTTAGTCTCTACTAATGCCTGTAGATTCATTAATAACAGATCAAAATTTCTCGAAGAATATATTAATGAAATCATTGATTAAACAAATCACCATGAATCCAAAACATCCTTAGAAATTATTGATATTAATCTATCAAAACTATGATTACATACTATGTGTTCTTATTATCTTGATGTATAAAAATAAGAACCCTATGGTTTTGGAAATTTTTAGATTCTAACCTTGGGGAACCCCATCCAATAGATGAATCTAACGTGAGATGATCTTATTGTTGTAGACCTGATAAAATACATAAAAACCATCCTTTACATATTGTAATTGGAGATATAGAAAAATAATCATATAGTAAAGATTTTTAACCAAACCATGTTTAGCATCATGTCTTTTTGTCATATCCTAAACCTAATAGTATTAATTATAAATTCAATGACGAATTCTGTGTGATTTATTAGCTTGCAGAATTAAATCATTTTGAAGGAAAAAAATTATGAAAACATATTGATAGACCCATGAAAACAATTACTATAGTAACATAATGTGAATTTAGAAACATAGTGGATGATATTGGAACTATAGTAAGCAATAAGTCTACACTTGTTGGACAAAGTTATTGTCAAGATGAAGGAATTGAATATGAAATAACCTTTTCACTTGGGGCTCATCTTGAGTCCATTAGAATACTGATAACTTATGAAACACATATAAACATCATACAATATCAATTGGATGTCAAAAGTTCATTTCTAAATGGTTATACAGTTGATGAATGTTTTGTTCAAAACCCCCTCATTTTACAAATAATCATGTTCCAAATCACGTTTTGATGTTAAAAAAATACATTTATGGTTTAAAATGACGACCAACATCTTATAATGATATACCCAACACATTTATTCTTTATAAATTCTTATTTAAATATATTTTTGATCCAAATAATATCATAATAAAAATATATGAAGATTATTTAGTTATTAAAATATATGATGAGGATATTATATTTGGATATTAAAAAAATTATTTACTTATTTACTTTTCAAAATTGATGAAATGTGAGTATTAAATGAGATTCATGGGTGAACTCAAATTCATTATTGGATTTAATATTTTTCAAAATATGGAAGTAATTATTTTAAATTATAGTATATATGTTAATGATATTTTAAAATGTTTTTTCTTGGATATCACAAAAAGTAGATATCCTCCTCTAACGATCACATGTAACTTGGATATTGATGATGATGAAAAATTAGTGGATCAAACCAATTACAAAGTTATGACTGTAATTATTCTCTACATAACTTTTAGAGGACATTATATAATTTTTATTATATGTATGTGTGAATCTTTTCAAGAAATTAGTAAGGATTCATAGCTTCAGGATATCAAAAAAATTCAAATGCCTCAAATATACAACCAACTTTGGACAATCCTACCTGAGAGAACAAGAATTTTACATAGTAATTTTGATGTTGAGTTGGGTGGAATGAAGTTAGATTGAAAAATCACCTATGAAACATATTAATTTTAGGAAATTCCGTAGTTTCAGGGTGTAGTAGGCAAAAAATTATTATTCATTATCTATTATATATTTTGAATACATAACTACATGTAGTTTTTGTGCACAAAATTTGTGGATGAAATATAAATTACAGGACTATGGAAATCCATTTAAGAATTTCCGTATAAAATGTGACAACACAAGTACTATTAACATTTCTAAGAACCATATTTCATATTTGAAAAAAAAATCAAACTTATGTAAGTCGTCAATTTTTTAGAGATCATTATCAAAAAATTGATATGACTTTATAATTCATTACCACTTACCTTCAACTAACTAATATTTTTATAAATCATTAAATCGTGATACAAGGAGTTAAACCGTACATGAGTTATGGATGATTAATATGGGATAACTCACTACTAAAAATCACCATTTGGACTCACCATTAATGAGTCCCCATTGGAACACACTGTTCATGGATTACAATTGGGACTCACCATTGGTACTCAATATTAATGAGTCATTATTTGGAATCTCGTTTTAATCAAACATTTATTTATAATTTTTCCAATTAAAACATAAAAAATGTCGTTTTATTTACATCTCTTTATTTTATTCCATTTTTTAGATTTATTATTTTGAAATCCCAAAATGATAAAAATCGAATTGATCCAAATCACATCACACTTAGTAACTCTTTCACTCATCACTCACAACCAAATCCTTATCACCCAACCCTCTACTTCCTTCTTCTTTTGAACCAAACCCTTATAATCCTTTAAATTTTCATTACTAAAGTATTCTTCTAATATGTGTCCATACATTTATCATCATTAATCAAAGAAAAAAACAACATGTGTAATCCAGAATCAAAACATATTACCCCAATACACACAAAACGAATGGTTGTTCCAAAATCATAAATTCATACTAATTGAAATTTATCATATAGGTCTCTTATGTTGAAAGTGTTTTAGGAAAAAAGATGTTTGTAATGGTTCTACGACAACAAATAGCCTATATATCTGAGGCTAGTTCATAATTTTTATCAGTGTGTAGATTTCGTTCTTGATGGAATAGATGAATATAGGAAAAAATCTTGAATAAATCGAAAAGGATTTCCATTCCTTCCTGGAAACGAGCTTAGTGTTTGAATGTACCTCATGAAATTATTTATGAATATCACCATGGTATTTCTCATCCTTAAAGTGAAATATTTAGTTATGAAGAATCCTCAGCATCGCTAACCAAAGATAGAATTACTAGAAATACTATATCCAATGAACTTTGATCAAGAATTAATATTTCTATATAAATTTATTCAGCATCAACTATGTCCTTAGGAAGGTGAATTTTCCTCTTTAAAGAACCAAGATGTTTATTTATATTAACTTATGAAATAAGGATACAAGATAAACCTATTCAGATAGAAAATGGTTTTTATTTGTTGTATGATAAATCCACATTCAATGTAATACTTCCTTTTATATTCAATTTTTATTTCATCCATGTTGAAATCTAAATTTCTGGTGAATGATGGTCAGAAAATTTCCACATATTGTGATTGATTTTTCATTTCTAAGGGTATATGGAAATTAATTATGATTAGCTAGAATACTTGTACGAAACAGTGTGTATATGACAATGAGAAAATCTATGAAGAGTTTAATCCAGATCAACACCCACAAGACAAAAGAATATAGTTGATCCATGTTTAGGACTAGATGACTTTGTAAACGATTTGAATGAGGAGGAAATAGAATCTAGGGAAAATGTACAAAAATCATCCTCTATTGATGAAAACAGTAATCCTCTCATTTTATAAAGAATTAATGGAACTATATATAGATCACCAAGCCCTCTTAAATAACCTCCTACAAGAGAAACTCTCCTTGGGTATGGTGATGATGAAAATGATTAATATAAAGATGTTTAAAATGCTAGTAAATGTGGAAGATAGGAAGACCAATATGATAATAACGAATCATAAAATAGTAAAAATGAAGAAGATGAAGAAGTGAAGGAAAAAACTGATGAATAATGGGAAAGTAATGTAGATGAAGAAGCGAAATAGGAAAAATGTTATGGAATGATGATGGATTAGATCATCATTATAGTGATTGAGGTTATGATGCAGAAATTGAAAATATAAACGAAACCACAATAGTGGAAAAGGAACTTGTTATAGAATCTCAAAAGAATCTATGATCATATTTAGATGATGACGGTTTTTACTATTTTTAAATTCCTGATCAAGTTCATATTGAAAATGAAGCACCTATTGAGGGTGAGAAACAATATCGAAGAGTTAAAGATAACACTATTACTGATTTTTTTCAGTAATGGCTAAATAAAAATGATATCCTGGACTTTTCATACTAGTAATAGTCTATTTATACTCTAATATTGAAGAATATAATGCTATGTGATCCATGATTTATGAATAGGATCTTTCTGAGAGAGCTCGAGTAAGATCATATAAAATTGTTGTTCATAAACTCTTAGTTTCACAGTTTCCTTCAGATTAGGTATGTTAGATTGATTTCAATGATTTTAATAAGGAATTTATCATTGATTTTAAAAAATCCCTTCCAAATCAAATAGAACCAATGTCAAATCCTTGTGAATACGATGTTGAATTTCCATCATAGAAATGTCTCTCAAAACATCAACCTCAAATAGTATCTGAACATCTATAAATAAAATGGAGAATAAATGGTTGAGTTGTGAACTAGTTTCTCTCATTCCTGTAGTTAGGGTCATGTCATCTAAATATATTTAATCTTTGTAAAATTCATTAAAAATTCAAGGAGATACTTATTTTGAATCTCTTTAGGATACTACACCTCAGCCTCCATTACATGACTTAAATATTTTAAGATTAGTTATCATAGATGAATTAAAAAGTGAATCAACCTCACTAGCTCCGCCTCAAATTCAAAATCATGATATGATCATATCTATGATATGGGAGGGGATTAAGTCTTAGATATGTTTTTTTGATCAATCAAGATTCAATAAAATACAAAAGAACATTGATCATGTGCATTAAATGGTAATAAATTACATGAAAGAGGTCAGAGAAAATCATGATCCCATCACCAAAAAGGGGGATTATTACTTCTCCATAATTTTCATGAACTGTCACCTCAATTTAAATTTTAAGTACATGACTAATAATTCAAAGATTCCACATATCACCCAAGTTTTCATGGAACTGTCCAGGAAGATAAAAGAGCATACATCTTCCCTTAAAATGTTCATTGAAAATAAGGATGACATTACTATGGCAATATTGAATAGTGGGAATATCATAATGGATATTACCATCCTCTAGAATCCTTATATGCATGTTTGGTTCACTACCAATGTTGCTTTAGATATCTTCCCACTTGGAAATTTCAATATGAACACGAAATAAAGTTCCATATATCAATGTGGTGGTCCTCATTTCATAGCTTCTTTAACTCAAGACCGTTTTTATCCCCTTCTTCCAAACCATCAACCTTTTCATATCTCTCCTTCTTAGGAACATCATCATCTAAGGCTTGTGATCAGTCGAGAACATACATCCCCTTCTACTACTTCTCAAACTCATACCATTACTATGTCTTATGGTGTTTCTATCCCTTCAACTAGCACATCAACCAATATTCCTCAATTCTATATGTTGGTCACTTCTATAATTTCAGTTTTTGACTAGCTTATATTAATAATGGAAAATTATACATAGATCCATCATTGCATAAATCTTGATTTGATTGTTCATTGATAGGGATTTATTTTGAACTTTTTATCATCCAATGTATTAAATTTTCATCATCTAAAGTATTATCTCATTTCATGTATTATATGTAATTTCTATATTTTTATTTTTTATGATTTTGATAATACAAAAAGGTGGAGTATAATTATGGCATTTAACCAGAGAATTACAATAAGTATGATATTTATTTTTATATGATATTGTTTGAATTATAATTTAATATTTCATGATAAATATGATATATTAAGAATAGATTTTAACTTTTATAATTTTATCATTATGAATGACTATAGTGTTTTGTATAATTCCATGATTTGTGATCACCAAAAAGGGGCAAATTGTTATCCTCCTCCAGTTTTAACACACAAAAATAAGGCTTCATCAAGATAAATTGTGTTTAATTATTCTTAATCATGTATATATATAATCATAATCTGTTTTTTTAGTATTTTACATAATATGATTGGTTGTAAATGAATGAAAATGGATGAATCACTATTAAGGTAGACTCACTATTGGACATCTCACCGATGGCATAAAATTTTCTTTGTAGGAGTTATCACTAATTAAGTCTCACCTTTTAGATGTATCACTATCAAATGTCTCACCATCAGAAAAAATTCAAAAATTTGATAAAGGAAGATACACCATTATTCCATCCATAGTCACCTTTTTTTTAGATTTTTCATAATGTGCTACTTTCCATCACATCGAGCAACCATCTGACTCAATTTATATTTTTTACCAAGTTTGAGTAACAGTCACATATAGATACCACCTGAATTTATGTATAATTTTCATAATGTATTAGTAAATGATGTGTTTATTCACCGTAATGTTGACCTATTTCAAAATACAAGTAAATATCATGTCGACCTATCTCCATAATGGATTAACATTACTTGGATCATCACTCTCGAGTCACCACTCAAAATAGTGTTTCAAGCTATGTCTAAGAAACCATTACAAGATATCGTTGTAGAGTCACCACTCCAAATAGAGCTAAAATATAACATAATAGTGGGGGGAAATTTCATATTATTCTAATGAATTTGGTGTAAGATTATACTATGAGAGATAAAAAAAATTTTGATAACATATTAGTTTGTATCTATTTTTATAGTGGGCGATTAAGATGACATTTTATTCTATAAAAAAATTACATTTGAACTAGTTAGTGAGTGATTAGGCTCATAATTTTTTTGAACGATTTACTTTACAACCACCCACATTTTAATTTATAAACTTTTTAGATAGTAGTTTAGATCATTAGTGGTACTGTAATGGTTTTTGGATCCCCTCACAATCTCAGGTAAATCAATTTGTGGGTATCAAAATTCCTAATGATAAGAAATAATATGTTTTTTATTACAACACATTTCATCCCCATTTCATGATCATTATATATTCTACAAAACTTATTTTCTAATGAAATTAAACAAGTGTTACAATTTCATATTTTAATTACTATCCTTAATTATTATAGTTATCAATACTAATTAATGTTTAATTACATTATATATTTTACTTATTAATTATTTTTTAAATTCTTATTATTTGACAACTATAGAATTTCTTATATAATTCAATTTTGATCAATTAGGATCACCCCTTCATCTATTTTTTATTCCTTATGTTTTCAAAATTATTATATTTTATGGAATTTAATTTTGAGGATTTAATTTTTAAAAATATATTAACATCATGTAAATAATTTTCATATATTTCAACGCAAATGATCCTATAGTTAATTTGGATATTGATATAATTGAAATTTATTTATTATATCATGTGAAACATATAAAAAGGTAGGTTTTTCATTGCTTGATATAATGATATAATCCGAAAAAAACTATTCATTATAGAATTCATTCTGGATTTGTACTAATAACCTTTGGTATTACATTTCACATTTAAATTACTATTATTACAAGTTTTTAGTATTTTGAAAATTTATTTTTTTCCATAAATTATTTATTATCCACATGAATCTTCACATCGACCATTTCAAGGAATTTAATATTCAATATTTCTCTTACTACATAAACATAAATTTGAATAGTGAATTCAAATTTCTCCAAGTCTTATTCCACTTGCATTAATTTCAATTTGAAAACATCTCCATCAATCACTATATATTTAATTTTCCTTTCAATTTAGATATTAAATTTATTCAATTTATCTAGAAAAGTCAATTATTTATCTATCTCATTTATAAACAGTGGATCTTTACTCCTTGATAGATATCATTTTGGGTAGATATTTAATAATATTTATTCAAACATTTTTCACAATATTAGGAAATCTTCAAGGGAAAATTATTGTGTCCTTATTTTTGCAAAAACTATATTTTTTTATTCCAAATCACTTCCATCATTACATCATTAAATGATAGTTATTTATTTATTATTAACATTAGTAGTGTAAAATGTTTCACCAACATCACATGATGAATCATCGTCATCATAATCTTCCCAATTATTATCACCATCAATAATAGATATGATATTTCACTTCAATGATTTATAGAAATTATTAATTTTCTCAAATTTAGAATATTAAAGTTTTTATTATTGATAGAATGTATTTAATCTCATCAGCATATTCCTAACAATATATTTATTCAATTGATTCAATTTTCAATGAAATTTACTTTGTATATACACTTGAATAAATTAATTTTAAGATTATATAAATAAATCCCCCGACATATTCTTATAGTCAAAATTAATCTCAATGATTATCTCTATTTTCATTTCTATATTTTCATCATCAACATTTCACTCTATATTATGATAAATTTATTCTATACTTTTCTATTTCATGAAATATTTGAATACAATTTTCATATAATCCATAATAATAATCATGTATGAACATTCATTCATCACTTTTTATGAAATTTGTATTCAATGAAAACTAACTAATGGATTATACTTTGATCATGAAGACATGGTACCAAAACAATGTAATTAAATTTATTCCGAAGGAAACATTGAATCATATGTTAGACCAAAAAAATCCTAATGAAATAAAAAAGAAATATTTTCATATATAATATGATTAAATATATTTAATAATTAACATATTATTTTATTTTCAATCATTATACTATTTGGATACATCCATCTCAAAACCTAAATATTATCTCGTTTCACCATTTAACATCAATCATATATAATTGAAAACTTTTCCTTACTGAATTTTGTGGTTTTAATACAACTAAATGTGGGATATTTTTATTAAAATGTGATTAAATAATATAATATATATAACTGACATAATTATAGAGATTCCTAAAATCTATAACAATCATAAAATAACTATTATTATGAGTAATAATTGTTCTTCTCATTGTATCCAAAACATGTAGATTGACTAATAGATGATGTTGAAAATGATGAAATTTATAAATCTGATTATTATTCCCATAAATAGTTGGAATCTATTAATGAATATCTCCAAATCTCAATTTTCATATTTTCAAATCGAAAACTTGCACTCTTCACCCACAGCCATAGCATTCTCTCCCAACCCTCTTCCTCCATCTTCATTTGAATAACAATGATTTTCACTTGAACTAGTCTAAGATGATATCCAACAGATATTTTTCATTATTACCCATCTATAGGATATGTTCATGTTAATAAATATCATGACCCATAAAATTTTCACTCACCGACCTCAAAAATACCAACATTCATATACCATACTTTCATAATTTAAGATATTGTAACAAAGAGTTTTTTATCTAGAGAGAAGTTATATGAATTTTAAAATTTTCAAAATAATTACAACATTATTATATTTATCCCTCATTATTGTTTATTTTTTAATTATTATATAATTATTGTGATAAAAATGTTATTTTTTATACCATGATATCATATTTTCATTTTTTTTGAAGTATATTGATTTCTTAAGACACAATTTTCCAACCTTCATATATTTTTGAAGTATATTATATTTTAATAATATATTATTATTAATTAATATTTCTAAATCACTAGATTAAATTAAAATTTAATGAACATTAATGTTGTTTTTATAAATTTCATAATGTTGTTACTATTAAAAAAAAATATGAATTTTTTAAATGAAAATATGTTTTTTATATATAAATAAGAGTTATTATATATAGGACTATTATTCTAGGAATTATATAATATCATTCATTTTTAGTAGAACACTTCAACCACCACTCTAAAACATTAATGTAGTGCTATCAATGAATATTAAAAATTGGGAAATTATTTATTCATAATTATATAACACCACCCCTCTCTATACTTGTGGCATGAATGTCCAATTATGACCTTATGATACTCCCTTCTAAAAAATTCCATGAAATCTAGGGTATGTAATGGATATAAATATATAGGTCCAATATAGTGTTCAGTGAGTTGGAAATTAAAATTCTCAATCATTAATCACCATCTAAATCAGTTCGAATGAAAGGAGGAGTATGAATCCCATTTTATATCATTATCTGAGGAATGAAAATTGTTTTCGTATGTGAAAGAGTATCCTGGTCAAATGAGTGACACTACTAAAAAATATTCCTTATTAACATTCCCATTATAAGGGAATATAATAACATGTTTTCCAATAAATTTTTACGCCATACTCAAAGAAGTGAGTTTGAGTTTTTAATAGAACATATAATATGGTATCTACCAATATACAAGACTGTATATATAATGAATTTTTTTTAACATTAGTATCTTATAATGAAACATCTGGTGAATCCATTTCTGCAATAGATTGGGTCATAAATAGGGATAATTAAGCGGTTTTGTGAGTGGTTAACAAGAAATGACAATGCAATAGATCTTAACAGGGTGGTTTTTTATTATCTCTAAGAAACATATTGCATAAGAATGTTTAAAAAAACTAAAAAAGTGATTATATTGGCACCCATTCATGATCAACGTGACAGTAAAATTCATGTATGTTATATGAATGTGCAAGGTGGGAAAAAATTAAATGGCCCCCTAATGAAAATTTAATTTTATTATGTTATTAGATACAATATATATTTCATGGAAGGGAATCTTTTTCATGATCTTTTATGATATCTTAGTTATTATCCTTGACTTATGCATATGATATATTTTTTATATTTTCCTGACATTCCTTTGATTCCTTGACATTATCATGTAATATTGTATTTTTTATCTTTATTATCATGACCACATTTATTTCAACTTGATATGCCTATATCCTAATACACTTTAATTTTATTTTGTTATTTTGTATTAATATTTTACTAGTCTATATAGCTCACCCCCCCCCCCATTTTATGTACCTTTATAGGTTATCCAGAATAAATATATTTGATCAATAGAATATAAGGTAATGTTATAGAATTTTTAAAAAATGGTTTTGTATTAATGATTCCAATTATTATTCCATGTACTAAATTAACTAATGAATCTAGGCCTCTTGATATTTCTAGATTTTATTATGAGTGTCGTTATGTAAAAATTAAAGAATAATGATGTGTTAAAGATATGGTTTATCATAGTCAGTTTCAGTGGAAATGCCTTATTATTTTTGGAGATTAGGATTAAAAAACAATAGTTAAACCAAATTGGATATTTATAAACATTTGAAAACATATATAATTTATGGTAATGTATAGAATAATTCATTTCCAAAAAAAAATATATTAATGGGAACTATAATTAGATGTGGATTTTCAATGTTTATAGCAATGGGTAGTAACTATTAAAACAGTGAATTGGGAATCAGGTTGATTATTAACTAGTGTAGGGTTAAAACTCCATAATAGACACCTATATTGAATATCATAGGGTATATGGTTTGGTAAATTACCATGAAACTGATATACAATTATGATGCGGTCAAAAATAAACATAAAATATTATGATTGGAAATAGACCATAGATAACATAGATTGAATCATATAAATTCAAATGTTTCATAAACTATGTTTATTATGATTTACCCCTTCAATGTTAATTATTTCCTTATTGTGTGTACTAATATTTGGAATTTGTCAAAAATATCTCCATTTTAGAAAGATTAAATGATTATAAATATGATCAAATAGTGATGGTTTGGATTATTATCTATCCATGGATGTTAAATTTCTAGTGTAACTATTATTCTCATAATTATTTACTATCATAAATTTCTATTATAACAATTTAAACACCACTATAAATCAAGGAATCTATGTAGCCGATAAAATTTACAAATTGGGAAATTATTGATTCTAAATTCTATAACACATCCTCTGTCTGTATTTGAATCTTAAACATCCAAGATAACCTTTTGATAATCCGTTTAAAATAAGTTTATAATATTTAGGGTCTGGGTATGGATTGGATTCACATATATAGAGTCAAGAATAAATTTCCATGAGAACTGTATTATATTCCATATCATGCATCACCATTTCGTTATATTCTAGTGAAAGGGAGAGGATGAATCAACTTTTATATGATTCTATAAGGTGTGTGTATTATTTTTATATATGAAATAATATCATGGTCAAATGTCTAAGACATGGTAAAAAATATTCCATGATGATATTCCCATTATATTGGAATACTATGATTGGTTTCCCATTAACTTTTCTAGTCTTCCAGAATTTAGTGAGATTGATTTATTGATTGAACATATACCACAAGAGTCAACTATATACAAGACATTGTATAGAACAATATTTTTTGAATGTCAATATAATTTTATGAAACTACATGAAAATTAATCACTACAACAAATTACTACTTCAATAGGGATTGTTAGAGGGTTTTATCAACTATTAAAAATCACTAACAATGCGAGTGATATTAAATTGGGGGGTTTTAATAGTGCTAAAAAAGTTTTTTATATGTACCATTTAACAACACTAAAAATGAATTGATAATGGAACCCTTATAAAAATTATTTTTTTTACTAATAAAGGGTGCCTTTAAACGAAACTTTCAATAATTGTTTTAAATATTTCTATTAATAGATCTTATTTAGTTATATTAAATGTTGGATTTTAATAATTCAAAAAAACAGAGATATTAAAAAATATGTAAATTTTTTTGTTCATGCACCCCCAATAGTCACATTTCTTAGTACTTATATCTCCCTTTCTCAGTGCTCTTCTAATACCCATATTCAATCATGTACCTCACCCCATTACTTATAACATGAAGGGTATCCCAATATCTTACGCATGGATGGATTTGATCCATGGACCTCCCATATGAGACTGAGTCTCTTGACCACTATGCCATGTGTGTTTTGTTTTATATTTAATTAGTATTCAATTGATATATATATATATATATATATTGAAATTTAAGATATATGTATGTATATATATACCATTATATTTATTTAAATATATTATATATCAATATCAATATATATATATATTACAATATAAATATATATACTTATATACCAATATAAATATAACTATATATATATATTAATAGATAGAAATATGGTTATATAAAAATTATTTATACATAATATTGATTTTTTATTGTAAAAACTGGATAATGATTTACATTAAATTAAATGAATAATAAATTTTGGTATTACATATATCAAAAAAAATACATAAATATGTTGATATATGTTTTAATATAAGTGGTTTATTAAAAATATATATTAAAAATTATGAATATATTTTGTTATATATAAAACTACATTTTAAAACATGATATAATTTCATAACCATAATATCAATATGAATTTAATTTCTTGGAATAAAATTTTTCCCACTAAAAACTTGAAAAATTACCCCCTTAAATGAGGTTGAAATTCAATTGAATGTAAAAAAATGGGGCACCCCAACCAATAAATAATTTTTAGACTCCATTGGGTGCTCCTTTAACCTCAAAATAAGTTGTGAACAAGGACTCTACAATCCACATGGCGTAGATATCATAAAAATATTTAGTTTTATAAGTCGTAGAACGTAAATGGACACCCAAATCAAATGTTATGGATATTTGACTTTTGAGTTATGTTTGAAACTTATTTTATTTATTTTAAGATTTCTTGGAATTTTATTAATTTTAAATTGATATTAAATGACAATTAATGTTTAATAAATAGAAATTTATTAATTAAATGTTTCTTAAAAATTATTTCAAAATCTATTTCACTGAATCACATATATATTATGTGTGATTGTTTATAAAGCCTTATCTAAAACATATTTTAAAAAAATTATATTATATTTTAATAAATATAAATATATTTAAATATTTATAAATTGATATGTATTTATTAATTAAATAGAATTATTTTTTGAAACATACCCTTTATCAGCACTATTTAAAATGAACTTAAAATGTGTGGTCGTTATTAGAGTTTATTAAAAAAAGTAGTGATAAAGCAAATACCCCCCATATGAGGGTTTTTAACGAGCACTAATAAATGGATTGTATTTATTAACATTTATTTAAAAAAACAAATAAATGGGGGGACTTTAGTAGTGCTTGTAAAAACTGATAAAAGGGGGCTTTTATGTGCTCTCTTTCAGCTCTTTAAAATACCTAGTGCTGGAAAATCCTCATCATTTATTAGTGATAATAATGTGTTTATAAAACCATGTCCTCCATCTCATGGGGTGATAGTCCTCTATATAAAGAAGTTGGATATGAAAATATGCCTCTAAATTGATCATTTTGATCTCAATAATATCACTACAATTAAAAGTATCCTCTACCATGGTTTAATGACTTTCTCAATCAGATAGGTGGATCCCAATCATTAGTTTTAATATTATCTTATGAAGGTAATTGAAGAAGATACCATCTAAATTATTTTTCCTATAGGGTATGAGAATTATTAGTTCATATTGATTCTAATTAAGCTCATAAATTCATGAATTATCATTATAGATATAATGAATTTAGTATTTATGGATAACTTTGATAAATTTTTTATTCAATTTTTATAAGATATGATTATATATATTCAATTCATGGAGTAACATTTTGAGATTTTATCATTGTTCCAAATAAGATAAAAAATTAAAATTTATAGGTGATTTATACTAAATGAGATTTTTTAATTTAGAAAGTTACATTACTGGGACATATTATCACAAAAAAAAAATATCAGTTGATTGTTCAAAAAAAGAGGTCATGTATGGCTGGGCCAAACCAATAATAGTGATTGAGTTTTTTAATTTACTTATATTATCCATGTAATATAATAAATTAATGAAGGTATTATAATGATGGTCAATCCCACAAACCAAGGTATCAAAAATGGGGTGTTGTTTGTATGTAATGATGAATGAGTGAAACAATTTAATAAGTTGAAGAAGAGGTGAATCACTACATCGATTCTATCATTACCCAGCAGTGGGGAAGGATTGTGTTTTAGAATGATGCATCCAAATACATATTAGGATTCTTACTCATCGAATATGATAAGACTATAGCCTATACCCCCCACCAATTGGTGATCCATGAAAAGTAATACCCTACTCAAGATTTTTATTTGGATTTAGTGTTAATGTACAAATTATTTTGATACAATATCCCTAAAGGATAAGCATGAAATATATTCTGATCCCAAAATACTCATTTTTATATTTAAAAAAATGGTACTCTATAGGCTCCAATGATGGTTGTTAATGATCATTAATTATTTGGATTATTCATTCCACCACTATCACAGGAAGTTTAATAATGTGGGAAATTATCAAAATTGAAATAATCCTACAACTCTATCCATGATGATGATTGAAATTGATCATTTATTCATGTACATGCACTGGATGTTAATTATACTAATTAAAGGATCTTAATTGATCCATTCTCAAATAAAATATCAAAAATCCATTCATTTGTAGATCATGGAGGCCCAAACAGATGATTCTGAGATACAAAAATGTTTGTTAATATAGTTCAAAAAAACATTTTTATTTATAGCTCCATATGTTTTTTAACTATGTAAAATGATGTGGGACATTACATAACTTTATTCATGATTCTCTATATGCAAAAAATACTTTGAAAAATTATTAAACTATAATCGTATCATGTACCCATTTCAAATACCAGAATGATGTTGGGAAAAATAATGGTGGAATTCATCAAAGGACTGTACAAGACTTTTAAAGAGAATAATTCCATCAAGGTTCTTGTCAACCTCCTTACATTGATAGTTAATTAATTTGTGTTCAATTAATGCTCCTCTCTTTATCCAAAATATAAAGAAATATGTAAGGTATTTTTATGATTACATGGAGTATCACACTCTATTATATCTACTAGATATTTGAGGTTTAACTCATGTTTATAGAGAAATATTCAACAATCGTTGGTTATTGTAACAACAGGTCATTTTGGGAAATAAATTTTTTCAAATAAATTTTATCATTTTTTAGATATTGTTACAAAAATACTCGGATTTTATCTTTCTTCACATGCCATAATCTGTTTATATTGTGTTACAAGATAAATTGTTTTTAAAAGAAATTTTGTATACAATTACAATATTATTATTTAATATGATAGTTATCACCTAGACATTGTCATAAAGAGTATGAATAGAATTAGTGAAATTATAAAAAATATATGATTTTAATATATATATATAAAGAAATATATGGTGGATTATTAATCATAATTCAAAATAAAAATCATTTTATAATAACAATGTTCTTCTTCTGAAAACTATTTCTATGATAAAAAACATGGTTTATATAAATAAATTAAATGAAATAATTATTTTTTTTAAATTATTATAATGAAAATTTTAAATTATATATCTAATAATATTTTTATAATTTGTCATATGGTTTTTCTAGAAAATATATATAAATATATCACTTGTTATTTTTTCAAATGTCGTTCTTCTAAAAATAATTTATGTCATATTTTATAAACCAATATAAAAATTAATTTTCTCAAATTTTAGAAAAAAAATTAAACATTGTCTTAATGTTTTAAACCATATTTTAAATGTTATATTATGTTTAATTTTTTTTTAAATTTTATATGAAATAAAAAATTCAATTAATAATGAAAAATACTATTATATATTATATATTTTCATTTTACATAATCCATTTAAAGGAATCAATATTTAAGATAGATTTAATGGTAAAAATAGATCAGATATATATATTAATACATTTTAGGTAATTTTAATCAATGTCATGTTGAAATTTTATTAATTACATTTTTTATTTTTGAAATATATCTTATTGGAAAACCAGTATGTCATCATGTTTTCATGAGTAATTTTAAATTAATCATTTCCACATATATAAATATTATTTATAAATACGTATTATATAGTAGTAAAAATCGTAAATTTTATATCATAATTTGGTATAATTAATTTTTTACCATAATTTATATTTAAAAAGTTAAAAATGTTTCTCATAGTAAAGGTAAAATGAGTTTACTGAGAGGATAAAATAAAATGTCACTAGTAAAAAATTACCCAAAAGATATTAAATACCCATTTCAGGGTTATATTTTGACATTACATCTTCTTGTTTTGTGAATGGACCATTTAGGTTTCTTTTTGGAGTGTAAAAAACATTGTTACACCTTTATTGTTTCAAAAATCATAGGGCTACCACTATCCTCACTTATAAAATGGCCGACCAATCTCCAATCCAATTCACAAATTTAAAATCCATTATATCATCCATGAACATCTAGAGTAACTTCCATACATACATTCTTTAATCATGTAATCCTTTTTTGTTAAATAAATCAGAAAAATAAATTTATTTTGTGTAAACCAAATCATGTTGTCCAAAAAAGAGGTAATGTCCTTAACCGGGAGTCTAATTTCATTTGATCCTCTGGGTATATATGTTCATATTAAAAAATGGTGATGAAATAATTTAATTACATTATTTATACTTATATTTTATATTTTTAATTGAATATGAGAAATCATTTTCCTATTTCATAAAATTGAATTGGAAATCATATATCGTGTTTACATTGAACTACCTCTTCCCAAACCAAAGTTATTAATCTTTCGTTCCCACCACTCAAAGACAGAAATAATGATGTATTTTTCCACTATATATTATATTAATTAATTTATTATTATTTTTGAGTAAATATTTCACCATTTAATTCTTACTTTCATTCTATGGGAATACAATAACATAGATTTAATATACGATGTACAACCATCATGAAAAATGATGTGGTTAGTTCAAAGTTTACATGGATAGTAAATAGGAGTGGTTTCATGAAATGTGTTACATGTTTGAAAAATTTTATTTTAAAATTATAATATATTTATTACCTTCATTTCATTCAATCCATCATAAAAATGGAGGAAATGTTTATGCATACATACAACCAATTCTCTACTTGTACTGTGTATTTCATTTTTTATCTATAGATTTTATTGATTAATATGAATACATATATAATTAATATATATTATATTTATATCATTTATAATGTTTTTGAGATTAAGGGACCACAATAAATATTTGGAGACTAAAAATAAAATAAAAAACATACACAAAGAAGAAATAATTGACCAAAACACGAAATTAACCTAGAATTACTAATAAAAAGATAATAAAAGGTCAAAATTAAATCATATATTGTATGATATATTTTTTTATGTTTTTTAATAGTTTTATAATAAAATAATATTTATTATGATGGAGTTTCAAATATATATGAAGGGATTCGATATATATGGTTATGGATTTCAATGTCACATTTAATTTAATTGAGAAACATTCCATATTAACCATGTGTTTCATTTATTTTGCTTATATAGTACCCAAGAAATAATATTATTTTACTTATACTGAAAATTATTTTTATTTATATTTCCTTTTTTGGATAAATATTACAAGGTTTTTATGAAACAAAATTTAACAAAGGAGTAATAGATTTTTGTCTTAATTTTCCCATTTTGGTACATTTTTTTGTTTTGAAACAATATTATTTTATGATTTGTATACAATAAAAATTGAAAATACATATAAAGAATATAATAATATGCATGATGTATTATGTTTCATATAATTTTATACCTTCTTGCGAAAAACAATTCAATGTTAATAATTTTGTAAACGTTTTGTTATACAATGTAATCATTTGATTTGATTTCCCTTGATAATGTTTATGATGATTAAATATATTGACCCATTTCAATTGAAAACAAATTAAATTTCTTATCCTATGGTAATTTAATTGACATAAAATTTTCTCTTCAATTTCCTCTCTTTATGTACTCTTGATTTAAAAATAACATTCTAAGAAAATTTATATTTATTTCTCTCTAATACAGAAAACCTGTTTACCAAAAGCACATATTCTAAAAATTACTTAAAAAATGTTTTTAAGAGTCTTAAAATGAAATACATTTGAAAAATTGACACATATTTTTCTTTTCCCATAAAATAATTGTAATCATCATGACCATTTTTTAGACAATTCCAATTAATAAATTACATATAATTTGAAAGTAACCATTGTTTTATATTGTACATAATGAACATAAATTTCCATATTCATTTCCACTAAATGATTTATATATTATTTTACATGTTTTGAATCATTATTTCTGAGGAAAATATTTTTGAATTTTTTTATTCTGAAACGTTTTTTCAACGAGGAATGTATATTTTACTCGGGAATAGTTTTATTTTATTTTTACATATAGATTTATTTTTTTCCAAGGTAATTATTTATTGAAAATAATTTTTGGATCTTTTTTTTAAAAGTGTTTTCAAAGTGGAATGGTTATTTCCCTCAAGAAACTATTAATGCAGTCTTTCAAAATCATTTTAATCGATAATGAAATACCTTGATGTTATTTAAACATTACTAAATATATCTAAGTATACAATTTTTATTCTTTCTCTTGAGGGTTTATGTTTATGAAGACAAGATGTTTATTAATCCAGTTTCCCTTCCATAGGTTGCACTATGATAAATATTAATGAAAATAAATTATATTTAAATATGTAATGTTTTTTTCAAATGATAAAATCGTTATAAACCCTGCTTCATATCACCAAGTTATTATATGGGGGATTTTTTTGAAACACGTTCTTATTTTAGGGAAATGATATGATGAATATCTTATGATCTTTTAGAACTCGTATTTATTATTTTAATTATTTTATGGTTGTTTCACTATAACCATGTAAATTGGTTATTTTATAATCAATTACGGTTGATATATTATATCCATGATATATGGTATCTATATCTCCTTCCATATTGGTTGGTATAGATTGATATCACATGAAATAAAAAATTACTATAATGAGATGAAAACATTTTTTGGAAATGTAATTTGTCCCCTATGATAGTATTGGATGCGAACCACTATTTCTATGATGGGTTTAGGAATTAAAAAATTACACTATGATATTATGGTAAATGGTCCTCGAACTACTAAAGAAATAATTTTATATTCTTATTTGTGTTACAAAAAACAATGTATTATGAAAATATTATGATCTTTTGGTTCATGTAAATTCATCATAATTTGATTTCTTTCTTATAAACACCATTGATTTATTCCAATACTAAAATTTATGATCTATGATATTTAGAGGATGGTTTTGTAATGTAATTATTATCTCTTAATTACCATATTCTCATTATATGTTTATTTATCCCCAGTTTACACTTATTGAGAATATGAGCTCATCTTTTAGTACGATTCGTTTCCCTTAGTGTAGAGAAGAAACTAGAAGAATATCTAAAATGGATTGGAATATGTTTTATATATGGGAATAAAGGTCATAATAAAATAAGATTCTATGTTATTAAATGTCTTATATATGATAATTTTTGAATTATCTAAGTCAATTACATAGACATGATGATAAAACATACACCATGGAATAACATATGTTATTCCAAAAAAATTTATGAAATGATTATAGTGTGTATATATTCAGTCTCTTGAATTACAATGTGGAATTGTTTAATAAGGGGTGTTTATGTTATGAGAATCATAATACATATATGTAAAGTATTAATTAAGAATCACAATATATATTTGTTTTACAAAGATACATTGGTTGTGTAACGTCACGTGTTTTGAACCGAAAGAAAAATAAAATAATTTAATTTTTTCCGTTAACTAGGCATGTCAGTTTTGAAACCAAGTGTATGAAATTTTTTTTTGATAGTCGAAACTTCAGTTTTGATAAAATAAAAATATTGAGTTTTATTACTGATACGTTTGTTTGTTTATTTTAAAAAAAATGAAATTACCCACAAACAGTGTGTTGTATAAGATATCTGAGACCACCGTTAGGTCCGAAACGTTGGGTTCACACAAGGCAGGGTATAACCATGATTCAAATTAGGTCTTTGGAACCCTCGTAGGTGATCATTCCATATATATTATTAATTAATTTATTATTCTGTTTTTTATATAATAAATAATTATTTTCTCGCAAATGGTGAGTCGAATGAGAAATCTGAGATCACCGACAGTTTCAGGATGTGGGCCTTTCCATATGTATGGTATAACCTTTGCGAGCGGTGGACGTTTGGTCTTATCATATTCAAAAATAATTTTATTGGGTTATATATTTTTATTTACTGTTAGATATAAAAATAATAAATTTATTATCAACATTATTGTTGGCATTTAAAGCAACAAATGAAAATATACTACCAAAATTAATAATTTCTGTCACGGAATAAATAATAACTAGGAAATGTAATGAATATTATATTATTAATTGTTCAACTAAATAAAAATTTTCAATAAATATTTATTTAATAACCATTATCCTTTTTATTAATGGATGTTGTCAATAAAATATTTATGGTTTCATTGGTGGGTTGAATTAAATAATAATTATTATTTTTATTATTTTTATTATAATTATATTGGGACAAAAACATATATATATATATATATCAGGATTATATATATATGAGATTAAATATATATATATAAATATATAGTTATATATACATTTTTGGGTGTATATATATGAATATGAAAATGTGTATGTATATATATAACTCATATATAAATGGGTGGATATTTATTTTTGGGTTAGATAAATTATTTTTATTTACCAACATAAATTCATATAATGTTTCAACTTAAATCAAAGTGTGGACTGTTAAGTTTTTATTAAAATTTTTTTAAGCAACCCAGGGTGCGCACATGCGCACACAGTTACAGGTAACAGATAACTATTAAAAAAATAAATGATTGCTCTGTCATTAAATAAAATATTACGTTGATCCCTAGCATAATGTTTAGGTTAAATTTAATTAAAAATGCTTAAAGAAATTTTTAATAAATTAAAAATGTTGGTATAGAAATGAAAATTAATGATAAAATTAAAAGACGGAATGTAGAAAATAGAAAAGTAATTAAAAATGGGTCTAACCATTTTTATTATTTTTTTCATTTTTCATCCCTCTCCTATTATTTTATTTTAATTTCTTTTTTTACCTTTTTTCTTTTCATTCTCTTATTTCCTTTTTATTTACTTCTTCTCTTCCTCTCCTCCCCTCCAGTGTGTCATTCCTCTCCCCCTCCCAAGTTGGTGCACCACCTTACTTCCCCTTCGGAAGTCCTCCAGCCTTCATTCATCAGCTTTTTTCTTCACCATCAAGTACTTAGTTAACCTCTCGGTGAGGCTTATCCCATGAACCAACAATCATGTGATCTCATTCCAAATCCTTTGCATAGTTCACTATGGGATTATTTTATCCTATTTTGGGGTTTTTCTATAATCATTTGTTTTCTTCCATTATTGGTCAAATCAAAGCCTAAATTGGATCATAAGATCATCTATGACCATAGGGTAGGGAATATACTCTCTTTCCCTCGGTTTCTTTGTGATTTATAAAAATTCATCATTGTGTCGTTAGTCATTGCCTACTGGTGTTGAGAAAATTTAACCAAATATGTTAATTAATTTGAATCTGATAGTTGTTTTTGTCGTATTGATCATGAATTAATTAAATTAATTTGTTGCAACAAGGTCAGAAACCCCTTGGGGTGTGTCGATGTGGTCCATATAATTTTTGTTAGCCCAAATGTTTAATATATTTAATTTAATGTGTTTTTCAGACTATTTATTGGTTTTGGTCAATTTAAATAATTAATTAATATTAATTATGAATCTTGAATTGATGAATCATTGGTGTTCAGTTCTGATGGTTTATTTTTTAATAAAAAGTCTTTATCTGCATGTTTTTCACAACTTATTTAGTTGTTTTTAATTTAAATAATTAATTTAGATTAATTATGAACATTGGAATTGTTGGATCTTGGTAGTTTGTTAGTGTAATTTCATTATTTATTTAAAAGTGAATTTATGTACTTATGTTGAAGCGGTATTGTGCCTTTTTATGATTTCTATGATGAAATATTTCATTTTCACTCTGTGATTCATGGGTGTACCTATTTGGTTTCAAGATAAAATTTCATTTGTTGATACCATATATGCTGTTGTGAAAGAATTAATAAAATTTGGGGCAGGTAAAGGAGGTGGCTCTCGTATTAAGGGCCATGCTTAGACCCTCAGTTCCGGACGGCTACCTCTATATGTCAGGGGGTGGTGTTCTAAGAATTTTCGGACCGAGACTTACCCAGTAATTATAAAACTTATGAGTGATGTATTTTCCAAAAGGGATCATCAGGATGGATCCATTGGCAATGTGGCTAAGCCATCCTCAAATAACACTCGACCCCTTTTTACAAAATTATGACAGATCCAGGGTAATGCAATTCCCTGAGTGACACTTGGTCTTTTGAAAGATTACCTTGGACTGGATCAGTGGTATTGGATAATTGATGGATGTTCCATATCAATACCTTCGAGACGGGATCAGACTCCAACTCTCAAATCGGACCTCAATAATTATGCACTAAAGTTTTATACTAATATCTTTGCTTGTCTCTTGATATTTGAGATATTTTATGGTATATTGAAGCACACCTGGTGGAAACATGACTTAGACCCCAAGTTAAACACAATCATAGGGATATGCCTCATCCTTATTTTACCTTAATTTTCAAGGCTTCATATATATGCATATGTGGATTCTACTTATAGGTACTCCTTTCAGACTTCCATCTTAGGCCGAAGCAGGTGATTAGGCACATGTGCCGCTTGGAACCCAAGCCGAGTTATTTAATTCATTTCACTTAATAAATTATCTATAGTTATTATATAATGGCACACTGGATTTTAACATTTCATGAAATGGAAAGGTTTAGACACCACGGGTTCCGGCCTACTGGTACATTAACTCACACCATGCTTGGGAATCATTGACACCCGAGTAGATTATATGATTGAATGTATTAACAAAGGTAAGTGTGCTACTTTCAATTATTGATTTATTGTTGGTTCTGATGATAGAAATAGGGGAAGTGGACTGAGCCTTTCCCATGATGATGTTGTCGCACTTTTTTTTCTATTTACTTGATATCATGCTTGGGTTTGGTTTTCTGTTCTTTCAGTTTAGACATGCATCATTGCATGACAACATTTTGTGAGCATTATCACTTGAAAGTATTATTCAGTTCGATTATTTATATTTCTTATCTTATAGTTTACTCATTTATATTATTCCACTTTTTATTATTAATTGTTGTTTACTTCCTTTGTGATAATACCTATTACCAATGAGGGCATAGTCTCCCCATCACACATGAAAAGGACCCTACTGCTAGTCGGCAGCCTCTGGCATTCGGGGAGATGCGCTTGAGGTCATGTAACCCATCAGTCCGGCCACCATCTTAGAGTTGATCTGGGTCGGGAAATTACAGCTAATCCCAAACGAGACACCTAAATCAATCTATAGAAGGTCTCCAAGGGAATTCTCAATCCAAATATACTCCAAACAAGTGTCTTTCATAATCATAGAAATTGAGGGAATGATTTTTTCAAATATATATAAATAAATTAAAAAAAATGAAACAAAATAAGTTATCCCAGTAAATATATAATATCCACAAAACATCATTCTACAAGAATAAATAAGAATACAAGAAAATAAATAACAAAGAAAAATGAATTTGGCAAGCAAAACTTCTCCATGTGACCTCGAGGGTCACTCTCTAGTACAAAGACACACTGTCACCCCTAGTGATCATGACTGAGGTTAAACCATATACTAAAGGCTATAAACACAATGAATCTATAGGGGTGAGTATTAGAAGGTAGTATGAATTCCTATAAAATTATATTCACAATGAAATTCAATTAATAAATGAAATGTAAAATTCATGTTTTAAAAAAAATTCTTAAAAGTAATTTTTTTAGATATTTTCAACCAGAAAAAATTATATATAGTTCCATTTTATTATTCTGATTTTAAATAGAACTCTTAAAAAAGAGTGGAACTGTTAAAATTACAAATATAATAGAATATGCATTCATTTTATAAATTAACTGAAATTAAATAATTGTTTTCCAAATTATTTTTTATTGACCTTTGAAAACAAACACACAACTTGTATGTAAGAGGTATACCAAAGAATTAAAACATATGAAAATTAAAATAATTGGGAAATGGTAAAAATAACACTTAACAATATACATACATACATTTATCTCAATCATCTGTTGTCAATAACTATGTGCCACTTGACATGGAATAATCCTATGGGATCTTGAATTATAAAAAACATATTATTTATCCTGAATCAACCTAGAAACAATGACTCACTCAATGAAATTATTTTTCACCCACTCTATCAATATCGCCCTATGTTTTTTGGCCAATGGGCTATATCCCATAAAAATAATAAAATAAATAAATCCCCTTTCTATAGTCACTATCAAGAGCATAATCTTAACTAGTGCATCAGTCGTTCTCAAAATATTTCCTATCTATTCTTGATTCTCATGTCAATAACATAAATGTGTTGTTCTCCCTGAATCAAAAAGAGAATCTAATCATAATAATATATATCATATGTTTTAATTCAACCAGCTATAAACACCCAAGATCACCTCAGGGATCAATCTCATTCCATAGAAAATTGACCCCAAATGAGTCCACGCCAAAGATCTCCGATTCTTCTCAATGTAAATGGGTCATGAGGATTCCATGTCAGTAACATCCCCAACATCACACAATGGATCATAATCATTACACAATGATCAAATCCCATAAATTAAATATAAATAAAAATAAAAATATTTCTATAGGAGGGTTTTCATAGTAATCATTTTAACAAGATTTACAAAAGTTCCAAATAGGCATTAAGATTCCTTTGACTAGTCACCCATTATTATATAATTATATCCACCTTTCCAAAAGTTCAATACATACCATTTTTCATTTCCCAATCATTTATAAAATCCAAATTATGTACATAAACCATGTGTACAAACCAAAAACATTTTCATCAATGTGATAGTTGGGCCACATGGTATCTTCACATGCCATTCAATTTTGAATGAACCAAAACCATTTTTATATAAATATGGGATAGAAAAAACACCATTAAGATTTCAAAAAAACATTTAAAAATCTATACCAATCATTAGAATCAACAAATCACATGGAATATCCAACTGGGCATTTTATCAAACACTTGGTGTGTGAAATTTAACAATACAATTCTATTTATATCATAACAAGAATGAAATCACCAATTTTTCACAACACAAAAATATTCAAAATAAAAAAAAATCAATAACTAACATTCTATGAACATTCATTAATATGGAAACCAATAATTCATTTATTTTATGGAAAGGGAGAAGGGAAACCTTGCGCAACCCACAGCGATTCAACAACAAACACTTGAAACAACCATGTGACAATCTAAAGGAAATAGGACAACCATAAAAAACCATAAACACAGAAACCACCGAATAAAAACAAATAGAAATGTGAAACATATATCCACATGTTCATGGTATGTTAATAACATAAGATAAATTGGAATTAATAGAAATATAGATAAGAAAAGAGGATAATACATTGAGAAATGTATCCCCAAAATTGAGGAAATAATAAAATATATCGCATGAGAGAGGAGGAGATCCACAGAGAAAAAGGGAGGATGGCACTTATGGTCACACAAACCTAGGGGAGGATGAATGGAAAATTGTTTTATTGAAATACAGATATGGTAGAAAAATTTTATCCAAAAATTTATGATCTAGGAAGATCGCATGGTTTGGTGAGAGGGTATGGTAAACTATCCACTATCCCTGGAACATGGTTCCTCCAAGAGATAAAACCTTATTTCTTACCTAACACATAGTTTCACTATATGTTTATGAATTGTGTTCCCTCAACCTAATGTATCCCAATTTCCATAGGGTATCATGGAGTAATCATCATGACTTCCTTTTTCCATGTAGAAACTATACACCACCTGCAAGAAATAAAAGTAAACAAAACTATTAAACAAAAACATCCGGATGAGACTATGTAATAAGCTCCTAATCAGTATAATGATATGATTAAAAAAATTTAAATCTCATTACACATATATCATGAGAGTGAAACTTTGTTAGAAAGACGATTCATAACAAAAGGTGTGAAAAAAACCTAGGTTTTCCAATTATCCCCGCCATAATTTACTCCCCCTTTAGAAAGACACCTTGTTTTTACAATTTATCAATCAATGATAAAGGATTATGATAACCACCTGATCCATCCTCTCAAATTGAGATCACCTCAACAACCACCAACCAATGCTTATACCACTTCAATGAAACAAACAATAACTTCTCATGTAACGACAAAAAACACAAACTATGACCCAAACAAACCACCAAAAAATACTAATATGTGTGATCCTAAATTAAAATGTTCCCCTAAATAGAGAGGTAATTGAAATTTGAAACCTTCAATACATCCACGCCTTTCTAAACCAAAACTTGAAACTACATCGGATTATCAACATGGGAGGATGAGACATACTCCCCACTATAACAAACCAACAAACAATAATCAACATTATAAGAAACCTCAATGTGAAATATATTGTGTCTCCCCTAATTTTAATCATTATATGGTCACCTGTCACAACCCCCTTCCTCTAAGAGTACCACCTCCTGGGCCAGAAATAAAGAATGAGGGATGATGACCCCCAATTACCGCCTCTTGTAGGCCCTAGAGTGGCAGATGCCACCAAGGGTATACTAATATAAAAAAATGGGAGGTATTACCCTACCATTAGATACACGATTGGGGGATAATATGAATAATACTCAATGAAACTCTAAGATATAAAAAAGAAGAAACAAATATCCATCCCACATGCATGTCTAAATAAGAACTAATACTAAAAAATTTATCCCTTGTATATACTAAAAGTAATTATTGGAAACAACACATCAACTATCAATATCTGAGATAGAAAATTCATGCACGGTACTTGATGCCCTCATTGAAACTTAAAAATAATTTTATATACATTGGGTGATCATATATGTATACTCTTTTAGGAAAGCCAAAGTATCTCATGCACATTTGAAGGATGAATACTAAGGAATATATGAGAAAACAACAGAACCAAATAGTGCCTAAAAAGTATAATAACCACCCAAATATCACCAGGGAACACTCCACAAATAAATCAAGTCATGTAAAGTAATATAGTATGGACATCGATGATTTCGTTACCCTCCACCACATACCACTTATTTAGCCTTTCCTGAATAATGACAGTCAACCTCCCACTCACACTCATTCTGGAAGAACCCCATCAAAACCCACCCAAACATACTTAGGCCCCACAAACAATTCCTCTTTATCTCAAAGGGTTCATGAGCCATAATAAATACTACCCATAGAAACTATATCCACAACCACATCACATCCCACCCATAGACACGTGGTCCAAGACCCACAGTGCATCCCTCATGCAGACACTTATACCATAAACCATATCTGATTTTATACGTAGACACCTATAACACAAACCACACATCATCCCTAAGACACCTAGTAAATCAGAAAACATCTCATCTGGAAAGCACCTGGAAAATCACAACTCACCTGTGCACAAATGGGCCTCACAAACCATAACCTTCCCAAATAATGTAGGGATAACATTGCATGGAAGAGGTAGTAGGGAAGAGTGGGTATACATACATACATCCTACCGCTAGGAATATTTGTAAAGACACACTCCCCCCGAGATTATGGGGATGTTTAGAACATAGTGTTAAACTAGGGTATGCACATATTGATATCAAAATAAAAATACAAGTATATACTTATAGATACCAAACAGTCCACAAAGACTATGTGTTTTCAAAAGAAATAACCATCACAAAACACATCCATCTTTATTACTACCTCTAAATGCACATCACCAGACATCAATCCATAAAGCAGATCATATTTCCAACTACTATTAATTAACCAATTTCATTTCCATTCACCGAAATTCCACATGCCAATTCCAATCTTAATTAATACATTATTTATTCATTTATTCCATTACAATCTGGGAAACTACGAAGAACCAATAAAAATAATACACACAAAAAAAAGTCACAAATGAAGATACTCTAGGTGAAAAAACCCATACCAACAATCACTATCCTTATTCAATGTCACCCCTCAAAAAAACCATCCAGACACAACATTTTATAGAAACACTCACCAACAACCCAATCATGGCCTTTCTACAAAAAAATCGATTCAATTTCATAAACAATCAATATCTCAACTAGAGATTCCATCACACCTTCTGAACCACCCCACAACACACAACTGGGCAAAAAAATACATCACCATACAAAACAAAATTTAAATTCTAGATTTAATAAGCTATAATTTATTTAATTCCTCTTAATATTCATGGTGTTATCATATAAGATATATAATCCTAGAGAATCCAATCATTAGATGGGTGTACATGATTTTCCTATTTCCATTTAGGGTGATACCACAACAACCACAACCAAAGCATCTCAGACAAAATATATAACCAATAGTAAAAAAGATTATAATGTCCCCTATTTTCTTATAGGGTGTTCTGTCTATTCAATCACAATATCAAAATCTATGTAAAACTATAGTATCCTGAGAACAAACCCTATTAACACTTTTAATTCAATTACATAGTATTTTATCTTCACTTAATCCATCAGAACCATAATAATAGAATAAAGAAATAAACCCCCCTCCAGCTTGATTCATAAATAAATTGAATCAAGGGAATATGTACCTCAAAGAGGTGTCAATGTTCTTTGCACATAAACAGATTATTCAACAGTCCTCTATTTTCTTCTCCCATGAGGTCTGAATCCACCTGAGGATGTTGTGGTACAACCCTAATGATAAAATACCAAAGAAAAAATAATTATAAATAGTGAAAAACATCCTCTATCACATGGAAATAATACACAATGTCAAACAGTCACCAACCCATGAGAAATTTTTAAAATAGAGGAATAATTCACCTCAGATCGAAGAAGGATTTTTATGGATTGAATAAGGATTTTTTATGATCTATTATCATCAAAGGGATTTCCAAAACACTAAGGAGGAGACTGTTAGGTTTCCATGGATAATAGATAATATTTCAACCATAGGTTTTGTGAAAACATGATCATCTGGAATGTTTTAAAACATTACAGTCATAGTGGATTACAAGACGTCTACTCTCCGCTCACATCATGTAATACCTTCGGGTTGGATTCTGTAAAAAACAAGTCACCATTGGATTTATTTTTATTTTTTGGATCCCAAATAATTTCACACAACAAACCAACATGGACAAGATGAGATATTGATATTCAGACCATGAAATCTAATTACATGATATGAAATCACAATCACACCTTTGTTGCACCTCTAACTCCTATGAAAACTCCTAAAACCTCCCCCAATAACCTCCAACAACCTAACATGCTAAATAAAGTAACAGTATGGAATGAATCTTTATATGAGATACCTATGAAATGATTCTCACCATCGTGAATCCAAAAACAATCACATGATTAAAAGGTGGTCTGAAAAACCACCTCGTGAGATACCTTTCAAGGATCTCTCTGCACATGAAACACCACTAACAACAAAACATATCAGCATTCAATGATAAACTACCCAGTGTTGTTCGATATATGGAGTGGAAACCTCCACATCCAAGAAAACATCCTTTGAAATTTTTGTACCCAAATAACCATGAAAGAAACCTTATGAGCACAGCGACCTTGTTGTCTCATACATAGGAATCATGGAATCCTATCCTCCATGACAAGATACAATACTGTTTTTGTGGAAATGACTCTCCAGCACGAGTTTAATCACTTCATATATAATGTGTCTCTCTTAGAAATCTGGCCCTCTCTATTCATATGTCAATAATTTCATACACATAAAACCACTCATAGGGTATGAAAATAGCTTATCTCATAGAATAAGTTTCAAATGTCACTTTATAAAGAAAAACATGAAAAAAGAATATTAAATACAACACTGGGTACTAGGAACATGTAACGCCCCGACCCTAGTTACCCAGAGTCGGTGCATTATTACATAACATTGGAATGATCACAAGAAAGATAAAATCTCGAAAGACCGATTGGTTTAGTAGCCTTGGAAACACTAGATATATTCATAAGTCTTACATTACATCATAAAATGAAAAATTACTACAACAACATAATATCTCCACAGTCCACACTATTATCCCCTCATAATATCCATGCAGGTCATTCCTAACTTACTTCTTCACATCCTAGGGAAAATAAACATAGAAAAGGGGTGAGCTCAAATGCCCAGTAAGGATAACAATATAGCTGAACATTCAAAATAACCATAAACATTTAAGGAAATGCATTACTAAAACAAAAGCCTTTTAAACTTGAACTTCAACATAGTATGGCAAAAGTAAAATGAAATAATGTCATTTACTTATTCACATGGATATTCTACTAATCGAATAATCACATGAAAAATCAATAACCACTTTTATAATGATAGAATGCATAATGCTGAACTTTAATTTCTTTTCAAGGCCTCGTCCCAAGACTTTGGGGATAACTGTAACCGGAACCCCACCCGGAGTGCCTCTAATAACCGGACACCAACCCGGAGTGCCTCTAATAACCGGACAGCAACCCGGAGTGCCTCTAATAACCGGAGACCAAACCGGAGGGCTAACTTTTACCAGTCCCTAACCTGGAGGGCTTACATTTACCAGTCCCCAACCTGGAGGGCTTACTTCAACTATTCCCCAACCTGGAACATACTTGTCCAACACATTCATATGAAGTAAAGGTCGAAATATAACATAAAAATTCTTATTGGAACTAGAATACGAAATGTAAATACTTTACTCATAAACCATGAATGACACATCTACAGTCAAACATATCACAAAAATTCATTACAATATGGAAGTTTTATATCATAATAAATCAACTTCAAATAATCTTAAAATCCATCAAAGGATGTTGACATAGATGAAAATGTTTTTTTAAAAATTATTGAGAGAAATATCCCTTTTTCATGAAAACATTTTAATGTTACACAATTTAGAAAGTAATGCATTTAAATACATTTTTGGATCAAAGTGTCCCATACCACTTTGAAACTTTTGAATTGAATTAACACTTTTAAAACATTCATTTTCATATAAATAAATCCTTACAAACTATTTTGAAAACGTGGACATAAATGAGGATGATTTAGAGGAATAAATATTTAAAACATTTAAAATGATGTTTTAGTAAAAGTTCCCTTAGAAATAATCCCTTTTAAAACTCTTTTATGAAATATGGACATGGATAGTAAATATGTCCCTCTAGATACTTACGTAAAGACAACCTCGGATATTAAATAGATTGTGAAGTAAACCGTTATCAATTTGGTAACTTATGAAACATACAACCCATGAATGAGGTATCATACAATGAAAATTTAAATACACATAAGGTAAAGTGTATTATACAAATAATATAATTATGGGCAGTACATACACCACACAAGATAATAGTGGAAATATGGCATGAATCTCACAGAAATAAAGAGTGAGATGAAAACCCCTTACCATGTTAATCAACTGAGTCATATGGCCAAAAGTTAATAACCACCAAATTATTTACAGAATAACATGAATATAAAGATAATCATGATAATATATATCAAAATCCAGTAAACAATACACCACTTTCAATAATTTAGTGGCGAATAATGGAAATCTCACGGAATTGAATGTGAGATAAGAAAATCCCTTACCTTGTACTTTTACTTGGTTGGGGTAGGTTAACCTCCTGTATAATATTGAAATAATTGTAATTAAATTATACAAGAATCATATATATTAATATGATATCATATACGATCCTTTAATATTGATTTGATAATAATATCTTAGTATTATCGTTGTTTCGGGTGTTAGCTTACTTGTTTTCTTTTATATGTTTTGTTACGTAAGACATGTTTGTAAAGGATAGGTTTTATATTATTCATATCCAGAATGATATCAATTCCTTAAACATCATTTTTTAAATCCTCAAATGATAATTATACTTGAATGGATACGATGGAGAATGAATTTCATCGCGTTCGTGGAGACGGTAGTCCGTACGTACACACGAGCGACAATATCATTCTTTTGATATTAAAATAATATATAAATGGATGCTATATCATATATACAGAATCATTAACATGTTATATTTATTATTTACATGAGTTAAACATCATTATTATACCCATCCAAATAATATTATATTGAATAACAATTACACCACGACGTGGAGACGGTAAGCCGTACGTACGCACGTATGGTGACATGTTATTCAAAGGGTAGATAGAATACTGAATATGGTTGTACCATATTTATAATAACATCACAGTATATGTGAGATACTGGAGTTATTATTTTATAATGGTAATAACAATGAAAGAAGAAGTGGTAGAAGAAAGGAACTTGAAAAGGGGTGGCGAAAACATTACCTCTTCTTCGGGTTCTTCCTTTTGATTTGATCAGAAGGGCTCTTTAGGTTAGCTTTCTGATCAAACTAAGGCCTCTAGGTTGTAGTTAGGGATGTTGGGAGAGTATTTGAGTAGAGTGTGGCCGAACCAAAAGGCTTTGAAGGTGTGAAAAATGGGAAGGAGGAGTGCCCTTTTATAAGAGGGGTGAGGGGCACCTTTGGAAAAGCTAGAAATATTAATTTATAATAAATTCATATTCGGTTTCAAATGGCTCCAAAGTTGATTATTAAAAGTTTAATGTGGGGATAGGTCGAAAACCACTCAACCAATATAATTTAGACAGGTTTTGGTACTTATATTAACCTTATCTTTATGTATTAACTCTAAGTTAATTAGTTTCACTTTTACAATGTCTCTTTGTATTTTTATATAATATGCTTAATAAACATAATATATACATCCAAGAGACCTCAAAGTGGTCCATTAATGATGAACCTATCATGATATAAGTCTCTTGGCCGAACCGTAGATTTTTTAGGAATTTAATATCAATTAATAATATAATATTTGTTTTAAGAACTCTTTTATGTCAATTTTGAAACTATTCAATAGTTGATTTTTGTGAAACTCATAACAGATTGATTTCTTCGAAAAAAGTCAGTTAAATCAATCCTAATATATCATATTATCCTAGAAAATTAGTTTAATTCATTAAAAGTTTCATATTATATTTACTTGGGTATTTATAATATCAATTATTTTAATTCTTCACTATTATAGTAATTACTGCATCATCATTGTGTCATAAATAAAATAAATTATTTAATGTCTAAAATTATAAATAAAATATCATTATGTATGAAATATTTTTATATTTCTAATGAATATTTATAATCTAAAATCCAACATATATAACCCTATGTAACAATTGTTTTTCTAAAAGATATATGCTTGTGTCATTTTTGTATTCATTTTAACTTAATTAAAATAAAGTGTCATTATCACTTACAAGTAGATCCATGGGGTCCCAAAATCGACCCAAAGATGCCTATGGTCGAACATGTATCAACCAATAAGGGTAGGACACGTTTTAGGGTAATTTAGTATTATTATAATATTATTGTTTAACCCTTATTTACCGGATTTACCCTTAACCATGGTAAATAAAATTTTAACGTAGTAATTATTCAAAATGTCTAAAAATAAAAGTTACCTATTTACACAATTTGAACATCCTGATTCCAAATATGGAATCCATTTTTCTAAATTCAAAACACATAAGTGGCAGAAATTAATTTAAAATTAATTCCCGCTGTCAAAACAAAAAGCGTGTTTTTAAGAGATAATAACTATCAAAAGATTGACACCTGTTTATGTTCGGTTTAATTGTAAAATTATGTCCAATGACAAAAATTATATTAAATGGTAAAATTATATTCTAAATATACTTTAAAACCACTTAAATTCATAATTTATCACTATTAATTATTTTGATTAAAAAAGTTGTTTTTAATTAAAATTTCGTAATTTTCACTATTCATCAAAATATGAATGTTATCCGAAATGTACCAAAATTTCACCTTAGGCTAAATTCGATATTACAAATCCAAAAATGAAGTCTATTCTAAAATATAAAATATATATAATTTCAAAAAGTAGGTATTACTATTCATAACGGCTAGTTTGATTGGTTGTGGTGTGTTAGAACTCGAAGTTGCGTACAACACACGCTACTATATTATTCTAAGGAAAGCATACCGTGGAAGCTTGGGATGTTTCATTTTAAATTTTTTTGATGTCCCCATTTAGTCAAAAATTTTAAAATATTGTATTTAAAAAGTTTTCACTATTAAATGTTGATAAAAGTGCAATACTGAAAATGAATCTGTTCTTGTATTATGTCTAAGAAACTCATAATATGGATTCTAAAATTATAAGGATTATATAAAGTTTAAAATTTAGTTAATACAATTCATAACCTCTTTTGAACTGCTTGTTTGGTAATTCATGGTGTGCTTGAACTCGGTGTTGCGTGTAGTGAAAGTTATTGTATTATTTTAAAGAAATAACACACTATGAAATCTTGGGGTGTTACATTCTCCCCTCCTTCAATAAATTGTGTCCTCGCAATTTGAAATTGTTCTTCGAAAATAAAAGGTTGAAAATAAAAAATATCTTTGTGGGAAAACCCTCATCGGAAATTGGGTTACTAAAATTTATTCTTAATATGAGGAAATGAGAAATGAAAGGGTCACCACCAAATTATGATCTCGATTAGGAGAACATTGGTGGCAATTATAGACATATAATTGGAGGAAAAACATAAATATTTATAGGTAGTGATTGAGGTCATCAATCACAAACAAGTACAAAATTGAGGTTCTTAAACTTATCAATCTATGATGATTTGAAATACCATCGGTTCAACAAAATATAGTGTATTAGGATAACACATTTTTGAAGTTTCAAAATATCTTAGTTGAAATCCCACATCGAAAAATGAATTAATGAGGCCAATATTTAAAATAAAGAGTGTAAAGTATGAAGATTACCGAAAATAACACATACTAGGTTTCCATGTATGAAAATATGGATATGGAAGAGAAATCTAACCATCAATTATCTGATGGAGAGTGGTAGAGAACATGGCTATGAAAAGGCCAACAATCCCAAAGCCATAAATTAGTGATGATTTAAGGTACCATCTAGGACAGCATTTTTGTTCTAAGTTCCTTTTGTTAATGTTGAGGAATTTATTTATGAGATTGGATAAGATCATAAGGAGATATACTTACTTTATAATTAGAGTTTTGTCCATTAATAAATTTCTACCACTAACTCATCTTTCACTCGTAAAAAAATTCTATTTATACTATTCGTACAGGGTTCCAAAATAAACAAATTTATAATTCATCTACCAGATCTTTTAAAAAAAACTACATAATTTAATCCAGGACATCTCTTGGGCCAGTGGTAGGTGATACACCATTGTCGCCCTTCAGTTGCGGGTTCAAGTCTCGCGGCCTTGCCGGACGCGACGGGTTGCCGCCCGACCTCCCGGTTGTCCTTTTATGGAAATCCAAAATTAATCTCAAACTAGAATTTATCCAAAATATTTCTGACCAAACTCACAGTCCAACATTTATAAGGAAGTTAAACATAATGTTGATCCTTTTTACCACGTAATAGCATATGAATACCTTCATCATGTATTCTTTTAATACACTGAAACATCCTGAATTACCATATTCCTTATTGATTACATTCATGCTCCCTTATTCCATATAGAATGATGGATATACCTCATCAATCCAAAAATGTTTTAAACCCCAACAATAATGGAATATACAGATCATTAATTAGTTCCAAGGTAGTCAAGAATATCCAATATAATTTATCCAAAACAATCATGTATTATTCCAAAATCACTAACTCGATATCAGAACTATATTATGGTTTATCATCCTCTCAACCATATATTTTCCAAAAATTTATCCTGCTATTGAGTCACTTTTCTTTGTTCCACACAATCTCAAGTCCTTAATGAAATAGTACTGCAGTACAATCCTTATATACTCCATAATTATTATAACAAGTACATTGTTGATACAACACTCAATTGACATAATCAACATAAGAACTCTAATCATTACTCTTCATCTGTGGTAGTATCATAACTTGATTATTATCCAATAACATCATTTGCGGCATAGTCTGATGACTGGGAAATAGGTTCGCGTAGTGTCCAAAATCCTTGCAAATGGAGCATTGTACATTTAAAACCATTTTCTTACCCTTGCAGTCACGTACTTTGTGCCCTTTTCCTCCACACTTATAACAAACTCCCATCCCTTTCAGGCAAGTTCCAGGGTGTTTCTTTCCACAGTTACCACATATGGGAAAATTCTTCTTTTCCCTCTTCCCTTTATCCATCTTTCTCTCTTCCATCCTTTTCTTCTCTTTCTTCCCTTCAAAACCATTGGAGTCAGTAAACTCTTTACTTATCTTATCAACACATGATATTATTTCTTCATATGATGATAATACATGGGAGACTAATTCTCTTATAAATTCTAGCTTAAGACCATGAAAGATATGATCCTTCCTTCTCTTTGGATCATGTGCATTTCTGGAGTTCTCATTCCTTCTACTGGGCGCCATTTCTAAACAATGGAATATCCCCGGGGAGTGTCGTAACCAAGAGTGCAGCAAGGCCCGTTGTCGTGCACCAGTTCCCATTCGAGTCTAGCTCAAAGCGGTGTTTTAGGGTTTTACCCCTAGGTACATCTGTGCCAGAGCCGCCTCTACCTGCTCGTATCCATACAGGGATGCATTGCTTGGAAAACTCACAAAATCTCTACAATACCAAAATTCTAGGAATTTCTTCTACACTAATCCTAAAAGTTCATCTTAGGTCTACGTGCTCTAATCAGAGTTTATCTAAATTTAGCTTCCAAGGATTGTACTAAACTTCCTCTGATACCAACTGTAACGCCCCGACCCCAATTACCCAGAGTCGGGGGATTATTACATAACATTGGAATGATCAAAAGAAAGATCAAATATCGAATGAACGATTGGTTTATTAGCCTTGGAAACACTAGATATATTCATATGTCTTACATTACATCATAAAATGAAAAAAAACTACAACAACATAATATCTCCACAGTCCACACTATTATCCCCTCATAATATCCCTGCAGGTCATTCATAACTTACTTCTTCACATCCTGGGGAAAATAAACATAGAAAAGGGGTGAGCTCAAATGCCCAGTAAGGATAAGAATATAGCGGAACATTCAAAATAAGCATAAACATTTAAGGCAATTCATTACTAAAAAAAAGCCTTCTAAACTTGAACTTCAACATATTATGGGAAAAGTAAAATGAAATAATGCCATTTACTTATTCACATGGATATTCTACTAATCGAATAATCCCATGAAAAATCAATAACCACTTTCATAATGATGGAATGCATAATGTTAAACTTTAATTTCTTTTCAAGGCCTCGTCCGAAGACCTTGGGGCTAACTGTAACCGGAACCCCACCCGGAGTGCCTCTAATAACCGGACACCAACCCGGAGTGCCTCTAATAACCGGACACCAACCCGGAGTGCCTCTAATAACCGGAGACCAAACCGGAGGGCTTACTTTTACCAGTCCCTAACCTGGAGGGCTTACTTTTACCAGTCCCCAACCTGGAGGGCTTACTTCAACTAGTCCCCAACCTGGAACATACTTGTCCAACACATTCATATGAAGTAAAGGTTGAAATATAACATAAACATTATTATTGGAACTAGCATACTAAATGTCAATACTTTACTCATAAACCATGAATGACACACATACAGTCAAACATATCACAAAAATTCATTACAATATGGAAGTTTTATATCATAATAAATCAACTTCAAATAATATTAAAATCCATCAAAGGATGTTGACATAGATGCAAAAGTTTTTAAAAAAATTAATGAGAGAAATATCCCTTTTTCATGAAAACATTTTAATGTTACACAATTTAGAAAGTAAGGCATTTAAATACATTTTTGGATCAAAGTGTCCCATACCACATTTAAACTTTTGAATGGAATTAACACTTTTAAAACAGTAATTTTCATATAAATAAATCCTTACAAACTATTTTGAAAACGTGGACATAAATGAGGATTATTTAGAAGAATAAATATTTAAAACATTTAAAATGATGTTTTAGTAAAAGTTCCATTAGAAATAATCCCTTTGAAAACTCTTTTATGAAATATGGACATGGATAGTAAATATGTCCCTGTAGATACTTACTTAAAGACAACCTCAGATATTAAAGAGATTGTGAAGTAAACCCTTATTAATTTGGTAACTTATGAAACATACAACCCATGAAAGAGGTATCATACAATGAAAATGTAAATACACATAATGTAAAGTGTATTACACAAAGAATATAATTATGGGCAGTACATACACCACACAAAAGATAATAGTGGAAATATGGCATGAATCTCACGGAAATAAAGAGTGAGATGAAAACCCCTTACAATGTTAATCAACTGAGTCGTATGGCCAAAAGTTAATAACCACCAAATTATTTACAGAATAACATGAATATAAATATAATCATGATAATATATATCAAAGGCCAGTACACAATACACCACTTTCAATAATTTAGTGGCGAATACTAGAAATCTCACGGAATTGAATGTGAGATAAGAAAATCCCTTACCTTGTACTTTTACTTGGTTGGGGTAGGTTAACCTCCTGTATAATATTGAAATAATTGTTATTAAATTATAAAATAATCATATATATTAATATGATATCATATATGATCTTTTAATATTGATTTGATAATAATATCTTAGTATTATCGTTGTTTCGGGTGTTAGCTTACTTGTTTTCTTTTATATGTTTTGTTACGTAAGACATGTTTGTAAAGGATAGGTTTTATATTATTCATATCCATAATGATATCAAGTCCTTAAACATCATTTTTTAAATCATCAAATTATAATTATACTTGAATGGATACGATGGATAATGAATTTCATCACGTTCGTGGAGACGGTAGTCCGTACTTACGCACGAGCGACAATATCATTCTTTTGATATTAAAATAATATATAAATGGATGATATATCATATATACAGAATCATTAACATGATATATTTATTATTTACATGAGTTAAACATCATTATTATACCCATCCAAATAATATTATATTGAATAACAATTAGACCACGACGTGGAGACGGTATGCCGTACGTACGCACGTATGGTGACATGTTATTCAAAGGGTGGATAGAGTACTTAATATGGTTGTACCATATTCTTAATAACATCACAGTATATGTGATATACTGGAGTTATTATTTTAGAATGGTAAGAACAAAGAAAGAAGAAGTGGATGAAAAAAGGAACTTGAAAAGGGGTGGTGAAAACATTACCTCTTCTTCGGGTTCTTCCTTTTGATTTGATCAAAAGGGCTCCTTAGTTTGGCTTTCTGATCAAAATAAGGCCTCTCGGTTGAAGTGAAGGACGTTGGGAGAGTATTTGGGCAGAGTTTGGCCGATCCAAAAGGCTTTTAAGGTGTGAAGAAATGGGAAGGAGGAGTTCCCTTTTATAAGAGGGGTGAGGGGCACCTTTGGAAAAGCTAGAAATATTTATTTATAATAAATTCATATTCGGTTTCTAATGGATCAAAAGTTGATTATTCAAAGTTTAATGTGGGGATAGGTCGAAAACCACTCAACCAATAGAATTTAGTCAGGTTTGGGTACTTATATTAACATTATCTTTAAGTATTAACTCTAAGTTAATTAGTTTCACTTTTACAATGTCTCTTTGTATTTTTATATAATATGGTTAATAAACATACTATATACATCCAGGCGACCCCCAAGTGGTCCATTAATGATGAAACTATCATGATATAAGACTCTTGGCCGAAACTTAGATTTTTATGAATTTAATATCAATTAATAATATAATATTTGTTTTAAGAACTCTTTTATATCAATTTTGACACTATTCAATAGTTGATTTTTGTGAAACTCATAACAGATTGATTACTTCGAAAAAAGTAAATTAAATCAATCCTAATATATCATATTATCCTAGAAAATTAGTTTAATTCATTAAAAGTTTCATATTATATTTATTTGGGTATTTATAATATCAATTATTTTAATTTTTCACTATTATAGTAATTACTGCATCATCATTGTGTCATAAATAAAATAAATTATTTAATTTATAAAATTATAAATAAACTATAATTATGTAGGAAATCTTATTATCTTTCTAATGAATATTTTTAATCTAAAATCCAACATATATAACCCTATGTAACAATTGTTTTTCTAAAAGATATATGCTTGTGTCATTTTTGTATTCATTTTAACTTAATTAAAATAAAGTGTCATTATCACTTACAAGTGGATCCATGGGGTCCCAAAATCGACTCAAAGATGCCTATGGTAGAACATGTATCAACCAATAAGGTTAGGACACGTTTTTGGTTAATTTAGTATTATTATAATATTATTTTTTAACACTTATTTACAGGATTTACCCTTAACCATGGTAAATAAAATTTTTACCGCATTAATTATTCAAAATGTCTAAAAATAAAAGTTACCTATTTAAACAATTTGAAAATCCTTATTACAAATATGGAATCCATTTTTCTAAATTCAAAACACAGAAGTGGCAGAAAATAATTTAAAATTATTTCCCGCTGTCAAAACAAAAAGCGTGTTTTTAAGAAATCATAACTGTCAAAAGATTGACACCTATTTATGTTCAGTTTAATTGTAAAATTATGTCCAATGACCAAAATTATATTAAATGGTAAAAATATATTCTAAATATACTTTAAAACCACTTAATTCATAATTTATCACTATTAATTATTTTTATTAAAAAAGTTGTTTTTAATTAAAATTTAGTAATTTTCACTATTCATCAAAAATATGAAAGTTATCCGAAATGTACCAAAATTTCACCTTCGGCTAAATTCGATATTCCGAATCCAAAAATGAAGTCCATTCTAAAATATAAAATATTTATAATTTCAAAAAGTAGGTATTACTATTCATAACGGCTAGTTTGATTGGTTGTGGTGTGTTAGAACTCGAAGTTGCGTACAACACACACTACTGTATTATTCAAAGGAAAGCGTACCGTGGAAGCTTGGGATGTTTCATTTTAAATTTTTTTGATGTCCCCATTTAGTAAAAGAGTTTAAAATATTGTATTTAAAAAAGTTTCACTATTAAAAGTTGATAAAAGTGCAATACTGAAAATGAATCTGTTCTTGTATTATGTCTAAGAAACTCATAATATGGATTCTAAAATTATAAGGATTATATAAAGTTTAAAATTTAGTTAATACTATTCATAACCTCTTTTGAACTACTTGTTTGGTAATTCATGGTGTGCTTGAACTCGGTGTTGCGTGTAGTGCAAGTTATTGTATTATTTTAAAGAAATAACACACTATGAAATCTTGGGGTGTTACAGAACACATCTACATCTCCCACTCTTAGTTACTTTTCTCTAGACCACCATGCCTCCACAATACGCAAACCAATGGAATCATCCATCCACACAACACATTCTCTTGATGATATTGTTTCTTGAGTAGTCGTTCCACGTATGTCACACCATCATCAATATTCAACTATCCCCATTCAAGGGCATGGGATTTGTCATGAAGTTACCAACGAAGTTGAGAGATGTGGAAGACTTCATGGATCCTCTCCAACTATAATGGAAACTCTAAATACAATTCCACTTTTTCTACTTGCCTCAACTCCTGGAATTGTCAAATAAACATGGGAGAAATCTGGTACCCTCTTCCAAACCTACACTACCCACATTGAGGGGAAACCTTCAAGAACACATGGTCACTAACCTCAAACTACAAGGTCCTCCCCCCATGATCAATATAATACTTGTTCTTGTCCTATAACACTTTCTTATTCCCAAAAATGATTTTAACATTATCCCTCATACTCTATACTACCTCAGGACAAAAAAAATTTGTCTCCCCAAAAACTTTCCAGCACAATGGTGAAACACATGGTCTTTCGTACGATGCGTCAAAAAGATCCATTCTAAGGGGATAGTTATATATATTACTAAAAAACTATACCAAGGGAATTTTTCACACCCACGATCCACCGAGGACCCCGACGCATTCCTACAACGTTTCCTTCAATGTATCGATTGTCCGTTCAGTCTTCCCATCTATCTGAGTATTGAAGGAAGTGTTTCAAACTAACTAGGTTCTAGTATAATTTGGTAATAACCTCCAAAAAGTTTTGTTAAAACATGTGTCTCAATCAGATACAATGGACCTGAAAACTCCATAACACCATACCACCTCATCCACATACCTATTAGCCTAAAAATCCACATCACCTGACTCATTGATCACAATGAAGTTGGTCAATTTCATCAATTGGTCCGCCAATACCAATATAGAATCATACACTCCCAGATCCATCGGTATCTCTATGATGAAATACAAATATTTTTCATCCCACTTACACTCGGTGACCTCCAAGGGTTAACAAAACCCACAAGAAACATTGTTCTCATCCTCCACTTATTGGAAGAATAATCATTTTTCCAAAAACTCTTCCATATCCCATTTCATCCTGAGACAAAGAAAATATATCCTCTGTCTACATTACACCATATAAACACCTGGGTGTACCAGTAGAGATGAGATATGAAACACAATGAGGACTCCCATTAACTTCTCCATCAGAACAGATGGCCTCCCATAGAATAATAATGTATTTTGAAAATCTCCCAACATTCCTACTAGAGAATCTCCTTGGCCATCATGATCAGACAACACCTCTCCCTCTGCGTATCCCCATTAATAATATTCCACTAGAAACATCTGGGTAGGATGAATTTTTATCTGAAAAAATCATCCTCTACAGCCATCCACACTTTCATCCAAACGCATGGATATAAACTCCTTAATTAACTTTTATGTTTCCATAGACTCTAGAAAGACCTTCATTTGTGATTTTATATTCAAATCATATGACACAACGTCCCCCATTCCTAATATGTAAAAGATCTCAAGATCATAGTTTTGTAAAAATCTATCCAACTCCATTGCTAAAGATTTAGATCACACTCAGAAAATCTATACCTCAGACTATTGTTATCTAGGAAGAATAGAATGCTTTCTCCAATGAGGTAATCCTGCCACAACAATAGTGGACACACGACAACTTATTTCTCTGGATCATGGTGGGAAAAGTTAAACTCATGGGTTTGTAACTACCTAAGACCATAACAAATCACTTTACACTAATACCTCAAGACTCATCCCAATATCATGCTGGAAGAATAAGAAAACACCTAAAACATCACAATTCCCTGTGGAAGCCAGAACACTAGAGAACTGACCAAATTCCTTTTCAGATAACCAAACACTATATAGCACTACTCACTCCCCAAAAAATATGGGTCCTTTATTGTCATAACTCTCAATGGAGCTCAACTCTAGTAAAATCAGTTGCAGATCTCTGATAATCACACAAAAGACCAGGAATATTGTGAAAATGTAGCACATTCTTAGGTTCTTCACATGAAAAAACATATCTAAAAATTGATTTGTCCACATCTACACACCACTGGGACACCACATGTCTATGTAAATGCATCTCTCTTGTGAAAAACATAGATTTTGATAATGTTTTGTAAAGATGTTTTCATCAAAGAACAAGCAGGATATTTTTGAGATTATTTCCATGCTCCTCCACTTACTATGAGTAGGTATAGATATCATCGATGAGTACGATGATGAATTGGTAGAGTATCTCATGAAAAACGGAGTTCAAAAACAACTAGAACGCGATCTGTGCATTCATAAAACCGAACGACTTGACTAAAACTTTGTGTGGATATATCTACAACTGAAAGAATTCTTCATGATATTTCCTTTATTCACCCTAAATATGTAATATCCATAGGTCATATCCATCATAAATAGCTAACATTACACTCATATATGGTCGAAAACATCATCAATAAGTGGATGCGGGTATTAGTTCTTAACCATCACTTGATTCAGCCTCTTATAGTCTATATAAAAATATTGTCCACTGTCATATTTCTTTATGAAAATCTTTAGAGAACCCCAGAGTGAATCATTTCCCTGGATAATGTCTTTATTCATCATATTATCTATCAAACCCTTAAATCCCCCCAACTCCAATGGTTCCATTTGATAAGGATCCATTGAAATCAGAGAAGTATTGAGATGCAAGTCTACCCTAAACTCAATGTCGCATTGAGGTGGTAGAGACACAACCACCTCACTTAAAACGTCAAATAAATCCTTGATGAACCTAAGAACGTCAACCATTATAGTGTCTACTAATTCCACTGACAACTCATCTTAAATAGAAGTAAGAGTCTCCATACACCCACTTCTCACCTTACAGCCTCATGCACCCCTGAAATCCACATGTCAACCATAATATTTGAAAAAATAACTCTAAACTGGATGAAGTTGATATTAGCATGCATTGAATACAACTGGTCGATTTCAATAATTACAACTTATAGTCAGGTCTTCTTCAGGCATACATCCCTATAGGACTAATGTATTCCCACCATCAGTCAACATCCCCAGCACACATCAAACATGATATTATCGCAACCGACTCGAATACTCAACTCTAGGTGCTTGGGAATCCTCTCTATGTCTATCCCTAGTGCATGGGATAAGATTGTTAAAACAAAGGAGTGTAAATCACATGAAAGAAAAAAGGGCGTGTAATGGTACATAACAAACTAATCGTTCCTCTAATGATACCTGGCCCCTCGAGAACTACTACCACTATAGAATGGTAGTACCCAGACCCAGCTCTCCTACCTCTCTGATAATGACCACCCCCATAGATAGACATGGGTTTAGGTCTAAGGGAATGATGGACATCCTGATGTTGGCCTCTACATACCCCATAACCAATCATTATAGAAAATGTCTACAATCCCTACTGCTGAAACTGTATCACCGATAACTAATATTGGGGTTGATACTAATCTAATCCTCCTCCACCAAACAGTGATTGAGTATCCTCTTGGAACTTACTTTAAAGATAGGCTAGGACCCCAAATAATAAACACCTTGGCCGCATGCGAAAAAAATATGAATGGGAATCACTAGCACCAGAATGTCAGAAGGGAACTGCTAAGGTCGACTCCCTACCTATCGAAATCGCGATGGTCCAATATCCATAAACCTTCAGCTGAAAATCCAGCCCCCTAAAGAACTCTACTAGCTCCCTTATCAGGGAATTCCTCCTCTTAAGTGACTTCTTTCAATCACCTCCTCCAACTTCTAGACATCCATATATGTTTTCAATCTAAATGAGTAAAAATATACTGGATCGAAGGACGAAGCACCTCCTCGAGACACCTCACAAAATACACCTCATCGAAAAAAAAGATCATGGGTGAAGCAAGAAATATTATTGAACTTGATCCCAAGTTCCTAGATGAACATACTCTCCATATAAAGGGAGATAATCTATTACCTATTCTCAGAAATCATATCCAATAAAAGGATGTCCACTCGAAAATCCATTAAAATGTCGACCCTAAAAACATCTACCACCTTGTAAACCCAACAAAAAGATTCAACAACTGATGTGAATCCCCTATCATATGACTAACCACCAAAGGAACCCAATTCTCTATCAAGGCTAGAGTCTAACTGAATTTGATTTAGTGATCGTCGTGCCAGATTTCCATCTCCATGTATAATACACGACCCTCATACATTCCCAAACGCTATCGTAGGAATGAACACAATGACTTATTACTCCAGGAATCATCCTCAACTTGATCAATCCTCCATATATTAACAAGATATGCCTACTAAACCTCCACTACCTAAGAAACATGAAACCGAGGACTAGGAGCCACATATAAGAAGGAAATAAAAGAGTTATTATGCCCAAGTGGTATGGAATTTTGTTAATATTTATTTTTATTTCATTGTTTTCATCATATACATTTTAACATTCCAAAAACATCCTAATTCGGTCAATAAAAAATTTAATTATAATTCATGTACCTTTCCTAGGTATCCACCCTACAAATGGTGTATCCTCACTTGGTCATAGGGTAGACTCAGATTCCATGCATCAGACCACATGGGGACCTAACATCCCATGTCTTATCCAGTCTTCCCTAGAATATTTCACACATCATGGTAACTTAAAAATATTTCCCTCCCTACCCATGACATCTATGTCCCACCTTCAGTAGGTGCTGGGTTGGGGACTATAACCAAGGGTATAAAAATCTCACAAAATGGGAATAATTTCCCTTTAATAGGAAATAATATCAGTAGATATGATCATTCATTCACAATGTAACTCCAAGACCTAATATAAAAGAAACCAAAATCTATCCAACATGCTTGTCTAAAATAAATCTAAAACAAACAAGACTCCAAAGTTAGTACCCAATGTAAAGATATCTAGTGACATAACAACTATCAAAATCCAAGATAGTTATGTTTATCAAAGTCCATGAAGTACACATCGAAACCTAAAAATAGAATTACAAATGTAGGTTGAGAATATATGTTTACTCATTGGAAAACGAAAGTTTCTTGTACGAATGAGAATGAAGAATACTAATTCCCCTGTGATAAAATAAAAGAACCAAACAACACCTAAAAGAAATACTAACCACCCAAACCTCACCATGTCATACTCACATAATAACACATGTAATTTAAAGTAATATAGTAACATATCGATGTGATGGAAAGCCCAAAAAACATCCCTATAGGTTAGCCTATATGGCCTAATGTAAAACATCTTGTACTCCCACATATTTTTAAAGAACCACATCACTACACCCCCCCCCCCCCCACACACACATAGAATTAGGCCCCACAAAACATACCTCGCCTAGTCACCTAGTCCACGAGCCACATCACATACCGAAAACAGACACATATCCCACAACCACATCACTTCCCACCCATGGAAACATGGGCCACAAACCACATCACATCTTTCCCCGCAGACACTTGGGCTACAAACCACACCTCATCTGACCGACACACACTTGGTTTGAAAACCACACCTCATCTTGAGGACACCTGGTGAAGCACAACACATCTCATCCTAAAATCAAATTGGAAAGCACAACATTCAAAAACACACCAAGGTGACACAAACCACATCTTACCTAAAGAATCTTTGGATAACAATTCCTAGAAGTGGATGTAGGGATGATCGGGTACCATCCATCCATCCCCCCAATAGGATGTTTAGGATAAACACCAGCCCCCATTATGATGGGGGAGTTTAGAACATATTTCTCAACTTCGGAGGGGTGGATATAGAAAATAGAAAAGTAAATAAAATTATACATGTATATATACCAAAAACTATACCCAATCAATGGTTTTTCAAACAAAAAACAGTCACTAAAAACTTCCATTTTTACAGCTGCCTATAAATGCAAGTTCCCACACATCAATCCACAAACCATTTCATATTTCTAACAAATTGTAATTAACCTATTTCTGTTACATTAACCACATAAACACATGAAAATTCCAATCATTATTAATCCATAATTTAATCAATTATTCCATTACTATCAAAGAAGCTACCGAGGACAAAACACAACAATACATATAGAAAATTCAAAAATGAATAAAATTCAGGAAAAATACCCATACCAACCATTTCGATCATTCTTAAATATAAACCCTAAAAAACCATCCACACACAACCACATAGAGTAAAAAATCACCACAAAACCTGATTGTAGACCTACTGCACAACACTTCTCATCCACTTCACGATCAATCGATATGTCAAACTTAGATTACATAACACCTTTTAAACCACCAAACAAAACAGAATAGTACTCAAAACTGTATCACCACAAGAAAAAAATGAAACATAAGTTGAATATCTAATAAGGCATCCATTATTGAGTTTAATTTATTAATATATTGGTTAACATAGATGATATATAATGCTGAGGCATCCATTAATTTGTTCAGTGTACAATATTTACCTTTTTCCAGTTATGGTGATACTGCAACAACCTACACCAAAGAAGATAACTCAAAATATATAACTAGAGAGAAAAAATACACTAAAGACCAAAATTGGTAGTGGGATGTTCAGACCGTACAATAAAAGTATCAAAATCAATGTCAAACTAGAATAGAATATGAACAATCCCCTTTACCACTCTCAAGTCAATTATCAAGTTCATTGTATTTGATTTAGATAAAACAACCATAATCTAATGGTGAAAAAACAAAAACCCATCCCGCATGATGAAAAATAAATAAGAACTAGGGAATCCCCACTATGAAGTGATGAAAATTTTATTTGTATAGTAAATGATATCCAAAAAATTATTTGATTTCCTTTACCATTAGGTCTGTAACCACTCGAGGATGATGTGGTACCACCACGCTGATCAACGATTGAAGAAGAACTCATTTGAAGCAAGGAAGAACATCCTCCATCACATGGAAAGGAGGGAGGGAGGATAATAAAGAGAACCCCAATATAAATAATTCAATAATTGGAAGAACACACATTTCATCAATGATGGATCACTATTGATCAATGATGGATTCTCGATGATCGATTCTTGTTGATGGGTTTCCCAAAACACTAAGGAGGGGACTGTCAAGTTAGTTGTGATGAGAGAGACTACTGTTGTGGTACATCTTATGAAGAAATAAATGGATTTAATGTTTTAAAAAATTACATCAGTAGGTGATTACGTGACTTATAATCCAACTTCACATTATTAAGTACCTCAGTGTTGGTTTCATCCAATAAACCATTGCCTTTCGATTTGTTTCTCATTCCACGAAGTATTTCACCCAGTGAACTAACTTAGAAAAGCTGTGAAACGTAGAATCACATTTTAAAATCAACATAGAAGATGTGAAATCCATTTAGTAGATTATATACACCTCTAATTCCTATGAAAACACCCAAAACCTCCCATAAACTCCAAAAACATCCAAAACTAGCAATGTAATCGACTAGGATGGAATGAACCATAACATTTTACAAACAAATACCCTTTTTGACAACCCCAACTACAAAGAGGAATACTATATGAATGAAATTCCATCCCATAAAACTTTCTAACAAAACTAATATATATAGACTAACTATACAAAGAAAAAAATTAGATGTACGCATCTAAAAAGGGGCACTTCTAGAATTCATTGAAACGAGACAACAATACCTCCTCATAATAAAATGATCCATCAAATCAAAAGGATAATAACAAGGGAAAAATGTATCCACACCAATTGCTACATAATGGGACCTTCCAATATCAAGAATACACTATAAATTAGTTTGAACTGTATCCATTTCCCTAATGAAGAATGAATTTATTCCATGGTCCCCACACCCTTAAAATTCCTAACTATGTGAAATATTCATGCTAGGGACTATAAATGGAGCACTGATATTTGAATCATCTACATCCTCACATTTAAAAGAGAATAATCATTGATCAGGTCTCCTATATTAAACTGAAATTTAACTCTAAAGATAGTCAAACATCATATCTTATTTTTAATGGGGAAAAACTGAATCAAATACCCAATCATGCATACCTCCACTCAAAATCTAATTAATTCAGATATTTCAAAAGAAAAAATTATTTGATTATAATAGATTATCTATGGAGATCAGGAACATCCACTTTTATAATTTATGGAGAATATGACACCAAAAAATACTACGAGACAAAACCATTACAACCAATGAAGAACACATAAAATATGACTATAAATTAATCCCAGAATAAAACACTACTCCTACGAACTGGTTCCACATCACTTCCTGGTAACACCCTGAAAGAACCAATGAAATTGGCTTATGCATCCACATGCATGATATTACTTCATAGAATTTTTACATTATGAATTTTTTTGATCTTTCATCCTGCACTGATGTAACAACATGATCCCACAATTAAAAAAGGTGAAGAATGATCTTGATGCGTTTTTAATTGTATAATGAACAAAAATAGATTTTGGCCACTTCAAAATTTTCTTACTAGAATTCCATTCCCCACTTCCAGAGATTGGACAAGGATTGGATACCTCAAGAATTCCCACTAACAAAACCTCAATCCAAACATATTTCCTTTAAACATTGGCTAATGAGGTAAAACCGAACACCAAAACCTTATACTGAAAATAAGGGAGAATCCTAATCTCAAAATAATGAACCATGAAGTAATCACCCACATCTAACTATGGAATGTAAAATACTTGATCCAAAAAAGAAATAAAATAACTACAACACATATCCATCACCTTGTTGTAGATAGTATATCTCCATCCCTTTTCTAAAATTTTGTAATGCACTATGATATTATGAGATCGATAACTTGTATTTTCAATCATTTATTATGTTGTATTCTATAACCAGATTTGTTTCCACTATATGTCATATAGTATTAACATGTAGTATACACAACACTGCACTTGGCTTGGGTTACAAACAATTTCATATTCGTTTGATAGGATTCATTTCATGCCACACTGAGTAAAAATTTTGTTCATTTTATAAATGAAATATGTTTTTATTATCATATATGTAAAACCAAATGAGTATTTCACTATATAAAACACTGAAAATTATTTCATTACATGTAAGAGCGACTTTCCTCGATTGTTTTTGTTTTATGCTATACAAAGTTTCACTGAAAAAATATAAATCATTAAAATATTATTATTTAATGGGAAATAAAATAGCATTTATTAACTCTATTAACCACATTTATAATATTATTTAACATTAACATTAATCTTATATATTTTCTATATCATAATATAAGAACAAATTCAAATTTTTTGATAAAAAAAGTATTTTTGAGAAAAATGTAGTTTTGATACCTTTTGATGGAGAACCTTTTATGAATCCAGTTTTAGAAAATTGTATAACTTCTATTCAAAATAATTAACTTTTATTTGGAATTAGTACATCAAAATTTACCTTGGATAAAATTTTTGTATTTTTATGATGAAATTCAAATTACAATGAAAAGGAAAAAAAACTGCATTTTAATTAAAAACTGATTTTTCATTTAATTTATTTATATAGTTAGACTATTTTCATAAATAGTTTTAAAGTGTAACTGAATTATGTTTTCATAACTAAATAAAATTTTTTTCATTGGAAATAATTTCACATTTAAAATGGACATAAACACATTTCGATCTTTCATTAGTTTTTACTTCTTAATAATCCACTTTCTTATTTTAAAAACAGAAATGAATTTAAAATTAATTAGTGAAACTTTATGGTTTTGAATTTTAAAGAAAATGGATTTCATATTTAGAATCATTGAATCCAAATTATGTTAATATCATCCATTTTATTTTGGATGTTATGAATAGTAACAATGGAATATTTTATTTTCCATGGTTGAAGTTAAATCCGATAAATTAGGGCAACAAAAAATATTATAATGAAAATAAAATTACCCTAACACCTGAAAAACTCATATTGGATGAATTAAATTCAACCTATATCACCAAATGGTTGGATGTTATACATATAATGTTATTTTTTTTCATTAAAGTGATGTAATTATAATTAAAACAGAAGAATGTGACAACATGTCATTCTCTAATGTTTTATAAGTTTAATAATTTTAATATATCTATAGACATGATTAAACTTATAAACTAAATAGTTCCAGAAAATATAATGAAATTATCTACACGATATAAATTTTTTTATTTTTTTGATATTATATATTTATCATTAATGGTGACCCAATAGTAATGTAGAAAATATTTTTTTGATAGAAATCTCAAATACCTGGATTTAAAAATATAAAAATAAGTTTCATATGAACTAATTAATGTTATACAAAAATTATCTAGGTGACTATGACCTGTTTGGAGTTTATTAAATAATTTTGTTTTAAATTTTCTTCTTTTTTGATTTTGTTGAATGTTAAATAAATAAATACTATCCAAATAGAAACCACTGATATTTTTTAAAAATAAAATATTATTACATTATTTAAAAAAAATTAAAAAATTAAAAAATGACAATTATATAGTCATAAATTATAAAAATTAGCCATGTATGAACAATTTAAAAAAAATTAGAACATATTTATAACAATTTATATTTATAATATTATTACCACAAATAAAATTAAATAGATAAAATAATGATAAATAAAATTGATAAGTTTTAAAATAAAATAAAAACATGTATAAATTTTATTGGTTGAAAGGATTTAGACCCATCCTCATCATAGCATTTAAATAATAATTTTTGGAGTCATTTTAATTAAAAAAAATTAATTTATATCGATTTAATAGTTTTGGTATTTCCAAACGTTCCCCTCCCCTCTATTATAAAAGGGCACATCTCCTTCTCTTTTAATAACACCTCTAAAGCACTATAGTTCAAAGAAAACATGTCTATTTCCTCTCCCAACTTCACTAAAATTATCCTAGAGGCCACACATTAGACATAAATGAAAACATGGAAGACGTTTTGTACAAATAAAATAGATATATTCAAAAAAGAGTTACTAGTTTTGTCACCTCTTTCGAAATTATCACTTCTTATACTTCCTCTTTATATGTTGATCCCACAATTAATAAATAAATAAATTATCTTATAAATGAATAAGTTATATTATAATTATGGGACAACCATTATACCTCCTTTTATCTAACCTATGAATAACAATATCACTATGTCTGTGTACGTATGACATACTGTCTCCCTTTCATGTTGTAATCTATTTTTCAACAATAAATAATTTGGATGAGTATAATAATGTGTATAATTTATTTCAATAAATAATATAACATGATAAAAATTATTTTATATTTAATATACTGTCTAATTCCATATAATTTAACAGTTAAGTGATTTATATCATCGATTGTACGTGCGTACGACATACAGTCTCCATAACATGATGAGATTCATTCTCCAATTTAACTATTCAAGAATGATTATAAAGAATATATAATATAAAAGAATGAAATATATGAATTAATAATTCTACTAGATTTACGTATAAATATATTTGTATATGCCATTTACTTTCTTATATTCAATTTAATAAGGGAATGGAAACAATGTTCATGCGTAAGTACGACCCAACGTCTCCATGAACGGTGTATTCCATTTCATTTATCTTTATATTATATATATTTATATAAATAATATATAAGATATATAAATAATTTTTTAAAATATATAAGTATTTTAATTTGGATCTATATATTAATATCAAGAATAACAAGTCAAAACACATACAATAAATAAATAAATTAATACCCAAAACATCGATTTACCATTGAATTGATAAATGAACGTGTAATATAATGTCATAAGTGAATCATATATAATATAGTAAATATTTTTATGGTTATATTACAAGTTAATGATGTTTTCAAACCCATTATACAAGTTTTTTGGATATGTATAGTTCCCATCGGACCCAAGCTACAAGATAGTTTTACAATATCATTATTTTCTAAGATTGTATATTCGTAAGTATTTATTGGGGTATATTTAACAGTAATGTCCTTATTTCATAAATATTTAATATTATTTCTTTTCTCATACAATTTATAAATTTAATTTTACCCATTGGTGATTTTTTAATTAAATGTAATGGAAGGAATAATTCTTTTGTTTTCCATATTTGGTACTTTTTGTTTTTTTGGAAAGTGTACAAGAAGAATGTTTTTGTATAAATTATATGGCATGAAAATATTTTTATATGTTCATAATGAAAAATTTCCATGATGTTTAAATTACATGATTTCATTTTTATTTTCAAATAATTACATTTTTTTAAAATTGAATATCAATTTGAGAAAAGATAATATTTTTTAAGAAGAAAGGATATTTTCCTCCAGAATTAGGTTCGAGTTTTATATCAAAATTATTTTTCATATAAGATGATTGGTTTTAAATGGGGTTATGTTTCTATAGATATTATTTTTATGATTTTTCTTTTGTTAATGATTGAATAATATTTTATATGGATCATGTTATGATAGAATGTTTTTTAATAGATAGATTTTATTTCTTGTGTTATGCAATGACGAATGATTTGTGTATTTTTGGATCATGTAAGAATGATTTCATCGTGATATTTGTGGGAAATATATCTACCATAAATTAATTAGGTAAGTATTTATATCTTATGATATATACATGACTAGATTGGAAAGTAAATATGATTCAACAATATAGGGCTAGAATGACAAGAATGTCCTATTCAGTAATAAATGGATTGAATGGAAAGTAAACTTGGTTCATTAATAGACATGGTCCACTATGATGATATGGGAAGAAATATTATGGATACTATTGAAATAATATTATATGATTATTAGTTTTCAAAAATTCCATGTTCTATTCCAATTCTATTTTATTCGAGTTGTTGTTTTTTATGATATATGTCTTATGTACTACCTATATTTAATTCATGACTCATTACTTTGATATGTTAACAATATTTTCATGTTTTTTAATTTTTATGGTTAATGTTTTTATATGTTCTCCATGTTTGCCCTTAATGAGGGTTTTATCTCACACTTTTTTTGTTTTCTTCTTCCCAGGATATATAGAATTTTATTAGGTAGGAAAACCAAAGACGTGGACCTTTATGAGATATATTGAAGATCATTCACCATAATAGAAGATTATGTTCCTTGTTTCCAAATACACTAAATTAATATTATATTTGGAAATATATTTTAGTTAATTATTATTTATTCCATAAAATAAAAGTAATGTTACTGTATGTCAATATTAGGACGCTATTTTTGGTGTCAGATTGAAGGTTTAGGTAACCTATGGAATATTGGATGGAAAAACATTATTGTAATTCCTAGAGATATTTTTGAGGTATGTATAGGGATGTTCTTAAGGGTATTTTTAACTATATTTTATAGTCCTATAATTATGGTAACATTACGGAATAAAATTGGATTGATTCTAAGATGTTAGATATTGAAAGTACTCCCCCTTGATAATGTTTTTTTCCATGTATGATTTTTTCCTCTCACACTATTCTTTTGGGGTTTTAGAAAATGGATGGATCCCACAAGAACAACTCTAATACTGGATGAAATAGGAAACATAATGATTTTCCTCCTCAAAAACCGATTGATCTGGGAGCTCAAATATAGAATCATTTTTTATAAATACAAATCCGGCTAGGCTTCAAAATTACCAATGGTGGGAACAACATTTTATTGAATATTTATTAAGAAAAAATCGACCTTATTTTAGTGGAATGACCGATCAACTAGTTGTTGAAAAATGGATTTATACTGTTGAAATAATATTTTCCATTATCCTTTTTTTAGAATTCGAAATGGTTAAGTTGTGAACTTATTTCTTAGAAGGCGAATATAATATGTGGTGTAACATTCTCAAGCAAACAAGGAAAAATGATAAAATTGACTCCATGGATTTTCATGAATTAATGAATTTATTTTTTAATATGTACATTCCTAATTTTCTTCATAAAAAATGGGGATTTTAGTTTCTCATCTATCTCATGTTTATGATAAAAAAATAAGGAGATAATTCAAATGAAACTATACAAATTATGAATAAAATAAGATTAAATTTAATTTATGCACAATGTGTTGAAAGAAAAAATGGATAAAATTATGTTAAGGTTATTAATAAATGATTTATGTGTGGAAGTGAAGGTCATCATTTATTTTACTACGGATGTAATGGGAACAAATAGAAAGCTCCAAATAGTGCATCTCCTACAAATCAATCTTACATGTTCTAGGAAATGGTTCATTAAGCTATCCAATGCCCTAATCAAATAGTTATGGATTATTATTGACTCCAACAACCTATTAAGGCCAATTATAAATTAAAATCCCATGCGATCACTCTTGGTGACATTGAGTATGACAATGAAGTGGTGGAATGATTTTGTGTTTATGTAATGGGATTCCAAAATAGTGTTGTATAATATCTTTTGTAGTATTATTGATTACTTTAATATCTTTGTATTGTTCCATTGTGGTTTTAAATAAGTATATCGTACATGTTACCATGAAAATTGATTGAAATATTTCTCGAAATAACATGATATGCACATAATGAATGGATAAAACAATAATGAAATGTTTGATAGTTTTAATGACCTCATGATTCGTATAAGGACAAAGTGATATCCTGGTATGATTATATATATATTTTTGTGTTTTTAGTGAGTTGAAAGAGTTAATTTTGATAGAATGCAAGATTTCACTATGGTTATAGGGGAATTAATATTTTTACAATTTTTCAAGAGAATACGTGATTAAGGTATTCACATGTTAGGAATTTGTCAACAAAGAACCTCCCGATGATATATGGGAAGTAAATGTTATGTCAATTTAGATCACCTCTTTCTGATGTTTTTTATTTTTAGTATTTTCATGTATATTAATGTTATTCATTTATTTATAGTATAAGATATATATAATTTTAGGGTTTTTAGATTAATTTATTATCTCACTATAGGTGGTCTTATTGATATTCTCTTACCTTTTCTAACAGTTTTGATGAGTTAAATGGAATGACCTATCATTCTATAACATAGTCTTTTAACTCTTCAATAATGAAAAAATCAACTTTATTTCATTAAATAAGATATGAGTCGGAAATTTTTCACGTCAAAAATGAAATTCCCCAACCTCAGTTACCTAGACTCAGTGCATTATTACATAATATTGGCATGGTAAAAGGAATAATGTCCCAAAGGACCATTCAGTTTAGTATTATTGGAAATAAGATACATACATAAGTTCAAAATTACAACTTGAAAAGTAATTCAAAATGAATTTATTCTATTAAAAACATCCAAGACACCTAGATATGCATACAAGTCACTCATAACTAACTTCTTCATATCCTCCGAAAATGAAACATAAGAAAGGGGTGAGATCAAATGCTCAGTAAGAGTAAGAAATATAGCAGATGATAACATAACCATTAGGCATTGTGAATAATTGAAAACACATTCCTATACATATAATAAACATGAATAATTTATGGAAGGAATATGGGATGATAAAATAATGCCATAATAAAAAAAAGTCATGGGTATTCTACTAGTATAATAAACACATGATCCATCAATTTGATTTTCATAATGACAGAATGTATAATGTAGGACATTATGAAACATTTTTTCAAGGCCTCATCCAATACATCTAAAAATGATTAAGGCCTCGACCAAAACAAAATATCAAATTTGGAAAGGCCTCAGGAAATTTAACGTCTAATTATCTCATGAGACCTACCGATGCATCAAGGAGCTATATCGGGCTCCACTCATATCTTACTAAGTCCAATACATTCCACATATTAATAGGATTAATCATAACATAAACATTCAAATTAAAACAAGCATAAGAAATGTCAATACATTAACCATAAACCATGAATGGTATAAAAATTACATGTACATAGTCAAACATATCCCAAAACCTTCTATATAATTTGGATGATTTGTATAATAATAAATCAACTTCAAACAAGTATAAAATCCATCAAAGGATGTTGACATTGATGATATGAAAACTATTTGAAGAAATACCTTTTTCTATTTTGATACCATTTAAGAGTAAGATAATTATAAAAGAAAACATTTATTATTGAAAATATTTTTATAAGATTTTAAGGGAATCCTTGATGATGTTGTAATGGTTGAAAATAGATACACTTGACGTATAAGTTAAAAAAACATTTTTACCATAATTTTGTCGAAAAGGTCATAAAGTACCTTGTCTGAAAGATGACGAAAAGATTCCTTTCAAAACATATAAGGTCAAATAAGGGTACAAATTAATTTAACCCATATTCTAGTAAGTAGTAAAAATGTTTTGAAATTAATTTTTAAGAATACATGGATGTGGATGATAAAGCGTTCCTAGTGTATTCTAACGTAAAAACAACCTCGAATAATAAAGAGATTGTGAAATAAACACATACCTTGCACTTTCCTTTGGTTGAGGGTACGTTTAACCTATTGTATATTGACCATAGTATGTTATTAAATTATAATAGAACCATATTAATATTTATTATATCATACATGATTCATTAATGACATTCTACTACCTATTTAATAATGATTTCCATGTTAAATTAACATTTCGGGTAATATTCACTTTCATAATCGTATGTGTTTAACTTGTTATTCTAAATAGTATCATTTATATCAGGATTAAAATACTCTCATAATATAAAAAATGATTAATATATCATATATATTAAGAAAATAAATATGTATAATATATAGACATATGAAATAGAAAACACAGTTTATGGAGACGGTAGGCCGTATGTAGGAAAAAATGTTGTTTCTGTTTTCATGTCATATTGAATGTAAGTAAGTGAATAAGATATATGTAAGTACATATACATATATAAATATATATTAAGTATCATTATTATTTCATATATTACATACTTATTAATAATATATATTTTTATAATAATAGTTGAATGGTGAATGTGGAAATGAATCTCACCACATCGTGGAGACGGTAATCCATACCTGCGCACGAGCGAAAATACCATTATATTAATGGTGAATTCGTATTTAATTTGATGGTATATCATATATAATGAATCATTAACATGTTATATTTAATATTTAAATCAGTTATACTTATTATTATACACATCAGAATAAGGAAGTGTTTGAATAACACGCTACACCACGACGTGGAGACGGTAAGCCGTACGTACACACGTATGGTGACTTTGTCATTTATAGGATTGATTGAATAACAAAAATGGTTGTACCATATTTATAATAACATAATAGTATTTAGGAGGTATTGGAGTTATTATTATGGTGTGTAAATTACTTAGAATGATCAAGTGGAAGAAGAAAAATCGTGATAGAGGGTGGTGAAATTATTACCTCTTATTCAGAAGTTTCCATTGGAGTTGATCAAAATGGCTCTTTAGTATAGACTTGCGATCAAATTAAGGACTCAAGGTTGATCTGAGGGAAGTTGGGATGATATTTGGGAACTTTTTTGGCCAAGTAAAATGGATTTGGGGTGTGATTTTGAGATAAGGGGAAGTACCCGTTTATAAGAGAGGTGAGGGTCACATTACGAAAACCTTGAAATATTATTTTATAATAAAATAATATTCAGTTTCTAATGGATAAAAAATAATTTATTTTATTGATATGGTGGTTATGGGTCCCCAAACACTCAATCAATGGGTTTTATATAGGTTTACGTGACCATTTGAATCTTATCTTTTTTATTTTACTCTTAGTTAAATAGTTTAACTTTTACTGTGACTTCTTGTATTATTACACTATATAGTTAATAAACCTACTCTAAACATTCAATAGAACCTCAATTTGTTATTTAATGACATATATAATTTTATTTAAGAACATTTTCCGAACCATATATTTTAAGGAATATTATATAATTAAATAATACAATATTTTTTTTAAAAAAAATTACTTATGACAATTTTGACAATATTTAGTATCTGGTTTTTGAAAATGTCATCAAAACTTCATTATTTCTAAAATGATACATTGAATCAATAATATCATGTCATATTCGACTATAAAATTAATTTATTTCATAAAAACATTGAAATTATATTTATTTTATTATTTACAATATCATTTATTTGATTTTTTCCATTAATAAGGTAATTAATACATCACATTGTGTCATAAATAAATTTATATATTTAATGTCTAAAAATTATAGATAAAATATAATTATATAAGAAATCTTTTTATGTTTATAATTAATATTTATTGTCAAAATGATAACTTATATAACACTTTGTTAAAATTGATTCACTAAAAGTAATCTTGTTAGGTCATTTGTGTCATTACACTAAATAAATAAATATTAAGTTACATTATCACTCTCTAGTGGATCGAAGTGGTCCCAAAATCAACCAAAGGAAGACCATAGTTGAACATGTATCAACCAATAGAAATAGGGCACATGTTATGGAATCAATTTTCCTATTTTTTTTGAAGGTAGTGTTCTGGTCAATGTCCAAAACAAGAAAAATTGTTATATAAAAGAATGGGGTTACACGAATCTGAATGAATGCATTCTCTTTTCATCCCAAACATAATGAGAGAGAATCTCAGGGGGAAGATCATCGCTCCAGGTAATTTCCTTATCAACACCCATGTTAGAAAGGGAATTGGAAGATCTCTTCTATTCCCAGTAAGCATGTGTATCAATGAAGTTGAAGGGAGGAGAGAGAGTGCAGACATTCCATCCAGCGGGATGTGAAGTTCCATGCTAGGTGAATTGTATAATTCTATATTGCGTGGGTGACAGTAGAGGATTCAAATTCAATCCAGATGACGTTCTAGTTGTGCCGCTTGGAAAATGAGATAGCATTAGTGATTCTGAGCATCTAGACTTCTAGGGAGGTAAAAATACCACATGATCCGTACAAGCAACAGAGAACTTGATCCTGCTGGTTTCTGAAGATGGCTCCACATCCCGCTGGTCTAGGGATTCCCATAGAGGCTCCATCCACATTTATTTTGATCCCACATATAGGGGGGCTGGAAAATAAGTTCATACATGAATTTAGGGCGAGGATACTTACCTACAATCCCAAGACGTCATAGAATCTCAAAATCTCTAACCGAGATGTTACAATGGTCCATCTGTATTGATGCCGCCTCCCAACTAGTGATAAGAATTTTTATTTTACTTGAATTAAAATTGAAAGAAATATTGCAAAATGTATATTCACTCCTAACATACCAGATCACGTGAAGAAGCTATGCAATCGCTACCACAAAGAGGTTATTGATAAGTTGAGAGTCTGATGTCTCCAAATATCTTTGTACCTGAGAGATTATTGAACTAAAAAACAACACATTTCATTCAAATATAACAACGATATAATTCCAATGAGTAGTATCTGTATCACATGAAAGAAAAATATGTTTAATATATTCACGGTGTTGTATACACATACAACATTGAGAGAAAAGTTTGATTCAATGTGTTTGTAAACAAGAATCAGTGGGAGTCCTACCATGAGAAATACGCCAAACTATAGTAAATCATGAAGGTTTAATCCAGTATTTGTTGATGTTATTTATATATATAAATTTGTTCATATCATTTATATTCAAATGCTTGTATAAACTCTTCGATTCAAGCATCCCATTATGTGAAGGTTCCCAGATCAGAAAATCATCATCAAGAGAGAAATGATAATTTTCAACAGTACTTTTAATATCTTCAGGAAAAAGAGTATTATAAATGTTCATGATTTTCTTGATGGTGTCATTTCTATTCATAAGGAGTTTAGGGATGAAATCAAGGAGATCGAGGGAGTACCATTCTAGTTATCAAGACAAAACGCATGTTTTTAAAAAATAATTATTATCAAAAGATTAACACTTGTTTATGTCCAGTTTAAATGTGAAATTACATCCAATGACATAAATTATATTAAACGATAAAAATATAATCTATTGATACTTTTAAACCACTCAAATTTATAATTTAACACTATAAATTATTTCTATTAAAATGTTTTTTTTAATTAAAATTTAGTATTTTCACTATTCATCAAAATATGAAAGTTTCAAAAAAGTACCAAAAATCTATCAAATATAATTATTTATGTCCCTATTCTAAAGATTAATTTAATTTCATCAAATTGAATATATAAAAGTGTCAAATATTGGTTTTAAAAAGGATCACCATTAAAAGGGTTTAAAATTCCATTTTTTTATATACTTCTTTTATATGAAAAAATGAATTTGTTCTTATATTATTTCTAAGAAAAAAATAATATGGATTCTAAAATTATATGGAATATATAAAATCAAAAAAAAATTAATACTATTCATAACCACTTTTTAATGACTAGTTTGGTAAGTCATTATGCGCTTGAACTCAGTGTTGCATGTATTGCATGTTATTTAATTTCTTTAAAGAGATAACGTACTTTGAAATCTTGGGGTGTTACATTATACACTCCTTAAATAAATTATGACTTAACATTTTGAAATTGTTTTTCAAAAATAATTTGTTAAAAATAGACAAATACCATTGTGGAAATCCCACATCAGAAATTGGGATAATATAATTTAGTCTTAATAAGAGGGAAAGGGAAATGAAAAAGTCATCACCAAATTATGATCTTGATTAGGAGAACATTGGTTGAAATTAGAGACACATAATTGGAGGAAAAAAGAAATATTTATAGAGAGTTACTGAGTTCATCAATCAAGAATAAGTATAAAATTAAGGGCCTCAAAGACATCGATCTAAGATGATGTGAAATATCATCAGTTCAATAAAACTTATGGTATTAGGATAACACTTTTCTGTTTTTAAGATCCCTTCAAGAAATTTTATGAACTAATTTATTCAATGAATAAGTGGAAATATATATATATATATATATACTTTACATGTAGAGTTTCATCCTTCAACTAATTCCTACTACAAACTCATCTCTCACTCCAAAAGATAATAGAAATCAAAAATATTCTATTTATCCTAATCATATATAGGGTTCAAAAAATAATGAATTTATAATTCATTTTTCAGACTATTAACAAAATACATAAAAAAACTTGGACATCATGTATGCTAGTTGTAGGTGATCAACCCATGTCACCCTTCAGTTGTGGGTCCAAGTCTCACGACCATGCCGGATGTGAAAAGTTGTCGCCCAACCTATGGGTTGTCATTTTTTTATCAATCCAAAAATAATTTTATGAAATTATTTAACCATAATAATAGTATTCAATGAAAAAATTATTCCATTCTAACCTTTATACTTACCCAAAATACTTCTGTCTGACCTGACAGTCCAAAATTTACAATGTAAACAGAATGAAGGTATATTTTTCCACATAAAGACATATGAATACTTTCATCATGTATTCTTTTTAGACATGGTAACACACTAAATTACCATAAAACATTATTTATTACATTCATTCTCTTTTATTCCTTATAGAATACTAGATATATTCTTTATATCCAATAATTTTGAATATTACAATAGTAATGGAATAAACAAACCATTAATCAGTTCCAAGGACGTCAATAATATCCAATATAATTTATCCGAATCAACCAATTCCTATTCAAAAATCACTACCATGTTATTAGGGCCATATTATGTTTTACCTTTCCTTCAAACATTTATTTTCCAAAAAAGATTAATCTGAAACTGTGTCACTTTACTTGGAAACATACAATCTGAAATCCTTAATGAAATAGTATTGCAGTACAATCCTTATTTATTTCCCTAATTCATATAACCAGTAAATCATTGATAAAACACTCAAATGAAATAATTCTTTAATAACAACATAATAACACTAGTCATTAATCTTCTTCTGTTGTATTATCATAACATGATTGTTATCCAATAGCATCATTTGGGGCATACAATGATTATTTGGACATTTATTCGTGTAGTGTACCAACTCCTTGCATATGAAGAATTATACATTTTAAACCTTTTTATTAACCTTTCAATCACGTACTTGGTGTCTTTTTTCTCTACACTTATAACAAACTCCCATTCCCTTCATGAATTTACTAAGGTGATTCTTTACACAGTTATCAGACATGAGAAAATCCATCTTTCCCCTCATCCCTTTATCCATATCTTTCTCTGTCATCATATTCTTCAATTCATTCCCTTCAAAGCCATAGGACTCAGAAAATTTTTATTTATCTTATTAACACATGATATTATTTCTTTATATGATGAGAATACATGGGAGACTATTTCCAATTTAAATGTTGGATTAATATAGGGAAATATACGATCCTTATTAATATTTTGATCTTACATATTACTGGATTTCTGATTCCTTCTATGAGGCTCCATTTCTAAACAATGGCATACACTAGGTTAATTTTTGAATCACAATGCATAATTCAAAAAATGTAAAATAATTAATGTAAATTAAGAAGATAATTTATATAATATAAAATCATAAAATGTTTTCTCTGAGGAAGTATTTACTACTAAATTATTCATAATGGATTGTAATGAAAGTGGGAATTATACTAACCATATCCCCCAGGAGTGTCACAACTAAGAGTGCAGAAAGGCCCATTGTCGTGTACCAGGATACCACGAGTCAAGCCCAGAACTAATTTTCAATGTTTTCACTACTACGTACATCTGTGCCAGATCTTCCTCTACCTACTCATATCTAGACAGGGATGTATTTCTTGGAAAATTCAAAAAATCTCTATATTACAAAAAATCTAGGATGTTGTTCTGTACTCATCCTTAAAGTCTATCTTATGGTAATGTTATCTAATCAGAGTTTTTCTAAATATAGTTTCTATGGTATGTACTAAACATCCTATGATACAAACTGTAATTCCCTGACCCCAGTTACCCAGAGTAGGTGCATTATAACATAATATTGTCACGATACAAGGAATCAAGTCCCGAAGGACCGATCGGTTTATTATTCTTGGAAACAAGATACATACATAAGTTAATCATTACAACTTGAAAATAAATAAAAAAATAATTTATTCCACTAAAAACATCCAAGACCCCTAAATATTCCTATAAGTCACTTTTAACAGACTTCTTCATATCCATGGAAAATGAAACATATGAAATGGGTGAAATAAAATGCTTAGTAAGAGAAAGAAATTTTCACGGATGATAATATAATCGTTAGGCATGGTGAACAATTGAAAACACATTCCTTTACATATAATAAACATCAATACATTATGGAAGGAATATGAGAGGAGTAAATAAATATATATTAACACATATTCATGGGTATTCTACGTATCAAATAACCACATGAACCGTCAATATTATTTTCATAATGAGGGAATATATCATGTCGTACATTCTGAAACATTTTTTCAAGGCCTCAACCTACACATCTATAAATTATTAAGGCCTCAACCAAAACCATATATCAAATAGGGAATGGGCTTGACCAATTCAATGTCTAATAGTCTCATGTGACATACCGATGCATCGATGATCTATATCGGTCTCCACATTTCACTTACTAAGTGCATTACTTTCCTCATATGGAAAGGTTGAAACATAACATAAACATTCATATTAAAACTGGCATATGAAATGTCAATACTTTAAATATAAACCATGAATGTTATAAAAATAAAACATCCATAGTCAAACATACAACAAAACATTCAATACAATTTGTATGATTTGTATCATAATAAATCAACCTCATTAAAGTTTAAAATCCATCAATGCTTGTTGACATAGATGAAATGAAAACTATTAGAAAGTAATACCTCTTTCTATGTTGAAAACATTTTAAAGTCACATAATTATAATAGAAAACATTTATTTTTAAAATATTCATATAATCTTTTAATGTAAGATTTAAAGATGTTATAATGGAAGAAATTATCCACACCCACCGTATAAGTAAAAAAACATTATTACCTTAATTTTGTCGAAAACGTCATAAAGTCCCTAGTTTGGAAAATAATGGAAATATTTCTTTAAAAACATATAATGACATATAATTTTATAAATTCATTTATCACATAGTATAGTAAATAGTAAAAAAATTTTGAAATACATTTTTATGAAAACATGGATGTGGATGATAAAAAGGTCATAGTAGATACTTACTTAAAAATAACCTCAGATAATAAATTGATTTTGAAATTAACCATTACCTTGGACTTTCCCGTGGTCAAGGGTATGTTTAACATCATGTATTATGACCATAGTATGTTATTAAGTTTTACCATAACAATATTCATTTTTATTATGTCATACATGATTCATTTAGGACTGTATACTACACATTTAATAATGACTTCCATGTTAAATTAACATTTCGGGTAATAATCACATTCCTTATCGCACGTGTTTTAACTTGTTATTCTTGATCATATCATTTAGATCATGATTTAAATAATTACATAATATATAATGTTATTTATATATTGTTAGGACCAATAGGGGTCTATATACCCTTAGAGGGGGGTGAATCAGGGTATGAATGTTCTTTATTTCTAAATTCTTCTTGCCCCACTAGATCTTGACCTCATTATTACAAGGGTCACATTTTATCCTATTGTGTGATAATTATGACCACTTATTTACTTCTTTATCTAATGATTTTTATTTTTATGCCATTCCGGGTAGCAACCAGGAAGACACATAGACTTTTACTTGGTTCGCCCTCAATGGGCTACGTCCAAGGAGCATACAACGACGATGTTTGGTTGTACCAAATCAACTAAAGCTCACTGCCAATAATGTTCAGTATAGATACCTTATATTCCCAGGATCACTGCCTTTACAATGTTTAGGGTTAGCTCACTGCTTCCCAATGGTCACTTCCTATTACTCCCTCTTTGGCTCACTGCTGGTAGAAAGTATAACCTTCTTCCTCTTCCTTGGCTCACTGCACTTCGAAGGGATCCACTTACAGTTTATAGAACTGTAGGTCTCTTCATATGAATTAATGCAATCATACTCAACTATTTATATATGATCTGTTAAAGTCTAACTTTAATCCACTGATGAATACCTCTTTGCCTCTGAAACACTGGGAAACTACCTTGTTAAATACCTTTACAAAGCACCCTACTTCGTGAGGCTCCCAATTTCGCGAAGCTCAAACAATCCTTCGCGAAGCTCCATCCTTTTCATGAAGCACTCTCGTGAAGCACTCTCACGAAGCTCAATCCTTCGCAATGCTTAGGCCATTGCATAGCTCCTACCTATTCGCGAAGCACACTCCTTTGAGGACGCGGCATCGTGAATCACACTACCTTTCGCGGAGCTAGATTAGCCGCCACAAAGCAACTCTCTTTCACAAATAACACTATCTTCATGAACCACCTTCGCAAAATGAGCGAAAATGATATTCTTTGGAATCTCCCTCTGCTTCTCTCGAGGGGTTCGACCTCTATTTATAGGTGATTCCACTGACCCTCAACTCTTCCGCGCGATATCAACACCACGTCATCTCCAATCACGATGCTCCTAAATTTTTGCCATAATTCTCACAAAATTGCGAAGCAAGATGGAAATTTTCTGATCGCGGAGCTCTTCATAATCACGGAGCATCACCGTCAACATTCCTTCGAACCTTTTCCGTGAATCTCCCGTGCTACGCCCTTCACCACCATAATGTGTTTCAACTCTGTTGTTCATGAAGCTTTGACGTAATCGCGAACAACCACCGCCATCATTTTTCTGGTCATCACGAATTCCAAACCATGTTGCCTCTCGTCATGAAATTCATGTCTTTTCCATATTAAAATATGATCTTCATGGATATCCACTTTTCAAGAAGCTCACCAACCTCCAAAATTTGGACACCAAATATTCGACAAACACTAGAAAACGACACCACCTTGTACTGCACTTTTGTAACGCCTCCAGATCATCCTTTCATTTTTCATCGATCTTTTGTCAACAAGGATGGTCAAAAACATCTTTGAAACACGACAATTCTTCATAGAAACCTGCTTTGTCATCAAACTCAATCAACCCAAAAATACTGCAATGTTACCCTGAGGGATTTTTTCCCCGCAATCTCCCCCTTTGGGTTTGTTGACAACTCTTCATAACTCTTCACAACTCTTCACATAATGATTTTCTGCACGTTGATACCTCACTGTGTCTTCTTCTAGCCAAAACCACCATTTGCCTCTTGTGATTCTGATAGTGTTCAAGGATTCACTTAACACGTACTCTAATCCCACATGATAAATGCTCAGTGTGAGAAACAAGAGTAGTATGAAAAGTTCAACAATGAATCACTTCATGTCAAACACAAATTGTCGATTCCAAACTGATACCAATTGAAAAATTGATACCAATTTTTTGAACCATACTGATACCAATTGGTGATAGGTGGAAACCTTCTATCACCATTCCAAACTCACTATTCTACTTTTAGCATGATCCTCAGCTGTCGTGATATCTAGTCTTTGATCGATCACTTCTAGCATCGTCAGATTTAAAACTATCCCCCTATCTCTTTGCACTCCCCCTATCTCGTTGCTCCACCTTTCAGATTCTCCCCATATCATTCATTATTTTGACACAATTTCTCCCCCTTGAACAATCACTATTATCTCCCCCTTTGTTAACAAACCCAAAGGTCACTCCTTTCTGGTCTGTAACAGAGCAGAGAACATATATCAGCACATTAGGGAAAAACACACACCAAACCTTGGGGAGAGGGGGGGGGGGGTGTTCCACAGCCACAATATTTTATGTGTGGGGGGTCGACTGAACTCCCATATCCAGTCGATGCCTCTCAAAATCATCCTTAGGTAAGCCCTTTGTTAGAATTTCTGCAACCAGTAGCTCTGTAGGCACATACTCCATCTTCACGATTCCCTGCTCAACCTTCTCATTGATAAAATGATACATTATCTCAATGTTATTTGTCCTTCAATGATGGAAGGCATTTTTGATGAGATTTATAGCACATGAGTTATCTCACTGGATTCGGATTGGAGACTTCACTTCAACACCCATATCATCAAGCTACTGCTTCATCCACAATAAATGAGTGCAAACTTTAGTGGCCACAATATACTCAGCTTCTACGGTGCTCAATGAAATGCAATCTTGCTTCTTGAGTAGCCATGAAATACACAATCCAACAAGATAGAATGCACCACCTGACGTTGATTTTCTATCATCCGTTGAACCGGCCTTGTCTGCATCAGTATATCCCAATAACTCTGTATGAGATTTGTCAATATATGTCAATCTGAAATCCATTGTTCCCTTGATATGCCTAAGTATTCTTTTCACTACAAGCATGGGACTTTCCTTGGGATTACATTGATATATTGCTGCTTTTCATGTGGTGAAAACAATGTTAGGCATTTTTCTGTTATGTACAACAGAATTCCAATGATTTTCCTATATTATGTGATATTAACATCCTTGCCATCCTCCTATTTTGATCATTTCAACAGAGTCTTCATCTATTTGGAATTATATATTCCAAACCTTCGCAAAACCTCCATATAATATTGGTATTGAGAAATTAATGTTCCATTTCTTCCTTTCTTCAACTAGAGACCAAGGGAAAATGTCAACTCACCAATCATAGACATTTCAAACTCATGTTTCATGAATTTGGAAAACTGCCTGCATTATGCTTCATCTGATCTGCCAAATTTTATGTCATCGACAAAGGCCATCCCCATCATCCTTTGATTACTGTTGTTGTTGAAATAAAGATTGTAATAAAATCCACTACGCATAAAACCATGTTTCATCATATACAGATTGAGCCTTGAGTAACATACTCTTGATGCTTGTTTTGTCCCATATAATGCCTTCTTTAGCCTGCAAACCTTGTTCTCATTCTCATGAATGAGAAAAACATCTGGCTTACAATATACACCTCTTCCCCTAGAACCCCATTCAAAAATGCAGATTTGACATCCATCTGGATCACTTTGAACATCCTTTGCACTGCGATGACTAGGAATAATCTGATTGTCTCTATCCTTGCAACATGTGAAAATGTCTCATCGGCATCTATTCCCTTGATCTGGGAGTACCCCTTCAAAATTAGTCATGGTTTTTTCCGAATCACTAAGCCATCTTCATTCATCTTATTGCGATAGACCCATTTAGTCATGATGACATTCTTATCTGCTGGCCTAGAAACAATCTCCCATGTCTGATTCTTTTCTGAATTAGAATCATCCACATCTGCTCCCCCTTTGTTTCTTTCCTCCTCATCACATTTATCAAGAAATTTCTCACTGTTTCATTACTTAGTGGCATCGTTTATTTTAGATACTTTTATTATATTATTTTTGAAACTGGGTTTATATTCTCTCGTAGGTTCTTGGTACCCTGATTTGAATCAATTGAAACTCTAGACCATGTCTCTTCTCCAATTCGCATCCTTAGATGCCACTGCCCCTTGGATCGTATCTCCCTAAAAACTGAAATACATGAATCATCAGTTAATAGCATTTATATACATAGGGATAGGGGTTTCGTATGGAATCCTCAAGAAGAGGTTTTTGGTTGATCCTGATGGGTCAACCCTTTGATTCTTTCTTGTAGTGCATCACACTCCATCCTCGCTTCTTCTAGCTTCCTGGGTAATTTCAATAGTTTTGGCCATATGACTCGGAATTATTTACCCACATTCTGAGCATTTTTCTGATATGTAGATTCACTAGGCTTGGCCTTCCTCACACATTGATGTTTAAACCCACAGGTAGACATTTCCTTCTTTGATGTTCCACCAATATGCCACTTCCCTTGATTCCTTCATTGAGTAGGAATCTCTCTGTTTGGCATCTTTCCTTTCCTCTTCCACCATTTTAGGGAAGTTCCTCCTTCATCCACATCTCTGTGTGGCAGACGACATGTGATATATTCAGTACATTATTTTTTTATCTTTCTTTTATCAGATATCTAAGTCACCACAATCTTTTTCACTGGTGGTGAATCCTCCATTGAAAGTACATTCTTCTTACTCACAATTGTAGCATTTCCTCCAATTTTATTCCAGATTTTTTCATGTTCTTTCATAGAGGGCGACTGTGAGTGTGATAGAGGAGGTGACAGATACACCTTTCGTTCAGTTCCATGTGATTCCCCTGAGGCTCTAAGCCTATTCTCCAACTAACCACTTTGTCTCCCAATGTAAGATTTCTCTTTATACATTACTGGATTCAAGAATCTCTTTTTTGGGATCTTTTTCTTTTCACTCATTATTTTTGTGGAAATATCTTTCCAAATACCCATGATTAGAACATATGAAGCATCTTCCATTAAAGGAATACCTTATTGTGTCATCTCTCAGCCGAGATGTTGCTGAAGCTTGAGTTATTCCTCTGAAATTGATCTCCTGAGCTTCTTGACACATATTCATGGTGTGTCCCATTCTTCCATAGTAATATCATCTAATGAATGCTTTCCTCTGAGAGACTCTTCTATCTAATTTCTCAGGAATATTCATCCTATTCTCAGATTTTTTAGAGTTTCTATTTTCACAGCCTGAAATGTATTCCATAGCCTCTGAATAGAAGCTTGATGTGTGGCCATGAGTCCCACAGAAATAGCACATGTCATCACTACTTGTAACAATCTTCTTAGGCCTATCTCCAGCACCTATAGGATTTCATACACTTATAGAAATATTCACATCTCTCTTTCTATAATGCATGAGAGGGAATTCAACAAATCCAATACTAGTTTTTCCCAAACTATTTTGTCTTTGAGCTGAGAGAATTTGTTCTTGGCTATTTTTAGAAATAGAAAATTTTCTTTTCATTTCATCATCACCTGCCGAAAGATATACAAACAGTAAGTGCAATGCATCCTTCATTTTTGGATTTCCTCTAGAATTTGATTTCTCCACTTCCTTCTTCACTGATTTAATTTCTTCTTCCAACATTTGAATCATCATTTCCCTTGATTAAAGTTGGGCATCAAATTATCTTCTTATATTCTTTACACAACTCATCTCGTCTTCCAGTTCTCATGTGAGCTTTTCTACCCTGTCACCTTGCTCCATTATATTAAATTTTTCTTGAGAAATACATTCAGAGACATATTTATTCTCTTATTGATGCCTTTGATTCTTCTGAAATTCTTCAGACAACTGTTTTATAAGATCTTCATTTCTAGTTTTCAGATTCCAAACGTTATCTGATTATTGATTCTCTTCATAATCCTCAGCCTTTTGTTTTCCATTCATTTTTCCCATCTTTTAGAGGTTCTTCACCTTGAGAATTATTCTTCTCCCTTAGGTCAGTAGCCACTTCAATAATCCATTGATTTAATCCTCTTATCTTGTTCACCTCAATTCTCAATACTTGGATCCAGATATCTTTAGATTTAACTTCTTCATCCAATTTCTGATCCAATTTCTTTGTCATGTTGGAAATATCTACTTGTGGACTCCTTAAAACTCCTTAATCCTAAATTTTTTTGGTATCAATTTGATGTTCAAGTACTTCACTCATTCCAAAATCATGATTGAGTGAATAAATCTTTTCCCTGTCAGATTCATCCAGACCATCCTTCAGTAAGCTGTTTGATTCTTTTAGTTGAATCACTCTTTTTCCATATACACTTCCACACTAAGGGACATCACATGACTTCTGATTCTTCTTTTATGTTTTTTTCCATTTCCATGGAACATTAAGATAAGAGCATAATGATTTAACCACATAAATATATTACACCAAGTCGAAGAAAGAACATCTGATAAAGGCAACCTTCCATATGATACAAATTATTAGGACCAATAGGGGCCAATATACCCTGAGAGGGGGTGAATCAGGGTATGGATGTTCTTTATTTCTAAATTATTCTTTCCCCACTAGATCTTGACCTCATTATTACAAGGTCCACTTTGTTTGACCTTGTCTGTTAATTATGACCAATTATTTCTTTCTTTATCTGATGATTATGATTTGTATGAAATGTAGAGTAGAAACCAAGTAGACACCAATATTTTTACTTGGTTCACCCTCACTGGGTTACATCCAAGGAGCATAAAATGATGATGTGCTGCTGTACCAAATCAACTAAAGCTCACTACAAATAATGTTCGGTTTCGATCACTTATATGCCTAGGCTAACTACCTTTACAATGTTTAGGGATAGCTCTCTACTACCCAAGGTTCACTTCATGTTCCTCTCTCTTTGGATCACTCCCAGTAGAAAAGATAACCTTCTTCCTCTTCCTTGGCTCAATACACTAGTAAGGGATCCACTCCCAGTTTATAAACCTGTAGGTCTCTTCATTTGCATGAATGCACACATCCTCAACTGTTGATAGATTCTCTGTTAAAGTCCAACTTTCATCCACTGATGAATACCTCTGCCTCTGAAGCACTGGGAAACTACCTTTGGAAATACCTTCACAAAGCACCCTACATCGCCAGAATCCCAATTTCGTGAATCTCAAACAATCCTTCACGAAGCTCCTTCCTTTTCGCGAAGAAATCTTGTGAATCTCTCTCGCAAGGATCAAGCCTTTGTAATGCTTAGGCCATCACAAAACTCCTGCCTCTTTGTAAAGCACACTCCTTAGAGAACAAGGCCGCGTGAAGCGTACTACCTTTTGCGGAGCTAGATTAGCCGCTACGAAGCACCTCTCTTTCGCGAATAACAATATCTTCAGGAACCAACTTTGCGAAACGAGACCAAAGGATTTTATTTGGAAGCTCTATCTACTAATATCGAGGGGGTGGACCTCTATTTATAGGCAATTCCACTGACCCTCAACTCTTCCGCGCGATTTCAGCACCACGTCATCTCCAATCACGAAGCTCCGAAATTTCCACTAAAATTCTCTCAAAATCGCGAAGCACCATTGAAATTTTCCGATCACGGATATCATCATAATCACAGAGCATCACCATCAACATTCCTTCACACCTTCACCTAAAATCTCCCTCGAAAAACCCTTCACCGCCTCTAGATCGTCCTTTCCTTTTTCATCGTTCTTTTGTCAACATGGATTGTCAACAACTTCTTTAGAAGACAACAATTCATCATGGAAACCTGCTTTGTCAACAAACACTATCAACCCACAAATACTGCAATGTTTCCTTGAGGGATTTTTTCCCATCAAATAAGGTATACATTTAGAATATTAATATGTATAATAGATAGATATATGTAATGTAAAACACCTTTTATGGAGATGGTAGGTTTTACATATGCATAAACGCTATTTCTGTTTTCTTATCACATTGAAATGAAGTAAGTAAATAAGATATATGTAAGTATATAAATACATATATATATATATATTAAGTAGCGTTATTATGTCAAATATTTCATAATTATTAATAATATATATGTTTTTAATCATCGTAGAATGGTGAATGTGGAAATGAATCTTATCGTGTCGTGGTGATGGTAATCCGTACGTACGGATGAGCGATAATATCATTATATTGATGGTGAAATAGTGTGTAATTGGATGGTATATCATATATAAAGAATCATTGAAATGTTATATTTATTATTTAAATCAGTTACACTCATTATTATACCCATCCAAATAATGAAGTGTTTCAATAACAAACAACACCACGACGTGGAGACGGTAAGTCGTACGTACACAAGTCTGGTGACTTGGTCATTTATAAAATGGTTAGAATAATGAATATGGTTTTACCATATTTATAATGACATTAAAGTATTTTGGAGGTACTGGAGTTACTATTTTGGTATAGAAAATACAAATAAATAGAAAGTGGAAGAAGAACAAAACATGAAATAGCGTGGTGAAATTATTACATCTTCTTTAGGTGCTTCCTTTTAAGTTGATCAAAAGTGCTCGTTAGGTTAGATTTATCAGAAAATTAAGGACTATCGGTTTATTTTAGGGATTTTTATAGTATATTTGATCAAGGTATGGATGTGCCAAATGGATTTGGAGGTGTGATTTTGAGGGTAAGGGAAGTACCCTTTTTATGAGGGTTGAGGGTCACTTTAGGTAAACCTTGTAATATTATTTTATAATAAAATAATTTTCGTTTTCTAATGGCTCAAAAATGATTTATTTCTAAGATAAGGTGGGGATGGGTCGAAAACCTCTTAACCAATAGGTTTCAGACATGTTTAGGATTCCATTTTATCTTTATCTTTTAGATTTAACTCTTAGTTAAACTATTTACCTCTTACCGTGTCTTCTTCCATTCTTAAAATATGTAGTTAATAAACACACTCTAAACATCCATGAGAACCTTAAGTAGTTAATTAATGAAACAAATAATATTATTTAAGCCCTTTCTCCGAAGCTTATATTTTTAGGAAAATTATATAATTTAATAATATAACATTTGTTTTAAAAACTCATTTTTGACAATGTTGAAAATATTTAGTCTTCTGTTTTTTTGAAAGTCATAAAAAAATTATTACATAGAACAAGATACATTGAGTCAATACCAAAATTTCATATTCACCTATGAAATTATATTATGTCATAAAAACTTTGAAATATTATTTATTTTAATATTTCTAATACCATTTATTTGATTCATTCATTAATAAGTTAATTACTGCATCATCATTGTGACAGAAATAAATTTAATAATTTAATGTCTACAGATTTTTAATAAAATTAAATTATGTAGGAAATATTTTTATATTTATAATTGATATTTATCTTCTAAAGGATAACTTATATAACACATTGTAAAAATTATTTTACTAAAAGATATATGTTTATGTCATTTTTGTCTTTACGTTAAATTAATTAATATAATGTGTCATTATCACTCTCATCTGGCTTTAGAATGGCCCAAAATAGACCCAAGGATCCCCATGGTTGGACACGTATCAACCAATAGGAATAAGACACATGTTTAGGGATATAAATATTATAATAATTATTATTATTTACCATTATTTACCAGATTTACCCTTTAACCATGGTAAATTAAATATTTACTGAAATAAATATTCATAATGTCTAAATCTAAAAGTTACCTACATACAAAATTTAAAACTCCTAATTCTAAATATGGGATCCAATTCTGAAAAATAAAAACAAAAAAGTGGCAGAAATTAATTTAAAATTATTTCTCGTTGTCAAAACAAAACTTGTGTTTTTAAAAAATAATAACAATCAAAAGATTAACACATGTTTATGTCCAGTTTAAATGTGAAATTACATCGAATGACATAATTATATTAAGTGATAAAAATAAAATATCATGATACTTCAAAACCACTCAATTGTATAATTTAATACTATAAATTATTTCTATTAAAAATGTGTTTTTAATTAAAATTTAGTATTTTTCATTTTTTTCAAAATAGGAAAGTTATTAGAAAAGTACGAAAAATTTATCCAAACACAAAATTTATGTCCCTATTCTAAATAATAATTTAATTTAATTAAGTTGAATATATAAAAGCTGCCAATATTTGTTTTAAAATAGGTTCACTATTAAAAGGAGATAAAATTTCAATTTTATAAAAAATACTACATTTATCAGAAAAAAATTAATTTGTTATTATATAATGTCTACAAAACACATAGTATAGATTCTAAAATAATATAAAGTATTTAAATTTCAAAATTAATTGATACTATTCATAACCACTTTTGAACGATTAGTTTGGTAAGTATTTGTGCGCTGGAACTTGGTGACGCGTGTAGCACAAGTTATTGAATTTCATTGAAGAGATAACATACTATGACATCATGGGGTGTTAGAAAAATGAACGATATGATTGTACCAAAATCAAGTATGTATTTATTCTCCTTAAAATTTCATTAGCATTAGGAAAAGGATTTTGAAAACAAAAAATTTTAACTTAGAACCTTTTTATCTAATGAATTATATGGTACCATAAATCATTGCAGATGTATGTATTTATTTTTATTAAATTTCTCCAAACATTCTTCCCTTTCTTTATCCATTAGAACTTGACAGTTAGATTTTTCTTCTATATCCATGATTTTACTTCCCACCTATGATCTCCTAAGTGGAAACCCAGTGATGAGTTATTTTGCGTAACCGTTTTGTTTTTAACATTCCTTTTTAAATTGATGTTTTAGTATTCCTTTTTATGATGTGGGTTTCAATGAATGAATCTTAAAAATTTTAACCATTTTATAACCCAAACATTTTTAAGGGAGAAACTATTTTTAAGGGGTTTGTAATGTTACACCCTAAAATTTTATGATATTTATTCTATTTAAATTGATTGATGTATTTTTTTTACACTACAACAAGATTAGCTCATGCTGTACCCAACACCTCAATAGCTTGCAGTATACGCTACACTATACATTGCATGTGTTACACACAGTTTCTTATTCTTTTGATTGAATTCATTTCAGGAAACACTTCATATAGATTTTGTTTAGTGTGTAATAGAACAATATTTTAATTATGTTATACCAAACACCAGTGGAAGCTTACACTAAACACTACACTATCTTTTTGTGCATTACATGCAAGAGAGACCTTTTTCGATAGCTTGTGTTGTGCACAATACTACGTTTCACTAGGAAATGATATACTATAAATATATTATTATTAAATATGATATAAACTATAAATTATGAATATTTTTATCCAAATTATCAATTTTATATAACATTAACATTCATCTTATGTATTTTTTATAACATAATATTAGAAAAAATTCAGTTTTTTATATAAAATAAGTATTAAAAAAGTGTCGTTTTGTCGCATTTTGATGGAGATCTATTTTTAAATATCGTTTTTAAAAGGTTTATAATTTATTTTTGACATAATAATCTTATTCTTTGGATGTGGTACATAATAATTTAACATTTTTTGAAATTTTGGTATTTTTTTTATGAAATTCACATTTTAATGAAAAGTTAAAAAATACTACATTTTAATTCCACACTTCCTTTTTCTATTTTATTTATATAGTTATATTATCATTGTAATTGGTTTTAATGTTTAATTGGATAATTTTTTATCATTCAATCCAATTTTTTACTAGGATGAAATTTAACGTTTAAATTAGACATAAACACATATCAATCATTTAATAGATTGTACTTCTTAAAAACCCACTTTCAGTTTTCCATAACGATAATTAATTTGAAATTTAATAATGAAACATTTTTTTAGTTTTTAAAAATGGATTTCTTATTTTTAGTAATTGGTTCCCAATCATGTAAATGGTTACTTTTATTTTTTGGATATTCTGAATAGTAAGCACTGTAAGTTTTATTTATCACGGTTAATGGTAAATCGGGTAAATTTTTGTAATACATAGCATGATAAATAAATAAAATTACCATAACACTCCGAAAAATTTATTGGATGAATTAAATTCGACCAATATCATATATGGGTCTAAAATGATTCATTTAATGATAATTTTTCCATGAAAGTTAGGTAATTATAATTGAAAAAAATAAAGTGGCAGCATGTCACTCTCTTATCTATTATAAGTATAATAATTTTAATATAGTGATAATCACGATGAACATCAAATATAAATAATCTCCAGAACTATAATTAACTTTTCTAAGTCATGAAAATTATTTAGAATTTTTAGATATTAAATAAATTCCTATAATGATGATAAAATAGTAATGTAGAAATTATTTTTTCGTCGAAATATCAAATAAATGGATTTAAAATTCATCAAATAAATATAATATGAACTAATTAATGCAATCCAAAAAAATTCATTGTTATTTTGACATGTTAGGAGTGTATTTATTATATTGTTTTCAATTTCACTTTTGGGTGAATTTTATTTCTTCTGAAATAAATAAATAGTGTCAAAAGGGAGACTATTGATATTTTATAAAAATAACAAATTTTTAATTAATTTTAAAATCAAAAAAATATTTAAAAATTTAAAATTTAAAATTAAATGTACTAACATTTCCTAAAGTATCTATGTATAGACAATTTAAAACAGAAAATTAATTATTTATAATAATATATTATTTCAAATTGTATTTACAAAAATAAAATTATATAAATTAAACAAGAATAAATATAAATTATTATTTATAAAATAATATAAATAACATATCTAAATATTATTTCCTGAGAGTATCTAGACCCTTCTTCATCTTAACATTGAAATAATCCTCCATGAATGCATTTTAATTTAGAAATTAATTATATTAATTTAGTTTTTTTTATTTCCTATGGTTCCCCTCCCCTATATTGTAAAAGGAAACCTCCAATTATGTTTTAACCACACCTCTAAAGACACGTTTTTATGAAATCACACCTTTTATTATATCACATTTCACTAAATTTTATGATCATAGGATCGTTAAAGTCTAGCGTCTTGGAAATCAGGAATAATATACATGAAGACATTAAAAAATAATCTCATACACTTCCATGTACTCATCAACAGTTCATACGAAGTACAATTACTAAATCTCATAACGTGGAGACATACATCAAAGGAAAGGTTGAGGTGATGGCCTAGTAAGGGAAGTTTGGGTATTAATTTACTTGAGATATCAATATTCTCTTGAAGAATTACATAAAGATATGATCAATGGAACAAGATAAATATAATAATGACAAGAACTTGATTCATAACATGAATATATGGATATAACATTTTATTTATAAATTCATGATCATATTACCAAGGATCATCCCCAGGGAGTCATAAAAATTACCAAGGTTATTCACTAAGTTATGGTGAAACTTGTCATCTCTAGAGATTAAATTCTTTACCCAATGAATTGAAGAACTATTAAACAGAACCCTTAATATGCATTTATTTTCATGTGATCCACATAGTTCATAAACAATAATTTCACAAATAATCCAAAAATTATAGAATAAATGGGTTTCATTTTAAAATTGTGACGTTTTAAAAGTGCTTAAAACATGATCATTATGTCATTTATAACCTCTGTAAAATGATTGATTGATTCATGTAGGTAAATTTCAGAATGAATATATATAATATTTATGTATTTATTAATAACCATATAAACGATATGGTTTTTGGTATTCATAGAAATAAAATAGGACAATTTTTTCAAAAAAGAGAGAGAGATTTTGAGATGAAATATCTACAGCATAACAAAAATATAACAAGGATTTATAAAACATAAAAAAGAGAGGGGAAAGGGTCACCCACTAATATATAACTCATAATATAATATAGAAACATAATAAAATTTAAATAATATCCTGGTATGGATCTTTGAATGAAATACAACATGAAGAGGAAACTTGAACGAAGATAGAAGATGTGATTTCTTTTAAGTAAATTAAACAGCCTAATGAAAGCAATTAAATATTCATAAAATCATTTGATGGGAGAGGAATGGGTCATTCAAAGATTGGAAATGAAATATTCATTAATAAAGATATTTAATAACATACCCCAATATAATAAAACAGAAACTATAAGACATAACATAAAGGAAGTAGTGACTTAAATGAGGAGGGTGAAAGGATCCCTTACCTAGAAGAGTATATTTGAATGCATGAAGTTTGGGACCTTTCTGGGATTTAAGGCACCTTGGGGGACTCCTTGGAAGGTAAGAATACCATATCTTTGTGGATGATGAATTTTTAATGAATGGAATGAATGAATGGGTATGTATTTATAGAAAAAGTGAGAGAATATTTAAATAATTTCAAAGGGACACCTCATCAGTGGTAATTGAACAACCTTAAGCTTTCCCATGGTATTTTCCACATGACACACCTAATAACATATAATACTATCCAAAAGTCGAGAAGAATTATTACATAATTAATACATCATGAATGATGTCATTAATCATAAAGAAACTCAAAACTGTATATTTACTATTCACTTAAAAACTAAACTTTTTATAAAAAACTCATAAATTCACCCTAACCTAAAATAAATTATCTGAATTCAAAGATTAAGTCCATTTTATTAAAGTAATTTTATAATAATGAGATATTTAATATTTATTTAAAAAACTATATACCAGAAAAAAAATACTAATACTTAAGTAATAGTTTTCGAAAGAGTTATTTTCATATGCTATTATTTCACATCATCCTTCAAGATGGCTAAATTATATTTAAACATTGTTAAGTGAGGTTACTATTCCATTGGTCACATTACTCTTCATAAAGGTAATATTACTATTTATACATTACAATCACTAAAAGTTATGTTGATCTTAGTAGATACTAAATTTTTTACTAATCAAAACTATAGAGGGCCATTTTTTGAAAATCATTTTACACTATTAATTATTTAAAGTATAACAAAAATATTTTAAATTACGATTTTTTCCAAAATTTCATCAATAATATGTAACTTATATAAATTCATCATCTATTTATCTGGACATTTTAAACAAAACAATTTATCATAAGAATAAATTTTAATATTATTGACAGAAAAGGATTACACAAGGAAACAAAGGCCCTTTTACATAGCCTCTTATTACATCTTCATAGGACCTAAGTGTAAGGTGTTATATTGGAATATGTTCTTGGGGTGGCTCAGACAACATTTCCTGAGTGGTGATTTTTATGATCTTGAACTTCTCCATTAGGTGATTCTGTTCAAGCTCATCATATTGAAGTTCTGCTTGGGCTTGGTCAAGAGAAAAACCTGGTGATGTAACATCCTTCCCATGCTCTCACAGATAGACTTCGAATGGCCTGAGTCTACTAGATGAGGCCATCAACTCATCTTTTTGTATTAATAAATTATGATCACTTGTATATTTACACAATAATCATAACGTTAAGAATTTAGTTTTCAACATTAATATTGACCTATAGTAATATAACTGTAAAAAAATGTGGCATTATATTAATTATAATCACTTCACTAAAAAATTGATATAGTTTTATTGATTATAAAATAATATAAAACAAAAAACCAAGAAAAAAATATTATTAAAATGTCTGGGTCATTAGATTCTTCTCCCCCTTAAAAAATTTCATCCTCGATATTTCATCTTGTACCCTTAGAAGAGAAAAGGTGTGGTACTTATACCTCATAGAGACCTCTGTTCCCATGTGGATTCTTTATATTTTTGATTCCTCCACAATACCATAGCAAGTTGGGTATTCTTGTTGTGTAGAACCATGCCTCTATGATCCAGGATCTCCACAGACTTCTGCTCATAAGAGAGGTAATGTTCTAGTTGTATAACCAATGGATTTAGTACATGTAAAGGGTTAGTTATGTACATTATCAAGAGGGATATGTGGAATACATCATAATCATTTGCGGGATTTGGAAGAAGTCCAAGCTGATATGAAACTATTCCAACTCGATAAAGGATTTCATGGGGAAGAAATATACCTAGGGATGAAATTCTCTTTCCTACCAAACCTCATGACTCTCTTCTAAGGTGAAATTCGAAGAACGAATTTGTTACCAACATAAAACTCGAATTCCATTAAACGGTTTTCAGAATAGCTCTTTTTCCGACTCTCAGTAGTCTTAATGTGTTTCTGGATGGCGTTGTAATTTTCAGTCATCTCTTGCACAAGATCAGTCTCATTAAGAATTCTATCAGAAACTTCATCCCAACAAATAGATGTTCAACATCACTTCCGATATAGAGCTTCATAGGGTTCCATTTTAATTCTCATTATAAAGCTTTTCTAGTAAGAGAACTCAACTAATTGGAGATGATTATCACATCCACCTTTAAATTCAATTGAGCATGTTCTCTCCATGTCATCGAGTGTTTAATAGTCCTTTCAGATTGGCCATCAGTTTGGCGATGATAGGTCGTACTAAAATTCAATTCGTTACTCAAAACCTGATAAATAATTCTCCATAATTTTTATGTAAACCTTGGATAATAATCAGATACAATAGAGAGTGGATCTCAATGTAGCCTTAACACTTCTTTTATGTAAGTACTTGAAAGTTGATCAATAGGCAAATCTTCCTGAATATAGATAAAATGGGTAATCTTGATGAGACAGTCCACAATTACCCATATCATATTGTTTCAAATGGATGTTATTAGGAGACAGTGACGAAGTCCATTGTGATATCCCCCCCCCCTACACACTAGTTTTGGTACTGGTTACAATACACATTTAGAAATTTGTCACTCTTCTTTCACTTGCTGACATACTATGAACCATGATGTGATGTAAAAAATATCCCTTTTCATATTATCCGAACAATAATTACCCCGAATGTCTCTAAACAATTTCATACAAATTGGATCTATAGAGATAGTTGAGTTGTGAGATTTATCTCTCAGAGTATTCTTTATTTTCAGAAAATATAGGTCAAATAGTCTTGTATAAAATTCTTTTGCACCTTCTTGGTCAATATTGAACTCTTGAAGCATCCCATCCTTTAAATCCTCAAACTTTTTCTATAACAGAGGATCTTATTTTTGAGATTTATTGATCTTCTCTAGTAATGATGGATGATAAATCATATGGGTTTGTGGATGATGATGCCCATTCCCTTATAATTCCTATGTATATCTTAACTAGGTCATTGATTAAAGGATCTCATTGAATACTCAACATAGAAAGAACAACTGGTTCATTCCTACTTAATGAACTAGTGACTTTGTTTTTTCTTCTAGGATAATAATGAATTGAATAATCATAGTCTTTTAGAAGTTCCAACCATCTCCTTTGTCTCATTTTAAATTTATTTTGGGTGAAAATATACATAAATATTTTATTGACTGAGTATATATCACATTTCTCCCCTTAAAGATAGTTCCTCTATATAATCTAAGCAAAAAACCCATAACCAACTCTAGATCATGTGTAGGACAGTTCTGCACCAGAGTCTTCAACATTTGAGATGCATAGAAAATGAATTTTTCATTTTCCTAGAGGATGCACCAAGTCAATTTTAGAGATGCATCACTAAAAATGCCAAATTTTACTCTACTTGATGGCAGAGTTAATGAGGGTGCAGTAACCAATCAATTCTTCATCTCTTGTAAACATTACTCACACTCCCTTTTCGAGTTGAACATGACCCCTTTTGAGTTAACTTGGTTAATAAATTATAAAGTTATGAATTGTTTTTTAGAAACCTCCAATAATATCCCCTAATCCATGTAAACTATTAATCTTGGTTATTATTGTAGGATGAGGTCACTAATAAACACCCTTTATCTCTGTTAGGTATATTGTGATTCTTTCATTGGTTAAAATGTGGCCCATGAAAGCAACTTATTGTAACAAAAATTCAAATTTTTTGAACTTTCCAAAAATCCTATCCTTATACCGTGATTGAAAAAAACCTTAGATGATCATCATGAACCTCGAAACTTTGGGAATATATTAGAATATTACCAATAAAAACAAACAAATATTTATCCGGGTTTCCCTTATAGATTCTATTCATCAAATCAATTAAATTATCTGCTGCATTATTCAGTCTGAAGGGTATAACAATAAACTCATAATGCCTATATCTTGATCAAAAGGTTTTTTTAAGCATATATTATTTTTTAAACGTTAATTGATGATAACCAGATCAAAGATCAATCTTATAAAAGAATTAATCCCCACATTTTTTGGTCAAATAAGTCAACAATTCTTGGAAAAAGGTATATGTTCTTCATTGTGACCCTATTTTTTTCTATAATCAAGGAATAACCACATTGACCCATCATTACTTTTAACAAATAGAACATGTTCTCCCCATGGAGACACACATGGATTGAAAAACCCCTTTCTTAAATGATCACCGAGTTTCTTCATTAATACCTCCATCTCTATATTTTTTATTCTATATGGGGTCATTGATATCAGATGAGATCCACGTATGAGTTCAATGGGGATGTATACCTCTCTTTCTAGGGGAAGCCCAGGTAACTCCTTAGGAAATAAGTCAATTAATTCTTGGATGATGGGGACATTTTCTATCCATATACTCTCATTTCCTTCTTCTTATTCACCGATCAACTCCATAAAGAAGGATATAGGCGGTTCTTCTAGACAAAGATTAGGTTTAGATATCGCTCCTTGAAGATAAATGTTGGTTTTCTATTCAATACTATTAATTTTTCCTTGCTTATGAATTTGATCATAGAATAATAATTTTAGAGCCTGTACATACCTAGTATAATGTCTAATTCCACCATGAGAATGACTACATATTTGAGATAATATTTTTTTCACTAAAGTAAATACTAGAGTTTCTAAACAATAACGATTCTTGGATAATCCCACTAGGATTCTTGACTGATAACTCAACTTTTAGAAATCTAAGTGTTGGTTCTAAATTCTCTACAAAGATGGAGGAAATAAAAGAATGTGGAGAACCAAAATCAAACAAAGTACATTCTAGATTTGAGAGAACAACAAGATTACCTACCACCACATCATTCGGAGCATCAACATTAGCCATCGTGATAGAAAAATCACGACCTTGCTCCCTAGGCCTTCGTTGAGGCTGATGGTGGTTCCCCTCTACTGCCCTCAGATTTGGAATGTGATTGGAAATGTTCCCATGTTTTCCATATATATAGAATTGGACATCATGTATTTCTTTCACAATTTCCATTTGTCATTAATGTTTGGATGTTGTGGCTTCAACTCACTACGAAAATTCCACGCATCATGGACATGTCTTCCACACTTTTTACACTTCCTGCTCCCGAGAAGGTTGTTCCCTAAATCATTCTTCCCACATTTATTACACGTGGGACATTTCACTTTCATGTCTCCTCTTCCCTGATCAAAGCTCCTCCCTTGGCTTGGCTCCATTGATCTCTTCTGGTAATTGGATTTATGAGACCATTTTGTCTCACCAAACAACAGTTCGACCTTCATTGTACTATGTACAATCTACAAATAGCATTCATAGTCTCGGTTGCACAGAGTCTTCCACAGATGTGATCTAATTCCACCAAATAATATATCAATAATCCCATTGGGATCTAGGAAAAAGCTTAATGTGTATTGGGAACATCTTGGGAAGTTCATATTATATATTCTAGTAGATTAATTCTCCTACTACTTCAGCTTGAGAAACACATTTTCAATTTTATTCTCATCAATTGAGGGAAATACTTACTGAAGAATGTCCCTCTGAACTATTACCACTCCATAGCTTCAACCTCTACTCCTGGCCTGATGTTTTTTATTAGTTCCACCACAGATCTGCTTCTCCCTCTAAGCGGTGAATTTCTAGGGTGAGATTCTCTTATACTGAAAAGCGAAGCACAAAAAATATCATATCGATAGTGCAGATCCACTGTTCAGAAATCATTTGGTCGGTAGATCTGCTAAAGGTTGGAGGCCATTGATGCATAAAGTATTCAACAAAATGTTTTTCCCTCATGGTAATATTGGTCTCTTTTATTGATTAAAGTAATATCCCAGAACTTGAGTCAGTTGATTTATCATTCTTTTGAACATTTCTATTCTAGCTTCATCAGAGGGCCATCAATGCATGGTCCATTGCGGTCACCATTGGCATGGTTCCTCTTATTGACCTCTAATTTCTTAAAGAATAAAACCTTAGTTAGAAGATTATTTAAATTAAGAATCTTTTAACTATAAATAATTTTACATCTTAAAACATTATGCTTAAACAATTACATTTCTCTATAAATCCTTCATAATGATTCATACAAAGCTTCTAATAAACCAAACGTATCCCCGAAAAGTGTCAAAATAAGAGTGAAATAAGGACCGTTGTCATGTACCAAGATACCACAGGTCAATCCCGAAACACCTTGTCAGAGTTTTCACTATTATATACATCTATGCCTATTCCACATCCACTTGTTCATATCTAGATAAGGATTAATTTTTTCTGAAACAACTTAATTAATATTTCACAAAAATACCAAGAAGTTTTCCTATATTAACAATTTTTATAGGGTTCTCCCTAAATTTTTCATAGCCAAATTTTCATAAATAACTAAACTATCCTTTTTTACCAAGTATGACATCCCACCTTTAATTACATAACTTATCATTACATTTTACATAAAGAGGATTTTAAAGTCTAGTGTCTCTATAATCTGAAAAAAAAACATACATGAAAACATTATTCATTCTTCTAATCAACTTTTATGGCTTAATAAAACGACCAAACCTTGTAGAATTACTGCATCTCATAACCTGGAGACATACATCAAAGGAATAAGTGAGAAGAAGGCCCAGTAAGGAATTTATGGGAATCAGTTTACTTGTGATATCAATAAGAACTTGATGAAAAACATAATTAAATGATAAATGGAAGTAAAGGATTATAATAAAGAAAAGAACTTTAATAATGACATGAATATGTGGCTAAAACATTTAATTTATATATTAAAGAACATATCAAAAAATTTCATCTCCAATATTTCATAATAATAACCTGGGTGATTCACCAAGGTATCGTGAGACTTGTCATGTCTAGAGATTAAATTCATTACCCAATACATTGAAGGGATATAAGGGCACACACATAATATGTCATTAATTTCTTGTGATCCAAATTGATCATAAACAATAATTTCATAAATAAGACGAATATAATAGATGAAATATTTTTCATTTCAAAATCGTGACGTTTTAAAAGTGTTTAAAAAACATGATCATTATGTCATTTATAACCCATGGAAAAGGATTGGGTGTTTCATGTATGTCAATTCCAGGATCAAATATATAATTTGTTTGTCATTATGAGTACCCATAGAAATGAAATGGGTTTTTTTATTCATATAAATAATATAATATAATTTATTGGGAAAAAAGAGAGAGAGATTTTGAGACGAAATTTCTATTCCACGACGACTATATAACATGGTTTTAGAAAACATTAAAAAGAGAGGAAAAAATTCTAACCTACTCATAAATAACTCATAATATAGTATAGGGACATAATAAAATTTAAATAATATCATGGTATTATATTTTAATGGCATTCCACATGTAAAGGAAACTTGAAAGAAATGAGAAGATGTGATTTCTTTTACAAAAATTCAGCAGCCTAACAGAGTCAATTAAAAATTAATAAAATCATTTGATGAGAGAGGAAAGGTTATATCAGTAATTTTACAATAAATGGAATTTAATAAGGATATATTGCAACATAACCCAACATAAGAATATGTAAACTAAAAGACACCGCATAAAGAAAGTCATGACTTAAAAGAGGAAGTTGAAATGTGCCCTTACCTTGAAGAGTAACTTTGAAAGCATGATGGTTGGGACCTTGGAGGGTTGAGGGAACCATGGAGGGACTCTTTAAGAGGTAAAATGACTAGATATTATTTGATGATAAATTTTGATAAAAATGAATGAAGTAATGGGTTGTTATTTACAGCAAAATTGAAGTAATATTTTATTAATTTCCACGTGACATCAAATCGATGGTATTTTCAAAACCGTGGGAATGCCAATGGTCATTACACATGGTACTGACCACTTGGGACACCTCATAAAATATATTACTATTAAAAAGGTGACAAGAATTATCACATCATTATTACATCATTAATGATGACATCCATCACATAGAATCTCAAAACTGTATTTTTACTATTCACCAAAAAAACATACCATTTTATAAAAATCTCATAAATTCACCCTATACTAAATGAAATTATTGAAATTCAAAAATAAACTCCATTTTATGAAAACAAATTTTCAATAATGAGATATTTAATTTTTATGTAAAAACATTATTTACCTGAAAAAATACTAATACTTAACTAAAAATATATAAAACAGTTATTTACTAACGTTATTATATCACTTCCACATTAAAAGTCTAAATTATATTTATACATTCTTAAGTGAGGTATCCATTCCATTGGTCACATTACTATTAATAAGGGTCATATTAATATTCATAACATATTGTTCTTGAAATGCTTTTTTATCTTATTAAACTCTAAATTTCATACTGATCACAACTGTAGAAGAAATTTTTTTGAAAATCCATTACCATTATTAAATATTTAATGCATAAAAAAATATTTTCAAATACCATTTTTTACATAATTTCATCAATAATATGGATATTCTATAAATTGATCATATATTTATCCAAACAATTGAAATACACAAATTTTACCATTATAATAAATAACGAATTATTTATACAAAAAATTACACAATGTAACAAAGGGTGTAACGCCCCGACCCCAGTTACCCAGAGTCGGGGAATTATTGTGTAACATTGACATGATCACAAAAGATCACGTCTCGAATGACCGATTAGTTTAGTAGCCTTGGAATCACGAGATACATTCATAATGGATAAATTACATCATCAAGTGAAAAATCACAATAACATAGTCTCCATAGTCCACACTTCTATCCCTTTCAGACTATCCCTGTAGGTCAGTCATAAAATATTTCATCACATCATGGGAAAAATAAAACATTGAAAGGGGTGAGCTCAGATGCTCAGTAATGATAACAATACAGCAGAAGCTTTCATAAATAAACATAAACATATAAGGCAATGTATAACTAAAACAGAAGCCTTTTAAACATGAACTTCAACATAATATGGAAAATGTAAAATGAGATAATTCCATTTACATTTTCATATGGATATTCTACTAGTCTAATAATCACATGCAATATCAATAACCACTTTCATAATGATGGAATGCATAATTCCAGTCTATCATAACCACGTAGCCAAGGCCTCGTGCCAAGACTACAAATAAGATTTTGTCAAGGCCTCGTGCCAAGACATTAGTTTTTCTCTGGAGACCTACCGATGCAATTTTTTTAGAAGATAATTATGTTTAAAATTGCTAAAATATACTTCATTGTTTTTCTAAAAACATTATGCAAGAATCTGAAAACAAAATAACTAATTCTGAGACTGCTCGACTAATTACAGGCCACGATGGGTCCACGCCCAATCCCTCCCTATCTACCACACTCGAGAGTCGGGTTTTCTGAAAACATTTGTAATCTTGTTTTATATACGTATACATTTGCACTGGATTTTCATATATTTGAGAGAAATATCTGTCTCTTTTTTGAAATCATTTAAAAAAATAAGGCTTTTGAAAGAAACTGAAACTCAAATAATGGTCACGGCGGTAGATAAGTCGTTGTCGAAGCATACTTACGACAAGAAAAAGAATCCTTTTTGTTGTTTAGTAAAACTCATTGTATAAAATATTCCTTTTTAAAAAACATAAAAGTCAAAGGGGTTTATACACCGTATAAAAGAAATTTCTGTATAACACAAAATATGCCTCAATGAAAGGAGATTGAGATGAAGTCCCTTAAAATGATCATGTTTTTAAATAAAATAGATCTATTATGTGTATTCACTATATGTACACATAAAGAATGTAAAAATAAAATATGGGACAATATAATATAATGGCATAATTTGAAGGTAGGAGATTAACCCAAAGAACAGAAATTGGGTTAAGAAGTTCCCTTACCTCGTGTCCGACATGACTCGACCGCTCTTTAACCTCCTGAATAATAAAATAGAGTTAATTATAATTTATTAAGAACCTTTTCAGGTTTATTATTCCTTTTATATCACTTATTACCATGTTATTAACATTATGTAATTATTTATGTTAATAACGGTCGTTTTGTCAATCTTTGGTACATCAGTCAAAAATAAACTTCTTATAATTACAAGTTGTTCATGTGGTAAAATATACATTATATCCAGAATTATTTTCATGATTTAGTTGTCATATATATCATATATATCTATTATATACATTCATTCATAATATTACATAACATTTAGAGGTAAGAAATGAAATGCACCGTTCATGGAGACGGTAAAGTCGTACGTACGCATGAATGCTACTTTCATTCCTATTTCATATTTAATGGAATGGAATCATAATTATATAAAAGTATATTATAATTCCAGTATAATATCATATATAATATCATTTACTCCATCCTTTATACATCCAACATATGGAATTAACGATTCAAATCACATTGAGGGGGCGGTAGTCCGCACTTCCTAAAATGAAATTATCGTGTTTACCAATAATGGAAATCATAATGTATGCCGTAAATGAGAAATAAATAAGAATAAAGAAAACATAAACATAATATATATATCATATATGAATTTATTTCCATCAAAATGGCCACCATTAGAGGTGTTAAAAGAATATTGAACGAACATCGTTTGGTGAGGCAGTATTTCGCCACCCACAGAAACAGTATGTCCTTTAACCATTAGACGAAGGTGTGTGTAAGGGTAAATAAAATCCTTCTCTAAAAACATATTAGTATATTGAATATACTGGTGTTGTTACAAAATAAAGGAATAAGAAGAGTTTAATGGGTTGGAGAAGCAAAATAAAACAAAATAACATAAGGGAAGACATTACCTTAAAATGAGGTAACTCTTTTTTATTTGAGCCAAAGGCTTCCTTGGGAAGAATTCTGCGCAAAGTGAGGCTTCTAAGAGTAATATAGGGAAGTTGGGAATGTATTTGGGCAGAGGTTGGCCGAGCTAAATGGCTTGATGGTGTGAATAAGGTGGTAGAGGTTGGGGCCTTTTATAAGAGGAGAGGAGGGGCAGTCTTGGAAAGTAATGAAATGTTACATTATTATGAGATACTTTTCAGATTTGATAGGTCCCAAAATTATATCTTTCGAGTATAAGGTTATAAGAGTTCTAAATATACCTATACAATAGGTTTTCGACAAGTGTAATTCTTAGAGTTTACATTATCGTTTCATTTTATTTTAATCGTTAATTAATGAGGTAATCGCTGCATCATCATGGTGTCATAAAAAATTTAATTTATTTAAAATCTAAAAATAAAAAAAAAACTATCATGATTTAGGAAATATTTTTATATTTCCAATGAATTTTTATAGTCGAAATATTAACTTATATAACCCCATTTAATAATTGTTTTAGTAAAACAACACATGTTTGTGACAATTTTATTTTTACATTAAATAAAAAGTTATTAATGCCATTTTCTTACCCAAGTGGCTCCATGGGGTCCCCAAGTTGACCCATGGATTTTCACGGTCGGCCATGACTCATAAAATAAGGTTATTACAAGTGTAAGCGTATTTTCATATTTTAATAATTTCATTATTACCGTAAATTTCACTAATTATCGTTAATCGCGATTAATAAAACTTAAAAGTTACTATACACCAAAAAATTATTTCAATCCCATTAAACCACATTTTTCTTCCAAATTTCAACCATTTATGTTGGATTTTTGAAAATCAAATCACAGAAGTGGTAATGTTTCATTTATGTGAAAAATTAGTTTTTAAACTACCACATAGTGGTTTCACTATTCATAAAAAATTGATGTTTTTCAGAAAAATACCAAAAATTAACCATAAGATATATTTGATATTCCTAATTAAAAAATGATGTCTTTTTTACAAAATTCCAAAAATATAAGTTGCCCTAATTAATTTTGTAATTAATTCTTCCTTTCACAACAAATAGCGTGTTTTTATGAAATAGTATATATCAAAAGAATGACATTTGTTTATGTCCAATTTCAAAGTGAAATTAATTCTAATGACCACCCGTGGATAAAAGGGTAAAAATATATTATAATTATAGTTTAAAACCACTAAATATTATAATTTATCAATATAAATTATTTTGATTTAAAAAGTTGTTTTAAGTATTTTTCACTATTCATAAAAAATTGGAAGTTCCCAGAAAAATACCAAAAATTCAACACAAGAAAAATTTGATATTCCAAATCCAAAAATGAAGTCCATTTTGAAATATAAAATTTTTATAATTTCAAAAAGTCGGTATAACTATTCACAATGGCTATTTTTATTGGTCGCGGTGTGTTAAAATCTCGATCTTGCATACAATGCAAGCTATTGCATTGTTGAAAGAGAAGCGTATCGTGGAAGCTCGGGGTGTTACATTCTCCCCTCCATAAATAAATTGTGTCTTCACAATTTGAAATTTTTCATTGAAAATAAAAGGTTGAAAATAGAAAATACCTTTTTGGAAAACCCACATCTGAAATAAGGTTAATAAAAAATATAACTTTAAAAGAAAGAAAGAGAAGTAAAAAAGGCCACCAGAGATAGCCCATACTAAGATTATATGAAAATATGGATATGGAGTAAAAACAAACCATCATAGTATGATCGAGAGTTATAGAAAACAAGATTAGGAGAAAGTTAACCACAAGAAAATCACAAACTTGTGATTGGTTAAACGGTCATTGAATCCCAAGTTGGAAAAGTTAATCGACAAAATTTTTGTTTTATGCTAACATTCATAATGTTAAAGAATTTATTTAAGATATTTACTAATAATGTGAGGAAATATACTTACTTGTCATGTAGACATTCATTATTTAATAAATTTTTACCACAAACCCATCTTTCACTCAAAAATATAATAGAACTCAAAAATAGTATATTTATCCTAATCGTACAAGGTTACAAATATTAATACATAACATTTAGATTAGGAAAGATATTTTATAATAACCAGGGACTTCCTATAGGCTAGTGGTAGGTAATAATGGCCTGTCGCATTTGGGTTGTGGGTTCGATTCCTGCAGCTTTGTCCAACGTGACGGGTTATCCCCCAACCTGCAGGTTGTCCTTTTACTAAAGCTATAGTATTATAATATTCCAAAAATAATCTTCCGAAATGTTTTAAACTTAAAAAATACTATTCAATGTTCAACATAATCCATTCCATCCTTTATAGTTATCCATAATACATATGTCTAGACTTTCTCTAAAAGGTATCTAAATTCAAAAACAATTTTAACATCAGAATCTCCAAAGAAAGTAAAGTTTCTCTTATTGTCACATACTAAAAATATGATTACCTTCATCATATTAAAACATTAATGAAATCAACAAGTAATGCAGTAAAATCCTTATATATATCACATTATTCTTATAACCATAATATAATCCATGAGTCCAAAAGCACCAAAACATTAATTATTCCACATCAACTATATTAACAGCATAAGATTGTCCTTGATCCCTTGTCCTTTTCTGAGGTAAGTTTTATCTGACGCTTAGGACATTCATTTTCATAATTCCCCATTTCCCTACAATTGTAGAACTCATAATTGATAACCTATTTCTTTCCCTTTCAATCACGAGCCTGGTGACCTTTTTCCCCACATTAATAACATACTCTGATTCCTTTTAGGCAAGTACCGGGGTGATTCTTCCCACAATTATCGTATAATGGAAAATCCTTCTTTCCCTTTTTCCTTTTATCTGTATGTTGTTCCACCATTCTCTTCTTCTCTTGCTTATTTTATTATCATAATATTTAGAGAATTTCTTTTTCGTTTTGATAGAACATGAGACAATATCTTCATACGAAGAGAAGGTTTGTGAGACTAATTATCAACGGAGAAATGGTTTTAACCCATAAAAGGAACGATCAATCTTACATCTTCGGTTACTTATATAATATGGATCATGCCTCGCTAACCTTGTAAAGTTAGTCTCATACTTTGCGACATTCTCATCCTCCTTCTGCCTAAGACTCATAAAATGGCTTTCCATATCTACTCTATGGTCACGAGGGAATTATTTTTCTAATAAAAGGTCTTTGAACCCCCTCCATTCCATATTAGATACTTCTTCATCTTCTTTCGTGTTTTGAATCAGCGACCACCATTGATCAGCATCTCCAGTGAGCCGGTAAACTACCATGAGAACCTTCTCTATTTCTCTACTCCCCAAGGCATGGAATATTTTCTCTATGGATTTTATCCATTGCTCAGCTACTAATGGATTTGTACCCCCATTAAATGTTGGATTTTGTTTCCTCATGAAGCGGTCTAACATTGATCCTCCACGTTGCGGATCAGGGTGCTCCATACCAGTAAGGTTATTATTCATAACCTGAGTGAGATGTCCGAGAATGGTGATCAGTTGATCGGCACCAGTTGTATCTCCAGCTCTACAATAATTATCTTGAGCAGGAGGGAAATCCCTACATGGAGTGAGTGCATTGATACGGTTTCCATTCCTCCCACTAGGAGCCATTTCTAAACAATTTAATAAACTAGATTAGTTTATGAATCAAAATACATAATTCCATACTTGTAAAACACTTAACATAAATTGAATTGTTTATAGATATAATCCATAATCATACAAATGTTTTCATTGAGGACGTATATACTCATAAATCCTTCATAATAGTTTGTAAAGAAAATTAGAATTATCCTAAGCATATCCCCCGGGAGTGTCGTAACAAAGAGTGCAATAAGGACCATTTTCGTGCGCCAGTTCCCGTTCGAGTCTAGCTCAAAGCGGTGTTTTCATGTTTTAACCCTAGGTACATTGGTTCCAGAGCCTCCTCTACCTGCTCGTATCCATACAGGGATGTAGTGCTCAGAAAACTCACAAAATCTCTAAAATACCAAAATTCTAGGAAGTTCTTCTATACTAATCCTCAAAGTCTATCATATGGATATGTTCTCTAATCAGAGTTTCTTTATAAATCTAGCTTCCAAGGTTAGTACTAAACTACCTTTGATACCAACTGTAACGCCCCGACCCCAGTTACCCAGAGTCGGTGCATTATTGCGTAACATTGGCATGATCACAAAAGATCAAATCTTGAAAGACCGGTTAGTTTAGTAGCCTTGGAAACACTAGATACATTCATAAATGTTACATTACATCATAAAGTGAAAAATTACAATAACATAGTCACCATAGTCCACACTTCTACCCCTTCATACTATCCATGTAGGTTAGTCATAAAATATTTCTTCACATCCTGGGAAAAATAAAATATTGAAAGGGGTGAGCTCAGATGCTCAGTAAGGATAACAATATAGAGGAAGATTTCATAAATAAACATAAACATTTAAGGCAATGTATAACTTAATAAAATCCTTTTAATCATGAACTTCAACATAATATGGAAAAAGTAAAATGAGATAATTCCATTTACTTATTCACATAGATAATCTGCTGGTCGAATAATCACATGCAATATCAATAACCACATTCATAATGATGGAATGCATAATGCTAGACTATCATAACCTCGTAGCCAAGGCCTCGTGCCAAGACTACAAATAAGATTTTGTCAAGGCCACATGCCAAGACACTAGTTTTTCTCATGAGACCTACCAATGCAATTTTTTTAGAAGATACTTATGTTTAAAATTGCTAAAATATAATCCAGTGTTTTTCTGAAAACATTATGAAAGCTTCTGAAAACAAAATAACTAATTCTGAGACTGCTCGACTAATTACATGCCATGATGGGTCCACACCCAATCCCTTACTATCTACAACACTAGTGAGTCAGGTTTTCTGAAAACATTTTTAAGATTACATTAAATACGAATACATTTGCACTAGATTTTCATATATTTGGGAGAAATATATCTATCTCTTTTGAAATCATTTAAAAAAATTTAGTATTGTGGAAGAAGATGAAACTAAAATAATGGTCACGACAGTAGATAAGTCGTTGTTGATGCATACGTATGACAAGAAAAGCTATCCTTCTTGTCCTTTAGTAAAACACTTTGTATAAAAAGATACCTTTTGAATAAACATAAAATTCAAAGGGGTTTATACACCGTATAAAAAAATTTGTGTATAAAACAAAATATGCCTCAATGAATGGAGATTGAGACGAAGTCCCTTAAAAAGATCATTTTTTTAATAAAATAGATCTATTATGTGTATTCAATATAAGTACACATAAAGAAAGGAAAAATACAAGATGGGATATAATAATGTCATGGCATAATTTGAAAGTAGATGATTAACCCAAAGAACAGAAATTGTGTTAAGAAGTTCCCTTACCTCGTGTCCGACTTGACTCGACTGCCCTATAACCTCTTGAATAATAAACTTGAGTTAATTTATAATTAATTATGAAACTTTTTCATGTTTATTATTCCTTTTATATCACTTATTACCATGTGATTAACATTATGTAATTATTTATGTTAATAACAGTCGTTTTGTCGATCTTTGGTACTTGAGTCAAAAATAAATTTCTTTTAATTAAAATTTGTTCATGTGGTAAAATATACATTACATCCAGAATTATATTCATGATTTAGATATCATATATACCATATATATCCAGTATATACATTGATTAATAATATTACGTAACATTTAGTGGTAAGAAAATAAATGCACCGTTCATTGTAGACGGTAAGTCGTACGTGCGCATGAACGCTACTTTCATTTCTATTTAATATTTAATTGAATGGAATAATAATGATATAAAGTTATATAATAATTCCAGTATAAGATAATATATAATATCATTTAGTACATCCTTTATACATCCCACATATGGCACTAACGATTCAAATCACTTTGAGGGGGCGATAGTCCGAACATCCTAAAATGAAATTATCACGTTTACCCATAATGGAAATCATAAAGTATGCCATAAATGAGAAATAAAGAATAATAAGGAAAACATAAACATATTACATATATATTATATGAAAATATTTTCATCAAAATGGCCACCATTATAGGTGTTAAAAGAATATTGAACAATCACTGTTTTGTGAGGCAGTATTTCGCCACCCACAGAAATAGTATGTTATTTAACCATTAGACGAAGTTGTGTGTAAGTGTAAATAAAATACTTCTCATAAAAACATACTATTATATTGAATATAATTTTATTGGTTACAAAATAATGGAAAAAAAGAGTTTAAGGGGTTGGAGAAGAAAAATAAAACAATATAACATAAGAGATGAAATTACCTTAAAATTGGGTAACTCTTTTTGAGTTGAGACAAAGGATTCCTTGGGAAGACTTCGTCCCAATGATAGGCTTCTAGGAGTAATAGAGGGAATTTAGGAGAGTATTTGGTCAGAGGTTGGTCGATCCAAATGGCTTGATGGTGTGAATAAGGTGGTAGAGGTGGGGGCATTTTATAAGAGGAGAGGAGGGGCACTCTAGGAAAGTAATGAAATGTTACATTATTATGAGATACTTCTCAGATTTTAGAGGTCCCCAAATTATATATTTCGAGTATAAGGTGATAAGGGTTCTAAATATACACATCCAATATGTTTCTGACAAGTTTAAGTCTTACATTTTACATTATTATTTCATTTTATTTAAACCGTTAATTAATGAGGTAATCGCTGCATCATCATGGTGTCATAAAAAATTTAATTTATTTATGTCTAAAAATTATAAAAAAATTATCATGATGTTGGAAATTCTTGTATCTTTCCAAATAATATTTATAGTCTAAAATTTTACTTAGATAACCCCATGTAATAATTATTTTAGTAAAACAACACATGTTTGTGACAATTTTATTTTTACTTTAAATAAAAAGTTATTAATGTCATTTTCTTACCCATGTGGCTCCATGGGTTCCCCATGTTGACCCATGGATTTTCATGGTCGGCCATGACTCATAAAATAAGGGTAGGACAAGTTTAAGGGTATTTTAATATTTTTATAATATCATTTTTAGCTTAAATTTCACTAATTACCTTTAATCGCGATTAATAAAACTTAAAAGTTACTATTCACCAAAAAGATATTTTAATCCCATTGAACCAAATTTTTCTTCCAAATGACAACCATTTATGTCGAATTTTTTAAAATCAAATCACATAAGTGGTAATGTTTCATTTATGCAAAAAATAGTTTTTAAACTACCACTTAGTGGTTTCACTATTCATCAAAAATCGATGTTTTTCAAAAAAATACCAAAAATTCACCCTAAGATATAATTTATATTCCTAATTAAAAAATTATTTATTTTTTACCAAATTCCAAACATATAATTTGTGTTAATTTGTTTTATAATTAATTCCCGCTGTCACAACAAATAGGGTGTTTTTAAGAAACTATATATTTCAAAAGATTGACAATTGTTTACGTCAAATTTCAAAGTGAAATTAATTATAATGACCACCATTAGATAAAATGGTAAAAATATATTCTAATTATAATTTAAAATCGCTCAATATTATAATTTATCACTATTAATTATTTTTATAAAAAAGATTTTTTTAAGTATTTTTCACTATTCATGAAAAATTGGATGTTCTCAGAAAAATACCAAAAATTAAACACAGGCTAATTTCAGTATTCCGAATCTAAAAATGAAATCCATTTTGAAATATAAAATATATATAATATCAAAAAGTGGGTATTACTATTCATAATGGCTATTTTGATTGGTCACGATGTGCAAAAACCTCGAACTTGCGTACAATGCAAGCTATTACATTATTGAAATAGAAGCGTATCGTGGAAGCTTGGGGTGTTACAAAGTCCATGTTACATATCACCTTATAACACATGAATATGACCTAATTTTAAGGTGTACTATGGTGATAGAATCTTGGGGCGGCTTAGAAAACATTGCCCGAGTGGTGATTTCTATCAGCTTGAACTTCTCTCATAAGTGATTCCATTCAAGCATCATAGGTTGAAACTTATCTTGGGATTGGTCCAAAGAAAATCCATGTGATGCAAACTCCATCCCAAGCTCTGATAGATGGGCTTTATATGACTAGAGTCTACTATATGAGGCCGTCAACACTTTTTTCTATATTAATTAACCCTGATCACTTTTATTTAAAAACAGTAATCATGAAATTAAGAATTTAGCTTCTAATTGTCATATTGAACAATGGTCATAAAACAGTCAATATCCAGTGGTATTATTTTAATTATACTCATTTCAATATTTAAATGATATAGTTTTGTTGAGTATAAAATAAAATAAAAAAAATGAGGAAAAAATATTAATCAAAAGATCATGTACTTACATGTTTATAAGTCAAGCCATTCCCATTTCCTCTCCCAACTTACCTCACACCATCCTAGAGTCCACAATTTGTGCATACATCCTTCTTAGAGAGACCCGTTGTGAAAATCAAAAGAAGATACTCAAAAAAGAGGTAATTATTTTATCACCTCTCTCAAAATTATTACTTTCTTTTTCTTCCTTGTCTTATGTTGATACCATCATAATGTACTAAATGAAGTGTCTTTGACTTGATATGATGTTATTATAATTATGGTAAAAACATATACCTCCTTTTAACCATCTTACGAATAACAATATCACCATGTGTATGTACATACCGCTTTCCATCTCCACACCGTGGTGTAATCTCTTATTCCACAGTACTTAAATTGGATCGGTATAATGATTATTATAATTGATTAAAATAATGAATATAAAATTACAATTAATACTTATAATCGATATACCATCAAATTCTAGAAAATTTAAGCTTTGAGTGAATGATATTGTCACTCGTGCGTACGTACAACCAACAGTATCCACGACACGTTAAGATTAATTCTCAACATTAACCATTAATGAATGATTATAAAGTATATATAATAAATAATGGTAGTACATATGTCATAATAATGCTACTATATATATATATATATCATTTTCATTATTCAATTCAATTCAATAAGGATGTGGAAACAACGTTAATGCGTACGTACGACCAACCATCTCAATTAAGGATTTATTCCATTTCATTTATATATCTAATATATATATTTATATACTGAATATATATGATATATGATATATATATATATATATATTTTTATTTACATTATGGAAGGGAGTAACTCATGATATAAGTAATAATATCAAGATTAAAATTTAAAGACACGTACAATAAATAAAAAGATTATTACCCAAAATGTTGCTTTATCATGGAATTGATAAATAAATGGGTAATATAAAATCATAAGTGAATCATATATGATATCATAAATATTATTATGGTTATGTTACAAGTTTATAATATTTTTAAACACACTATAAAAGAGTTTCGTATACATACGAAGCATATCATACCTATGGTAATGGATAATTTTACCATCTCACTATTATCCAAACTGTTTATTCATATGTATTTAATGAGGTATATTTATAATTCACATCTATATTTCATAAATATATTGTAACACTCCAAGATTCCATGGTTCACTTCACTTCGATTAATACAATAGCGTGTGTTTTACGCAACTTCGAGTTCTAACATACACCACAATAAATCAAACTAGCCGTTATGAATAGTAATACCCACTTTTTGAAATTTTATAAATTTTATCTATCAAAATGGACTTCATTTTTTGGATTCGGAAGATCTAAATTTCTTCAGATGAATTTTTGGTGTTTTTCTGAAAATATTCAAGTTTTCATTAATAGTGACAAAACACTAAGTTATAGTTTAAAATTGAATTTTTATTTAAATATTTATTCATTTTATTTAAATTTAATTAAGGTAAAAATAGATACCTAATACCTATATATTTTCAATGAAATTCATTGGAGTTAGTTTAGAATAAATTTAGATATATAAAAAATTTATTGAACTTTTCACCGTCTTTGACCCACCTCCTAGAAGAATTTGGAAATTCACATAAAACATAATTTTACCCCTTCTCTGAGTGGAATTTCTAAAATCCGAGAGATATGGTTAATATCAAGGAGTAAAATTTGGTTCAATAAGATAAAAATAATTTTTGGTGAATAGTAACTTTTTACTTTTATTTACCACGGTTAAAAGTAAATATTGTAATTAAGGGTAAAAATGAAATTAATATTATCCTAACACATATCTATTTCTATTGGAAAAATTTATCTCGACTAAAAACATCCTTATGAATAAAATATTATCATTTAGGTCCACTTCGATTAGATTGGGACATTTATTATTATTTAATTCAATGAAGTGTTAAATTAGTTGAAATCAAAATTTAATAACTAAAACATTTTTAATATAGGGTTATACATAAGATAAATTTAATTATAAATATTCATTAACAAGAGAAAAATATTTCCTACATAGTGGTATTTTATTTATAAATTTTAAACATTAAATAATTTAATTTACTTACGACACAATGGTGATGTAGTAATTACCTAATTAATGAAATATTAAAATATTTGATATTATAAAAATCCAAATAAATGTAATTTGAGACTTTTTATGAATTAAAATAATTTTAATGGTTAATATGACATATTAGGATTGTTTATATGAATTTCATTCGATGTAATAATATTGTTATGAATTTATAAAAAAAACATACCAAATAGTGTCAAAATTGACATAAAAGCGTTTCAAAAAACATATTCTATTATTAATTGATATTATATTCCTAAAAATCTATGTTTCGGCCAAAGGACTTATATCATGATAGTTTTGTCATTAATGGACCACTTGGGGGTCTCTTGGTTGTATATAGTAATTTTATTAACCATATAATATAAAACTACAAAGAGACATGGTGAATGTCAAACTATTTAACTAAGAGTTAAATAAAAATGATAAGGTTAATATAGTGACCCAAACCAATCTAAATTATATTGGTTGAAAGGATTTATACCCATACCCACCTTAAACATTAAATAATCCACTTTTGAGCCATTAGAAACAGAATAGTAATTTATTATAAAATAATATTTCTAGCTTTTCCAAAGGTTCCCCTCACCCCTCTTATAAAAGTACACTCCCACTTCTCACTAATTCACACCATAAAAGCCATTTGGATCTTCCAACCTCTAGCTAGATATCCTCCCAACCAATCTCAACTCATCTTGGAGGCCGTAGTTTGATCATAAATCCATCCTATGGAGTCATTTCGATCAAATCAAAAGGAAGAACCTGATGAAGAGGTATGGTTTTCACTACCCTCATTCTAGTTTCTTTCATCTTCAAATTCTTCTTTCTTTTTTTATTAAATTATAAAATAATAAGTCTAGTATCTTCTATATAATTTTATGTCATTATAAATATGGTACAACCATATTCAGTATTCTATCCATCCTTTGAATGACACAACACCATACGTGCGTACGTATGGCCAGCCGTCTCCACGTCGTGGAGTAAATGTTATTCAAAACCTTATTATTTGGATGGGTATGATAATGATGTGTAATTGATGTAAATAATAAATATAACATGACAATAATTCATTATAGATGATATAACATCCAATTGTATATTATTTTAATATCAAAAGAATGATATTGTCGCTCGTCCGTACATACGGACTACCGTCTCCACGAACATGATATAATTCATTCCCCATCGTATCCATTAAAGTTTAATTATAATTTTATGATTAAAAATAATGTCTAAAGACTTAATTTCATTCTGGATATGAATAAGATAGAACTTTTCAACAAAAAACATGGCTTTTTTAACAAAACATATAAATTAAATGAGTTAGTTAACACCCGAAACAACGATTATACTAAAATATTATTTACAAAGCATTATTAGAAGATCATATATGATATCATAATTATGTATATGGTTTTTTTATAATTTAATAATAGTTTTTTAACTATTATACAGGAGGTTAACATACCATCGACTAAGGAAATGTACAATGTATGTGTTAATTTCACAATCTCTTCATTATCTAAGGTTGCTTATACATAATTATCTACTAGGACCTCTTTATCATCAACATCCATGTTTCATAAAAATATATTTCAAATAATTCATACTATTTTATAGACGATGGGTTAAAGTAATTTATACCCTTGTTCACTTTTTATAATATTTTCATAAAGTAATCATTCCATCATTTTCCAAACAAGAACCTTTTTTACCTTTTCGACAGAATTAAGGTAAAAATGTAATTTTAAACTTATACGGCGGGTGCGGCTATTTTCGGCCATTATAAAATCGTCAAAGCTTCCCATGGAAGCTTATAAGAATATTTTTAAAGTAAATTTTTTCATTTATAATTATGTAAATTTTAAATATTTTAAAAAAATGAGATATTTCTCTCAAATAGTTTTGGTTTCATCTATGTCAACATACATTGATGGATTTTAAGCTAATTTGAAGTTTCTTTATTATGATAAAAAACTTCCATATTGTATTGAATTTTTTGTTATATGTTTGACTATGGATGTGTTATTTTTTATACCATTCATTGTTTATAGAGAAATTATTGACATTTCGTAACCTAGTTTTAATACGAATGTTTATGTTATGTTTAAACATATTCAAATGAGGATGAATTATACATAATAAGTGACAGGTGGAGCCCTCTATAGCTCCTCAATGCATCAGTAAGTCTCATGAGACAAACTAATTTCTTAGAATAAGGCCTTGACAGAATATTACATGTATTATTGTGACATAGCCTTGACTTTGTTGTTATGATAGTCTGGCATTATGCATTCCATCATTATGAAATTGGTTATTTATATTGCATGTGGTTATTAGAAAAGTATAATATACATGTGAATAAGTAAAGGGAATTATTTCATTTTATCTTTTCCATATTATGCTGATGTTCAAGTTTAAAAGGTTTTTTTTAGTTATACATTGCCTTAACTTTTTATTCTTATTTATGAATGTTTTGGCTATATTGTTATCCTTACTGAGCATCTGAGCTCACCCATTTCAATGTTTTATTTTTCCCAGGATGTGAAGAAGTAATTTATGAATGACCTGAAGGGATAATAAGATAGGATATGAAGACAAGATGTTGTTGTAGTTTTTTTTACTTTATGATGTTATGTAAGACTTATGAATATATCAAGTGTTCCCCGGACTAGTAAACTAATCGTTCTTTCAGGACTTGATCTTTTTTTATCATGCCAATGTTATGTAATAATGCACCGACTCTGGGTAACTGTGGTCGGGGCATTACAGTTGGTATCAGAGGAATTTTAGTACAATCCTTGGAAACTAGATTTAAATAAACTCTAATTAGAGCACATGGACCTAATATACACATTGAGGATTAGTATAGAAAAAATTCCTAGAATTTTGGTATTGTACAGATTTTATGATTTTTCAGAACAATACATCCCTGTCTGGATACGAGAAGGTAGAGGCAGCTCTGGCACAGATGTACCTAGTGGTAAAACCCGAAAACACTGCTTTGAGATAGACTCGAACACGAACTGGTGCACGACAACGGGCTTGCCTGCACTCTTGGTTACGACACTCCCGAGGGATATTATTAGGATAACTATAATTTCCTTTACAAATCATTATGAAGTGTTTATGAGTATATATTTCCGCAAAGATTTTTTTTAGGATTATGGATTATATCCATAAATAGTTCAATTTATGTTAAGTGTTTTACAAGTATATACTTGTGTATTTTGATTTATAAATTGATCTAGTTTATGCCATTGTTTAGAAATGGAACCTAGTGGAAGGAATGGAAACTGTATCAATGAACTGACTCTATGTAGGGATTTCCCTCCAACTCTAGATAATTATAGTGTAGCTGGTGATGCAACTGGTGCTGATCAGCTAATCACCATACTGGGACAACTCACTCAAGTTATGAATAATAACCATACCTGAATGGAGCACCTCAATCCACAATGTGGAGGTTCAATGTTAGATCTCTTCATGAGGAAACAAACACCAGAATTCAATGAGAGTAAAAATCCATTGGTATCTTAGAAATGGATAATTTCATTATAGAAAATATTCCACGCCTTGGGGTGTAGCGAAAGGGAATAAGTTATCATGATAGTTTACCACCTCACTTGAGATGCTGACCAATGGTGGTCATTGATTCAAAACATGATGGAAGTTGATGATGTATAAAATATGGAATGGAGGGAGTTCAATGAGCTTTTCATAGAAAAATACTTTCATCATGACCATCGAGCAGATTTGGAGAGGCAATTTCTGAGTCTGATATAAAAGGAGGATGAGAATGTCACAATGTATGAGGCTAAATTACAAGGTCAGCAAGGTATGCTAGAGATTATATACGTAACCCAGGAAGTATGATTGATAATTTCATTGATTGGTTAAAACCATTTCTTCGTTGATCATTAGTGTCACAATCATTCTCATTGTACGAAAATATTTTCTAATGTGCTATGAACACAGAAAAAGAATTCTCTAAGTCTTATGACTTTAAAACAAAGCAAGAGAAGAAGAGATTTATCGATCACTCTGGGAAAGGAAATAAGGGGAAGAAGAGAAATTTTGAATATCCATCCATCAGTAATTGTGGGAAGAAACACCCTGGTACTTGCCTCTAGGGAATGGGAGTCTCTTACAAGTGTGGTGAAAAAGGCCATCAAGCTTGTGATTGCAAGGGGAAGAAAGAATCTACTGATGTTCAATGCTACAACTTCAGGGAGATGAGAAATTATTCTAATGAATGTCCTAAGATTAAGAGAAATTTACCTCAGAAAAGGCCAAGGGACCAAGGACAGGCCTATGTTATCACTACTACTAAGGTAGAAACTCCGAAAGACGTAGTGGTAGGTAATTTAATGGCTTCTTCATGTTTATCAAATGCCTTATTTGATTATTTATCATCGCATTGTTTCCTATCTTCATAGTTTTCTATTAAAATTAGATATTTAAAATTTGATTTAACAAGGGAGTTGTCAGTTAAATGTCCTAAGGGAAGTATCATTTCTAAAAAGTTCTGTGGATCCGTTCTCCTTAGGGAATATAAATGTTCTATATCTGTTGATCTCATCGTCATACCTATGACTGAGTATGATATAATCCTCGGTATGGATTGGCCTTTGGACCATGATGCGAAGCTTTATTGAAAGAAGAAGGAGGTTACAATTTATGATGATGATGATAAAGAACACCTTATCTTTAGAGAAGAATCATCACCACCTGATTTTTATCTTGATCCACCCCTAGTAGCTCAACTAAATTCAATTATTGGGGAGGAAGAGAATGGAATAACTATGGGTAAGGAAAAGAATTTTAAAATAGAGGATGTTCCTATTGTAAAAGAATATGTAGATGTGTTTCTGGAAGATTTACCTGGACATCCTTTAGAATGAGAAATTGAGTTTTTCATTGATTTAATTCCTAGTTCAAGGCCTATATCGAATATTCCTTATAGAATGGCCACTATGGAATTAGTGGAACTAAATAAACAACTATATGAATTGAGTAATAAGGTATTTATTCTCCCTAGTGTTTTTCCATGGGGAGACCCTATCATTTTTATTAAGATGAAAGATGGATCTATGAGGTTATGTGTCGACTACAGGGAGATCAATGCAATAACAATAAAGAACAAGTATCCCCTACCTCACATTGATGATTTATTTGACTAACAGCATTGAGCACAATACTTTTCAAATATTGACCTTTTATTTGGATACCATCAGTTGTGTGTGATGATTGAAGACATTCCGAATACAACATTTCGAACCATGTAATAAGATTATGAGTTTAGAGTAATTCATTTTAGATTGACTAATGCACGCTCTATATTCATGGATCTAATTAATAGAGTTTTCAAGGAATATCATGATTATTTTGGGGTGGTACTTATTGATGATATCTTGGTATATTAGAAAAGTTGTGAAGATCATGAAAGTCACTTGCACATTATCCTGACGACTCTTAGAGACATGAATTATATTGGAAGTTTAGCAATTGTGACTTCTGGCATCAAGAGATTTATATTCTTGGCCATATTGTCTCCAATTATGGAATCTATGTTGATCCTTCTAAGTCTAGGGATATCCAATAATGGCTAGCACTGATGAGTATAACTGAGGTACACAGTTTTATTAGTTTAGCAGGTTATTATTGGCCTTTCATCCAGAATTTTTCCCGATTGGATAACCCATTAATGAAGCTCACACGTAAAAGGGGTAAATTTGTTTGGAAAAAAGAGTGTGAATATTGTTTTGAAGAACTAAAGAGAAGATTAGTCAATGCTCCTATATTGAATCTACTATCGGATAATGATGGGTTCATTATTTATAGTGATCCATCGGAGAAAGGACTTGGTTGTGTCCTTATGCATAATGATAGGGTTATTTCCTATGCATCACTACAGCTGAAAATTCATGAGAAAACTATCCTAATCATGATATTGAGTTAGTTACTATAATATTTTCATTGATGATATGGAGACATTATCTATATGGTGAAAATTTGAGATTTATTCTGATCACAAGAGTTTGAAGTATATTTTCTCACAGAAATAACTCAACATGAGGCAAAGGCTATGGATTGAACTACTAAAAGGATCATGATTGCTTGATACACTACCACCAGGGAAGGTGAATAAGGTGGCAGATGCATTGAGTAGAAAAGATCATGGAGTTTTGAACAATATGAGAGTTGAAATAGATCCTATATACGTGGATCTCGTAAATATGGATATAGGAATCACCATGGAAGGTGAAACATCAATGATTTTTCAAATATTTTCCAAACCATCTTTACTAGAATGGATAAAGAGTTCTTAGACCGATGATGAAGAGTTTCAAAAGAAAATTAAAGCTATGAAAGATGGGAGATTGAGTGACTTTGTGTGTGAAGATTGAATTTTGAAATTTGGGGAGAGACTTTCTGTTCCCAATATACCCGATCTGAAATGGGAATTGTTGGAAGATTCTCATAGTTCCATTTTCTATATACACCCTGGGAGAACCAAAATGTATAGAGATTTAAATGAACATTTTTGGTGGGACAACATGAAGAGGGAGGTTTCTGATTTTGTATCAAGATGTACAACAACCCTGCTTTTTATTACAACTTAAACATGATTCATTACACAAAACATCACTTGATACAACAAAGAAGATCAAGAAGTTTAGTGTCTCTGGGGATTAGGATCATTACATAAAAACGTAAAACATGAAAAACAACATCTTTATTAAAATCTTCCTTTAAATGAACACTACATTCCTTCGTACTTAGCATTTCATGAGATAACCTAAGGACATGCATATGAAAAGGGTGATCTATAAAGCCCAGTAAGGGAGTACACATGGAATGACATGAGGAGTAAAATACATGTTAGACAATAGGAATATCAATAGATCATAAGAAAAACATGACCATAAAGTAATGATAAAGCATGATAATCATAACATGTAAATGTGGCAACAACACTTAATATGGAATTAGCATGATCCAAGGCTCATTGCACATGAAGCATCAGTAAATCCTCATTACACATAAAGCTCATGTGTACCCTTGTTTCACTTGAATTATCATGAGTAAACACTCATTACATATGACATATCATGATACAATACTTTACCCAATGCATTAGAGTGCTATAACGGCGTACCCTTCTTAAACATTTCATTCCATGCATAAGTGTGCCACAAGGATCATAAAACATGGATTCATAAAACATAATCATTTTTTAAACGATAAAGGATCATGGAATTCATATATGATACTTTACAATAAATAAATAAATTTTCATAATGGTGAATACCATTGATGGAGAAATGTGCATGGTATTCACTACACAATGACATTGGCTTAGAAAATCGGTGCGATGTCGGCAGCGTAACGGCACGACCTAAGAATTCATAAAAATGGTTGATGAGAATGAAATGGATTTATAATCATATTTACATGTAATGGATAGTAAGGAGGTCATATAGATACATGTCTCAACAATTGTAATGGAATTTATATTCATGATACAAAGTATTTCTTGAATGTAAAAGAGGAGAGAGAAGTTCCTTTCGGAATTTCAGCATAGTAACGGGTGTACATGGGAGGAATTTAATGATAGAGAAAGGGGTATCCCATCATTAAATCATAAATAGGGCAGTATGAGGGAGGTTTGAAACCATACCCCAACATACATAATTGAAATTAAAAGGGAAAACCATCTTAAAGAAAATTGGACAAAAATTAGAAAGGAAGAAAAAACCCTTACTTCGAAGTGTGCTTCCAAAGGCTAGAGAGAGGCTTTTGAGAGGCTTATTGGGAGCTTGGTGAACCTTGGGAGGATTATAGAGAGAGTATGGAAGATATTGGACGAACTCCAATGGCTTTTAGTGAGGAGGAAGTGGGAGCTTGTGTGGGTTTATATATGAAAGGTGAGTGAATTCTTTATTATTTAGGTTTGGGACCCCTTATATTAAATTAATCCAAACCACAAACCATACCATGTTTTTTCCCATGGTTTTTGGAAAAGGGAAGAAGAAAATAATATTTTATAAGTCCAAGGTTCTAAATTCTTAAAATATTAGGGTTGCTTATGTGGGGGTCAGTCACACTCCCATTGAAATAAATTTAAAAAAGACATGGTGTTTAATAAGTCTTGAGGGGTCCATTAATGCTTTGAAAAGTAAGCCAAAAAAACCCTAAATCACATTATTTTAAAGGTAAAAAATATATTGGCCGAACATAAAATTATATAATTTTATTACATCACTATTGGGACATTACGATGTCATAAAACACATTATATATTTAAACGGTATTTAATTTTTACTCAAAAATTTGACTGTCTCAGAAAATTATGAAAAAATCACCGTTGGATAATTTCGACGTCCTGATTCCAAAAATAACATTTATTTTATCTAAATAATTTTTCAAATATGTTAATTTTCACTTTTAAAATAAAAACTGACATTTATCGAAAATTTACGGGTTTTGACAAAAATGGATTTCAAAACTTAATAAATATTATAATTGCATTCATACAATTTCATGATCATTTATATATAATAAAATTAATATAATAATAATAATAATAATATTTTATTAAAATATTATTTAATTCAAAAAATCTTTTATTTAATAAAATAGAATTCTTAATTAAATATTAACTAAAAACACCATTTGTACATTAAAAACTATTTACAATGTATCAATAATGACAAGAAATTAATTTCATTTTTATATAATAAAATAATGTACATCAACATTGTACTATAGATTAGTTACATAACCCCTTAAAACAGCCTTATATAACCTAAGGGTAAGGTGTGTGATGGTGACAAACTCTTGTGGTGTCTCGGATAACATTGCTCGAGTGGTAATTTCTATCAACTCCACTTTTCCCATAGACAGTCCCGTTTGAGCTTAAAATGACGAAGCTCAGCTTGGGTTTGGTCAAGAGAGAAGCCCAAGTACCCCACTTGTTTTCTGAGCTCCAATAAATGGGCTTCGTATTGGGAAATTCTACTAGATGTGGCCATCACTTCCTTTGTCTAAGTAAAATTGGATGTGTTAAAGAACTATATTTATACTAATCATGTGATCACTATTCAATGACAATAAATTTAACGGTCACAATTATTATCATAAAACCAAGGAATTTGACATTTTATAAAAACATTTTATATGAAGAGAAATTTAAAAAGATCAACATGGATTGTCCATTAATGAAACTTTGGTTCATTACAAGATTTATGGTTTGTCAACAAGTGATAGTTGAATGGAAAAATCCTGGAGAATTCATGCATCCTCTTCTCATACCTGAGTGGAAATGGTATCATATCATGATGGACTTTGTCATGGGACATCCAAAGACTCTTAGAAAGAATGATGAAATAATGGTCATTGTTGATCGTCATACCAAGTCAGAACATATTCTTGCTATAAGGGAAGATTTACCATTTGAACATCTAGAAAGAATATATATTAATGAAGTTGTGAGACTTTATAGAGTACCCCTATAAATTATTTCGGATCATGATCCCCATTTTACATCACGATTTTGGAAAAGTATTCAAGAATCCCTTGATACAGAACTTAGTTTGATCACTGCCTACCACCCTCAAATAGATGGACAATAAGAACGGACAATTCAAACCTTAGAAGACATGTTAATGTCTTTCTCACTTGAATTTTAGTGTATGTGGGATCAATATTTACCTCTGGTGAAATTTTCCTATAATAATAGCTTCCATTAGAGTATTGAGATGGCACCATATGAAGAATTATATTGAAAGTGATGTCACACACCAACCTGTTGGGATGACGTTGGTGAAATAAAACTTGTGGGACCATAACTTGTGGAGGAAACGATGGAGAAGGTGAAGGTAATCCAAAAACCACATCAAAGATGCTCAAAGTAGGCAGAAGAGCTATGCTGACAACCGAAGGAAGGATTTCGAATTTTAGGTAGGAGATCATGTTTTCTTGAAGGTATTTCCAGGGAAGGGAGTTATACATTTCAATAAGAAAGGTAAATTGAGTCCTAGGTAGATTGGACCCTTCGAAATTCTAGAACGAATTCGAGCTTTAGCTTACAGTTTGGCAAGGCCGCCAAGTCTCTCCAAGGTTCACCATGTGTTCCATGTATCACTGTTGAGAAAATGTATGCCTGAACCAACACATGTCCTCACTTACGAGGAATTAGAACTAAAACCCGATCTGTTTTATTGCGAAGAGCCCATCAGGATTCTTGATACAAGAGAACTAGTGCTGAGAAACCGGACGACTCGTCTGGTAAAAGTTCTATGGAGAAAACATAAAATGGAAGAGGCAACATGGGAACCTGAGGAACATATAATGAAGAATCACCCATGTATCTTCATGTGGTAGTATTCTATAAATTTCGAGGACACAATTATTTAAAGGATGGGAGAATGTAACACCAAAAGCTTCCACAATACGCTTCTCTTTGAATAATACAGTAGCGTGTGTTGTACGCAAGTTCAAGTTCTAACACACCACAACCAATCAAACTAGCTGCTATGAATAGTAATACCCACTTTTTGAAATTTTATAAATTTTTTCTTTCAAAATAGACATCATTTTTGGATTCAGAATATCGAAATTATCATTGGGGGAATTTTTGGTATCTTTCTGAAAACATTCAATTTTTGATGAATAGTGAAAAAACAATAAGTTATTGTATAAAACAGAATTTTTATTTAAATAATTATTTATTTTATTTAAATTTCCTTAAGGTCAAAAGAGATACATAATACCTATATATGTTCAATGTAATTCATTTGAGTTAGTTTAGAATAAATTTAGATGTATTAAAATTTTATTGAACATTTCACAGTCTTTTACCCACCTCCTAGGAGAATTTGGAAATTCATATAAAACATAATTTTACCGCTTATCTGAGTGGAATTATGAAAATATGAGAGACATAGTTAATATCAAGGAGTAAAATGTGGTTCAATAAGATAAAAATAATTTATTTTGAATAGTAACTTTTTACTTTTATTTACCACGGTTAAAAGTAAATAGGGTAATTAATTGTAAAAATGATATTAATATTACCCTAACACATGTCCTAATTATATTGGACAAGTTTATATAGACCAAAAAAACCTTAGGAATAAAATATTATCCTTTTTGTCTACATGGATTAGATTAGAATATTTATTATTATTTAATTCAAGGAAGAGTTAAAAGAGTTAAAATCAATGTTTAATGACTAAAACATTTTTAATATAGGTTTACACAGAAGATAAATTTGATTATAAATATTCATAATAAAGATATAAATATTTCCAACATAATCGTATTTTATTTATAATTTTTAGACATTAAAAAATTTAATTTATTTATGACACAATGGAGATGCAAAAATTACATAATTAATGAAAAATTAAAATAATTGATATTATAAATATCAAAATAAATGTAATTTGAGACTTTTTATGAATTCAAATAATTTTCTAAGTTACTATGATATATTAATATTGGTTATATGAATTTGTTTCGAAGTAATAATGTTGTTATGATTTTAGAAAATACAAAATACCAAATAGTGTCAAAATAGACATAAAAGTGTTTTAAAAACAAATAATATATTATTAAATGATATTATATTCATAAAAATGTAAGGTTCTCCCAATGGACAAATCACATGATATTTGTATCATTAATGGACCACATGGGGGTCTCTTGGAAGTATATAGTATGTTTATTAACCATATAATATAAAAATACAAAGAGTCATGGTAAATGTCCAACTATTTAACTAAAAGTTAAATACAAATGATGAGGTTAATATATTGACCCAAACCAATCTAAAATTTAATGGTTGAAAGGATTTAGACCCATCCCCATATTTGCCTTTAAATAATCCACTTTGTATCCATTTGAAACTGAATATGAATTTATTATAAAATAATATTTATAGCTTTCCCAAAAGTGCCCCTCACCCCTCTTATAAAAGGGCACCCCCCCTTCTCACTAATTCACACATTAAATGCCATTTATCTCGGCCAGAATTTGACCAAATATCCTCCCAACATCCCTCAATTCAACCTAGAGGCCTTATTTTGATCATAAATCCATCCTATGGATCCCTTTTGATCAAATCAAATGGAAGAACCCGAAGAAGAGGTAATGTTTTCACTACCCTCTTTCAAGTTCCTTTATTATTCAGCTTCTTCTTTCTTTGTTATTTTAATTCTAAAATAATAACTCCTATATCTTATATATACTGTGAAGTTATTAAAAATATGTTATGACCATATTTAGTATTCTATCCATCCTTTGAATGACATGTCACCATACGTGCGTACGTACGGCCTATCGTCTCCAAGTCGTGGTGTAATTGTTATTCAAAACATCATTATTTGGATGGCTATGATAATGATTTCTAATTGATTTAAATAATAAATATAAAATTATAATGATTAATAAAATATGATATACCATAAAAATTATATATTATTTTAACATCAAAAGAATGATATTGTCGCTCGTGCATACGTAGGGACTACCGTCTCCACGAACAGGATAAAAGCCATTCCCCCTCGTATCCATTCAAGTATAATTCTAATTTGGTGATTAATAATAATTTTTAGAGACATAATATCATTATGGATATGAATAAGATACAACTTATCAATAACAAACATTGTTGTTGTAACAAAACATATAAAAGAAAATGAGTAAGTTATTAACTGAAACAATAATAATACTAAAATATTATTTACAGTGCATTATTAGAACATCATATATGATATAATAATTATGTATATGGTTCTTGTATAATTCAAAAACAATGTTTTAACTATTATATAGGAGGATAACATACCATCGACTAAAGAAAAGTGCAAGTTAAGGGTTAATTTCACAATCTCTTCATTATCCGATGTTGTTTATACGTAATTATCTACTGGGTCCTCTTTATCATCCACATCCATGTTTCTTAAAATTGTATTTCAAATAATTCTTACTATTTTATAGACAATGGGTTAAAGGAATTTATACCCTTGTTAAATTTTTATAATTTTTTTATAAAGGAATATTTCCATTGTTTTCCAAACAAGGTCATTTTAACCTTTTCGACCTAATTAAGGTATGAATGACTTTTTTAACTTATACGGTGGGTGTGGCTATTTTTCGCCGTTATAAAATTGTTGAAGCTTATCATTTAAGGTTTTATGAATATTTTGAAATTAATTTTTATCTTTTATAGTTATGTGACTTTTAAATGATTTAGAAAAATAGACATTTCTCTCAAATAGTTTTGATTTCATCTGTGTCAACGTCCTTTGAAGGAATTTAACATTATTTGAAGTTTATTAATTATGATTCAAAACTTCCATATGGTATTGACGGTTTTTTGATATGATTGACTGTTGATGTGTTATTTTTTATACCATTCATGGTTTATAGAGAAATTATTTACATTTTTTATGATATTTTTAATACAAATGTTTATGTTAAGTTTAAACATGCTCATATGAGGAATGCATTGGACTTAATAAGTGACTGGTGGAGCCCGCTATAGATCCTCGATGCATCAGTAGGTATCATGTGACAAACTAGTGTCTTGGAACAAGGCCTTGAAAAAATCTTATTTTTAGTCTTGGCACAAGGCATTGACTATGTGGTTATGATAGTTTGGCGTTATTCATTTCATCATTATGAATGTTGTTATTGATTTTTCATGTGGTTATTCGACTAGTAGAATATCCATGTGAATAAGTAACTCACATTATTTAATTTTATCTTTTCTATATTATGTTGAAGTTAATGTTTAAAAGGATTTTTTTAGTTATACATTATAGTATATGTTTATGATTATTTATGAATGTTTTCGCTATATTGTTAATCTTACTGAGCATCTGAGATCACCCCTTTCAATGTTTTGTTTTTCCCCGGATGTGAAGAAGTAATTTATGAATGACCTTTAGGGATAGTATGAGGGCAAATGAGGAAAATATGTTGTTGTAGATTGTTTACTTTATGATGTTATGTAAGACTTATGAATATATCTATTGTTTCCAAGAATACTAATCAAATCGGTATTTCTAGACTTGATCTTTTGTGATGATGCCAATGTTACATAATAATGCACCAACTCTGGGTAACTGGGGTAGGGGTGTTATATATATAATGTTATCTCTATTATTATAAAAAAATTTAAATTAAATATTATCTAATGGTGAATTTTTTACAAACAATATGGAAGGAATATTTCTTTCATTTTACATATGTGGTACTTTTGAATTTTGTAGCAAGAGTACGAGAAGAATGTGTTTTAAACTTATACGACATGAACTATTTTTTACATCATTATAATTCCTTATTTTCATGAATCATATATTATATTATTTCATGTTTATTTTATACTAAATTCTTGTCTTTTAAAGTTGAACAACATTTTGAGAAAATAATCATTTTTTATGAAGAAAGGATAATTTTCTCAAGAACTAACTTCAAGTGTTATATTGAAATTTTTTTCCATCTAAGATGATGAGTTTTAAGTAGGGTTATGTTTATATCCCTATAATTACTATGATTTTACTGTGATAATAATGGAATGATATTTTATGTGGATTATTTTATGAATAAATTTTGTTTAAGAAATCCATTTTCTTTCTTGGGATATGCTATGAGGAATGATTTAATTATTTGTGGAACATGTATGAAAAATTTCATTTTGAAATGGTTGGGATGTATATCTCCCACTAATGAATTGGGTAATGATTTATATGTCCTGAGATAGAGATGAATTTAATGGAATGTAAATATGGTCTAGTAATACACGGCTGCAACAACAAGAATATTAGGTTTAGTAATACATCATTGAAATGACAAGTAAACCTGATTTATTAATGGATTTTTTCCAAAATGATGGTCTTGGAAGTAATGCATTAGATACTATGGTAATAATATTATGTGATTATTAGTTTTCCAACATTAAATGTTTTATTCCAATGTTATTTTATCAAATTTAATCTTCTTTTATGATCTTCTCCTTATATACTCCACGATTTATTTAATGTCTCATGATTTTGAAATTTAATCATTCTTTTTATGTTTTTACATTGTTATGTTTATGGTGTGTTTTATGTTCTCCATGTTTACCCTTACTGATCATTTTTTTCTCACAATTATTATTTTTTCTTTTTTCTGGGATATAAAGACATGTTTTGGGTAAGAAAAAAAAGAGGCAAGATCATTGTGAGAGATGTTGAGTATCTTTCACCAAGTCAGAAGATTATGATCTATGATTCTAATGAAACAAAACTAATACAATAATTGGGAATATATTTGTGTAATTTATTATATATTCCTCAAATGAAATGTAATGTCCATTTACATCAATATTTGGTTGTTAGACCTACACTACCATAGATAATTACTAATGGATGAATGAACCCTTGATGAACAACCAGTTATGATCATCCCATTTTTTGTGAAACCAACTTCCACCACATCTATTTTTGAAATTGAAGAATAATGGGGGGAAACATGACCTTTAATTACTATGTTGACATGAGAAGACTGAAATCCAATATATATTTTCCATCCACTCTTCCACTTCGTGAGGGTCCTCTTGACCATAAAAGAGAGTTTTATTAGACTTTTGAAACTTAAGAAGGAAAAAATTTGGATCATTAATTAGGTTTTTTTCAAATGGTGAACAATAAATGGGTGAAATTGGAATAACCATCATGCCCTTAGTTATTTAATATGCATATATCAATAAATATAACAGAAAAAATAGTTTTCTATATTAGAAAACCACATATAAGCTTCCTCAAAGTATAGGAAAACCACAAATATAACCACTAGAAATCAAACATAAAAAATTTTATATTAATTTTTTAAGTAAAAAACATGGTGGGTTGGACAGTCACCACTAGTAATTTCTACATCCTTACAGAAGAACATTCTCATTCCACCCTGTGCACTGTTCAAAACATCCCAAACTGCACATTTATCTACCCACAAATCCACACATATCTGGGAATGTGATCACTTATAGAGAATAAAAGGTAAATTTTTTTTTCAAATTTTCAATAAAAAACATTCAACCCACTATACTCATTCACAATTCACCTTATATTTAAAAATTCTTAAAATGTTTTCAAAATCATTTCAACCACCTTGTCAATAACAATTTTCAAAAATTACACATAAATACATTTTAACCAATTTATATCATTTTCATTAGTTCAAAAATAAACATTACATATAAATAATATTGTTATTACTCGTTTATTCGCATTTATACAAAATTCCAAAGTATCTTTAAAATAACACTCACTATTTAAAAAAGAATCAATCATATCAATGTTTTGATAATAAAAATATTTCATCATTAAGGAAATGTCATTTTACACCAAATATACATTTCATTAAATCTATTTTCATAAAGAATTACATAATGTTTATTCTAAATATCCAGTCTCCTTTATCCCAAAACCAATCCATTACAATGAATAACCCAATATTCAATATTTCAAGAAAAATTTAAATTAATGAAAACCTAAAAGGAATCATTATTGAATTCAAGTGTCGATGGGTTTCGTGGGCATGTGGTTGGTGGTATTGTGATAATAACACCACCATATGTGCGAGTCTTCTAGAATTATGCCTCGGCTCTACCTAGATTTACAATCCTTGCAACATCACTGCGATCACTGATGCAACTCCCATTTCACATCCCAAAAGCATAAAAAAACAATAATGGAAACAAAATGAATCCTTAATTCTGAAGGGATCTCATGGTTTGGTCTTGATTTTGTGGGGAAGACACTCCACTAGATCGAAATGACAAGTTGTGATAATTATACTCCATATACATTGATATTCCAAATAACATAAGTAATTATGAGTTCTAGGTCCCCTAAACAACCAACCCTCAATGATAAACGTTTTTATGAACCAACCTCAATCAGCCACAAACATATCACCTGAGTAAATCCATGGAAATGCCCAAAGGGTGGTCTATACCCCCATGGATGGGAAAATACATTTAAAAACATTATAGTAACCATGTGTAAATTTTTTATAATATAAATAAATAAGATAAACATAAAAAATAAAATTTATATGCCCAATATATAAGAAATTTCTATTAAACATCATTTTAATAGAGAAAATGAGAATACAACAAACAAAATAACAAATACTTACTAAACATGAAAACTAACTCATCTATTTATTACCCGGAGGGTCAATCCCTAGTACCAATACCAACCATATCCCATGATGATCATGACCAAGTTGAATCCCGACCCTAATGGTTAAAAACAAAAATAAACTACATGAATGAGTAATAAAACCCCAAAGGAAATTCCAAAAAAAATATGTCACCAAAGAACAACCTTTAAATAAATAAACATCATCTAACTAATTGAAATACGATATATAATATTAAGTATTCCATAAATTATCTTCCAAAGAAAACCAAACATTGTCCTATTTACATTTTTCCATTTAAAACCACACTCTTCTCCCAATTAAAACCAATAAATTTTCAACGATAAAGGAATATGTTTTATTTTATAAAAATTAAAGGAAAATATTGAAATCAAATTCCAAAACATTTCACATAAAAAATTGATATCAAACCTACAAATTGTACCAAAGATGTACACCAAGTATGTAATCTATAACAGTAATCACAAATATAGGGAAATGGGAAACAAATATCATACATGTGCATCCAAACATCAAAACATCTCAATATGTTTTTATAGATAACTTAGTGCCCATAGAAATAAAAGAAACCTAGGAAATTTTAAATAATCTAGAATATATATTATATCTTCACTCATCCTAAAAATCATGCTTCACTTGAGGAAATAATATTTTCTCCCATGCATGATATAACATGAAATGGTCTGGTCAAGGGGAATTATCCCATATAAGTAATAAATCATATATCTCCCATATTTTTGAAACTAAACTGCATAATCCTAACAAGTGAAATAGTCTGTCTCAATAAAATATCTCTCTATGACTAGTTCCCTTGTTAAGAGAATAAATGGGGTGACATAACTAATTCCAACCATACATCGAATCATAAGAACATATATCTTGTTATATAATTAACACTTCTGAAATCACCTCGAATAACCCTACATATCAATATCCTTCAATAAAAAAATCACAAATATATATCTAATATATAAAGAATTTGTGAAAAGAATAAAACCAATGATTCTTTAATTTAATGTCAAGTACAAATGGAAACCTACCTCAACTTAGGGCTCTTCAACAATGCACACTCGAGACAATATCTCTATGGTATGAAGGAGCAAGAACAAAAAAACAGACCCATATACACAAAACCCCCAATAATAATGAGAATTAATCATGTACCCTTGATCTACATGATCCTCGGATAAGATGAACTCCTGAAAAAATGAAATGAAGAGGAAGAGTGAGAAGATAAGAGGAGAGTACACTACCATAAATCAAGATTTTATTAATAATAAAAAGTCCTTTATCATGGATAAACAATTGTTGTTAATAAAGCCTCTACTGGGGGGGGGGTTACCCATTATAAGTAGTATTTTTAGTACTGATAATGGCCATGCTTTATCATCGTTATTGGAAGTGCTGAAAAAGTCCCCATTTATCAGAGATTCAACTAACACTGATAAAGGCTACCAAGTCTGGGTGTGTTTTTTATATAAGAGCACATCCATAAACATGAAAATAAAATAAAAAACTGATAGGATAACCAATCTAGAAAATAAAACCTACACTAACCAGCAAAATATTTCTAAAAATAACCACTCATACTATATATATACAAAATAACCACATACTCAATGAGAATGATGAAAAAACAAGAAACACACACAAATATTTGGGAAACAATTATATATTCATTTAATTGAAATTATGAATAAAATAATATTAACTCATAGTATAAACCAAAAAAACCCATGTGTATACATTTAAGAAAATGTTTCAAAAAATTACATTAGAAATATCCAACAAAAAGTTAAAAACATTAATTTTTTCTCTTTGGATATCTTTGGTCCCCCCAAAAAAATGTCCTCCAATGAAAATAGTCACTGAAAAAATCCTCCCAACTATATAAAAATTTCCACCTATATAAGAAATCAAATATTAAGTTAGTAATACAATAAAAAATAAATTAAACATTATTATGATGATTACATTAAAAAAATGTCAATTTTTAATAATAATGACACTATTGGAGTCATACAGGTGACATTGTTGATAGTATTGAGGTGTGGCTGATTCCTATGCATAAAAAAATGACTGATGGATTGTAGTACTTAAATATCAAAACAATCTCAATGCATTTCCTCAGTTTTTAGTATGTTTGTTGTGTATTTTACTAAAATGCCATTTTAAACTATAAAAATGAAATTTGAGTAATACCGGTCGCATCAAGCATCGGTTTGAAATGAGATAGCTTCATACCAATCAAAAATGGCATAAATATGGTTTTATACAATTTCTATGGCAATCAGATTTCATTTTCATGGTTTTTATTGAGTGACATGTTTCGAGTTAAAATATCAATTTTAAACTAATAGCAGTCACTTTTAATCACACCTGTCACACCATTCGTCTGATTGATGTGGGGTTTCTTCCTTCATGTCACAACTAACTAATTGATCGTTTTAACAAGGTATCAAACCAATATGAATGCCTTTTCTTGGTTTTCTATTTTTGAGTTGTGTTTTTTTACTTGAATTAATGTCAATTTAAAATAAAAAGACACATTTGAAGTCATACAGGGGACATCGTGTGTCATATTGGGGAGATGTTGATTTTTACACATCAAAAATGAATTATGGATAGTTTTATAAAGTATCATAAAAATTGGAATGAATATCCTAGATTTTCAGTATGTTTGTTGTGCTCTTTACTAAAATGTAATTTCAAACAAAAAACATGAAATTTTAGACATATCGGTCATATAGTGCATCATTTTGACATGAGAATACTTCATAGACATCATAATGGATTTAAAAATAAATTTCCTTAATTTTGAAGGAAATCTGAGTGCATTTACTTGGTTTTTAGTGAGTGACACATTTTGAGATAAAATGAAAATTTTAAACTGATAGAGGAAACTTTTCGTCATACCGGTCACACTGTTTTTCAGATTGAGGTGGGATTTATTCTTATAGGTACCAACTAACTAATGGATCGTTTTCCTAAAATATCAAAATATTCATAATGTTTCTCTCAGTTTTCATTATGTCAATTGTCATTTTTACATGAATTAATGTCATTTTAAAATAACAAGACACATTTGGATTCATACCAATGACATAGTTCATCGGATTGAAGTGAGGTTTATTTCTAAACATCACAAATTACAGATGGATCATTTTACTAATGTATAAAAATAATTAAAATGAATTTCCTTGGTTTTCAGTATTTCATTTTTTTACTAAAATGTAATTTCAAACAAAAAACATACAATTTGAGTCCTACCAATCGCATCATCCATTTGTTTGACGTGAGACAAATTCAAAAACATCACCAAGGACATACTAAGGGATGTACATAATTTTGATGAAAATCGGAGCATGTTTTCATGGTTTTCAGTGTGTGACACATTTTGGGTTAAAATTTCTATTTTAAACTAATAGAGGACACATTTAGTCACATTAGTCACACCATTCATCGTATTGAGGTGGTGTTGATTCCTATATGTTACAACTAACTCATGGATCATTTTCCTAAAGAATCAAAACAATATGAATTTATTTTCCTGGTTTTAAAAATGTTAGTTGGGTTTTTCTATGTGTAATAATATCAATTTAAAATAACTAGACACTTTTTGAGTCATACCGGTGATACCATGTATCAGATTGAGGTGCGGTTGATTTATACCCATAAAAAAGAATGATGTATTGTTTTCCAAATGTATCAAAACAATATGAATTCATTTCTATGGATTTCATTATGTCATTTGTGTTTTTTTACTAAAATGTCTTTTCAAACCCAAAACATGCAATTTTAGTGGTACTAGTCGCATTGTGTGTCGGTTTGATATGAGACTGCTTCATACATATCACAATGGATATATGAATCACTGTCCAGAATTTGGAGGACAGTCATAGTATGTATTCTTGGTTTTCATTATGTTACACGTTTTGAGATAAAAATTCAATTTTAAACTAATAGAAAAAACGTTTAGTCACAACGGTCACACCGTTCGTCGAATTTGGGTGGGGTTTTTTCTTACATGTCACAACTAACTCATGGTTCATTTTCACAAACTATCAAAACAATAAAAATGTGTTTTTTCTGTTTTTAGTATGTTAGTTGTGTTTTTACTTGAATTAATTTCAATTTTTAAATTACAAGACACATTTAGATTCATACTGAGGACATCGTCCGTCATATTGAGGTGCAGTTGATTCCTACACATCACATATGAATGAAAGATCATTTTCCTAAATTATCAAAACAATCAGAATGAATTTCGTCAGTTTTTATTTTTTCATTTTTGTTTTTTTACTAAAATGTCATTTTAATCCAAAAAAATACAATTTGAGTCATATCAGTCACATCGTCTGTCAGTTTAACATAAGAATGCTTCATACATGTCACAAAGGACTTATGAATCTCTTTCCATTATTAAAAATACAATCATAATTAATTTTATTCATTTTTAATGAGTGACATGTTTTGAGATAAAAATTTAATTTTAAACTGATAGTGGATACTTTTAATCTAATCAGTCACACCATTTGTCAGATTGTGGTGGCGTTGATTCCCTCATGTCACAAATAATTCATGCATAGTTGTTCTAAAATATAAAGACAATATGAAAGCGTTTTCTCTGTTTTTAGTGTTTTAGTTGAGTTATTTTCATGAATTAATGTAAATTTAAAATAAGAAGACGCATTTGAAGTCATTCTGATGACACTGTGCTTGAGATTGATGTGCCGTAATTTCATACAAGTCACATATGACTGACAGATCATTGTACTAAAGTAAAAAAACAATCATAATGAATGTTATTAGTTTTCATTCTATCTGTTGTGTTTTTTCCAAAAATTAATTTCATTTTGTTTGGTTTTTTAAAAGAGATTGGGGGTCCTCATTTTTAGAGTATTTATGATGTTGATAGACCAAAAAATATTACAAGTTTCCAGAAGGGGTTTACCCATCCCTTGAGATTATTGTTACATCTTTAATCCCTATATTGTTGACACAGAATAACATCATCCTCCTACATCATTCGTTAGTTGTCCTAGTGAAGAACCATGTGTCAAATATTTATGACCTCCGAATGAATATATGATAAAAGGTTCCACACTGGGACAACTAAAGAGTGGAGTAAACTCTTGTGCATGTTATGTCTCTTTATGTAACAACAAACTCCAGTTATGGGGAAACAACTTTTGGATATTCATTATCTTTTGTAGTCTATCAATGACACAATACCCTGTAAGTGAGTACCACCAATTACATTTAAAAATCCAATCAACGTGCAATTAATTTTGTGTGTAAATAAGGAACACCAATTTCCATGATTTTCAACAGGGCGTTTAGCACATACAAATTACAACATGACCATAAAAAAGTGTATGATAAGGCAGAAAAGATTGTTAAATTCAAAATTATTTGATATGTTTAACATATTCATTATATATTTGTACATTCAACCACAAAGTAAGTTGCCCATTCATTTTTATTCATATTTATATCTTCTTGTGATTATGACTATGTTCAGTAGTCATATTAATACTGGAAAAATAAATATACACAGAAGATTAATATTTTTTTGAAATGAAATAGAAATTATCATCAAAAATACATTTTTAGGGATGCTGGTTTGTTTATGGAATATGATCCATTTCATTAATTTAAAAAAAATAAACATAATATTTACCATTTGTTGGTTTCGGGCACTCGAGAGAAATTAAGAAAAATAAGTATTTTTTTTTATGTTTTTGGGTAGTGAAATCATAATATATTTACAATGATTTGTATCATGTCATAATAATTTTCATGATTCATTTCCTTTTCCCTTGGACTCATTCCATGATGTTGATTATAGTCATGCACTTCACTATCAAAATATCATCCTCCATAAAAGTTAACTGAAATTATATAACTAGATTTTTAGTTATAAAATGTGGTATGTAGTGTATTCAAAATTGAAAAACACCATCATTTTTTGTTTTTTTGATAGATATCCATTCATTTAATCCAAAAAATAAATATTCAGATTATCCAAATTGACCATAATGATCATCCATTGCTGCATAAGAATACAAAAAAGAATAATCAATGAAAGAAATTTAAATATATTTGATATTACTAAAATGTACTGTTTTACCCCTACATCATTTTTATTAAGAATATTCTATCATTCGTAATTTTATTATTAAACGATTCGAGCAGTCTTGCCACTATTTCACCATGTTTCGTGGATTTTATGTCCTCTTGTTCTGTAGAGGTGATGTGAGGACTAATAAGTCCATTTTATTATTCATGGGGAAAACCATTCAATTGTTTTCGATATATATTCTTGTGAAAAATATGAAATGTATTTAGTAATAATTATCATAGTATATCATATTTTGGATCATAAAATCATGAAAACATACCTCATGTAATCATTTACATCTCAGTCTCCTAAGCAATCATAATGAAAGATTTCTATTTCACTCTCAACACCAATGATGTATAGATATTCCCCTCTATACATATTTTCTTCAAAATAAATAATATTATTACCACTATATTTTGACATCGTACCCACATGAGCCTTTAATGATAATAACTGTTGATATAAAATGGGTAGGGGGTTAAGGATCATTGGTTAGATCATTTTGATTGGTTGGATGTTCATGATATGGTTTTGAATCGGTCATTCATTTCACCCCTTTACTTTGTCCATATTTAATAATTTCATAGGTTTAGTCCTTTTCATTAAATTTTTAAGGTTTATCTTGAAAAATAAATTTTAAATGAATACCTCATTATAGATAAGTTTTTTTACAAGATGTGATGGACATGTGATGAATGTCCCAAGAGCTTGTTCGACTATATAAATATTTTCATCATCAACTAGAATAGGTAACTTTGTTATAAGATCAAGTTCTATAGTAATTGACACTCTAGAATGATCTTTCTGATGTGGTCTATTGTTTAGCATGTTGTTATGGATATTTATACACTATAGTACTCACTACATGGCGATGGGTGGGTGCTGATTGAAATAAATCAATGTATATTTTACCTAGTATAATATAAATGCTGGAATGGTATTAGTCTCTACTATCTAGATGATTAAAATTACATAGAAACAATTATAAACAAATCGATTACCTTAGTTAAAAATTGTTTTTAGTGGAATGCCTCACCTCAAAACTGTTGGGGTGGGGCGAGATCTTCACATCCGAGTTGATCTTGAGTAGTTTCCTCTCTTTGCCTCCCCCATTAAAATTTATATATTCCCTCTTTGGTATTGTAATTCTTCATGAAACATAGATAATTATTCTCTCATATTTTTCATTTCTGCAATTTGATCCTCTGCTGGTTTTTTATCAATAAATGTTTGGGGAGTCACCCCAAAACCCACACCTATAACATGACTATACTTTTCTGGCCTCCTCAAGGCCACTAAAAGTATGTCTGCTTCTAATGTGGGTGTGTTTGATTGTGGTGACTATGTCAGATAGAAAATATAAGAAAAATAAGTAATCATTATTATGTAATAGTGTTTTAACGTGAAAAAATTATTATTCCATACTATCACATGGTTCTCACACTATTTATTTGTTTTCAACTATTAGTTTTCCATCATTAGTTGGATGTGCATCCTTCTAAAGAGCATGGTGTGGGATAGAAGGGGCTGTGTATTTGGACTCTTCATGCTGCATATAAACAGAATAACATAGTTATTATGTTTTTTATTGTCACAAAAATGAATTGTGGTTATTTTAAAATATGCACAATTTTTTTTCAATTAACATGTACCCCATCTTGGATTTATTGTAATGTAATGCTAGATTTGATGCTTGTTGTTCATTATTAGGACTCAAATACAATTTCCTAAATACAACAATATCAATAAAAGTGATGAATACCCGTACCATCAAACAATGTATTACCATACACAATGTACTTGAAAAGGCTTCTTCGCACGACATCCAGTAAATGCATCCCACGATGATTGGGTTATCAAGTGTGCATAAATAAGTTGTTGGAGTGGTTTTATTTTACCTTCAGCATATTTAAGATGATATTTCGTTAAAAGTTTGTTAAACCTCATTGAATCATTCTAGAAACCCTTAAGTCATAGTGTTTGTGCAAGTAATCTATATTAAATGCACTCTGCAAGTGATGATGAAGGGTAAGTCAATGATTCAAAATTTAATTTTTAGTAAATTTAAAAAAATGATGTCATAATGTAACCATAATATCTTTGAACATCACTGTCTTAATCTCATCCACAAAAGGGTTCCATGATGTTACATTCATCACCATGCATTGCGGAGTAATGATTCCAATGTAACTACTAATCATAACCTTGTTGGGGTTAACATGTTGTCCCTATTTATTTTAGCAAATCTCATATTTCACCCCTTTCTCTTTATCCTTAATTATTTTTGATAATACTTTCAAACTACAATGCTCCAATTTTTTCTTCTTCACATGTGTTTCATCACCTTTAATTTCCTTAGATCCACCATCACCAATATCTTCTACTAGATCTATAGGTCTAGATTCAGCATATTTAGATAGTGGTTGTTCCTTTTCACTGGGAGAAGTAACAGTTTTAGATGCCTATTGTTCATCTGCATGGTGAGCAATAGTAGGTTGAAAAATCTATTGTAACTAGGGATTAGGATCATCATCCCATGCAGATGTATTTATCTGGAAAAAATGATAAACATTTAATTTATATAAAATAATAGAAACAATAAACATATATTAGCATAAGACAATAGGTTGAGAAACCTGTTGTTTATCTACACTACAAGCATCAGCAGGTTGAGAAACATTTTGTTCCTAGAGACTAGGAGAATTATCAGATCGAGAAGTCATTATCTACAAAATTGGATTAAAATTTCATTTATATAGCATAAAAGAATAAAAAAAAATTCCTTAACATAAGTCAATACTGTGTTTAATAGAAAAAATATATAACCTGAGAATTAAACACTCACATTTTTAAGGTAGAAGGGATATGACTCCTATATTGACTATCCAATTCCCTTCATTATGGTATCATCTGACATACAAAATTCCATCTACACTGGGACTTCTATGAAATTATTGTGATGTCCCAATGAAAGTGTTGTCATGAATTAAATCTTAATTTGACTCTTTAGTGGATTTCATCGATAACAGAACCATTGACTAGTTTTGGTTTTCAGGTTATGGAAAATAAAATTATTGTATTGTCTGTGATTCAATTATAAATGGTTCATCTTTTTAATCATACTTACTGAAATAAACATTCAAAAATAAAAAATCATCTATTTTAACAACACTTCTGTTATCAACCCACTTTAATTGAAAACCAGGCCCTCTAAATTTCATATAATTCGACTCCCATATTTTTTTATGATTCCAAAATATGAAATATTCACTAAAATTGGATTTTAGTCCTTAGTGCCAAAACAATTCATTGATTCAGTCCTAAGTGTAACTCCATTGTTCTATCAGGTATAGTTTTCAACATGTTCATTAGTATAGAATGTATAACCATTAATTACATAATAATTTTAAGATAATACATGTACACTTGGTCCTTCGACTATCCATTGAGGTCATTCAGAAATTTTATCTGGATTTTCATTTGACTGAATAAAAATATGGTCTAGAAACCATCTTATAAACTCTTTATTATGTTTATTTTATATCCATTTTCATCCATTGATGGATTTGAATGACTAATTTTTTTTTCTGAGATTCAAAACTTCGGAAAAAGTTCAAACTATTATGAAAAATCAAATGGTGGGCCTGCTCCCAATCTATAATATAAATTGTGACCATCTCTTTTCTAGAAATTACATCACTGGGAAGTTTTCCAATGTGAAGAGATTTTAGAATACCAATTCTTTTAAACTAAAAAAGTATTCGGTTCATTATTCAATGGAATCTTAAAAAATATATTTCACCACAATACAACCCTCTGGCCTACATTGCTTTTTGACAAACCCTTTCAAAATCATCAAATATCGTTCAGTGGTGTACATACACTTATAGTGCATAGGACCACATAACTGAATCTATCTCACTATCAAATGAACAATCATATAAAAGATTTTTGGGGTGAATAAAAATTCCAATTCACATAAAATGAGATAATTTCTCTTTCATTATCTATTCATATTCATCCTATTTTATTCGGTGATGTTAATATTTTACAAAATAAATAAAAAATATTTGATATATAAATTAACCAAGGATAAAATAGTTATAGACATTAAATCTCCATTCAAAAAAATTGATAATATCCTAGTTTAAATCCCACTAAAACCCAACCATTTACACAATCTCCTCTTTAAAATAACAATCATTTTTTAAAACAAACCAATTAGCTAATGTCCCCTTGTTAAGTTCATGATCAGGATATAAAATTGAAATATATTTAGGGAAATGGATGGAAATTGGGATCTGTATCAGCATGAATACAGTTTAATTCATTCGACAGTTTCATTAGTGAAGTCCTTAGTTGTTCCAATATCATCGATATTGTCATTATCTGTTGTGTTTTACATTGTAATGTGGTTTACATTTTGTTTTAAATGACATTGTTATATATATTTATGTGTATCATTTATAATGATTCTAATTCACATTATTCTTTGGATTATATTGAAAATAATAATGTTTTTCGAAGTTAATGAAATATTATTAGCTCCTCCTTATGGAAAAAATAAGAAATATATTTTCTAAATGGTATTTCAGACTAAAATTATTAGTTTGGATTATAAAAATAAAATACATAGATTCGAAGAGATATTCTACAGGCATATAGCACAGAACATAAATATAAAATCTTGTCTGAATGTTGGCTTAATTATATATAATATTGGTAAAGATAAGGAATCATATTCATTTAGTGGCATTCGATAGTCACCATCTTCTCTCCTTGGTGATGGTGATGCATAGGTGGTGACATCTGGTCAGATAGAGATGATAAATTGGGTTCATAATAATTAATGAAAATCATTTCTTTTATAAACAAATATATATATATATATTTTCTATTTTTTTCTCACAAAAATGAAACAATTTTTAAATTCTACAACCGGATCTACCTTGAACCGATACAAATATGGATTTAGTCTATATTATTTATAAAGGATATAAGGGTTTTCATCATTCTTCTCAGTAACCCTTAAATGTCACAACTTTAATGAATATTGATGTATACATCAGTCTCTTATTGAGGGATGACCATGGGTTTCCCGTTGGAATCCTTGAATCACTCCTCTACATTCGTAGGGAGTAAGATGTCATTTATTAAATTAGTTCACAAATCCATGCTTTTCCTTTTATGGTTATATAAATACAAATCCATGAGGGTGGGATCTTCCCACCACAACTATGGGGATCGAACACACTAATTGGGTGTATCTTACATCACATAATCAATTAAGATTCAAAACATAGTTTATTATTAATGTCAAATATATATCAAGGTGGGTACAAATATATCTCACATTGACCATAGAGTGATATCATTGAAGACCTATTTCAATACTATGTATAATCTCACTTTACCACCTGGGGGAGAGTGAAGAATTGTCTCTATTTTTGGAAAATCATTAGATTATAATGGTGTGTCTATGAGCTTCATTGGAATATCCAACTCCCAAATATATGTTTTAGGAAGAATAACTTATTACAATGACATCTAGTGTATGGTTATATCAAGAAAGTACCAAAATTTCACTCCAAAATAAACCTATTGATGCCTGACCATAGTCATATGTAGCACATATATTTCTTCATATTTAAATTGAAATACTTTATTGTTGACAAGAACTAACTAAAGGTAGTGATTATTAGAGTGGATTGATGCACCATTGATCTCTAACAACTCTTGCACCATTGAAACTTCTATTGAACGACTCCCTAGTTGGAAATTACAACTAAAATAGGTTGGTCTATAATATCGATGTTATCTTTTACTTATTGATCCATCCATGGAACCACTATTGTTTCCATTAGTAGAAACACATAAAAACTCCCATATAAAGGGTGAATCTTCACTAAGAATACTCAAATATCGATACATGCATGGGGGAAAACAACATAGGATTTTTTCATGAAAACCCAACCATTACATTAAATAAAATCCTTCGATGTCTCCACCCAAACAACTGATTTTGAAAAATTCCACATTGAAACATGACATTTGAATACTTTTCTAGGTCCATGGGCCTTTATGCACACTTAAACACGATCAATATTCCTTATTAATGGTCCATCATCCATAGATAAATCACCATCATGAACTGGGGATCAAAATCAAACCTTAATAATGTGGTCACATAATGAGTTTCATAAAAACATCATCCACTAAAGGATCAATGTGTTCTGTAGGGATTAGAATGTAAAAAATGGTAGTTGGTGAGTGAGAGTCTACAATATATGAAATAAAAATTCATAGAATCTATCCAACCCTCTATTTCATAGGGAACATGATATCCTTAATAACTTGTGATACATATATTGGTAAACCTCATAAAATATATTTCGAATATGGGTAGTCTTATCCCACTAAATATGATATACCATATGCTCTATAAGAATTTCCATACTAATAATGGAGGGGATAGGATGTAATTCTGATTGTGGGTCAAAAAATATATCTCAACTAAGTCTAAATACCCCCTCATCACTCACTAATTTTTATAAAGTGGTAAAAATATAAGAGTACAGTCAACTTGGATCTATGATTTCAAATAATCTATCTGTTAGTATATATCACACCTTATTTGAGTACTGACATGGATTTTGGCCCAGTCAGACTTAGGAATATTCCTACAAATATTTCAGATCTAGGCGCGAAGATGGCGTGAGATTCTGAGACCCGGTGTTCTTGGAATAAAATTTATAAACATATTTTGTATTTTTATACTATGCATGTGGAAGGGTTATGTTTTCTACTAAATGGCAGCTCAAATCAGAAATCTGAGGGTGCAATTGTGTCTGAAGCATGCCATTTACCCAAGGTAGGGTGTAAACCTTGCGGGTGCGACCTGCTATGGAAGAAGCCATCGGGGGAGTTTTCCTAAATAAATGGAAAAGTTTATTTATGAGTGTCGGCTCGAATAACATATGATCAGAGTCTCACATCGAAAATCTAAGCCTATCATTGTGTTTAGAATGGTGTGTTTACCCTAGGGGAACCTCATCTTCTATGCACCGGGAGGATTCGTTTGAGGCGGGGTCGTTTTTTGATTTAATGTTTTTATAAAAAGAAATAAGTATCAACTCCCCTCCACTCCTTCATCTATGGGCCGACGAGACCCTCCACCTTCCTCCATTGTTTTTCGCTGATGATCCATCAAATGGAGCAAACGAAGTGCCCACAAGATCATATCTTGACGACGGATGCTCCTGGATCGTGTAGTAGTAGAAGCGGAGCATGTAAAGCATCGGGGATCTATCAAAATATAGGCAGTTTGAGTTTTAAAATCCCAGATCACATTTTTTTATTGTTTTTCTTCAAATATTCATAATGGTTGTGTAGTTCTGGTCCCGAGCTTTCTGAAACATGTTTCAGATCTGAATTTGGAGCACCGGAGTGCTCCCGGTGGCTCATGGATGCTTTCCAGCGGAAAACCCAGTTTTCCGATGATGGCACGGTGGAATCTAGTGGAAGCATAGTGGTTTTAGGTGGTTCCATGGTGGTTTTCGGGGAGGCAGGCGGTGGTCTGGCCAGTTATTTCTGAGGGTTTTTGAAGCCCATGTTACTCTCAAACTGGGAGTCCGATTTCAGAGCCGTTTGCGGAAACACTAAGCTTGCATTGAGACATACCTCTTTAGATTCTTTAGAGAATTTTGTCAGTTAGGGTTTTGGCCTAGGGCCATGAAACGTTGAAAATAATAATAATATTTTATTATTTTCAACTTCAATCCACCATAACTCCTTCATGGAGTTTCCAAATGACCTGCTGTCAGTGGCATTGAGACCCTGATGGTAAAAAACATTTGAAGATAATTTCCGGGTGTTGGGACCAAGAACGGGGTGTGGGCTCCATGAGGCTGGGTTTCAGCATTTGGTGAGAAACGTGACTTTCCCACTGGGTGTCCGTTTTGGACGATCGAGTAGTCGATCCCTTGTGTTATTTCGAGGGGATCACAATGGTGTGATATTCTTGGGATGTTTCAGAATCATGTTGTGGTCCCCACCAAGGATGGCTACGGTTAATAGTACCATTTTCACCGGGTATCCATTTTGGACGATCAAGTAGTCGATCTCGTATGTTTTTCTGAGGGTACTGCAGTGGTGTGATCCTCTTGATGTGTTTCGGGATTGTGGTGTGGCCCCCACACAGTAAGGCTACTGTTAATAGTATCTTGTTCACCGATTGTCCATTTCTAGCGAGTAAATAGCATATCCTGCATGATTTCTAGCATAGACTGCGATGGTGGCCTCAATATCGGCCTATAAGGTGCGCATTGTCGCGATGTTGTGGGTCTCTCAGGTTTGTGATGTTTAGACCAACATTGGTTGATGGTATTGCCTTGGATCGCTCCTGTGAGGGTTCATGTGGCATCTAATCCATTGTATGGGTTTGTGATCCCCTCTATAGGATCCCTAATCTATTTGAGTTGTGTCATCCATCTGGTGGACCTTGTGCGGGATCATCTATCTTCGATACCCTAGATCGGGTTCTTGGTATCATTGTGACCGCTAATCCACGGGCGGCGATCCCATATCTAGTAGGTTAACCCTTATAGGGTTTTTGGCATCATCGAGAATATGGTCCCCTATGCATTGAGCCGTGCTCAGTTGGGATTTGTCATCGTCGGGTATACGATCCCCTACTCATCATGTTCATTATAGTATGGACGCGACATCATTGGTTATACAATCCCCTACTCATTGCGTGGTTTCTGTAGGGTTGGTGCATCATCGGTTTGATCCCCTACTAGGAGATTTATACTAGATGGGGTTTCAGTATCGTCTTGACACCCATGACGGTTGATGATCCTCTATCTAAGTGATGTGATTCTATGGAGATACAGATCGGGTTGTGGTATCCCCCAGCATATCCTGAGAGTGATCTCCTGTCTATGAGATCTTCAAATACTAGATCTTGTTGTGGTATCCCCAAAAAAATCCTGGGAGAAATCCCCTATCAGGGAGATCTTTGAATACTGGTGTGGGTTCAGGCATCTCCTAGCGGACCCTAAGAGTGATCCCCTATCCAAGGAGTTTGGTGTTTTTTCTGTTTCAGTGTGAATTTCTCAGTGATGATATCCGACGAGTGTGATCTCTCATGTGATCATTTGGGTTGTTTGTGTGGGACCTGATGGTGTGTATCTCTCGAACGAGTGTCATCTAGATGTTAGTTCTTGTGGAGTGTGTTCTCCTTATTGTTAATTGTTTCTCGTGATGAGGTCAGTACCTCATGTGGCTTGGTGTGTGTATCGAGTATATCTGAATGTTCAATGTATATGTGTGGATGTATATCTGTGTGGATGCTCCTGGTATATGTATGGGAATATACCTGAGCGGATATTCATGATATATGTATGGGTGTATACCTGAGTTGATGCCCAAGGTGTATGTTTGGGAATGCACTGGAATTGAGATGACTAGTTTTGTTAGATGAGGATGGTCTCGAGAAGCAGTTTCTCTCTCATCTCAGTTCCCTCTAGCTGGGATGAGCTGACTATTTATTTTTAGTTTATCAATTTTTTTGGGTTTTTGGGGCGCCTACTGAGTATTTTTATACTTACCCCAACACGGTCTTTTTCATCACATGTTTGTGTCTTGTTCAGACCATAGGCCTTTCGATGGAGTCCCAGGAGGACCCAGAGCAGGTGGAGCATTGTGAGTGAGACTGAACAGGGTGTTTACTGGTGTTGTCCTGAGAAGCTTACTAGCAGGTGCATTTTGCAGTGTTTCCTGCCTTCTGAGCAGGATGGACACTTTTTTAGATTTCTATTGGTGGGCCCTCTTTTTCCCTTTTGTACTTTTGTTGTAATCTGGTTGTGGGTTAGATGTTTGCATTGATTTCTATCCAGTTTTTTTATATATATCTAGATTGTTGAATCGAGGTGTGTGTGGGTGTGTGTGTACAGATACCATAGGATAATTCCTCCCATGTGTGTGATAGCCTACTTAGTGATAGTAGCCAGACCATGGCCTATTTTAGGCGGGCATGGGGATTCATGGATCGAGCCACATTGGGTCGGGTTGTGACAGAGTGGTATCAGAGGTGGTTCCACCTTTGGGATCTCAAAGCATAGCTGGTCTAGCTATGAGTTTGGTTTGGGTGGCATAGCGGTAGTGTCAAGACATTTTGAGTTCGGCTTTCTGTCCATATACTCCAGTGTTGGTGCGACGACTAATGTATCAATTCAATATGACTCTGATAACCATCCTTTCAACTGAGGACATTTGGTCACTAGCCGGAGGGAAATAATGGTACATGCATCATATAGGACTGGGTTTTTGGTTTTCCCTTATTTTTGTTAAGTCAGCTCTCCAGATATACACTTTGTCTATGGTGTGTCTTGATTGTATTTCAGGATTCCTCCATTATGACAGCCCGCAAGAGTTCTGCAGCGGGATTGTGGTGATGATCTGCCATGTGTAGAGGCTATGGACTAGGGCACAGGTTCTGAGGCTGGACCTCCGGGTGGTCCACCCGATGAGCCACCACCCATCGAGTAGCTGGTTGTGCCGGAAGGGCAGGATGAGATTGCGCGAAGGCGGAGTGTGCTATACGAGTTCTAGGGGCAGCAACCTCTGAGGTTCCAGGGTGATCCCAACCCCCAAGCAGTTGATGACTAGCATGAGGTAGTTACCCCAGTTTTATGCCTCGTGAGGTCACCTCCTAATCATATGGTGGTCATAGCGGCGAGCCTTCTGCATGGTTTGGTCAGGCGATGGTGGAGGCTAGTGATTTAGTCCCACGACGAGGAGACGCTGACGTGGGAAGAGATTGAGCGGTTCTTCAGGGAAGTGTTCAATCCAGTGATGCTGAGGTTAGTGCGGATCCGGGAGCTTCTGAAGCTTCGAAAGGAGGGAATGACTATGAAGGAGTACTCAGCCAGGTTTACAGACCTGACCCACTACTACTTATATTTTCCTTGAGACCCATTCTTTTGGGCTTGGACCTTCAAGCATGGCCTATGTAGAGACATCTGGGAAGGTGTTGTTTCCTTGTGTATACCCACCTATGCTTGAGTGTTTGATCCAACATTGGTTATGGTGAGATTTCTGAATGAGCGGATTCATCCTGTCTGTGCTGGGCATGTGGTAGCTGGGACGTCTGAAGCTGGTAGTCAGCGGCAGATGCGGGGGTCTGGGCATGGCTGATGTTTCAGGAAGTGGCCCCAAGATGGAGGATCTGAGGCTCAGGGCGCACATGCTAGTTTTGGTCTTTCGTAGGAGAGGCAGTGTTACGCTTGCAACGATCGGGGACATCTCTTTAGAGATTGTCCAATCTGTCATGCTACGGAGAGGGTGTCGGTTGATAGACCAACATGGAAGAGTCATCGTCTCGAGAATCGCAGTCTGTAGGGCGGCAGATGAGGTGATGGAGCGGGTGCAGCAGTGGGAGGTGGTAGGCCGTATTAGGTGCCGCCACCACCACCCCCTGGTTGTCCATGACATGCTGAGGGAGCTGGAGGGTGAGGGAGAGGACAGCTCCAGGCCATTGAGTTTGTTGACCCAGAGGATCCACAGATGGATAGAGTTATGCCTTGTGTCCTCTCTAGTTTCTACAGAGGTTTGATAGGCATTTTTTAGTGGTACACATTATTTTCTATTGCATGCTTGAGTTTTTTGCAGGGTGATGGTATGACCCTATGTGGGTGTTGTTCAGCGTGATTCAAATGCATGAAGAAGAGGGACCCTTCCTCCACTAAGACATGTTTTTGTGATGCGATTAAAACCATGTGGACAACTCAGTGCCACCCAAAGGGGATAGTCTTGAGGTGTGGTGGACGAGTTCCTCTGACATAAGCATTCAGGCAGGGGTGTGTGTTGGCGAGCGTGCTGGCATGGGAGACCTTGTTGAGAGTCTATTTTTATTCATTGTTCTTATGTATTTTTTTGGATGAAAAGATCTAAGGTGGGGAGGATTTAGTGATTTAGGTTTTGGCCCTGTCAGAGTTTGGAATGTTCCTATGAATATATCCAGAGTTAGGCACGAAGAGGGTGTGTGATTCCGAGGCCCGGTGTGCCGAGAATAAATATTATAAAAATATTAAGTATTTTTATACTATGCACATGGAATGGTTGTGTTTTCTCCTAGAAGTCAGCCCGAATCAGAAATGAGAGGGCACATTTTTGTCTGGTGCCTGTCGGTTAGCATAGGCGGGGGTGTAAACATTGCCGGTGTGGGCCTGCTGTGGAAAAATCCAACAGGGGAATTTTCATAAATAAATGGAAAATTATATTTATGAATGTTGGATCGAATAACGTCTAAGAGGAGTCTCGGATCAAAAACCTGATCACTCTATTGCGTTCAAAACAATGCATTTACCCAAGGGGAAACATCATCTTCTATGCGCTGGGAGGTTTGGTCTGAGGTGGGGTCGTGTGTAAACTAAATTGTTTAAAAAATTGAAAAAAATATCAACTCCCCACCCTCCTTCTTCTAGGTGACTAAGATCCCCTCCACATTCCTCTTTCAGTCTTCACTAATGATCCATCCAATCGAGCAAACAATGTGCCCACGATCTTGGATGTTGACGGCAGACGATCCCAGATCGTGCAGCAGCAGCATCAGAGAGTTCAAAGCGTCAGTGATCCAGAAAAAGTTAGGCGGTTTGAGTTATAAAATCAAAGATCTCGTTTGTGTGTTGGTTTTCTTCAAATATTTGTATGGGTTGTGTAGTTAGGGTCCTGATCTTTCTGAAACATGTTTCGGATTTGAATTTGGAGCACCGGGGTGCTCCCGGTCGCTCCCAGATGATATTCGGTGGAAAACCAAGATTTTTGGTGGAGACGATGGTGGCCATGGTGGATTACGGTGAAGTGGCAGTGGCATGGTATAATCTGGCGATGGCACGGTGGTTTCCGACGGCGGCGCGGTGGTTTCCAGTCAGGCATGCGGGGGGTCCGACCAGGTTTTTCCAGTGGTTCTTTAAACCCCTATAACTCGCAAACCGGGTGTCCGATTTGAGAGCTGTTTGCGGAGAAGCAAATCTTGCATTGAGATGGACATATTTACATTCCTTACAAAATTTTCTGAGTTAGGTTTTGTCCTGGGACCATGAAACATTGGAAATAATAGTATTATTTTTTTATTTTCAACATCGATCTTCCATAACTCCTGCATGGAGTGTCCAAATGATGTGTCGTCCATGGCGTTGAGACCCTGATGGTACAAAAGACGTTTCAAGATATTTTCTGGGTGTTGGGACCAAGAACAGGGTGTGGGCACCATGTGGCCGGGTTCCGGCATTTGTCAAGAAATGTGACTTTTCCGCTGGGTGTCTGTTTTGGATGATCGAGTAGTCGATCCCGTGTGTTTTTTCGAGGGGATCGCAATGGTGTGATCCGCTTGATGAGTTTTGGGATCTTAGTGTGGGACCAACTTGTGCTAGCTATGGTTATTGGTACCTTTTTCATCGGGTTGCTGTTTTGGACGATCAAGTAGTCAATCTTGTTGGTTTTTTCACAAGGATCACAATGGTTTGATCCACATGATGAGTTTCGGGATCGTGGTTTGGTCCCCACATGGGAAGGCTTCGTTAAATAGTACCTTATTCACTGGTTGTCCTTTTTGGGTGAGTAAATAGCCCATACATCGTGTTTTTCCATTGAGATTGTAATCGTGACCTCGGTATCAGCCTAGGAGGTGTGCAGTGTGGCGCCATTGCAGGTCGCTTGGGTTTGTGATGTTTGGACCAATAGTGTTTGTGGGTACTCCCTTGGTTCACTCCTATGAGGGTTTGTGTGGCATCACAACCATGGTTCAGGTTTTTGATCCCCTCGATAGGTTCTCTAATATGTTAGAGTTTTGGCATCCCTCTAGCGGTCCTAGGGCGGGATCATCTAGCTTCCCTACCCTAGATCGGGTTCTAGGTATCACTATGACCACTTATCCACGGGCAGCGATCCCTTATCTAGTATTTTAACCCTCATAGGGTTTGTGGAATCATCGGGAATAGGATCCCTTACACATTGGGTCTTACTCAGTAGAGTTGTGGCATCATCGGTTATATGATCCCCTACACAGCATGTGGTTTATGTGTGGATGTATATCTGTGTGGATGCTCCTGGTATATGTATGGGCATATACCTGAGATAATGTTCATGATATATGTATGGGCGTATGCCTAAGAGGATGTTCAGGGTTTATGTATGGGAATGCACCTGAATTGAGGTGACTAGTTGTGTTAGTTGTGGATGGTCTCGAGATAGAGTTTCTTTCTTGTCTGGGTTCCCTATGGCTGGGATGAGTTGACTATTGAATTTCAGTAACTCTATTTCGTTTTGGGTTTTTGGGGAGCCGACTGAGTATTTTTATACTCACCCCTGCATGGTCATTTTCCACACATGTTTCTGTCTTGTGCAGCCCACAAGCCTTTTGACGGAGTCTTAGGAGGACCCAGAGAAGGCGTAGCTTTGTGAGCGAGATTAACTGGGGTGTTAACTGGAGCTGTTCCAAGGATCCTACCGGCGGGTACATTTGGAAGTGTTTCCCTCTTTCATAGCAGGTTGGATGCTTTTGTTGTTTTCTTTTGGTGGGACCTATATTTTCCTTTTATACTTTTGTTGTACTCTGGTTGTGGGTTAGATATATGCATGATTTTTTCCCATTTTTTATATATATACTGACTGTTGCATGGAGGTGTGTGTGGGTGTGTGTGTACAGGTACTTTAGACTAATTCCTCTAATTTGTGTGATAGCCTACTCGGTGCTAGTCTCTAACCCATGGCCTATTGGAGGTGGGCTTGGGGAGTAACGGCTCGATCCCCATTAGGTCGGGTCGTGAAATTTTATGGGATAAATTTAGGAGTATATGAGTTTATCTATATAAGAAGAGAGAGGAAGGATAGTGAAGATAATAACTGATCATTATATGATGAATTTACCTACATTATTTTACCTTATAATCAATGCATTTGAGAAATAGGCTAAATAATAGGTTACCATAGTCCTAGAGAAATGATATGTCAGCTACCCCACCTATGTTGGTCTTGTTGGTCTAATAACCAAACAGAAAACATCCTATACATTATTTCCATAAAATCATAAACCAGTATTCACGTGAATAAAAAATACAAACTCAACCCTTATTTATAAATAGATACGTTATTATTATAAAATTACCCAACCCACTTAGGCCCCATCCAGGAAATCATGAATCTTAGTGTTCCACCACAATCCCACAAATAATCATTGAGAATGAATATGGTTGTTTAATTAGAGATTCCACCCATGAAGAATACAAAATCATTATGTTTATTGTAAAAATATTAATTATGAGTTACAGATAGCAATGAAATCCATTCCACAATACAAATTTAGATCATTGTGATGGAGGATCCAACGACCGAGAAGGAGGAGGAGGTTGGATAGGATAGAGGAGAGAAGGGAGGAGAGGAAGCGGTAGTGATGACAATAGAGATAGCGTGGGTAGCCAAGAAGGAGAAGAAGTGTGGATAGGAGGGAGGAGAGGAAGTCGATGACGGAGGTAGTGATGGCGACAGGGATTGTCTTCCACAAGAGCATGATGGTTTGACGAAAGAGAATGAAGATATGATTAATTTATAAAACCCAGCAACAATTTTATTAGCACTAGAAAGAAAGTGCTGATAAAACTATGTCTTATCGGCACTATAATTGATTGCACTGATAAAACATGCCTTTATCAGTGCATAAAAATGTTGACAAAAGTACGACTTATCAGCGCTACAATTGAATGCACTGATAAAACATTCCTTTATCAATTCTTTTTTAGCGCTGATAAAGGTCGACCATTATGCGTGCAAAAAAAGTGCAGATTAACGGATGTTTTGTCGGATCTTTTTAAGTATAACTGATAAACAATAACATACATTCATAAATAGAAAATTATAACCAATATATTTACTAAATTTATAATTAAATAAGTATATATATATATATGGTCTTTGTAAATAAATTATAATTAAATATATATAAAATATTATAATTTGAATTGTAATTAAATATATATAAATATAAATAGATATATTATTTGTAATTTTATTTTCATAATTATTTATATATATATATATATGCCCTTGTATGTGCATATATTCGTTAAAGACAAATATTTATAAATAAATATATTCAAAACGTATTCACAAATAAATATTTACCATTTAATTTTTTTTAAGATTTTATAATTATTTAAAATATTTGTAGTTAATTAGATTTATATATTTATAAATATTTTTAATATTTTTAAAAAATAAATAATTATATATAACTAAATATTTATATTTTTAAATATAATATATACATTTATTTTTAATTTAAATATATTTATCTGGGTTTTATGTTTTTATGAGATGATAAAGGTTCATATATATAGGAAAAGAATGAATACACCAAGTATATTTAGTATTATACTATATATATCCAAAATTTGGGTAAACAATGAACATATATTAATGAGAAGAACATATGGATCAATTTACAAATTCTTTTAAAGACATAATTTTATTTAAATATATATATATATTTAATAAGTATTTGTGTGTGTATATATTAAGGATATTTATATATAATATTATAAACATATATTGCAATAAATATAATATATATATATATACTAAAACTATTAAACATAATAAACATAAATAAAACCTAAACATAATAAACATAATAAATCTGGGTTTTTTATTTAATGTATACATATAAAAATTATTTTTTAATATAATTAAAATATTTTTATATGAATTAATAATATTTTCTGTTAAAAACATTAATATGCTATATTACCTATGCTAATAAAGGCTCATTTCTATCAGCACTTTTTATTAGTACTTATAAAGAAGGACATTTATGAGTGCTAATATTAACCCTGATAATAGACATATTTTCCGTACATTTATCTAGCACTGATAAAGTCCCCCTTTTATCAGATTTTTTTCAATAGTGCGGATAAAACCAAAGTGTTTCCATTTCCCATATTTGTTGTAGGAATAGCTTGAGAAATATATCCAAAAACTAGAAAAAATTCACATGTTCTACACCATTTGAGGGGAGGGGATCCCCGTAGAATAGTGGAGGATGACTATTAGTGTTATAAAAACTAGGGGAGAAAGAATGGGTGACTTGGGATTAAATATCATGAGGGTAGAATATTAATTTCATGATTTTTCTATGGTTTAGGTTGAACACAAGGTTTGGCTGCATAATTTTGAAAATTATACACAAACTGTGTGATATGGTTCTTCCATGAGACATAACTTTATCAAATTCTTTTTTCATGGTTTTAATAACCATTCTTGAGCTAGACAGCCCCATATAGAGGCATCAGAAAACCAACATGGTATTCTGGGGCATTCCCTATAGTTTCATTTAATAGTTCAAAAACTATGACCCACCTGATAGAAATCCTAAAAACACCACATTTCATCAAACCCACGTAGAGGAATCCAATGAATATCTTTAGTACATAATATAAATAGAATATTTTCAGAATAATAAAACCCTTCACTCCTGGAACATGAGTGAAAAAATGATATCCAAAGACAAACTGAAAAAATAATGGAAACACAAACCCATGTGTTACACTTCATGTTAGATTAAATAATGATTTATGGATTACATAATAGGATTACGAGTTTTGGATTCTTCATTTGTAAATAATTGTAGAAACCCCTTTTTGGGTTCTAGGAGTTTAGATTTTACAATCATTATTTAAATTTTGATAGAAATTTATGAAAATTAAAAACTTTGGTTTTATAGGAGAATGCCTATTCTGGATATATGATTAAATGTATTAGTAATATTTATGCTTTGCATTTTTTTATGTTATGGTAATTATTTTTACTACAATATAAAAATTTGTTTAATATTGTTTTCGAAAATGAATAACAAACACATCAGGTGATAAACTATTACATCTAGGAAGGTTTTGGGTCTTGAAACCATAACGGATTGGTGAAAACGGAATATATCATACCACTAGCCTTTAAGAATGATTATTTGTGGTTGAAAAACATAAATAGATGTATTTAAATGTATTTATCTAAAATCATACTATTTCAAAATGATAAGTCTATGAGATAAATGTATAAAAGGATTTCATAGCCATAATCCATAGAAAAAAGGGAATTGGAAGACATCACCTTTGGTTTTTTTATTGGACTCCCAATAACACCAAAAGGGAATAACACTACACATGTTTTTATTGGTTCCATTAAAAATTCCCTACCCATTATCTCTATCATATAACAATTACCTTTCGACAATCATTCAAGGATATCAATTAAGAAGAGATATAGATTTCATGGAGTATAATATTTTATTGTATATGACCAGGGTCTGAAATTTTCCCAAATACTCTAATGAAGTTATTAGGAGGCACTAGATATGGACCAATGTTTCCGCACTTTATTTCATCATAATATTGGTGGTCAATTTTAGATAACAATTAAAAACATAGATGATATGAAATAATATTGTACTATATATTTGAAAATTTTTTATGATCAAAAAATTCCTCCAATTGAATTTAAATATAACTATTGTTGTCCCTTGTGCATTCATATGGCTCATTTTGAATCCCTATATAGAAATAAGTTTATAACTCCAACGTAATGGAATGTTATTTTAGAATTAAATCTTTGGGGACCTGTGCTAAATAATGAAATGGTAGAGAATATTATAAATATTTAGAAAGAACTAAGGGTAGATAAAATTTAAAATAATTGTTATGATGATAATCATTGATTCCCTATAGAATTTTAATTTCCTAAGATGGGGATTCTATTAATTTTTCCATGTAATACAAATAGTAAATAATGCCTTAGGTTAATTAGTCTCGATAAAATAGTTAACATATTAGGATAGTATATTTTCAATTAAAACATACACCATTCCAATATAAGGTAAATATTTAATAAAAAAATCTATGTTAAGGATTTAAATAACTAATCCCTCACGTGTACATAAATCCTATGTCATACTATTGCAGAATAATTATTTTTATGTGAAAAAGCTAGTGGACATTCTAGATGATAAACAAAATTTTTAATGGACAAATTACAATCATCTGGTTAATGATTTGTGGAAAAGCCCCCATATTTAGTAAAATATTTGGGAACATGTGAATTAAATGATGTAGGATTATCCTTAATTGATGGCACTAAATTAAATAATTTCTTTTGGAAATTCCATTTCAGGTTGGTAGAATTTTATACCAAAAGATTCAATGAAATATTTTTTTATATTAATTTAAGATCTTAGATATTTTTTGTTTCATGAAACACTCGGTTCGGATTTCAGTACATTAATCATTGATTTTGTCATCAATTTATGAAACAACATTTTTAATGGACATGTGGGATATTATTGAAATATTATTATTTTATAAGATAGATTTCACCTATAAATTTTGATCGAAAGAGTGAATTACAGAAAATAAACTATTAAAATATATTTTCCACCCACACATGTGCATATATATAAATATATTACGAATTAAATTGTGAATAATTAATTATAAATTTAAAAACTCTTTTGAGAATAAATGGAATCATTTTCTAAAAAAGTAAATTTCATAAAAAATCATGTTTCACCATAATAAATTAAATAAATTTAATTTTCAGAATAATTGTAGTGACTATTATATAAAATATGTTTAAAAAATATTTTTACATTTTAATTATGATTTTTCAATAAAATGGATTACTACAAATCAAAATTTACATAAAGAATAATAATTTGTTTTCTAAAAAGAAGAATCAACTCCCATTTTCTTAATTTTTTTAGATGGAATTTTTCCCATTTTAAAATTTCTATTTTAAAATTTTAAAATTATTTTTTAAATAATCTTGTGGAAAATATCTTATGGTAAATATTTTATAATTTTCTATGAATATTAATTTTTCTCTTACTAGTAAAAAATTCTGGTTTAAAGGGAAAAAATTAAATTCATATGATGAATTTATGGGAATTGATATTTTTCTAAGTAGGTTTTAATGATGAAAGAAGTTAAATTATATTTATATTAATCATATTTAGTCATTTCAATCAATTACTAGTGGAATTTTGAAATAACTTTTTTTCAAACATTTGATGATTTTCGCTATAGGAAAATACTTTCTCATCATACCTATGTGATTAAATGTAAATTAGTATTTTCCACTAATATGAATAAAATTTTAAAAAAATAAAATACATTTTTGTAATGATAATATTTTATATTATATAATAATTTAAAATTAATTTCATACGATAATTAATATTACAAATAGTAATAATTATTTATAACTATTAAGGTAGAAACTTTTTTACTATGGGATTAAAATAAAATCATAAGGGATAAAAAGTACCCAAAAAATCCTGAAATTAAATTATTTTAAATATTTAGAAATTATTTAATCTAGATTTTATACTATAAATCTTCAGAGGATTATGTCTTGTTAAAATAAAATGGTGCATGTTTTTAATTTCAGAAACAAAAAGTTTTCCACTAACCTAACTTATAAAATGTCACCCCTATCATATCTTATTAAAAAATTATAAACCAATTGTTTAACCCAAAATATTCCCCAATCAGTTACACAATCCCATCCTATCAGAATATATGTTTTGTAACGCCCCGACCCTAGTTACCCAGAGTCGGTGCCTTATTACATAACATTGGCATGATCACAAGAAAGATCAAATCTCGAAAGACCGATTGGTTTAGTAGCCTTGGAAACACTAGATATATTCATAAGTTTAACATTACATTATAAAAATAAAAAAGAAATACTAAAACAACATATTGTCTCCATATTCCACACTATTAACCCATCATAATATCCCTGCAAGTCATTCATCATTTAATTCTTCACATCCTGGGAAAATAAAACATAGAAAAGGGGTGAGCTCAAATGCCCATTAAGGATAACAATATAGCGGAAACTTTCATAAATAAGAAAAAAACATTTAAGGCAATGTATAACTAAAACAAAAGCCTTTTAAACTTTAACTTCAACATAGTATGGCTTAAATAAAATGAAATAATGCCATTTAATTATTCACATGGATATTCTACTAATCGAATAATCACATGCAATATCAATAACCACTTTCATAATGATGGAATGCATAATGACAGACTATCATAACCACATAGCCAAGGCCTCGTTCCAAGACTACAAATAAGATTTTGCCAAGTCCTTGTGCCAAGACACTAGTTTGTCTCATGAGACCTACCGATGCATCGAGGAGCTATTGCGGGCTCCACCCGTCACATATTAAGTCCAATGCATTCCCATATGAAAAGGTTTAAACATAACATAAACATTCGTATTAAAACTAGAATACGAAATGTCAATACTTTCACCATAAACCATGAATGGTATATAAAAAATAGCACATCCACAATCAAACATATCACAAAACCTTCAATACAATATAAATGTTTTGTATCATAATATATCATCCTCAAATAAGCGTAAAATCCATTAAAGGATGTTGACATAGATGAAATCAAAACTCTTTTTAATGAAATATATCTTTCTATTTTGAAATCATTTAAGAGACATATATTTATAAAATAACACATTTTCTTTGAAAATATTCTTATAAGCTTGTAATGGAAGCTTTGACGATTTTATAACGGCAGAAAATAACCGCACTCGCCGTATAAAAAAACATTCTTATCTTAATTCTGTCGAAAAGGTTAAAAAGCACCTTGGTTTCAAAACGATGGAAATATTCCCTTATAAACCTCTTATAAAAAGTCAAACAAGGGTATAAATGACTTTAACCCATATTCTTTTAAATATTAAAAATGTTTTGAAATACATTTTGAAGAAACATGGATGTGGATGATAACGATATCCCAGTAGATTATTACGTATAAACATCCTCGGATAATGAAGAGATTGTGATATAACCCTTACCTTGAACTTTCCCTTAGTAGATGGTATGTTAACCTCCTGTATAATAATTAAAAAAAATTTATTAAATTATACAATAATCATATATATCAATATGATATCATATATGATCTTTTAACATTGCTTTATTAATAATATCTTAGTATTATCGTCATTTCGGGAGATAATCGATTCGTTTTCCTTAAATGTTTGGTTACGTAAGACATGTTTGTAATGGATAGATTATATCTTATTCATAATCATAATGATATTAACATTATTTTTAACCCTAAAATGAGAATAAGACTTGAATGGATACGATGGAGAATGAATCTCATCGCGTTCGTGGAGACAGTAGTCCGTACAAACGCACGAGCGAAAATATCATTCTTTTGATATTAAAATAATATATAAATGGATGTTATATCATATATACAGAATAATTAACATGTTATATTTATTATTTACATGAGTTTCACATCATTATTATACCCATCCAAATAATAATATATTGAATAACAATTACACCACGACGTGGATACGGTAAGCCGTACGTACGCACGTATGGTGACATTTTATTCAAAGGGTGGATAGAATACTGAATATAGTTGTACCATATTTATAATAACATCACAGTGTATGTGAGATACTGGAGTTATTATTTTAGAATGGTAAGAACAAAGAAAGAAGAAGTGGAAGAAGAAAGGAACTTGAAAAAAGTGTGGTGAAATCATTACCTCTTCTTCGGGTTCTTCCTTTTGATTTGATCAAAAGGGCTCCTTAGGTTGGCTTTCTGATAAAAATAAGGCCTCTAGGTTGTAGTGAGGGAAGTTGGGAGAGTATTTGGGCAGAGTTTTGCTGAACCAAAAGGCTTTGAAGGTGTGAAGAAATGAGAAGGAGGAGTGCCCTTTTATAAGAGGGGTGAGGGGCACCTTTGGAAAAGCTAGAAATATTAATTTATAATAAATTCATATTCGGTTTCTAATGGATCCAATGTTGATTATTCAAAGGTTAAGGCGGTGATGGGTCGAAAACAACTCAACCAATATAATTTAGACAGGTTTGGGTATTTATATTATCCTTATCATTAAGTATTAACTCTAAGTTAATTAGTTTCACTTTTACAATGTCTCTTTGTATTTTTATATAATAAGGTTAATAAACTTACTAAATACATCCAAGAGACCCCCAAGTGCTCCATTAATGATGAAACTATCATTATATAAATCTCTTGGTCGAACCTTAGATTATTAGGAATTTAATATCAATTAATAATATAATATTTGTTTTAAGAACTCTTTTATGTCAATTTTGACACTATTCAATAGTTGATTTTTTTGAAACTCATAACAGATTGATTACTTCGAAAAAAGTCAATTAAATCAATCATAAGATATCATATTATCCTAGAAAATTAGTTTAATTCATTAAAAGATTCATATTATATTTATTTGGGTATTTATAATATCAATTATTTTAAAATTTCACTATTATAGTAATTACTGCATCATCATTGTGTCATAAATAAAATAAATTATTTAATGTCTAAAAATTATAAATAAAATATCATTATGTAGGTAATATTTTTATATTTATAATTAATATTTATAATCTAAAATCCAACATATATAACCCTATGTAACAATTGTTTTGCTAAAAGATATATGCTTGTGTCATTTTTGTATTCATTTTAACTTAATTAAAATAAAGTGTCATTATCACTTACAAGTGCATCCATGGGGTCCCAAAATCGACTCAAAGATGCCCATGGTCGGGTATGTGTCCACCAATAAGGTTAGGACACGTTTTAGGGTAATTTTATATTATTATAATATTAGTTTGTAACCCTTATTTATCGGATTTACCCTTTAACCATGGTAAATAAAATATTTACCGCAGTAATTATTCAAAATGTGTAAAAATAAAAGTTACCTATTTACATAATTTGGAAATCCTGATTCCAAATATGTAATCAATTTTTCCAAATTCAAAACACAGAAGTGGCAGAAATTAATTTAAAATTAATTCCCGTTGTTAAAATAAAAAGCGTGTTTTTGAGAGATAATAACTATCAAAAGATTGACACTTGTTTATGTTCGGTTTAATTGTAAAATTATGTCCAATAACCAACATTATATTTAATGGTAAAAATATATTATAAATATACTATAAAACCACTCAAATTTATAATTTATCACAATTAATTATTTTGATTAAAAAAGTTGTTTTTAATTAAAATTTAGTAATTTGCACTATTCATCAAAATATGAAAGTTATCCGAAAAGTACCAAAATTTCACCTTAGGCTAAATTCGATATTACGAATCCAGAAATGAAGTCCATTTTAAAATATAAAATATATATAATTTCGAAAAGTAGGTATTACTATTCATAACGGCTAGTTTGATTGGTTGTGGTGTGTGTTAAAACTCAAGGTTGCGTACAACACACACTACTGTATTATTCAAAGAAAGCGTACCGTGGAAGCTTGGGATGTTTCATTTTAAATTTTTGATGTCCCCATTTAGCCAAAAAGTTTAAAATATTGTATTTAAAAAGGGTTCACTATTAAAAGTTGATAAAAGTGCAATACTGAAAATGAATTTGTTCTAGCATTATATCTAAGAAACTCATAATATGGATTCTAAAATTATAAGGATTATATAAAGTATAAAATTTAGATAATACTATTCATAACCTCTTTTTAATGGATTTTTTTGTAAGTCATGGTGTGATTTAACTCGGTGTTGCGTGTAGTGCAAGTTATTGAATTATATTGAAGAAATAACACACTATGAAATCTTGGGGTGTTACATTCTCCCATCCATCAATAAATTGCGTCCTCGCAATTTGAAATTGTTTTTCGAAAATAAAAGGTTGAAAATAGAAAATATATTTGTGGGAAAACCCACATCAGAAATTGGGTTACTAAAATTTAGTCTTAATATGAGGAAAAGAGAAATGAAAGGGTCACCACCAAATTATGATCTCTATTAGGAGAACATTGGTGGAAATTAGAGACATATAATTGGAGGGAAAACGTAAATATTTATAGGTAGTGATTGAGGTCATCAATCACAAACAAGTATAAAATTGAGGTCCTTAAATTCATCAGCCTATGATGATTTGAAATACCATCGGTTCAACAAAACATAGGGTATTATGATAACACATTTTTGACATTTCAAAATATCTTAGTTGAAATCCCACATCGAAAAATGAATTAATGAGGCCTCTATTTAAAATAAAGAGTCGAAAGTATGAAGATTACCGAAAATAACACATACTAGGGTTCCATGTAGGAAAATATGTATATGGAAGAAAAATATAACCATCAATTATCTGATGGAGAGTGGTAGAGAACATGGCTATGAAAAGGCCAGCAATCCCAAAGCCATAAATTAGTGATGATTTAAGGTACCATCTAGGAAAACATTTTTGTCCTAAGTTGATTTTCTTAATATTGAGGAATTTATTTATGAGATTGGCTAAGATCATAAGTAGATATACTTACTTTATAATTAGAGTTTTATCCATTAATAAATTTCTACCACAAACTCATCTTTCACTCTAAAAGATAATAGAATGTAAAAAAATTCTATTTACACTATTCGTATAGGGTTCAAAAATAAACGAATTTATAATTCATCTACAAGATCTTTTAATAAAAACTACATTATTTAATCCAGGACATCTCGTGGGCCAGTGGTAGGTGATACACCCTTGTCGCCCTTCGGTTGCGGGTTCACGTCTCGCAGCCTTGCCGGACGCGACGGGTTGCCGCCCGACCTCCGGGTTGTCCTTTTATGGCAATCCAAAATAATCCAAACTAGAACTATCCAAAATACTTCTATCCAAACTCACATTCCAACATTTATAAGGAATGTAAACATAATATAGATCCTTTTTACCCCGTAATAGCATATGAATACCTTCATCGTGTATTACCATATTCCTTATTGATTACATTCATGATCCCTTATTCCATATAGAATGCTGGATATACTTCATTAATCCAAAAATGTTTTAAACCCCAACAATGATGGAATATACAAATCATTAATAAGTTCCAAGGTAGTCATGAATATCCAATATAATCTATCCAAAACAATCACATATTATTCCAAAATCACTACCTCAGTATCAGAACTATATTATGATTTATCATTCTCTCAACCATATATTTTCCAAAAATGTATCCAGCTATTGAGTCACTTTTCTTTGTTCCACACAATCTCAAGTCCTTAATGAAATAGTACTGCAGTACAATCCTTATATACTCCATAATTATTATAACAAGTACATTGTTGATACAACACTCAATTGACATAATCAACATAAGAACTCTAATCATTCCTCTTCATCTATGGTAGTATCATAACTTGATTATTATCCAATAACATCATTTGCGGCATAGTCTGATGACTGGGACATAGGTTCTCATAGTGTCCAAACTCCTTGAAAATGAAGCATTGTACATTTAAAACCATTTTCTTACCCTTGCAGTCACGTACTTTGTGCCCTTTTCCTCCACACTTATAACAAACTCCCATTCCTTTCAGGCAAGTTCCAGGGTGTTTCTTTCCACAGTTACCACATATGGGAAAATTATTCTTTTCCCTCTTCCATTTATCCATATTTCTCTCTTTCATCCTTTTCTTCTCTTGCTTCCCTTCAAAGCCATAGGACTCAGTAAACTCTTTACTTATCTTATCAACACATGATATTATTTCTTCATATGATGATAATACATGGGAGACTATTTCTCTTATAAATTCTAGCTTAAGACCATGAAAGATGTGATCCTTCCTTCTCTTTGGATTATGTGCATTTCTGGAGTTCTCATTCCATCTACTGGGCGCCATTTCTAAACAATGGCATACACTAGATCAGTTTATGAATCAAAATACATAATCCCATACTTATAAAACACTTAACATAAATTGAACTATTTATGGATATAATCCATAATCATAAAAATGTCTCCTTTGAGGATGTATATACTCATAAACCCTTCATAATGGTTTGTAAATAAAATGAGAATTATCATAAGCATATCCCCCGGGAGTGTCCTAACCAAGAGTGCATCAAGGCCCGTTGTCGTGCACCAGTTCCCGTTCGAGTCTAGCTCAAAGCGGTGTTTTCGGGTTTTACCCTTAGGTACATATGTGCCAGAGCCGCCTCTACCTGCTCGTATCCAGACAGGGATGTATTTCTCGGAAAACTCACAAAATATCTACAATACCAAAATTCTAGGAAGTTCTTCTATACTGATCCTCAAAGTTCATCTTAGGTCTACGTGCTCTAATCAGAGTTTATCTAAATCTAGCTTCCAAGGTTTGTACTAAACTTTCTCTGATACCAACTGTAACACCCCGACCCTAGTTACCCAGAGTCGGTTCCTTATTACATAACATTGGCATGATCACAAGAAGGATCAAATCTCGAAAGACCGATTGGTTTAGTAGCCTTGGAAACACTAGATATATTCATAAGTTTTACATTACATCATAAAAATAAAAAAGAACTACTACAACAACATATTGTCTCCATATTCCACACTATTAACCCCTCATAATATCCCTGCAAGTCATTCATAATTTACTTCTTCACATCCTGGGAAAATAAAACATAGAAAAGGGGTGAGCTCAAATGCCCAGTAAGGATAACAATATAGCGGAAACTTTCATAAATAAGAATAAACATTTAAGGCAATGTATAACTAAAACAAAAGCCTTTTAAACTTTAACTTCAACATAGTATGGCATAAATAAAATGAAATAATTCCATTTACTTATTCACATGGATATTCTACTAATCGAATAATCACATGTAATATCAATAACCACTTTCATAATGATGGAATGCATAATGCCAGAATATCATATCCACATAGCCAAGGCCTCGTGCCAAGACTACAAATAACATTTTGCCAAGGCCTTGTGCCAAGACACTAGTTTGTCTCATGAGACCTACCGATGCATCGAGGAGCTATTTTGGGCTCCACCCGTCACATATTAAGTCCAATGCATTCCAATATGAAAAGGTTTAAACATAACATAAACATTCGTATTTAAACGACCATACGAAATGTCAATAATTTCACCATAAACCATGAATGGTATATAAAAAATAGCACATCCACATTCAAACATATCACAAAACCTTCAATACATTATAAAAGTTTTGTATCATAATATATCATCCTCAAATAAGCGTAAAATCCATTAAAGGATGTTGACATAGATGAAATCAAAACTCTTTTTTAAGAAATATCACTTTCTATTTTGAAATCTTTTAAGAGACATATATTTATAAAATAAAACATTTTCTTTGAAAATATTCTTATAAGCTTGTAAGGTAAGCTTTGAAGATTTTATAACGGCAGAAAATAACCGCACTCGCCGTATAAAAAACATTCTTATCTTAATTCTGTCGAAAACGTTAAAAAGAACCTTGTTTGGAAAACAACGGAAAGATTCCCTTATAAACCTCTTATAAAAAGTAAAACAGGGTATAAATGACTTTAACCCATATTCTTTTAAATATTAAAAATGTTTTGAAATACATTTTGAAGAAACATGGATGTGGATGATAACGAGATCCCAGTAGATTATTACGTATAAACAACCTCGGATAATGAAGAGATTGTGAAATAACCCTTACCTTGAACTTTCCCATAGTAGATGGTATTTTAACCTCATGTATAATAATTAAAACATTGTTATTAAATTATAAAATTATCATATACATCAATATGATATCATATATGATCTTTTAACATTGCTTTATTAATAATATCTTAGTATTATCGTCATTTCGGGTGATAATCGATTCGTTCTCCTTAAATGTTTGGTTACGTAAGACATGTTTGTAATGGATAGATTATATCTTATTCATTATCAGAATGATATTAACATTATTTTTAACCCTAAAATGAGAATAAGACTTGAATGGATACGATGGAGAATGAATCTCATCGCGTTCGTGGAGACGGTAGTCCGTACGTACGCACGAGCGACAATATCATTATTTTGATATTAAAATAATATATAAATGGATGTTATATCATATATAAATAATAATTAACATGTTATATTTATTATTTAAATGAGTTTCACATCATTACTATACCCATCCAAATAATAATATATTGAATAACAATTACACCACGACGTGGAGACGGTAAGCCGTACATACGCACGTATGGTGACATGTTATTCAAAGGGTAGATAGAATACTGAATATGGTTTTACCATATTTATAATAACATCACAGTATATGTGAGATACTGGAGTTATTATTTTATAATGGTAAGAACAAAGAAAGAAGAAGTGGAAGAAGAAAGGAACTTGAAAAAAGGGTGGTGAAATCATTACCTCTTCTTCGGGTTCTTCCATTTGATTTGATCAAAAGGGCCCCTTCAGTTGGATTTCGGATCAAACTAAGGCCTCTAGGATGTAGTGAGGGAAGTTGGGAGAGTATTTGGAAAGAGTTTGGACGAACCAAAAGGCTCTGAAGTTGTGAAGAAATGAGAAGGAGGATTTCCCTTTTATAACAGGGGTGAGGGGCACCTTTGGAAAAGCTAGAAATATTAATTTATAATAAATTCATATTCGGTTTCTAATGGATCAAAAGTTGATTATTCAATGTTTAAGGTGGGGATGGGTCGAAAACAATTCAACCAATAGAATTTAGACAGGTTTGGGTACTTATATTAACCTTATCATTAAGTATTAACTCTAAGTTAATTAGTTTCACTTTTACAATGTCTCTTTGTATTTTTATATAATATGGTTAATAAACTTACTAAATAAATCCAAGAGACCCCCAAGTGGTCCATTAATGATGAACCTATAATTATATCAGTCTCTTGGACGAACCTTAGATTTTTAGGAATTTAATATCAATTAATAATATAATATTTGTTTTAAGAACTCTTTTATGTCAATTTTGACACTATTCAATAGTTGATTTTTGTGACACTCATAACAGATTGATTACTTCGAAAAAAGTCCATTAAATCAATCCTAATATATCATATTATCCTATAAAATTAGTTTAATTCATTAAAAGTTTCATATTATATTTATTTGGGTATTTATAATATCAATTATTTTAATTTTTCACTATTATAGTAATTACTCCATCATCATTGTGTCATAAATAAAATAAATTATTTAATGTCTAAAAATTGTAAATAAAATATCATTATGTAGTAAATCTTTTTATCTTTATAAAGAATATTTATAATCTAAAATAAAACATATATAACCCTATGTAACAGTTGTTTTTCTAAAAGATATATGCTTGTGTCATTTTTGTATTCATTTTAACTTAATTAAAATAAAGTGTCATTATCACTTACAAGTGGATCCATGGGGTCCAAAAATAGACCCAAAGATGCACATGGTCGGTTATGTGTCCACCAATAAGGTTAGGACACGTTTTAGGGTAATTTTGTATTATTATAATATTATTTTTTAACCCTTATTTACAGGATTTACCCTTTAACCATGGTAAATAAAATATTTACCGCAGTAATTATTCAAAATGTGTAAAAATAAAAGTTACCTATTTACATAATTTGGACATCCTGATTCCAAATATGTAATCCATTTTTCCAAATTAAAAACACAGAAGTGGCAGAAATTATTTTAAAATTAATTCCCGTTGTTAAAATAAAAAGCGTGTTTTTAAGAGATAATAACTATCAAAAGATTGACACTTGTTTATGTTCGGTTTAATTGTAAAATTATGTCCAATGACCAACATTATATTAAATGGTAAAAATATATTATAAATATACTAGAAAACCACTCAAATTTATAATTTATCACAATTAATTATTTTGATTAAAAAAGTTGTTTTTAATTAAAATTTAGTAATTTGCACTATTCATCAAAATATGAAAGTTATCCGAAAAGTACCAAAATTTCACCTTAGGATAAATTCGATATTCCGAATCCAGAAATGAAGTCAATTTTAAAATATAAAATATATATAATTTCTAAAAGTAGGTTTTACTATTCATAACGGCTAGTTTGATTGGTTGTGGTGTGTGTTAAAACTCAAGGTTGCGTACAACACACACTGCTGTATTATTCAGAGAAAGCGTACCGTGGAAGCTTGGGATGTTTCATTTTTAATTTTTGATGTCCCCATTTAGTCAAAAAGTTTAAAATGTTGTATTTAAAAAGGGTTCACTATTAAAAGTTGATAAAAGTGAAATACTAAAAATGAATTTGTTCTTGCATTATATCTAAGAGACTCATAATATGGATTCTAAAATTATAAGGATTATATAATGTTTAAAATTTAGATAATACTATTCATAACCTCATTTGAATGGATTTTTTTTGTAGGTCATGGTGTGATTGAACTCGGTGTTGCGTGTAGTGCAAGTTATTTAATTATTTTGAAGAAATAACACACTATGAAATCTTGGGGTGTTACATGTTTTATTTTTTTCATATATAAAACTTAATAATCATTTTTATTAATACAAAAGAAGTTTTCCAAAAAGAAATTTCCTCCTTGAACAAAAATGTTGTTTTATTTCATTATCTACCTCATTAAATTGAAAAAAATCAGATAAAATATCCTTACTATCATAAATATACTTATATGTTATTATGTTAAAAGAATAACATATGTAATTATACTCTTTAATCAAATCGGTTATCAAATAATCATTTATCAAAATGGAGGACTACCACATTCCGAAATAATGTTATTCTATTATCATCACCACTTATCAAGTGTGTATATAACAATTTACTTCTTAATTATTTTCCATATTTTAGATATTATTATTCTTTTGGAATCATTATTTCTCATTTTCCTTATTACATTCATTTTTGAAAATAGAATAATGTCGTTTGTGTGTAAGGAAAACTACTACCCCGGGAGAGATATGATTCAGTCGTGAAATACATTGAACCTAATAATTAAGTCTATTACAAAATGATTTGATATCTAATTAATAAAAATGATTCTATAATATTATTATATTATTTATCTTACATTTATTAATATGTTATAAAAATTGAATCAACATTCATGCATATGTATGACCTTCTGTCCTAAAGGTCATTGTATTTATTTTTCCATCTTTTACTTTTATTGATTAAAATAATTACACATATATTAAATAAATATTATATTTTTAAAATAAATAACATTATATATATTATTGTTACCTGGTCATAGTAATAGAAATTGAAATAAAAAATCAAAACATAGATGAAAAAACAAATCAACTATATCCCCAAACGTGACATTAAGATATAGATGTAAATAAACATTAAGAAAATGTCGTATGTAAATCATATATGATATGATATATATTATTTTGGTTCAATAATATATGTATTGTAAAATTTGATTAATACATATGATTTTCATATGTGTATTAATAAATTAAATAAATATGGTAACAGATTTCCTTCATACTATTTATTTTAAGTGAAACACATTACATATTCACCACATGTTTCATTCATATGTTGTATAGACTCAACAAGAGTTTATTTTATGATTAAATTACTTAATATTCTGTGTATTTAAGTATCCATTTTGTGATAACTCTTTAATGAGGTTTCTAATTTAAATTTTACAAATGCTGTAATGGATTTCTGTCTCAATTTTCCTTCTTTGTGACTTATGTTGTGTTATTCCCCTATCTAAATTTTTGTGGTGTATATAATTCCCATTTGAGATTTTTTTACTTGAATATGTTCTTATTAGTGATAAATTATTTTTCATTAATTATTATTCTTTCATTGGGATTATAAATCATTTCTATCAATGCGGTATACGTTTTATTAAACAATATAATAATTTATTGCGATTATTTATGATAATTTAATGGATGATGGAATAATATGACCCTTATATTAAAAAAACATCATGATCTTTTTTATGATTTATTAATGCTAATATTATTCCTAATTTATAATCATTTTCCTTTTCCTATGTATTCAATATTTCAAAATAATGTTTTTATGAAAAATAAACATTAGTTATCTCTTTGGTTAAAATCCTTTCTTTTCTATACCATGTTTTATAAAATTGATTAAAAGTAATTTAATATTTATATATGTTCTTATTAAAGAAATTTTTTTACAGTTTTTGACAAAAAATAATGTTAATGTAATCATGAAATCAATTTCCTGAAAACTTGTTTTTCATTTGTATAAAACATGTTAAACAAGATTTTTTTAATGTTTACGACATGAACATATTTTTAAACTTTCATTAACAGTAAATGTTATTAACAATTATTTTACTAGTAATCGATGGTTATTATCCAAAAATTGGTTTTTAATTTTTTATTCTTTTTTAATGTGTTATTTTCAATAGGAAAGTATATTTTTCTCAATATATGTTTTAAATGATTTGTATGGCATCCTTTATTTGTTTCTGAACATATTTCTTAGGGAAATAATTTTAAACAATAAAATTGTTATTCTTTTACATTATGGTTCATATTTGTGATGATAATAGGATTATGAATCAATTTACCTTACTTTGGTTATACCATGAAAAAATGTGTATGAAGCCTAAAACTGTTTCTATGGTTTTTGAGTTGATGAAATGACAAATTAATTATTAATCCTATTTATTTTTCACCGATCATGTTATGATGATTTAGTTATAATACCCATGAAAAGAAATGGGTATTGATATGATGAATGTCATAAGAAATTTTGTAATATATTCGTATGATTTTAATTATATTTTGGTTCTTAGACAATTACCAAGGATGGTGGTTATGTTATAAATATGGATGGTTGTGGAAATATAACCAATATAGTAGGGACCTATGTCTCCCTAAAATGCATTTTTTAACATTGATATCACATGAAATAAAAATTAATGGAACTGAGAGCGAAATTAGTTTAGTAATGGAATATATGTACTATGAATGCCTATGGAATGAGTCATGACAACTATGTTCTTATCGGGAGTGAACTCATTCCACACTGATGGTCTTTGTAATGATCTATGAACTTTTAATGAAATGTTTTCTATGATTATGTGAATGTCACAAATCTATATCATATTCCATTGTTATCATACCATGGATTATGTTATATGATTACATTATGACTCTAGTATTACGGAATTCAATTTTTTTATAATGAATCATGTTTCCAATTTATGATATATAGGATATGGGTTTCAAATGTTATTCAAATGTCATTATAAACATATTATTATGATATGTAAACATCTCCTTTGATCTCAACCTTTCTTATGTTTCAATTCCCCATGTTATGAGGAAATTTATCTTATAGGATATGTATAATAAGGATATAGTTTTAAATAAACTTGGGGGAGGTGGTGTAGATCAAATATAGAAAAGTTATTTATTAGTCATTCTTTCCAATCATACAAGACAAATAAAATTTATTCAAGGTATTATATGTTATTTAATGAATATTATCAATTAACATATAATATTTTTGTATGAAAAGTTTGGGTTGTAATGGATAAGGATTTGAGTTTTTCTATGGCTGATCACATTTAAGTTGATAGTCAACATGAGATAACCATTCAATCTCTAGTGTATATAATCAGATCATGTTTAATGGATTTAAATATATTTTTGTGAATAAAAACATCCTCTAGATGAGTTATCAAATAAAATTTTTTATATTCTAACAATCTAATATCACCATTTCAGGATCTATATGGGAAGAGGGATTAAACACTAACATTATATAATCACGTTAGAGAGAGGATGAATATGGGACATTTTGTAATTTAAGAGTTGAGAAAGTGGTTTAATACATTATATAACATATAAAATCCATGAAAAGAAAAAATAAAAGATATTCATACAATCATAGATGAGACCTAGAGTTTGTGGTCAGAGATATGGTGTTAATTTATGTATCCTCACAGAGAAAATTAATCATGATTTTGAATATGGTAATGGTTAAACATAGTAACATTATCCATTTTGTGAACAAATGATAACATATTAGTGAATGTTTATCGACTATCAGCCCAAACAAACCTATCTTTTGTACATGATTCATTCTATGTATCCTTGTTGAGGATATACAATCCAAAGGCCTTGAATCTACAAAATCCATAATTGGTTCCCTTAGAGAATGATATTTAATATGATGAGTAGTAGGTGAAGATCATAGATCAGTAATAATTTTTTAAAAAACATGATAACTCACCTAGTTTGAGTGTTAAAGATAAACAAAAACATTTGGAAATCATCATTGTAATTATAAGAGGGGATGAAATAGAAGTAGCCTGCTCACTTTTAGTATAATAAATGTTGCTTTCAGAGTGAAAATTTTGAAAAGATAATAATGATACAACATGAACATTTATTAATTATTTTTTATTCGGTATTTTAATTTAGGTAATTAAAATACAATACCCTTCATACCAATTGTTATCTATTAGTAAATATTAACTTTTAGATTCAAAAAAAATTTGGGATCATAACCCATTTTAATATAGTCATTTTATCATGATCAATGAAAATTATATATATTAAGTGATATCAAATTGTTTAATTAGTATCGATGAATGATATGATAGCCTCAGCCTATAGGATCATACCCTATGAATTTGATTTATAAAATCAACTAAATATGATCAAAACACTTGGATTTGATCATGATTAATCCCTTATGGTGATGTAGGAACTAATGGAAGAGCGGAAAAATTATGGTAGAAGTTAATTCCTATCAAGAGCACGACTCAAACAACATTCATCGAACCACCCCACGAATTCATCACAATCACAAAAAATACTCGTAGGGTGTACGATGGTATAACTGGTGGTAATTTATAAAAAACATGTTAATGTGAATATTTATTTATTTTTTAATTAAATAACAATTATTTTTATCCATTTATATTATTTCATCATAAACTCATATATAATATGTTTGAAAAAAATTATATTTTCACAAACAAAAAAAATATTTGGGAAATATATACACCCAATTAAGTTAATAATTTTTTCATTTTATTAATTATTAAAATAAATTTTATTATAATACATCATTATTTTTTACATTGTTTAATAAATTATAAATCATAATATAATTTAACATAGTTTGATGTAACTTTTTATATTGGTAAAAAAGTTTTTATAATATCAAAAACATGTATTTATTAGTAAATAAATATATTTATTTAAAATCACAACTTTTATTATTTAATAAATTATTTAGCAAAATAAATCTCATTTTAAAATATTCATGAAAAAATAACCAATTTTTATTTTTCATTATTTTTTTAATATAGTCAGAAAATTGGATAAAAAAGAAAATAGTTATTGATATAAGATATATATTACAACATCATAATGAGAAAAAAGTGATGTCATTAATTTTAGAATTATCTTTATCCAAAATTAATTTAACCTTTAAATCATGTTATTTTTATGTCATATTATTAATTTCATAATCCCTAAATTAATCGTCCGAAACCTATAAAAGTTAAACATTCAAAAAAACAATTTTTTATACATATCACTCACATCCATTTCACCATGGGTATTATTTTAATTAGTGTTGATCTTATTAGTAATCAATTTTGGAAACCACTCTAATTTTTTTAAGCCAAAGGCAAAACCCATGGGTAGTACATTGCTTGTGATCTTAATATTACGTTGCATTGAAAACCTTAGATTAAGAATTAATAATGATTTTAAATACCTTTTTCTAAAAACACCCAACTAAACTCACATTCCACCTCAATAAAAACATCATTGAGGATGAATTTTATCTCACCCTCACGATATAAATTCAATCCACTGTGTTCTCATGATCCTTATAAACTCTTACAAATCATGTGTCAGTATCCTATGATGGTAAGGGACGTCTCTGTCTCATATTCTCCATTCCTACAACTTCCACATATTTAGACATTTGAATCTATTTATATTTTATTCCTTTTTTATAATTTTTAGTTATTTCATTACTATACTGATGTATGTGATCATTTTTTATCCATTTGTATTACATATTTTTTCTTGGTATTAATCTCTTTTATTTTAAAATTTTCATTTTTGGATGTGTTGTTACACATACCTTTTAAAATTGTTATGGATCCCATTTAATTAGGAAATGGCACTCACTCTTATTATACCCTTCCATGAAAAATTATGTACACTCTAAATTATCAAAAGTTATCTATTGAATTTCCATGCATATCATTTTTATTGTGGGTACCCATCCCTATTTCAACTAAAGTTATTTTTCCATGATTTACCAATAATTCATATATTTTCGAATTAAATGTATATAACCTATACTATCTAATCATGGGATTGAATGTCATGGAATATTTTTTTTATAATATATGTGGCATAATAAATCATACACATTCAATGAATGTGATAGGTGGGATTGGAATAATATATCCCTCAAATGAATTAGCTTACTTTTTATCTCATGAAGTTCCATATATGGTTATTGGGGGGTTATCTTATGCACAATATTTTATGATTTAGAAGTCGATATCCATGTCATATTTTTTTTGATTCCTTGTTTCATTTAGTTTCCACCTTATTTTTTATCTCTGATGTTATCAAATAATTTAACTATTCAGTATGGAGGATTATGGTTCTCACCCATTTTATTTTACCATGATATATGTATGGAGTCACATGTATTTATTTAATCTTGTTGTGAATTAATAATTCCATCATATGGATTTATATCTCACCCCATTCTTATGCACATCCTTAGTTTATCTCGTTTAGGTTTAGAAGATCAATGGTACATGAGGGAATATTATAGATTTTTAAACATTGTTGTTATATCCATATTTCACGATAATATTTCATGAACATAATTTCCAAAATACACTATTAATTTTGATCTCCCATGTTGTATAATGATTATCGTTATGTAATAAATAAACAATTATAATCTAAAAATGTTATGAACATTCATAGGAATGATTAATTTTATTGAGAGAATAAAAACAATCAATGTTTTGAAGACAATGCCTCCTTTAAGAGGTCCATAAAATAAACCCTAAAAGGATCTCCATCATCATCCTTTCTCATGGAATATTTTATAATACTATCCATAAAGAGTTAAACTAAAAAATCATAGTAAACAATAAAGACCCAATTCATTAGATCCATTATGATTGTAGGGGAATTGATAATTACACATTTAATGTTCATAAATTCATGTTTTCTATACATCAGTAAGATGTATGGCATGAGAATATACTCGGTTATGTACATTATATAATGATATATAGACCTAATATTAGTAATAGAAATGTATTGATATTGGTGGAGTTTATTGAAATAGATTCCAATAAGGGGGCGACTATAGTTGTGTATGATTATTATTTTTTTAGATCCAATAATATATTATTAAATTCTATAACACATCTTTTATACTAAAATAAATAATAAGTATATCCCAGGGAGATACACCTGGGAATATGAATCCATTTTCAAGGTAACTATATTTTGTTTATTAATTTCTATATCCTAATTGGAATTATTTGTGATTATTTTATTTTGGAATTACTTATAACTTATATAATGTATTCTATTGAAATATTTTCATCATGATTAGAGGGGAGACTTGGAGAATCCTTAGGAAATATATTTCAAAATTCATGAAAATATTTCACGTCCCAAAATTTTAGCGTCTCCCAAGAAGATTCATATTAATAAACCTCTTGGATAAGTAGTAGTAACCATATAATATAATCAATTTTCATTGTATATTCAAGTTCATATTTGGCCTGATTCACAATCAAAGTATTATGAAAATTTTAAAATTTTAATTTTCTTTATAATAAATAGATAGTATCTCTATAAAGAGAGATCCAATAAATTAAAAATCATTGATAATTCACATAGATGGAGAATTGTAAGATTTAAAAAAATCAATTTCAAATCTACCACTATTATATTTGATCTATTGACTTAAGAAGTAATCATCATACCATTATGTGTTTCCAATTATAATTTAATATATAATAATTGAGGTGTTTTTGGGATACACTTTTCAAATTACATAGATATAAATGATTGGAAGAACCATATAATGATAAGAACATTAGTTTTTATGAATTGATAATAAGAAAACCATTGACAATAAGATTCATGATGTCATAATTTTCTAAAAAAATATTTTTATAGAATATTAATAAACATTAAAACCAGCATGAAAAAATATTATAATGAAAAAAATTCCTGATATTTGTAAAATTATGACACACTATTTCAACCAATTAGAATCTGAATTTTTGATATTTTTTCCATGGATGTATCATATTAGTATTTCTTACGAAAATGTATTCAAATATCACATAATAATAAATTTAATGAATATGAATTTACCAATACATTGTCCCTAAGAACTTCAAACATGGTGTCATGTTAACCCTCATTGTGTTAAACATGGTAAAAATCATGTTAATACCCAACAAATCATTTTTAATATTATTACCTCTATTTATTCAATTGAAGTTCTAGTATTAATATTATTTAATCTAGATAGGGACATCAATCTCATAAAATCTATCAATGACTAAATTAAAATAAATTAAGGTATTTCATATATTTAGGTTTATCCTTAGCATTATGATTCTTATTTTGAAATCCAAATTCCCCAAAATAAATAAACCCAACATTGATACCCACATAGAATAGTATAATATCACATCAAAAATACTTCATCTGTTTAGTTTAATATTATACAAATCTCCTAATAATTCTTCATGATAAATGAAAAAAATTTATTGACATTAAAGAATCAGTACACAATAAAATAATTTTATTAATGATAGTTATCATCTCCCATATTCTTATTGTAACCTATTATCCATCATTGACATATCCTACATAAAACTATTATACATAATAGGGAGTAAATTAATCCTAATAAAGGGTTATCGCAAATTCCAAATAAAAGAAAACATGTGCTACTTGAATCGATGATCATAACTAAGAAAACAATTTTCATAAGAGCTTGAGAACATTATCATAACATACAATGATTCAGAAAACATTCCATATACCATTATTCTCCAGTCATGGAATGAAATTCACCTAACCAAATACTTGGGATAGATGATGTCATTGCCACTAAAGCCTGAATTGCTTATTATCTTAGATGGGTATCCTTTAATACACCTGAATGGGTTTTCTAAATATATCAAGGAGAACGGGACCCGAGTTAATGTAGAGACATACCATCTTATACAATGATAGTGAATGTCAAATCTAGGTATTTTTATTTAGAGTGAGAATCATTAAGCAGTGATCTCCCCTAATTTTCATTGACATTTCCATAATTCTTCATTCAAACTCCAATGATCATCCATCGATAAGTGTGCTGGAGATTTCTGTCATTTTATATCAAAGTACTCAACTAGTTTATATTCCTTATTTCCACATGTAACAATCTAAATTGGAATATCTAAATAATCAGTTGAATGATATTATAGATAATGGATTTTTATTCCTATGTTTGTCACTATTGGCGGTGCATATTCTCTTTACTAAAATGGTGTTGGTTCCCTTATACTTTACATTGATTTCCAAAAACACAATAGATGCTCAATAAAGAAAATGTATCCATTTTCAAATATTTATTATTTATTTGTTCAGTTGAAATTGGAATTGTTCTCCTTGAAGATTGATCTCCATTCTTTTTACCATCATTTGTTGGAAAAATAATCTAATATTTAGATTAATGACATTTATTGTAGGTATAGACATTATGAGTACATTATCAATACATATGGTGTAAATAATTCTTATGCGTTCATTATGGATTTACTAAAGAATCATTTCTCTAATAATCTTGATTCCTCTGTGGAAAACATTGTGGATGAGATACTTTCTTACTCTATGTTTGAAGAGGTCCATGTGATTCATTAGGGAGCAGTTCTAGAATTGTTTTGAAATCAATGTATTGATTCCATGATTTCTAACTATGACATCTAGATTCATGAAGTGAAATTATGGGGACACATGGTCTCAATATTTGGTATTTTAGTTGATATTGAAAAGGATAAATTTTTTAGGTCATGGGAACAACCACAAATTTTTTTCAAGATTCAAAGATTCTTGGGTTCTGTTGGGTATTATCACCATTTCATTATAGAGTTCTCAATATTGGATTTTTGGATGATGTCTCTGAAATGGAAGGGAGTATTATTTTCATGGGAATAGATATTATATAATTATTTTGTTTAGATGGGACATATTTGTACAGTTGTGATGGCGTTGAATATTCTAGAGGCCAGGCAGAGAAATGTGGACTTCTATGATGCATGAGGTTCAGGTTTGGTTTTCATTATTATACATGTCGATCATTTTGTAATTTATATATATATCATCATAGGCCACATGATTATAATTATCACACACATGACCTTGAACAATTATCTAGGATGAACACACTTAATAGATGAAATCATTATCTTTAAAGAATAAAACATTACAAATTTTTAAGACCAAAATAACATGAGTTTAATCTTCTCCCAAAATCTATTTGATTCTCTTAAAGAGGAATTGGGTGAAATACCTACAATCAATCTAAATTGAGATATCTGATACCCCATGGAACAAGATTGTCTTTTTAGATTCTTTCATTAGGAATATATATAACCGTTCCATGAAATTATCATTAGTAGAGTGGACTATAATAGATCTTTCTTCATAGTTGCACATTAGAGTTTGGGAATTTAGGGCTAGTGTTTCTTTGGCCATTTTTCTTTCTTAAATATTATTTTCTAGAAAATATTATTGATGAACATAAACATGATGAGGGGTTCCATATAATAATATAATATCTTTAAGGTGGGGAGACTTTCCATAATTGGACATTCTATAATGAGGAAATACATTACTACCAAAAAACTCATTTGCTAAAATGGAATCTGTGATGGGGTATTTCCATAACGGATAGTGGGAAGTCCACCTAGGAACCAGAAATATATTCTATAAAATAAGGTGTATTTTTTGGTGGAAAGGTATGAGATGAGGCATTTTAAAATTTGTCTCTCTTTGTTATATATTCCTACATGTAACTTTTTCACAAGAGAAATATCAGGGTATACTATAAACAATTTTAGTTCCTACTTGGATGTGGTAAAATATCTCTATTAAAATTGTGGTTGGGATTATATATACCCATACGAAGAGTAATGTGATATGGGATTTGATTGATTGGTTTACCGAATTTTCCCACATTATACCCATTCATTATAAATCAAAATTCAGAGATTTAGAAAATTTATATGTCAAAGATATTTTTAATTTGCACAAAGATCCAAGTGATATGGTCTCTAATACCTGTTCCAAGTTCACTTCACATTTTTGGAGTGGACTTTTTTATTCACTAGGATATGAGGTCCCTTCGAAAATTACAAATCATTTAAGGTTGAATTGAATGACATGAAGAGATATAAATATTCAATAAGATATGCTACGTTCCTATATTCTAGACTTTGGTAGATTTTGGGTTGACCACCTTGTGGTGTATGTTTTTTCATATAATAATAGTAACATGTCCGTTATAAGAATGTGTCTATTGGGGGATTGTTTGTCGAGCCTTGAAAATATACATCTTATCAGCCGGATATTGGTGAATGATTCATAGTTGGACCGAGCCTAGTTTAAGAGAAGATAGAAATGATTTTATTGGTTCATTAGTGAATACACAGAAAGTCAGTCAGAGGCTATCTTCTGACCATTTATTAAAATAAAATAAATGTTCAGTACAGAAGAACACAAGCCCAAAAAGAAAAACTAGAAACCATCAGAACCATACCCGTCACCACACCCAAGATAGAAATCATCCTCTATAGTGGTGGATTCCTATTCTGAGCTTTCATAATGCTTCAATATTTTTGCGTACTTCCTCTACAAATTCAACCACTCCAAAGAAATAAATTTTTTGGGAGAATGTATACCTTTAAATAGACTTTCCCCACCTCCCTTTGTTATCGATGAACTAGTGGACATCGGCTTTGGAAATGTGCAATAATCCTTCCCCGGCCTCCATTGTGGTGAGGGAGTTCACGCCTCCTGGTTCTCATCTACATTCATCATCCCCCCTGGACAATGTTGCTATATGTGGGCATCGACAGTCCACCATTATTTTCTTTATCACTCTCAGAGACCTCTCCCCAATTCCTAGGAATAACCACATTTTTATAATAGGCTGATTGATTCTACTGAAACTGATCATTAGCATCAATTAATGCTATGCATTTCGGCTGATCAACTATTTCATGATCTTCATACATCACCATCCTCATTTATTCATTAGCATAATTTGACTCTTGAGGTCTAGTATCCGCATTGGCACCAATATTTCAGGGGTTATTCACCTCTGCATCCTCCTGATCAAGACCCTTAATACAATTTCTTAAGTGAATTGTAATGAGGACCCCTCCATCTTCTTTATTCCAGCCACTTTTCTCAACACATCCCGCTGAAGCCCCCACACCAGGGCCATTATGCACTGCAGGACCTGTTTTCTCCACTACCATAGGTTGCACCCCCTCAACCCTGCTACTAATAGCCTGGTTATTATTTCCATACTGCTGATCCCCCACTTCTTTAATCAGATCCAAATTAGCCTCCGCCTCTTGAGGATTTACAGTAATGTCCTGGACCAGGAATGCTTTAACCCTTACACTCACTGCCACTGCATTGCGGTTTTCTAAGCCATCATTCCTCCCCACTTGTAGATCACCACCAATCTGTGAAACCCCTGCAACTTCAAATGCTCCTAGTGGGCCTACCAAGTCATTTCTCAGCCTATTGAATATTTCATTGACCCTCAGTTCAGGAGGGAACACCCCTGTCTGCTGTTGCTTATCCGCTACACCTACAGGACCATCATACGCTGCACTATCAACTAACCTAAACCCATCCTTACAATAAAGATTCAGTGACTTGATAGTCCCAAAAACAGGACCAACAGAGGCCTGAGACTCCTGAACAGTTAATGGGGTCTGGACACCCCTTTTCCCATCACCCGGGGAAGCCTCACTACCTGTCAATGGGACAACATTTTCCACATCTGGGAGCTCAACAGGTCGGACACCCCCAGCATTCTTGCAATAACCAGATTCATCGTGTACCTGTCTGTGACAATAGGAATATAATGGAGTCCAAGATTTATAGAAAATAGACTGAGCATACCTGTATTCATTTTCAACAACAATCCAAACGATCTCCAGTGGAACTCTTGAAAGATCTATTTCAATACAGATTCTCACAGTCATCAGATGTGTTATCGATTCCATCCTTCAATCACTACATATGAATTTCCCAATGGAATTTCCAATAGATCTCAGCAACCCATGGTTCTTGAAATGGAAGTGGAATACCAAGAAGTTGGGTCCAAATCTCCATATTGGGTGAGTCACGATTCATATGAGCATCAAAAGACCACCGAAGAAGATGGATAGAGGAACCCGAGAATGATTTCCTATTTCGAGACCAAGCCCTACCCAAGTCTTCATCATCAGGAAAGATAATGAGAAATTATTTGCGGCCCAAGAATACCTACCACTACACGACGCTTCAAACCCCATTCGACATTGACGGCCTTGTCAAAATCCTCCACAAGTGGTCACCGCTACACAAGTATCACAATCAGAGCCGCGGAGTATCATTGTTTTTCTAATACTTTCATCCATTCTACTTTCACCAGGTATACGACATATTTATTCGAATTTTTTTTAAAACACCTTAAACCCCTATTTCGGGTTCCCAATGAACATGCACGACTCTATAAAGCTTTATACAACCATTGAATCTCCCAAGTAAATTTTTTGGATCCCCAGAAATACCCAAAAGTTGATATATTCTTGGATAATGGAGTTCGATATTATATTGGTATGTTTCGTCATTATAATATCATATTTTAACTCTCTTTTTCACCCTAGGGTTTCTTATGAATCAATTTTGGTAGGAGGATCTAATCAACACTATTTTTGTTTGAGGAACGTGGATGTTTCTCCCATCTTTATTATCAGTGTTCTTTTTGGATTTTTCTATCTACTGTTTCCAGTTTTGAGATCCCATGATTAAATGGTCGGTGGATCCATTATAATGTAAAAATATTATTAATACAAAATTACTTAATTTTAATTCAATTGTGGGATTTTAATTCAAGTTTTTGAAAATTCATTAAATTGGATAATCAAGAAACCAATTCCATTGAACTATGGGATTTGTACATAAAATTGTATTTTAGAATGATTTTTCAGAAAACTCCTAATTCCATTAGATTGGGGTGTTTTATGGATATTGATGGATTTTGTAGAATTTAAATTTTGGAATCAAATTTTGGGATTTGAATTCATGAATATATATTTTTTCATCTATGTTGTGAAATAGAATTTTTAAAATGGATTATAAATTTATTTCAAATTTTTTTATGAGAAAAATGGATTCAAATGATTTTGATAGAAACCCAATAGTTTTATTAATAAATGGAATGTTTTTTATTAAAAGGCCATTTTTTTAAAATTGGAAATCAAAATATTAAAAATAGAGAATGGGATTAATTGTATTTTATGATGTCTTATAATAAATTTCCCATTCTAGATTTCTTTTAGAGCACATGAATACATTGGGTAGTTAGTGATTTATTCAGAAGGAAACCTATGATTTAAAAAAATGACAATACATCTACAGTAGATAATATTTTATGGGATGGTGATGAATAATATTTCATTGTTATTTAAGAGGATATTGCACACATAATTCCATTTCATCTTTTCTGGGTGTGTGGATTCCCATAGACTAGAACTACCATACCTTTATGAATATGCCCATGTTACATGGGTTTTTATTTGAAATGAATATATTTCATTTTTTTATTCTAGTTAGCATGCCTCCATATTTATATGAGATCATTTATATAAAAAATTTCTTGATAAATTTATTTATATTATATAAATTATGTGAAATTTAATGCATGAATTGTTTTAATTATGATATTTAAATCCCAAACATGTTCAATTGAAATTAAAATCTCTCTTTTTGAAATTAAATTTTGAAATCTATTATAGGATCCATGGTGAGACCATACTAGGATTTTTAGTCAAACATTTCCCATACCATTGGATGATTGTATATTATGCTCTTCTAGGTTTGATAAAGGTTGAGGACCCACTTCGAGGTGGTTGAACCTAATGATCACTAGGATTGGTGAGTTGTTTCTGTTGGGACATGGGAAGTTATCTTATTTTTTAATAACATTAAAATAATAGTTTTGGGTTTTCAAACATTTTAGAATTTGGGTATACATTAACATGTATATTTTTTCTTGTATGCATACATACTAGTTTATCATGATTCTATTGTGTTTCTAGAAAATTCATTCCCAGATCCATTTTCTAGGATTATAATTGCTTCTCCACAACCCATTAAGATCAAGAAAACCATTCAGGATATGAATGAGTTGGATTACTTAATATCCTACTAGGGTACCCATGATGGTTTTTGAAAATTTATATACTTGATTGAAAATTACTATAATAAAAAATGTTACTATATGTGTTATTATTGATCATCTAACCATGTTCACACATTTATTTACTATATGGGAAGATCTACATCCTATGAACCTCATCTAGATCAATATTAAGGAATATTTGAGACTTCATGGTCTAAAACATTCAATTGAATCACATCATGATCCGTGGTTCAAATAAATATTCTATATGATGGTTCATAAGGCTCTGAAACCCAATCTTTATTTGAGTACATATTGAGATCCATAATCAAATGGATAGTCTGAAATGAATATTTAGTCAAATGATTTAGATTGATGGAACAATGTCCGCATATTCATGTTACATGTCATATGAATTTATAATTGGTGATATTTTAATATATTAATATATTTAATTAAATAAATTAAATTTCAAAATATAAATCATTTTATGGGAAAAGATTATACTAAGGATCTTGTTGTTATTAAGATGTTGAAATAATATTTTTTGGCTCATAACATATTGAGGATAAAATGATGACTATAATGACTCTTCATATGATGGTAACTAAATGTTCAAAAACTTTATATTTATATCCAAAGGAAGGATTCCAAATATCATATAGATGATAATGTATTCCTGAATTTAACTTTGTATAATAGCAATATATGGTTCAAAAATATTAAAATTAAAATTCATAAGAACATTGATACTTTTTAATAATTGATTTAATGGTATATTTAAATTACTATATGAAGATGCCACCGTACCAATCAAATTTTAATGTTCTGTTCTATATATCACCCTTGTGAATGTAAATCGCATAACTGAAAAATTATTTCTTCACCAAGTATGTCGAAATAGAATAATATTTATCTGACTTTGATGTTCCGATAGAAAATCATGACACTTGAGAAGAAGTGTTTTGGAATTAGACTACACGTTTCACGAAGGTATCTTGAGGAAATCATAATACTAATGAGGAAATGTGGGAACCTAAAAATGTAATGATGAATAGGTAATCACATTTATATATGAAGGGAAATTATTGAAATTTCATGGATTATATTTATTTAAGGTGGAACATGTATCACTCGATATTAATTTATATTAACTATTCATTTCATTTAAAAGAAACTATTTGATTATACACAAATATTAATACTAGAATGTGATTATAAAATAATTATAAATTTTGATATATTTATTTCTACAAAATTCATTATATATTTGAAATTATAATGACAATAAAATTTGAATATGAATTTTTCATATTTTTCAGAAGTAATTGATATTTAGTTGAATTGTCTAAAATTTTGATGTCACAAATTTACTAACGTTATTTAATAATAATTATATAATACTAACATTAAGGTTTTTGAAGTATTTTTTTGAAATAGTGTCTATTAATATGAAATATAATTCACAATGAAATATAATAGTGGGAATATAAATTTTTGTGTAACAGTTTTTAAATATATATAATATTTTTCCAAATAAAACACATTTTTGGTTATTTTATTTCAATCATGTTTTTAAAAGGAGTATATATATATTCATTCATTTTAAATAAAAATAATTATTCATTTATAAAATATTATCAAAATAATTCAATTGAAATCAACATTATACATTAAATCAATATCAATTTATTTTTATAAACAAATTATTTTCTTTCTAAAAAAGTATTCATTATGTTTTAAAAACATATATAAAAATTAATTTACCCATATTATAGTGGCTGAATAATGTAAAATTTGTTCAATATTTGTAATAAACATAATTAATTTTCGAAAATTAGGTCAACTAATTTTTTTGGTAATAATGAATGTTTACCAAGGAAAATGTTTATCACCTATATTAAGTGAACATATGGTAAACAAATTAAAAATAAAGTAATAAGGCCTCACCATAACTGAAAACAATTACATTCTTAGACCTTATCCAGTGTTTTCATTTCAACCATTACCTTATCAAAATTTAATCTATTAAATTTGGGATATACATACAGAACAAATTGATTTAATATTATTTCAATATTTTAAGTAAATCCATGTAGTTTCATGCTCTCAGTTATTAAAGGGAACCTATTCTCCTCCATTATTCATACACACTGAGAAATATTTCATGGAAATGAAAAAATAATAATAATATATTCCATTTGATCACATATTATAGTTTTTAATTATTTTTATATTACTCTATTATTTTAAATATTTTGTGGTAATGGATTTTTTTTAATGAAATGGTTATCATCATTATCTACATATTCAAATATTATTGCTACTTCTAAATCCTCTATATATATTATTCCGATAATTGAATTATCACTCCAATATCACCAATATACAATGATTTTATTATAATTAATGGAATCATATTTTCTTCCTTCTTTCCATCCCATAGAAATTGAAGGCATTTCTTGTGTGTTTGTATGACCAACCATCTCTATATACTAAAGTACTAATTTTTTTTGAAAACATTAAAAGAAATTTTATTAATAATAAAATATAGAATATTTATGATATATATGAAATATTTATGGATCATGAAACATAAGATATCCTTATTTTTCTTACCCTTATTCTTGTTACAAAATATTCAGTTTCTCGTCAGTATGTTTGGACTACCACATTCATGAAGAAATGAGATTTTTTTTGATGTCCTTCATTGATGAATGATTTTAAATATTTATATATATGATATATATAAATATAGTTATTAATATCCTAGAGACTATATGTAAATGACCATGTTTCATGGAATACAACACCCGAATCAAAACAAACATCAAATATGATGTAGTTTTCGACTTAAATAGTGATTATAATAATTTTTTTTATAAAATTATTGATGAAGCGTTACTATTGGATAATATATTATTTATGATTATCTATATGGTTATTTTTAGAGGTATAATGAAAAAATATTTATTAAATAGAATTTTAGAATCATATATCAACAATGTCGATCATAATACAGGGGGTTTCTTTTACAATATTATTTTATTTAATTATTATTTATGATTATATTTATTTTATAAAAACAATATAATCCAAATATTTCGAAACACATATATTTTATTCACATCTGGATTTGAATTGTTTTCCTATTAACAGTATATTTCCTCTCTTTTTGGATAACTAATAATCAATTTGGTTAACTGTTGATTATTATGTTAAAGAAATAATGTATTATTGTTTACTTTCCAATGTATAACAACATTGTCCATATTTTCATCATGATGATTTCATAAATGTTTTCATTATTACACATTGATTTTATAAATTCCTTTTTATTCATTTTATAGGTTCAGTAAATTGTTAAAAAATATATATTATATTGTAATTTATTGAATGATGTTCTTTTTAATAGAGTTTTGAATAAAATAATGTATTCGAAATATAGTGAAAGAATGAATTGTCTCAATATTAGAACAAATATTTTCATAGAAGATTTATTTTAACTTTTCCATTGCTTCTTTCAAATTAAATAATTTTCAAAAAAATTTGGTAATTTAAATTTAAAATTTATTTAGAGAAAAGGGTATTATTTGTTTATGTAATTATATGAATGTTGAAATGTGTTTTATTTGACCATTCTTATGTGACATTACAGGGAATATAATTTTAGTTTATTGATTCAATTGTCTATTATAAATGTGATGGTATCCAAAAACAATTATTTTATAATTAATCAATTTTTATTTTATAATCCTCTAAGAAAATTTTAATATACCTTATTTTCAGATCATTAACATTCTTTTGATCATGTTCTCCATTACTATATATTATTCAGTGGAAATTATAATTTTCCTTCATATCCATATTTTAAATATTATGAATAAATACAATATCAATTAAAATTCCTTAATGATGTTTCAACCATATATACTATGAATATAAGTGTTTTTGAATGATTCATAAGAAGTATGTTGTATCATTTATAATGTAAACATTCACATTTCATATAATCGATTTAATTTGTAATTTTTATTATTTATAAACAATTTTGACTATAAATATAATATCCCTATAATTTATGGGGATGTATCATGGTTTTTTATAGGTATTATTTATCCTTGTTTTGAGTAGTTTTAATTTTTTACCATACGTAAATTTCTGTGATTTTTTTGGAAAATTGAAGGAAGATGGGAACTTGAAGATTGGGGCATGGTTTTCCCAAACAGTGATCCCTAGCCTAGAAATCATTGAAACAACTGGTATAGATGAATTTTATGGTTGGAAAATGATTTATGAAACTGTGAAACATATTATGTGAATTTGTGACCCCCCACCTTAAATTGGAACACGATTAAGGCATGTGTTATGGTGAACCATACACCCTTGCACAAGAAACTGTTCGTGATTTATTCATTAACATTAAAATTGGATTCTAAATTTCACAATCACCATTATTTAACTAAAATATACACACACATCACCCCTACTGATTCAAATCAATTTTAGTGGATCCTCTATGGATTTTAGGCCCATATCATCTCATTTATTTGCGATTTGAATAGAAGATTGAAGATATATTCCTCTTTTGTTAAGTGAATATCCACATGAATGGTTTTATATCCTTCCTCATTCCTCTCCCATACTTTTTATGTATGTTAATTCTATTTCTCTTGGATATATATCTTGATGTGTTGAATGTAGATCTATTATTTTTTAATCTGGAAATATATTTAAGGATATTGAATCCTTTGATCATGTTTTGATGTTTAATATATTTATCTCATTTTTCAGCATTGTTCCAATCAAATTATTGATTTCCATTGGTGATTAGTTTTCACCACAATTTAGCTATGTGGTATATAATTAAATTCTCATAGTTTTGACTTCGGTAACATGTTTGTAATTATAAAATATCTATTTGACTATTTTGAATTGATTTTCATATATTGTATTAACAAATTTAGAAAATTAATTAATTAAGGGACTATGATATCTGATTTTTTGGTTTTATTAATTAATTTTTGAATTAATTATTGGATTGATGGGAATATGAAATTATAAACTAGATTAGTTAATTGTTGAATTAATTAATGGTTTGTTATGGTATATTTAATGTTTTGATATATGAGATGCTTTTGATATATATATATATATATGATATTATGGAATTGTGATGAATTCAGATGATGAATATTAACAATAGAATTCAGATATAAAATGAGGTGATAAATGATTATAACAGATTTACAATATAAAATTAAATGATGAATCGTAATATTATAATACCTATATAAAATGATATGAAGAATGGTAATAATGAAATTAAGATATTAAATGAGATGAATATTTCTAAAAATGGATTTTAAATGTGATTAGAGAAGATAAATAGTAACAATGGAATATTGATATGAAATAATAATATTAATGGGAATAATAGAATTAAAAACTGAATTGAGAAGACTAATGGTTACAATGGTATTCATATACGAATTATGTTGATGAATGATAATAATGGAATTCAGATATATGAAATACCATGGGAATAGTTCAGACTCTCAAATTGGCTAAAGTAGGAATTGATCGTACATGTTTTCTTGAGAACTCGGCTGTTAGTTTTTTAAATAAATAGTAATTGAATAAATGTAAACTATTTACTTTATTTATTTTATTTATTCCATATAGAACTGAATAAACTATATTGACAAGATAGTATTTTATATTCCATTAGTGGTGTCATGCATAGTTTTACTTAGACCCCAATTAGTCTACCTGATTATTAATTGAATAGATTTCACGGTTGGAGGACATGTTAAGGGAAAATTCCCTATGTTTTATTACTGATCACGGATAGGGTGTGGATGAAGTACTGTAATCAGGGTCGGGACCTACTTGTTGGATTTTTAGTGACTTTAGTTTTGGTTTTTATATAGACACTTGACGCGGAAATGGTGAGATAAATTTTTTTCGTTTATTTATGGATATTTTTTCCCTATTTCTTTCATCTCATGATGCATTTTTTTCTTTTTGTAATTATTTTTATATTATGAATGCTTATTTAATTTCCAGATTGGTATTACTCTGATAAAGAGGATATATTCTCCCTGTGATTGACATCGGTCACCCAATGGTAGTCTACATCCATGGGTATATATGGAGGCATTCTGGAGGTCAATTTAGTAACCATCTCAAGGGAACAAGTGTCTGGCACCCAGGTCGGGATGTTATAATTTGGTATCTGAGACTAGATTTCATTTTTCCCTTTTAGAATACAATTGTGGAGTGGTATAATTGATAATAAAAAGAGTTCTTACTTGTTAATAAGGTCATACAATGGCGTATCTAACCCATGTATTGGGTAGAAAGCAAAGAAATAGTGTGGTATTGTTGTTATTTTTGATGTTATTATTATTGAAAATTATTTCCCCTTGGGTAACACACTTGTTGTGTGATGTGATTATATGTTCAATTATGTGATTCAATATTACTCAAGTATGAGTATGGAATGAGAGATGAGTATTCATGCATAATTCTAGGCCCTCAAGATTATTTTATGTCATACAACATTTTAGTCACACATGGGAAAAGAGTTTTTTGGAATGTAGTTGAAATTGAATTATTTTATTTTCTTGTGTTTATTTGAATAAAAAAGGTGTCGAATATAATAATAGATGTTTTTTAAAATATATAATTGAAAAAAATGACAAAAATGTAAATAATTGGGACTCTAGTGAGGAAAATTAATTTTGGAATGATTTTAACCATGAAACCCATGACCTATATATAGCAAAGTTAAGGGACGTGACATCCCCTTGGTTTTGATAGAGTGGATTTGTTTTGGGAAAAGGTTATTGTGTATTGTTTTCATTTTACTCTTATATAGTTATTTTAATTGGTATTTTTGTGTCATAGAATGTGTCTTTTTTAATTCAGAAAGAGTCCTTTATATGTATTCTTGTTGAGAGGAAGATTGGAGGACAGAGCCGGAGATGCTCCTCTTTCCTTAGGACCTGAAGCACATATAGTGGCGAGTGAGGAAGTCATAGTGTATTTCTAGGAGAGGATTTCCTTGTTGTATGACATCATTGAAATATTATCATGGTGGGTTATGATGATAATGTATAATATAATGAGGGAGTATCTATTGAAGCACACTATGACTTTTTCTGATGATGGTGGACTTCAAGATGAAGAGTTTAAGATTGAGTCCATCCAGACAATGCTTGACCATTTGGAGGCTTCTACTAAGAAGAAGTTCATGTTGGATGATTATATGATTTATGTGATGTATTTACTATCTATATCTATTATTGGTAGGGGATTAGATAGCTATGGTATGGTGATTAAAGGATGGACATAAATGTAAGAATATATCCCAAAATAATCTATTTTTGTTAATTATGTTTACATGAGAAGGTGGACCAGTATTTCATATATGTAAGAATATGCCCCAAAATAATCTATTTGGTATCATGATATGTGTGATGTTGTGATAGGTTTCAAATTTAAAAATAATGATGTATTGATATAATGAATGGTTATAATGGAATTCAAATGTGAAACTTGGTTTTTAATAGTAACAATATAATTCATATGTTAAATGAGGTGAAAAATTATACTAATGAAATTTGGATATGAAATGAGATGTTGAATGGTAATCATGAAATTTATATATGAAATGGGTTTATGAATTGTTACAATAGAATTAAAATGTGAATTGACAAGATGAATTGTCACATTGGAATTTAGATATTATAAATTGTGATGAATAGTAATAGTTCCATTCAAATCTGAATTGAGAATATTAATAGTTAAAATGGAATTTAGATTGGAATTGAGATGTTGAATAGTATTAATGGAATTCAAATATATGATATCCCTTGTGGATAATTTAGATTTTTTAGGGGTTGAATAAGGTAATGAGATTACGAGTGTCCTGAGGAACCCTAGGGTTATGTTTTTAAATGAAGTGTAATTGAAAAAATGTAAACTATTTACTATATTAATTTTATTTATTCTTTTCACAATTTTATACATTATTTTAACTAGACTTTTATTTCTACATCAGTGGTGGTGGCATACTGAGTTGTACTAACACCTAGCTCAGGCTTTCGAATCAATACTCGAATAGATTTCATGGACTTATGACAAGTTAAGTGAATGGACCTATTGTAAAATGATTAGACATGATGAAACATGGATGCAGAAACTAGAATCATTGATAGGTCCTTCTTGAGAGACTTTTTAAGTGTCTTTATTTCAGAATTTCATTTATACACATAACCTGTACTTTCCATGAAATAATTTCCATCTTTACTTATGGATATTTTATTTCCATGTTTTAGTCATCTTGTGATATTGTTATTGTTCTAGTTATTATATTATTTTGGTTTATATTATTATATTTTTATTTTTTCCATTGTTTTATTATATTGATAAAGAGTGTATAATATCCCCATGATTTATATTGGAGCATTGATACATGTCCAAAACCTATAGAATATGCAGAGGTACACTGGATATCATTTAGCCAACCATGTGTGGGGCACTAGTGTGTGGAACCTGGGATGGGAAGATAAAAAATTTGAATTGATAATTTAATAAAGGTGCAATTTATAGAATGTGAATGTGATAGGTGGGGTCTGGTTGTGCATATCCCCTTTTTTATTTATATGTATTGTAAGGATATATAAATTGATTGTATATTTTATCAATGTCTAGTTCACATTTTTAATTTTTTTAGAATGTTATACTTGTTAAGTGGCCATGATGGAAAAATTCATGATATCATGGTTGAGTGGCATTTATAATTACTGTCTTGAATTATACATTACATTATTATGATTTCTATTTCATTTGTATATTTTTATATATTTATATTATCAAACTATAATCATTTAAAGTTTGTTTTTTATTGAATGTAAGAAGTTATGATTATCCAACATACCATATATCTTATGGCTTATATAATGATGATTGATACCTTTTTTAGGTAACCCTTAATGAACATTTTAAATAATATTTTATATTTCATCATCTTCAAATTATTTATTGAATAAATTTGTGAATGAATTCGTAAAGTAAACAATGGCCCTCTTATATGTTTTTATATTTTCAATAAAATAATGGAATGTTATACGTATTTTTTTCAAGACTGTTAAACTGATCAATCTTGTATGCTGATATCCCTTGTAACTTTTACAAATTTAGTAATCTAAATAAATGGATCTCTGTTAATAGGGTCATGGAGTTTGATTAATAGCCTTGTTTTATTGACTAAATGTATGGGGACCAAGAAAATATAAATTTTAAGATCATGAAATGTTATAAGAATCAAAATTAAATATATAATTTTAGATGACATTTAATTTATTTATAACCTTATTCAACCCATGTCAAGGATTCTCATAGCTGTTGGTCTAAAGGAAACCAATATAGTGAAATTCATTATCAATAAAAAAAATCTATATATTTTATAGGAATTTTTCTTCTTCTACTATATAGAGGTGTTGGATAGTTAAATTTGGTATAAAATTTATATTTCATATGAAATAAGAATATTCATCAAAATAATAAATAAAATTCCATATAGTAATTCTTTGAATAGAAGAATGTGTTTGGGTTGCATTGAATATTTAGTGTAATATATTTGTAAATATTATTTAAATGTTGAAAACTGTTTATGTACTAAATATATGAATTACATATGTATTGGGAGATCTATGTTATTTAATAATTTTGTGTAATGGTTTTTATATCAGAAAAGGTAATAAAAATTCAATCATATTGGATAATTTGTTATTTTTGATTAAACAATATATATACTTTTTAGTAATTATTGTCCTATTTTAGAAGATATATGTTTTTATTAAAAAATATTGAAATGTAAGTGAAATATTTTTAAAATTGTTATTCATAATATTAAAATCAGTATCAACATTTAATGAGTGGTGATCTATGGAAATGACTATTTTCCTTGTAAAATAAATATTCATAATTCATGATCACAAAAGAATAGGATGAAAATACATTTCAAAAAAAATATAAAAAATGATCATTGTTTTCTATTCATTAATATTATACACTTTTAAAAATTGAAAATTTGAATACAATTATAAAATAATTCAATAAAAAATCACATCATGCGATTTTTTCAAGAACGTATGTTCCATAAAATAACATGACACCTTTATATATATAGAAAAAATAATTATTTATAATTATTAAAGAGATTATATTATTATCATACTCCTTTATCTGGAAAATTGATTAGGACTTTTAAAATTATTAAAATATTAAAAAATAAAGAATCATAGAAAAACCTGTATGTGTTATAATTGGGTAAATGATATGAATAATCATATTTAGAGTTTAATGTTTGATGAACATTTTATATGGGAGAGTGAAACTCATGATGATTTAATAACATATGTGAGTTTGATTCTTTTCAATATTATGGATTTAAAGAGATATATGATTATAGTGAAGTTGTGAATAATATTATTTTATTTATATTGAATAATTGTATATATAATTATTCTACATTAACATAAAATACATAAACAATATTATAATAATTGAACTATTTACTGTAAAAATATCCAATGATACATAAAAGTAATAAACATAGATAAAGAAAAATAAGTACATAAAAATATTTACTATATGATTCTTAGTAATCTTTACCTGTAGAAAGAATAAAAATATTAAAACTAAAAAATATATTGATGAAAAAAATGAAAATAAGGCTTCCATGTGTTATATAAAAATAAAAAACATAAATTATGAGTGGACATGAAAATATGATATAAATGTTTGAATTATGATAATATTTTTTACTTTATATCTTATTAAATAAATATAATAAAATTTGGTAGTGAATTTAATGATAAGTATATAATACATCAAAATAAACGATAACAATTATAAAATGGTAATGAAATTTTCTAATTCCATTTGAATAACAACTATTGGATGAAAATAGTAAATTTTCAAACTATTAAGGATGAATATAATGATTTTCAATAGAATAAGGATTTTTATTCTTGTCATTTTAAATATTCTATTATTTTTGTGAAGTGAATAATATTATGTTTGATTAAATTTTTAATGAAGAAGATGATAATGATGATATGAAAATATTTTATTTAATTATGTAATTACTAAAATCATTTATTTCTAAAATATAAAGACATTTGACTGAGAAAACATCAAAGAATATTTCATGATTTTTTTAAAATATAAAATATTAATAGTGTTATATAAACAAATTTTGTGAAAAAATTTAATTCAAATAGTGATTATATTGATAAATTTTAAAAAATAAACAATTATTCCAAAAAAATATATCTTATAAAATTGAAATATTCAATAAATATTTTAGATAAAGGTACTATATTTTGAAAATTGAATAAATAAATAATTATTTGATAAATAGTTATCCAAGTTGTTTATGAAGAGAAAAATTTGTAAAATAATATATGTTGATAATTCTAAAAATGTAACGATATGATAAAATTTGATCATATATCCTATGTAAAATTAGAGGTATAGGTTTTATATATTATTATCATTAAAATTTTCTGATGAATTAATTTGTGATGTTTTCAAATAAAAGATAAAATATTTATAGAATTATTCTATATCAAAAAATGATAACAAGTATAGTTATATCCTTTAATAGATTAAGGAGGATGAAAAATATTCCTTAAAGAATATTTTAATTAATTTGTTTAATTTAAGATTTTATTAATTAAAAAATACATTACATCCTTTATACGATATACTTTTTCAATAGAAACAACCTTTTTAAATTTATCATTGGTATTTTTGAAGTTTTAGATATTTTTTATAATCGTTTCTCAATTTAATGTGATAGGAAATTAGTATCAATAAAAAAATGAAATTAATTTGGTGAATAAATTTTTCCATGGGGATGAATATTCTAAAAAAACTGTAAATCAATGTTTTCATGTAGAAAACATTATCACAAGCTTGATGATTCCAATATTAGAGGAATTTAATTAGGTAAAATAATTAATATTATTCACCATTTTGAAATATCGGATAAAATAATACAATAATGCTTCAACCTATGATCGATATGAAATATAAGAGAACAAATTTTCTATTTTCATTGATGAATTGAATTAATTTCATTACAAAAAAATGTATTTTTAATACTTCACAACCATTTCTAATGATAAGAGAAAATAAATAACCTACTGGCTTCAAAGAATATAATAAATTTTATGTAATATTAGGGAATCATATTTATATTAATTAAAATGAAAATATAATATCTGGAATCTGAAATCATGTACCGGAATGTTTGGTAAGCATATAGGGTACTGGATGTAGAATACTTTTTGTACTATGTAACATATATTTTTATATTGGTAATGATGTTTTTTTAAAGATTAATAAATTTACAACATTGATATTATATAATAGAATTATTATGACTAAAGGGTAATGATAAAACATAATACATTCAAAAAAATATAAAAGAATAATTTATTTATATTTTTATAGATGAAGAAAATTGTCCTTAGTTTAAAAGAATTAGTAATTTTAGTCATTATAAACATACACAATTCATTAATAAAGATCTAATTATTTTTGAATAAAATATATCGATAAAAGAATATATGTTTAATATTTTTATTAAAAAATGTAAGATAATTAAAATTTCATATAATATAATTAATATTCAAAACACCATACCCTGACAACTTGTTCACTCAAATTTATGTGTAATAATGAATATTAAATCCACACATTGTGAAAGATATACTATTTTCTCTTTTCATTTGATTATTATTGAAGGATTAATAATTGTTACATGGTAGGTAATATAATAAGATATTATTTATTTATTTCAGAGTGATATGGAGATATTAATAGGTCAAGTTATCAGGAAAATGAGATATAATAATAGTGAAGGATAAAAAAATTCCAATTCTCAATCGTATCACATGAAAAATTGAATAATGAATTTATTAAGGTAATCCAATAAATTAACATATAGTGGTGTTACTAATATAAATAAAATTTCTTATAATAAAATGGATTAAACAATACCTAATATGTATTATACCTGAATATAAATTTCATTTCAAGTTTCACCCATCATTATTGGTATAAATATTTATATTTTCTTGGAATAATTAAAAAAATACCTCCCTAAGAAATGTGGTATATGAATAATCCAAATCTAAAATATATAATAGATTTTTATATTTCAGATAATAATTAAAATAAGTTAAATAATTCAATCTTGCTTACATAATTATACATATAAGTATTTTTTCATGTAATTATATATATATTTGTTTAAAATTCATTAACTATAAGTTATAAAAGAGGGAATAAATAGATATTTAATTGATACTAAACAATATTTTAAATTTATTAAAAAAACTAGTTTTATAATTATGATTCTTCAAAAATATTTTAAAAAACATAAAATGGTGATAATTAGGGAATATTATTATATAGTTAAAATTTAGTTTTTATAATGCTTTTATGTAAATGATCATTTCATGAAGAATAAAATTTTTATGTGTATTACTAATTTCAAAGAAGTTTTTAAAAGAATTACAAATAATGTTATTTAATTTACATGTATTTCTAACAGTCTTGGATAAAATAAATTGTTAAATATACACTCTACACACATCTTATCGTGAAAATGATAAAACATGGACATTGATAAAGAAAATACATGTAAATTGGATGAAAAATTAAATAATAATATTAACTTTATAGATTCATTAAATTGAGATCAAGATTATTTATATTATTTTATTCAATTTGATATTGAATGATAACATAAAATTGAATTTATATTGTTGTAAATGTTAATATAATTGCATAATATTATTTAATATTCATATTTTCATGAATAAACATAATTTTTTTTAGTTAAATGAATCACAATTCCATTATTTATAATATTTCTCCTAGTAATAATAAAAAACCAAAAAATTCATGAATATTTAGTTTCCTTGAAAAATAAATAAGAAGGATAAATAGTGTCAAATGACACAAAGTAAATGATTAGAAATCAGGAAAATTATAAATTAATTTCGCCAATATTACATTTCATTGACTCGGGTATTTAAACCCCACATTAGATGACATTGAATGTAAATTGGGGACCCAAATTCCACCCACAATACCTCTTTTTAAATTATACAACAAAGGTTTTAAAATAAACAAAATTGGAATCATTATCCTCAAAGAACATAAGAATGAAAAATAAAAACCACTAATCACATATTACATTCTAATTAATGAATAAATAACCTATAAAATATACATTACCCATATACCTATATGTACAATAACAATAAAATTACATCCATAATCATCAATTAGAATACACTTGAGCTACTCAATTAGTGGCTTCGATAATCCATAGTCTATCCTACAAAAAAACACAATAAAACTATATATGAGGGTTTATTTAGGTTTATTATGTAGGTTTATCATCCGAAATTAATTATCATCCATTTGGAAATAATATTAACGATATTCATATGTTAAATCATCTAAATATGAAAAAATTATTAAGAAACAAATAATGAAAATAATTATAAAACTAGGATACTTCTCTTTTCATACTAATGACCACCACATATTCTAATTTCCTACAAAAAAATCTCTATTACCTAACCACTTCTCAATACTAACTTCCATTCCAACACCAAGAATAAGAACCTTGTTTTAATAGAAAAATGAGCCACTAAGAAAAATATCATAAAAAATAACCATACCATAATAACATCCATATCTTTATATATGAATCAATAAATTCTTCAACCCAATATCATCACAATAATATATATCAATTAATTCCCCAATAAAATATCAAAATAAATTAATATTCCATAAAATCAACAATGTGTGGTAACATTATAATAATTTATATAAGCCTCATTGTCACTCACTAATATCCATGTCCAACCCCATGTATCCCCATCACAGCCAAAATGCCAAGCTAACAAGTATATATATACACTAATATATACATTAATTCCTCGAAATATTATATCTTTTCTTTAAATACTTATATTTTCAATCATATATAATTGAATATAATCCCTGATCATTTATAATATCATTACATCCTAAAACATATATTATAATAACATGATTAATAAATAAATATTTTTAAAGTTTTGAACAAGAAATTTAAATAGACTACTCTATACATGAAAAATAAACTCAACATCATAGTTAAATAAATATAAAAAAACCACATCACGTGCCACATTGAAAACAATTTTTAACACCATAATTTTGTCCTATATATTAATATTTATTTACATAGAACACATTGTTTTAATATTTAATTTAAAACATTAATTTTATTAATTATTTCTCTATACATAATACTATTATTAAATTACAATTTCGCTTTCACTATATTATACATTTATTAGAAATCTCAATAATGAGTTCTACTATTAAAATTATTATAATAGTGATAATAATAAAAACCTATATTGATAACCTATAATAAAGTATATAATGATCATTAATAATCAACATAAACAATTTATCACTTTTCATAACAAATAAATTCATGTTAATTAACATAACAAATCCATCAAACAACACACCTGTGTAATTCAGTTTTTGATTTGAACACTGACAATCTTCTTATCGATTTTAGAACCCTAATAATATCACATTGAAATACAATACTAAAATAATTTTAATGATATATAATCATATAATAAAATAAATTATTATTAGAAAAAGGATTTAAAATATTATTAAATCACATATATATCCCTACACTACCATGATAAAGGTTAATACAATGATTAGATCAAAAGAAAAATAACAACGTAGGAAATTAGACACAAATAAACTCTAAATAAATTGTTTAATATAAATTATTATTATAATTGATATTAACTAATTTTAGATATATAAATACAAATCCAATTCCATTTATATATTCTATATCTCATTTAAATGTTAATTTTTACATATTAATAACGAAAACCCAAAAGAAACAAATACAACAAAAACAACACAATAATACACCCTTGTAATGACAATGATAAAACTAAAATGTGATATCTTACATCGAATTATCTTAGAGTATAATTATATTTAATTTATTTTTTGATTTTTAATATATTAGGTTACACACAATTCTATATCTAGACAAACTCTGATATATTATTAAATAATTATTAATCAATGTGATTGTTATAACTTAGATTTTGTTATAGTTTGTGTATATTGGACTAACTGAATTTTTTAAAATGTTTGGTTCACATATGTATAAAATTAATGTTTTAGTTATTACTTAATTTGAATAAAAGATGAAAAACATTTTCAAAGAATGAATTTTTGGAAAACCCAATTTAATGAAAGTAATGTTATTTTATCTAAATAAATTAAACTAACAATTATTGGATAATTATTATAAGGATATATATATATAATTATTGTTTTTAAAGGAATGGTTTATGAATGAATTTAATTATATGATTACAAATTTATTTTTATAGAAAAGATATTTTTCACATAGTTGAAAATGTATTTATGACAGATTTTGAAATAAAATTATTTAAAATGCTTTATATATTTTGAAGTATTGAGAATTTTTTTTGAAATATTTCCCTTTTATTTTCCATATTAAAAATAATAACCTTTATAATTTTAACCACATTGGTAATGTTTAAATATTTCTTTCCTAGCATAAAACTAAATATTATGGATAACATTCTTCCTATAAATTATTATTGGGTGAAATTAATTCAACCCATGTCACCTTAGTCAAAAAATATAATTTTTTTTGTCATACACATACATGAAAATCAAAAAAAATATTTAAATAATATAAATATGAAAAATTTCCCTCTCTTACTTTTAAATATATTTTATATGTTCACATTTTGAAAAAAATGAATTTTGTTATTATTAATGGTTGAATTTATCAAAATGAAATAATTTTCATCATGTCAAATTATTACTAGATTTTAGAAATTATATAAATGAATTAAATACCAATTAAACCCTGAAACATTGCTAAATCATGTTATTAAACAATAAAATTATTGATTTAATGAGTATTAAAAGTTACAAAATTTAAGTGATGGTGGTGTTCCAATAATTTTTTCAATTTATATTACATATTTGAAACGAGTTTAAAGATTTGTTTCTAATTCAATCGTGGTATTGGTGTATTTTAAGTAAAATAATAATAATAGATACAAAAATGAAATAAATAACAATTAATAATTAATAATATGTTATCAAATTACATTAAATTTATATGTATCAGAACAATGGAAAAATGAACCGAATTTGGATGAAAATACAAATAATTTCCTTTTTTTAAATTTTCCATTTATGGTTGAATTGTTAATCCTTCAAGATTGAAATGGATTTTACTTTTCATAAGGTGACAAATATTTAATCAAGGGGTTAATATAAATGATAACTATTAATGTTACAAAAAATCCTATTTCAATTTCATCAAATGAAGTTATTTATTCACAATCCCTAATTTTATGGAATTCATGGAAATTTGGAGGAATCATTCTTGAGAATGAATTTTTATATGATAATATTTAATGAAATTTCAAGTGTTTCTTCTTCCTCTGTTATAAAAAGAACACCCCTATTATCACAAAGCACCATCCCTAAGAAGAGGGAATTGATGGAAATGTTCAACGCACTTCCTTCTTCAAGGAGAAGGAGCTATAATGACTCATGAGTCCCACCTTTAGTAGGCCCTAGAGAGGAAAATTGCACCAGGGGTATATAATCTCAAATAAATATAAGGAATTACCCTTTTTATAGAACAAGATTGGGATATTAGATGGTAAATCCATGAAACAGAAATGACTAATTTGAAATTTGAAGCTATGAATCCATTCCAGCATGCATGTTCAAAAGTGAATCTGATATAAAATAAGACCAAACAACAAGTAATGTACCAAACTAAATGAACTAATTAGTGACAAGAAATATCCTGATTCCCAAGCTAGTAAGGTCGAGCATGGTCCTCAATATCCTCCTGGAATCCTGAAAATGGTTATATATATAGGGTAAGCATACAATTATACTTAGTAGGGAATAATAAAGCTGATCTTTCACATGTGAGGGTACATATTAATTCCCCTTGTGAGAAAATTATAGAACCTCTAGCTCCTACCGTGGAATACTAACCAGCCCAACCTAACAAAGGCACAATCACGAAAGTAAATCATGTCATATAATGAAATAATATAAGAATATCGACATGAGGGCACCCCACACAACATTCCCAATGGTAAACTGCACTTTCATAATGAACTAATGTCAGGATGATGCCACATTTCCCACACACAGTCCCACTACCGCATCCTATCCGCACACATTTATGCCACAAACCGCATAAAACAATGCCTGCGGACACCTGGTCCTCACAATACACACACCTAGGCCTGCAGACACCTAAGCCTCAATGACCGTACACTACATCGGGAGACAGCTCGACCACATCCCGAAGATACTTGGTAAAAAATACCTATCCTGAAAACATTAGAGACCCTAGTCCAAAACAATCCCTTTCCCAAAAAATCAAGGACTTTTTAAAGCCTTAATTCATTACAACATTCCTGAATACCCCCTAGCGGAAAGATTTGCAAGATGGTTCCTGGAAGAAAGTCAATAACCAATCATCTTTCCTCCCATATGGATGTTGGGAAAACACCCTACCCTATGAAATAGAGGTGTTCGGAATGCAGTACTCAATAAGTCTGGTGTGAATAGAAATAACAATGATCTATAATCTTTATATTTATAGGTAATGAAACACTCAACCCCATCCAATGGGTTTCACATGAAGAAAAAACAATCCCACACTAGTATCATCTTTGTTGCTACCCCTATATACACAATAATATACTAACCACTCTTAAGAATGAACCCGCACCCTTTTTTCAACTGTGATTTATATATAATTAAGGGGATTCACATTAAATTATTACAATAATTATATGAAACAAACAACTATAACCATACAAAAAAATTTACAAAAACACACAGTAGTCCTACTGTTCAACATCAAAAAAATAGTATTCCAATCCCACTTCATGTCCCCATTCAACTAAGACCATCTATTATTCTATAAATGAATACCTCCCATTCCATCTCTCAAAACCCAACAATACCTCCCAAACAATTCCCCATTGCAGTCCCACTGCATGACGTCGATTCATGACCACAACACAACAGAAGTGTATATAGGCTACCTATAAGTTCATCTATTCCATAATAAATCAATCTCTTGAACTGATACAACAACACACATAGGAATGTCCCACTACCTACATGTTTATCCATTCCAAAATCAACATATCTCTCAGATAGAGACACTAATCCAAAAAGGATAGTCCCTCTACCAAAAATTTTATCTATTCCACAATAAATCAATCTCTCAGACAGATACCTAAACACACCTCATTTTACCACCCCACATACTAAGACAATAGATCCCAGACAAAAACAAAATTCACATAACCACAACCATCAAAAAATTAATTTTTAAATTTAACTGACATTGGTTATTTATTTTCCAAATTAATATAACTTGGGTGATCACTGAATATGTAACATATTTGGGGAATCCTTTAATTTAATAAAGTGTACATGATTAATCAGATTTCATGTTACATATGTGAATCAAAGCATCACAATGATATTGAACAACAGTGCACAAACATTTAACCCCAACGGTCATGATTTTAAGAATTCATGTAGCCAAAGAATCATAATAAAAATCAAATATAAAAGAAAATAAAATAGGAAACCAACAACAAACTACATCCTACCCATTATTTTAATTATGTGAGTTATATTTTGATCATATTAAATTCTTGAGAAATTATTTTTTCAAAAGTGTATCTAGACGTTCTATTCAAGGAACCATTAACATACTCACCCCGGCTGATGCACAATTATAGAAAAGAAAAATAAATTAACTACATGGACTATCAAATGTTTACATTCCTTCTCTCTCTAAGAACAAGCGATGGTGTTACTTGTTGGAAGAACTCCATGAAGGCTATGTAGGAAGGGATCTAACACGAGTGCATGGCTCATCTCAATAGGAAGTATCTTGGCACACGAAGGGAAAAAAGGGATAAGAAATAAAACATCTTAGTTTAGGAAGAATCCAAATCCTATAATATGGGAGACTATTTATAAGTACTTGATTGTTGGATCATGTATTGCTTATGCACCTTGGTAGTTTCACACATTGAATTAATTGTGATTTAACAACTCCCATAGGAAATGGTGTATATAGACCAGTAGAAAACCATGATTTGATTGATTTACTATAATTGGATACGTGTACCTAATAGAGGAGAAACTGGGAAAACATAGAAAACAAGGCAAGGGGGTGTGACTCTATTTTGTGGCACAATATAAAAATGCCACTATAAACGGTGTGACCATGACAGTTTGACCATGAAGGGGGGACCATAATGGTGCGAAAATGATATTTAAATCATGATTGTGAAACTGTGATAGTGCAACCATGATGGTCTGATAGTTATTGTGTGACCATGACAGTGCCACTATAATTCCAGCCACCATAAATGTGCCACCATTTTGGTGAATCGTTTGGTGGAACTAATTTTTTGGAAATTTCATAGAGAAATAAACAATAACACCCTCCACCACAAGCTCTACGACCACAATATGATTAGAAAAGATAGGAACAGGGAAACCGAGGACATTTCAATAGATACCTATCAAACTATTATAATCCCTATGATTTTAAAAGTAAACCAGAAGAGAGAGAGTCTCACAAACAACCTATTAAGATACTACTCAGGTATAAGATACCTCATGTTGAAAACATGAGGGGAAACCCCAACATCCAAGAACTCCACTTTAAAATCTATCCCTTGAAAGACCACGAAGTCAATAAGGATTCAGTACCCTAAGATTAAAAAAAATAGAAAAAGTGACAATTTCTAAGAAAATGGATTTGGGAGCCCCTTACTTCTTGTCAAGATACTATCCACTTTGGGTAGCCCTGACTTGCACGCACATGTATAATCACATCCACATTAATGCGTCCTCATTGTGGATCAGGTTCTCCCTTCCAACACATTAGGTCTTTTCACACACATTCATAGAACAAGGGAAATAAATAATCTCATAAAAAACAAGGTCTAGAATCCATTATAAACATGGTAGAAAAGAAAAACATAAAGGAAATACCCAAAACAGCTCTAGGTATTAGGTATTCATTTTCTTTACTTGCTCTGAAGTACTCTCCTCGAGTCCACCATGGCTCTAGAGAACACGAACCAATGGAATAGTATATCCACGAAGAACCTTCTTTTTATAATACTTGATCTTCAATGGCCTTTCCATGAACATCACATCATCCTTGATATCAAAATCTCCCTAGAATAGGATGTACGATTCATCATATAGATAATATAGAAGTTAATAGAAATGATATACATTGTGGATCCTCTCAAACAATGTTGTCAATTTAAGCTAATATACCACCTCGATATCACTTCCCACCACCTCAAATGGTCTGATGAACATGGGAGAAAGAATTCCCCCCAGCAAAACATCTAATGTTCGCGCTGAGGGGAAAACTTTAGGAATATTTGGTCCCCACCCTCAAAATCCAAGGGCCTCCTCCTATGATTGGCATATGAATTCTGCCAGTCCTGAGCTTCCTTCATCCTATCATGCAGAAGATGAATATTATCTCCCATGTTATGAACTACCTCTAGTCCAAGAACACATGCCTCCCCAACCTATTTCCAATAGACATGTGAACGACATGATCTTCCATACAAGGATTTGAACAGACCCATGCCAATGGAGGATTGATATCTATTATTGTAGGAAAATAAACTTGGGGCATGTGATGTACCCATGATCCAGTGAAGACCAGAACACCTACTCATAACATATCCTCCAACGTCTGCATAGTCCTCTCTATCTGTTTTTTCCTCCATGGATGGAAACCAGTGATAAGACATAGATAGGGGCCATAATAATGCTTTAATCACTTCCAGATTAATGATTTAATTCATTTATACGATCCAAAATGATGGATCTCAAAACCCCTTACAACCGTACCACTTCACAGATGTACCTATTGGATAAAGAATTCACTATGATCGACTCCTTAAGCACAAATAAGTAAGCTAATTTTGTAAGTCAAGTTATTACTACCCATATGGAATCACAACATCCCTATTACATGGGTATTAATATATGGAAATACATCGATACATCATCCCACATCCTCTAGATAACATCTAATGGATGGAATAGACTATCCAGAATATGGTGCTCAGCCTTCACCTCTTGACACCCGAGGAACATTTCCACAAACTCTGCCATGCTCTCATCACTATAGACCACCAAAATAGACCTCTCAGGCCCCAATATTGCATGGAGATTCTTGTATATACTGTTAGGGGTGAGTTATAGAAGTTACACTGTACTCCTATATACATTTCAACCTAGGCGATCAACTTACCATGGAACAAAATCTGATTCTAACTATCCTTTGTCCATCCCTCTCGTGCATCACCCTAGAAAACATAATCACACATCATATTATCCTACGAGTCTCCCCAATAAGACCCCTACACCTACCATACCAATGAATACTACACTTTCATCTAAAAAACAGCCTCTACCATCCTCCACTCCCATGCCTTGATGTAAAGCATCCAACTCCTCGATTTCCTTCCATGTATCTTCGAACATCCAAAGTAAATCCTTTTTTATATCCTACTTAAGCTATCAGCCACAAAATTCCCGTTTCATATGGTTTAGAAGATCATGATGTCATTATCCTAAAGGATGACCATCCACCTTCAATACTACAAGTTCAGGTCACGTAGGGAGAAGTTATACTTCATTCTCTTGGTATATGTAAAGACAGCAAAGCATTCCTCAACTACGTAATGCCACCACAACATAATATTTAACACAACCTCTACATGTTATTGGTCATGGGTGGCATATTTACATTCTTGGGGACGTAAATGCATATACCCTTAAGATATCACTCCCCACTGTTATATTAGCACACATACAAAGCCATGCCCAAAAGCATCATAGAACTCCTCGAACATCACCACTTCTTATGGATGCATATGAACTTGGGAAGTGACCAGAATCCCATTCAGTTAGCTTAAAGACACTGACACTACTCACTCCATAATAAATCCTTGACTTTTCATGTCAAAGACATCATTCGAGCCGCAACTAGGGAGAATTTGGGTATGAACCTCTGGTATTAACCTACCAGACCTATGAAACTACGAACCTCTACCACATTCATGAGATAGTTCCCAGAAAAAACTACTTTGACTTTCGATGGGTTTACTACTATTCCTTGTTGGGACACCACATGCCAAAGTATATGTCCCTCTTGTGTACATAAGATTCACTTAAACAACTTCTCGTATAGTTGGTTGTGTCGGAGGACATAAAAAATGTCCTTAGATGCTCGTTGTGATCCTCTTCTGATCTTGAGTAAATCTGAATGTCTTAGATTAACATGACCATGTATTGGTCAAGATACACACAAAAACGGATTTTAGGAGTCCCATGAACACAACTGATGCATTTGTAATACTAAATGTCATGACCATGAACTCAAAGTGCCCATACTTGCACCTAAAATTAACCATCGGGATGTCACCATCCTTCACCCTAAACTGGGGATATCCTGACCACATGTTGATCTTAATGAAACCTCCTACTCCCTTCAAGTCATGGAAAATATCATCAATCCTCGAGAGAGGGTAATGGTTCTTCACTGTCACCTAATTCAGTCCTTAGTGGACTATGAAGAGGTTGAGACCATTGTATTACTTCTTTGTGAAATGGAATGGAGCACCCCATGGAGACATGCGTGGTTGAATAAAACACTTCATAATATGTTCTTCAAGCATTATCCGTAAATCCCGTAACTCAGAAGGCATAATATGATATTGAGCCATCGAAATTGGGCAGGCACAGTGTTGTACGTCTATCCTGAACATAACATAACCTCAAGGAGGTAAAGTCATAATATCTTCAGGGAAGACATCCATGAACTCATTGACAATCCCTATAACTTCTATTGTCACTGAATCTATAGATTCCACAGACAGATCGATTGAAAAATGAAGAAGAGGCTCCATACATCATCTTCCCTCATAGAAACTCTGCTCGCAAATGAAAGCTACACATTAGCTGCCCATATATGAGATCACAAACCTTTTCCAGAAAAGGAGGATAATAGTGTGTACGAAAAATAGCCATTCGATGGCTAGGATGACATAGTATGGATACATCTATAGAATAAGGAGATCCCCACTAGACTAATGCGGCCACAACATCTATTTACATCTTAGAAAAACAATAAACATGTGGTCTGACCTCCAACTAGCGTAATTAACATGAGGGGACTGGGAAGTCTCTCTACATATTGACCTAAGGCATGGTCTATACTAGGTACAAGAAAGGAGTGTTTTTGTCCAGAATCAAACAATGCACATGCAAGAGTACTAAAAATGTTTATAATACCACAAAATACCTCTAGCCTTGCTGGAACTGCTACCTATATGGTGTGCAACTGCCCAGGCCCAACTCCTCTTCCCCAAGACTATCGACCACCTCTACGACCATACCATTGTCGAGGTCCATGAGGAACACCCTCAGGTCGGACTCCTATGAAATCATCCACCCTCGGTGGAGTGGGAGATTTCTTCCATTGGGGCTATAAGGGCCTGGCAAGAAACTAATGCTATTGAGGTGGGTGTGGAAACTGCCCACACCCACTGTACTGCACTCTGATATAAAACTGATTTTGATGATGTCCACAACTACAACAAAAAATTCATCTAGGCCCTGGGACCCTGGAGAAAGGGCGAGGACTGAGAGATCGGAACTGGAACTGCTGAGGACTACTCCCCACTGTCCAAAAACTAGAAGGCGTTGATGTCGAAGACCTACTGCTAACACCCTTTCCCTTGGACTAACTAAGCTATCTACCCTCTCATGCACACCTCCCATAATGTGAATCCACTCCATTAATTCATCTTTCTTCTGAACCTCCATGTATGTTTGTAGAGTGAAGAGTGTAACAATATACTGAAGGCAATGTCATAGTGCCTCCCCCAAGCATCTTTTATGTTACTCATCACTAGGAAAGAGATCCTCAGTGAAACCATGAAGATCTATGAACATGATCCCTAGATACCTCAACAACATATACCCTTGTTAGAGGGAGATCATATCCTACCTCTTCTCGGCCTTCATTATGGAATATTGGAATTCATCCTAGAGCTCTCCCTCAATTTCAGCACACGAAACCTCAGTTTCCTTCTTCTCCCCTAGGTAAAGTTTCCACCACTGATTAGTTTCTCATCTCATCTACAACATAGCCAAAAGATCCCAGTACACTTTCATAGCCCATATCAAGATGACGGTGATCACCAACTCCTTGAGATAGCTCTCCAATTCCATGTTCTAGATGCTTCCCACATACTTTCATAGAGTCTTATGATAGAAGTTATGAAGCCCCTTCTACCACGAGTCATCCTCCTCCTCCCGAATGTCCCTTCACTGATAAACTAGATCAAACTTATGGTCCCTTATTTCTAAAATCACTTGCGGAATACATCCATGTTACTTATTTAAAAACCAAAACAAGAACTCCAAAGGTCGGGTATTGCAGAAAATTCAGTTTCAATTTTTATGGAAATATTTTTTTTTGAAATTTCCCAGATACCCATGACACTCAAGAACAAAAGTCATTATGATGCATGTACCTTTCCTAGGGTCTCTACCCTATAACCAGTGTAGCATCACATGGTCGTTAAGTAGGTCTAGATTCCTTGCATCAGATCAGGGGGGATAAAATCATGTGTCCTAACTAGTGTTCCATGGCATAATTCACTCTTCAAGATTTCCTAACACTATTGGCCAACCATCCCATGAAATCCTTATTGTTCCTATCCCCAAACTCCATCTTATCTATCAACTATTAGCCTTTGAAACTGTTCTGTCGCATCCAGACTTCTATAACATGGGGTAAGGGATGATAATATGCCCTTAACATCATTCACCATAGTGAATGAGAGCTAATAAACCACAAGTCCCACATTTAGTAGGCCCCGGAGTGGGGACTAGCACAATGGGTATATAATCTCACATAAATGAAAGGAATTACCCTTTTTATAGAACAATATTGGGAGATAATATTGTGAATCCCAACAACACTGAAGACTAAAGATAAAATTAAATCCATGAATCCATTCCCACATGCATGGTCAAAGTGGAACTAATTCAAAGTAAGAGAAAACTACCAATAATGTACCGAAGGAAAATAACCAAGTAGAAACAAAAACTATCCTGATTTTTAAGCTAGTAATGTAAAAAACTATATTACAAATCTTCCTAAAACCATAAATATTATTTATATACATAGGGTGATAATATAAGTATACTAATAGGGAGAACTAAAGCTTCTCATGCACTAGTGAGAGATCATTCTAATTCCCCTAACAGAAAACTGTAGAACCTTGAGCACCGACATAGGAATACTAACAAGCCCAACCTCACGATGTCACAATCACCCAAGTAACCTGAGTCAAGTAAAGTAACAATATAAGAACATTAACATTTTGGTACCCTGCACCACTTTCCCACTGGTTAACTACTCATTTATAACAAAATATTATCTTGAAACTACCAATATTACCACATACAGTCCCACTACTGCATCCTATCCTCACACACATGGGCCTCAAATCACACACAACCATGCCCGTAGACACCTGGGCCCCTAACCACACCGAACCATGATTTCAGACAATTGGTCCTCAATGATTTTACACCACGCTCGAAGACACCTCATCCCCATCCAAAATAAACATTGGAAAAAATACTGGGCCCAAAAACACCATATCCCAGGGTCAAAAATAAACCATTTCCCAATGAATCATGGAATATGGGAATCCATAATCAAATATTGTTTTCACCGATACGCCCAAGCGACAAGACCTGTAAGAGGGTGCGAAGAAGAAAATAAGTAAAAAGTCGTCCATCCTCCAACCAGAATGTTTGGAAAATATCCATTCCCCCTAAAATTGCTGTGTTAGGTAAATAGTGCTCAACCAGGCTGGTGCATATATAATTCTCAAAGAAATAAAATCTATATAAGAATAGGTAATGAAACACTCAGCCCCAACCAATGAGATTCCCATGAAAAGACACCAACCCCAAATCAGCACCACTTTTTCAGCTACCCCAATAAGTACAACCATATAACAACCACTGCCAAGCGTGAACCCAAACCCCTTAGTGTTCAACATCCATATATTTATTTAAAGGGATTCATATTTAATTATTTTAAAAATTTAGATAAATCAATAACCATAACCCTAAAAAACAAAAAAAAACAAAATGCAGTCCCTCTTACAACAACACCAAACTAGACTTACATTACCACTGCACACCCCCATTAAACAACTAAAAATAGTCATTCATCAATGTAATACCTCCCTTTTCCCATATCACTACCCATCCCTAAAGCCCTGATGCCCAAATAATTCCCCATTTCCGTCCCACTATACAGTGTCAATTTGGGACCAAAACATAATAGAAGGGATGTTCTCCTACCTACAACTTAATCCATTCTAAAATCAATCAATCTCTTTGACTGAGACACCAACGATCAAAGGAATGTACCAATAAATATAACTTTATCCATTACATAGTAAATCATTATCACAGTCTGAGATACCATCTCACAAAGAATAGCCTTACTGCCTTTATGATTGTCCATTCCACAATCAATAACTCTCTCAGACTAAGACACCAACACACCCACCTATACCACCCCACATTCCATTCCCACAGTACCCAAACCAGAACACCCAGTACATTACAACAACCATAAAACCAAGTATTTTAAAATTTAATAAAATAGGGATCATTAATTTAAACATTAATATAACTGGGGGTCATATATTTGGTTTGATCTTGGGCATCATTTTATTTTACTAAGTGTACGTGATTAATCAAATTTCATGTTACATATGTGCATAAAAACATCATTACAAAAATGAAAACCAACTCAAAATAAAATAATAAAAGGTCATGATATTCAGAAGGCATAAAACCACAACAACAATAACATAAATCAATGATAACCAAAAATAACATAGGAAACCAACATCAACCCACATACATCCACTTATTTTATTTATGCGAGTTATCCTTTGATCAGATAAAATTATTGTGTAATTTTTTATTCGAAAACACTATACATATGTTCCTTATAATGAACCATTAACATACCCACACTGCATGATGCACAATTAATGTTAATAAAAATAAAATCCCAACTTGGACTTCCAGTGATCGATTTTACATCACCCGCCATGAATAGGGGATGACACAACATAAATGAAGAACACCACGAAGGCTAAGCGACATGGGCTCCATTATGGGTGCACGGCTCATCTCAAGAGGAACTCTCCAGGTGCACCAAGAGAATTAAAAATGATGATAAAAGAAATGATCTCGTATTATGAAAAGGCTAGATCCTAAAATCAGAGGGAGCATTTCAAATTACTTGAAAGTCGAGTCGTGGGTTGACCACCCATCTTGGATCATTCACATGATGGAATAAATTGAGATTTAATAATTCCCCAAAGAAACAGAATAGATAGAACAAAGAATGTTTATGAGGTAATATATTGACTTAAAAAAAGAAAAGAAGGTGACTGGGGAAATATTGGAAAAAATAGAAAAACTGGGAAAGGGGGTGTGACACTGTATTGTGAGATACTATAACAGTGCCATCATAAATGGTGAGACCGTGATAGTACCACTATAATAGTGCCACTGTTTTGGTGAAACCATTTGGTGGTGCTGAGTTTTTTGAAAACTCCCTAATTTATACACTACACCCCCCCCCCCCCCCCCACGAGCACTAATACCACTATATTATCGCAATGGAAAGGCCTAAGGAAATCCATTGATTACATCTTCACTCCACTTATTTACAAAACCATGAGACATTTATCTCAAACAATGCATACCAACATTTCTTATTAACATACCTATCTACATTCTATAATTTCTAAAAATTCTAATATATCATCCCTATGATTATTAATTGGATATATAAAGTGCATCGTTCAAACAAGAGGTAATAACGTTAACCGATCAATTTATTTTACTTATAATTTTACCTCTCTCAATCCTTAGATTTTATCATGAAATACAAATATAATTATCTTAAATATATTTAAATTTAATAATTACTATTAATCCCCCATTTTAGACCCTCATATACAATAAATGTTAAGTGAAAGAATAACTTTTTCATACTTACTACTAACGGTCTCAACATAGCGATAAAATTCATTTTTAGTCGTCACCTTTTATGGATGGGTATTATTTTTTGTTTCATGTTTATTTATATTATTTATGAAAAAATTAATATTTTTTAATCATAATATATTATATACCATCATACATTTGGATTCATTTTAAAATGATGATGTTGCTCTTGTGTGCAGGTGGGCAACCACCTCAAAGAATCGATTTAATTCATTTTTCATTTTTCATTTTCATGGATGGTAATATGGAAATATTTTTGGAATAAATAATACTTATATGATATAATAATGTGTTTATAATGTTTAAATTTTACTTATTGTTCTTTGGCTCCATTATTCAAAATTTATAAACTAAAATTATCGGTTTGTGCGCCCTACCATATCTAGGAACAGTGTAATTCATTTTTCAATATAAAAAATTATGGATTTATATATATATATGAATATATTTAATATATATAATTATTATCTCATATTATATTTTGGATATTATTGAACTATGATCAAAATAGGAGGATTAAAAATACCGAACTGAAATTTTTATGAAAAAACGAAACAATTAATATAAGAAAATTATGATTTTTATAAGGAATTATTAATAAATCGGTGTAGGAATGTCATAATGGGATCACATTTGATATAATTTGTTTCTAAATTATTTTACTATATATATAGAATAAAATTAAATTCATTATTTAGGATTATATAGAACAATCAAAGAAAGTGGAATTTGATGTTAGGGTTTTATGCGACAATCTCAAAATTTATCGACATTGTTTAGGAGAATGTTATGTTGAAGAAATATTTTTTTAAATCACTCAAAAATCAATTTATTTTTCATCTATATTGGTGAAATTACATAGAAATCACATTTTTTTCTTATCATTTTAAAATCTTCGTGAACTCATAATGGAGAAATGGGGTTTTACGGAAGAAAAATCGTTATTTCTCTATTAAATCGAAAATCATTTATCCTCCTTATCAAGGATTTGTAGTATCAATAATTATACAAGGATATCTTAATTTTATATTTACTGAATATTTTATTAATTTAAATTTTATTAAATGGAATGTGTTTTTTATTTTCAAAATGAAATACATATAATTATTTTTCCAAATAATTGAACATATTATTTTTTCGTATATATAATGAAAGTATGTTCCAGCCAACATTAAAAATAAATGATATGAATATTACTATAAATGAATAAAATGTAATATTAAAATAAATTTTTTTAATTATTATATAAGAATTTGTTTAATTTTATATATTTTATTTGAATTTAAAAACAATGTTTTTCTTAGGATATATTCCAATTGATATTTTAAATTCATTTTACATCTATGATAGTTATTGAAACTTCATTTTTAAATATTATATAACTATATAATTAAATATGTTTAAAATAAACAGTCTAATAATTAATTAATTGAAAGTACCATGTTTCATTGGGATTTGTGAAAATGGTTGATGAGAAAAGAACATGTGATGAATAAAAGACACACTAGTCAAGACATTGTTATTTATCAGTATAGTTTTCCATCTGGTGTAGGTTTATCCTAGATAAGAATATTAAAGAGTGACATGGTTTTAAATACCTCCCTCTCCCATTATTTGGAGTTTTCTTGTAAATAAGACCCTAGGGATCCTCATTCAGAACTCTTGGAAGGCATATAGCAAAATTGAAGGTTTTCTCTCCCAAGTCACTCTCCCAAGCCTCAAAATCCTCATGTAGGATTCTACACATTCTATAAAATATGTAATTAAAAATGATGAAATGAACTAGATTCACCAAAAGGTATAAATTTCCAACAACATACGCAAGTAACTAGTTCCGCGTAGTCTAAACATAATAGGTATAATGTCCACTCACTAACTCAAACCATGTGCTTCATTATTATAAGAGAACACTTTGGAGACACTTGATCATGACGAGAAAGCCTCACCCATGTGTTTCTTAATTATTTTTTATCCTCTTAAGAAATAAATTCTATTCCACGGATGTATTACTTAGGTGAGTCATATAAAAAATTATATAATGTATCAATTGGTCATAGTACTCTTTAGTGAGCCTATGTATCACATAGGAAAGGAATATTTTAAATCCTCCCTAGAATCATCTCGTCACAACACTCTCATGTCATAATAAGTATCATTTTGATGTGGTCCCTTCAATATATCCAATTATGACATGGTAGAATTAATCTTTTGTTCCCCCTTGTATCACATAAGTGAGGTACTCCCAATTCATCCAAGCATTAACTTGGTAGGTAAACTTATAGGCCCTAAGAAATTCTAATACCACAAATTTCATGGTCCAACATAATCTATGAATCATATTTTTAAATACAATATCCCAGTTCCCCTCTTAAACAATAAGATTGATATGGTTGATCTATAAATATGTTATCATGTACACTAGATCATTCATATCTGTGGTAAATTAATTCCTCGTATTAATAACCTTTATATTTAGGGATCTAAAATGGTAAAAACTTGCATTCACATTGTAAATATGATGTTAGCATTAGGTATGGTGCATTCTATACATTGAGAGGTAATAAATACCTATTTTAAACATCAAATTTGAATCAAATTAGGTCATATACATCCAGATGTATAAGCACCCCTGATGGTATCAGAAAAAGGAAATAAGATGAGAATTTATGACTCCTATATCTATATCATCTCCCTCATCCACAAGTGAATGAGTAGTAAATATCAATAGTGGCTATAACTCGAGAGTAACCATAAAATAATCTCTCGTAAGAGTTTAGATTCCACCTATCATCCTTATCTCATCCCTTTTCCACCAACATATGTGTAATAATTATAAGCATGGTCTTCTAATTCGAGAATAATACTCTCCCAAATATGATATTTAAATGTATAGATTTTATAAACTCTCCTGTTTCTCAAACAAATCATACCACATGATGACTTATAAATCAATAGTGATCCAGAATAGAAATTGATGGAAACTATTAAATGGGCCTCCCACTACGTGTAATCCACAATTCATATTTCTATATTCTAAAATGTATATATTCCCATGTTTATAGGTCCATACCAAATTTTACGTAATTTAATTTCCTCTACATTATGTTATTGTACCATTATTTCTAATCTACATGGGTTTCGATTACCTTCCAAAGCTAATGAAAATGATTCCTCCCCAATTTTCATACCCAACTCCTTAAATCAACCATCATTGTAACGACCTAGTCATTTATGACTAAAATTAACATTCATTTAATGTCTTATTGATAAAAAATTACCACCTTTTTTATTTCGGTTTAAATGACCACTATGTATCATTACCATGGATTATATCATCATTGAATTATCATCATAAAGATGATATAAATTTATGGTCATTAAAAATAATCCTTTTGACATAGAAAAAGTAGAGGATGGCCTCTCCATGTAGGCACGGGCCATAAAAGTCTCATTTTTATAGAATAGAAAGGAGGTATCATCCCTAGGTTTCCCTAGGGTCCAATCCCAATCCTAGCATTACCAATTTAGGATTGAATGGATGTTTATATTGATTTCCACCTGGGAGATATTATCTGAGATACCCCAAATGTCTGTCACCACCACACACCCTTCCCCTAGGTATTGTGTGGGTGTTATATGGTTTTATACAATAAGGTAATTGATACTTATTTTGTAATCCCTTTTTTATAAATAAAATTTTTATTTCTCAAATTCATTTATACGAATATTATTTCACAAAAAATGTAAGATTTTGATAAATAGATTATCCAGTAAAAAGGGTACTTTTGATAAATATATAAATTATATTAACCTTTTGATTTTATAAATAAAATTATAAAAATAATTCTTATAAATGATTATTTTTTTATTTCCTTATCTATAGATGAGTAAGTAATCAGTTTGGTAAGAGTTTTATTTTTTATGCGATAAAATAGAAAATGAATTTTTCAATGAATTTATCTTAAGGAACTAATTAATTTTTGAAGTAATTAATATTTTAATAAATTTAATTATAAAATTAAATTTATTATTAATAAATGAGTCTATATTTTTATGATGTCAAATGTAATTTTTTTAATGTTTCAAAAATGTTTTTGTTATAGCCAATTAATTTTCAATAAATGTGAAATTTCATTTTAATAGTGTAAATTAAACTATTTATAAACATATTTAGGAAAAATTAATGATATATTTGAAATCATAATTTCAAAATTATCCATTAGTGAATTTTTAATAATTTTTGGAGACAATAGAATTTTTGGTAGAAAATTAAATATAGTATAAATAAAATATGTCTTTTATGACATTATAATGACCCCAAAATGATGTCATAAATACTATAATGGGTATTCCTGGACCAATATATGTTTTCCCAATAAAATAATGTGGATTTATATTTTCATTAGTTATTTTATAAATATATAGTTAATCCTCTGAAATGTAGAATATATTTTATGATATTTGAATTCATTTCCTTGAGAGTGTGACTCACCTCCACATAAGAAAGGGGAATATTTATTTATGTTCGAATGTTTCCCATAATTAATAATTATTGTAACTACCATTTGGAAAAAACCATGGGAAAAAACATAGGTTGGTTTTTGGTTTTGAATATTTAATTATAGAGATTCCAAAACATAAGATTGTGAAATATTAAAGAATTTCCCTCTCCTTTCCTATACAAAAACACCCAATATCCCACTTCTCATCAATTAACGTTCTTTAATAACGTCCCTAATCTTCACTCCCCTTCCTATAATCCAACCATGGCGCCCAATCACTCATGAAGCCCCTCCAAAATCATTATAAGTCACACACTCAAGTAAGGGATTTCTTCTTTTCTGGTTTTCATCCATGTTTTTTTGTTGTTATACCATATTATTTTCAATTAAAAATGTTGGGGTATGATTTAAAACCTCCCCCATACAACCCTCATCAAGTTTAAATGATGAGATACCATTTTCTCTCTCATTAATATTTCTTATGTACACTAGTTACTATGGAAAAATTTCATAAGTTATTTCATTTCTCTTCTTTCTTCAAGTTTCATTATTATTTTATGCTTTCTATTTACAAATTATTTGTTCTAGGATGTTTATCTATATCACCCCATTAATTTCCATTTCATTTAAATATGATGATATACCCATTTCTCTCCCATCAACCAATTTTATTAATTTTTATGTCATGTTGTTCGGCTGCTAAAATTGCACTATAATTTCCACTCAAAAATCATTGTTTATTGAATACCATGCCCATTTCAATATCAATGGTATTCACCTTTATGTACATATACATATTTATTACAAAATTTAATATATTTATTCCACATTCCATTATCATGGACTAAATTGTGATGTTGAATGATTCCTTGTTATATTATCAATGTGGCACACTTATGCATGAACTGAAATGTTTATAAAGGGTGTTCTCTGATAGCACTCTAATGCATTGGGTAATGTTTAGTATCATGTTTTACCTTGTGAAAATAGGTTTTAATCATGATAATATATGTCTAATGAGGGTATACCCAAGATAATTCATGTTCAATCAATGTTTACTAATGTCAATCCATGTGCAATGATCCTTGGATCATGATAATATCATGTTGTATATGGATGCCACATTTCCATTTTATGATAACCATGTTATATCATGCATTTAGGTTCATGTTTATCTTCTTCCCAATTTAAATTCCTATTGCCTAACATGTACCATATTATTCATTTTATTCCTTGTTTACTCCCTTACTAGGATTTATAGCTCACCTTTTATTTACGTATGTCCTAGATTGCTTCCATGGAATGCTAAGTACGAAATAATGATGTTGTCACGTAAAAGATTTTTTCAATAAATATTTTTTATTTTCTGTTTTATGTAGTTATTTAATGTTATTAATATTCCATGACTTTATAACTCTTGATCCTTTATGTTTTATTAAGTAGATTATTATGTTACAAATCATTTTTAAGTGTTTAATTAAAAGCATGTTTCTTATAATCATTATCAATGGTCCATATTCCCATCAGGACCAAATACCCACCTAGATGGATATATTATATCCAAGACCAATCATCACATTCCCATATATATATATATATATATTCATGATTAGATTTTACTTATAGGGATAAATTACAAGTAATATTTTTTTATTCTATTCGAGCCATATTCCTTACGGGGTCAACCATTATGGTATTTTTGTGCATATGATCAACATTATCCATTTATAGGTATAATTTTCAATGATTTACTGAACACATGATATTAAACGATATTATATAGTCCATTTCAAAAGATCACAATAGGTACCAAATTTCCTATTAAGTGGATCCAAACTACGAGGGATTTCATTCCTTTGACAATGATATATTGGAAGCCTCTCTCATGGGACTAATCTTGACATAAAAAAGTAAAACTTTATCCCAAGATGAAAATAATCCCCAGATAACCTAAATATTAATATTTACATCAATATTCATTATAATGAAGTATAAATAATTATATTTTTAGATTATATAGAGAACCCATGGAACATACATATGGATCACTCAATAGAGATATTTAGATAAAAAATATGGTTATTTTGATGGGTAAACATTGATAAATAAAAATGGTTACTCCAACAAGAAAACATAATTTATATTTGATGTAAAGGACCACAAACCATATATTTATATTTATTAGTTTTCAAAATTATGAATTTAATCTATAAGGGAGTCATAATGATAGAAATATTTTCCCCAAAATGGTTTGATGAAACTAACTTACCAACATCTCAACCATTGATAGTCCCTAAGAATTATTGAAAAAATTCATAGTGATTGAATTGCTTTGGAATGAAGATTTAAAATATGGATATAGTAATATATGGGTGTTTCTTGTTCAATTAATTGTCCCCATTAGAAAACATTTGATAATAATGCATGAAAAAAATAGTTTAATATATTTTAATCCATCATTAAAAAAAATTACTACATCTCCAAATACCATTCCATTTCATCACATATATTTACTTGAAATAAAATGTTCAAACTTGGTTTAAATGAATCCAGTACTAATGTTCTAGAATACTTATGATGATATATTATATAGTTTCATTACTTTTGTTTGTTTAGAACCGTCAATATAATCTATTATAACTCTCATAAATAGAAAATGATGTCTAACCATTTTAAAAAGTTCTATTTATCCTCTAACATATAAATATTAACCTCAACCAAGATGAGGATATCGACACCGACACAGTTTATGAAATGTCAAGTTTAAAATTCCTTGATCTGAGCATACACCCTTAATTGTACCATTCCAATCATGAGGATTAATGAGATTCCATCAAAGATATAAATCCTATAATACATACCACCCATATATGGATGGAATTAAATAAATGAAACACATTGTTGTTTCAATCCATTTAATGAACATCTCCTCATAAAATGGAAAAATGTTACTCTATTATAATAGGGGCGTGTATACAATGGTCGATTGTAGACTCACCTCCATAGTGTAGAGGTTCCCCTAAATTGATATCACTAAGAGTCACTACCTCCAACATATCATGACATTAAATCCTTAACATGATGAAGATGCCCCTACGAGAAGAAACATCAGCTAACATGAATCTGGTGTCTATGGTGGCCTACCAATGCAAGATTGATATAAACTATGAATGGGAATGCATCCACATCCCCGCTATCGAAGACCACAAATATATAAACACAATTTAAGAGAACGCACATCACCCTAAAACCCCCTAAAATACTACCAACATAAGCCTGGATCACCTAGAGAATATTATTAGAATATATTGATAAAAAACATGGGGAATCTCAATCCCCCCCCCACACACATATCTATAACCAACATGTTTTTTCTTGTAATGGAGTCAATGAGAAAGTATATATCCTTGATGTTACCATATAATGGACATATATTTTAGTACCATCTATGAAAGTCACTAATTATATGTTATGATAAATGAATTTAAGGCATTTTTCCTAGTAAAATTATGGTAAAAACATAATCTACACTATTGTATTAGCTCACCAGTATAATGTGATGGATTCTTAAGAGCTGACACATAAACCAACTCTAATCTATGAGTTCCATCAAAAAATTCTCGTGATAAATAGAGTACATGATTAGGAATAAACACTCAGTCTAATTGTAAATTATAAGTCCCACTCAATAGAAACTCCATGGAAGACATATATCCCATAAAACCTCATAAATGATTATCAGTATTTTCTAGGATCATAAAAAGAGTCACATAGTGGATTTCCCACAAACGAATATTATTTTCGATGTCATGTGACTCAAAAAATCTGAAAGAGATCATATAAATGAATTCCCACCAATGGAGATAATAATCATGGATCTGACCTCCAACCATGCACTTATAAAATATTGTGTTTTTGAGTATATTAATCATTATTTGATGAATAACTAATAGAATACTTACATTTTAGTAATTAATGGATGAAAAAGTTGAACTCTCTTTAAATCATTGCTAATATGAGCTATAGAGTTCCTACAAGAAATATTCACCATGGGGATATCCTCCCTGACAAAAACTAATATTGATCATGGTACAGTTTAATATAATGATTAATGAACAAACCCAACACATGGTGAGACGATCAAAGGGAAATAAGGGCCTTCACATTAGAATATCTACCATGAATTTCCGCCCCGTGGAATGTTCTGAAGGACTACACCATGAAGGATTTCATTATGAAATGATGGAATTCCTCCCAATGATGTTGTCGATTAAGACAGTCCCCCCCATAATGGTATTTTAATTCTATAAGAAGGAAAAATACATGAATAATAAAATTGGAAAAATCCCTCATTCATTATGAAACATGGAAAGGAAAATCCAATAATTCATGATTCCTTATCATTGAAAGATGATATTAATTATCCACTTCAATATATTGTAAGGAAACAATCACTCTCTGAACCACCATTGGGAAATTTTCCTTCCAACAGTGTAGAACATATCCATATTAATCCCATATGTGACAAAATTAATCATTGAAATTCCCACTATGAGTAGATCATATAGAGGAACCCATGACAATAGATGAATATAACATATAGGTTATGTGGAAGAAATCAACTAATGATAACATACTCACCCTATTTTAGACATTGTACACTACTTTATATAGAATCAAAAAGACATTTTCTAATGAATGCTTGCATGAAGTTAACATAAATTTATGGAAAACTATTATCCATTAGAAAACATTATATAGGATATATTCATAAATTTTTGGAAGTATAATACCTTTTCCACAAAATTGACTCAATGTCTTATTCTGCTATGTAAGGACCTAAATTGGAAAATTCCAGGAGGGTGATTGTTTCACTTGTCTTAATTCATAGTAAAGGTGATGTCACTAGATCACTAATTCACCAGCATTTTCCATATTATATGATCTGTCGAGCATAGATTACAGAATTTCACTTCATTACCTAGTCAATATATCTAACCAAATGTGGTTTCTACAAATTTCATTTCATCAATATGATGCAAAAATGTGGATTTTCCCTATAATGGAAGGCCTACTTTGGTGAGTCGATCATGACTAAATATTAAGGGCATAAATACAAGAGAAATCATGCTTTCGAAATTCTTTTTCCTAAGTAATATAATGATATTTTTTGTGAATATAACATAATAATGCCTAATAATTAATTAAAAATGATTTCCATAGAAAAAGGCATCTCACATATAGATCATACAAGACACCCATATCATTCCTAGAAAAAAATTAAAAAAGTAAAAATATAGTTGTAATAGCTACATTTGTGGTAATTTAGGAAAAGACCCAACCCATTTGTTTGGGGGATAATTTTCCTCAATTTTACCCTTTATAGACGTCAAAATAGTTCAAAATTCAATAATATCCAATCAAAGGTAATCTTGAACCATATGGTTGACAAAATTGTTCTCCTAATCACCTCCTGCAAAAATTTCATTATCATCCCAATTAGTTAAATCATGTATAACTAGGTAATTATAAAGAGAATCATATATATATTCATTTTACTATAGGAGAATTTGTTTAACAAGGTTCTCTGGGGACTCCTTTCAATAACCCTTGATACTCAGAACAATCCACACATGAAGAGATTTGTAACACCTTGATATTTCGTGAAATTTATATTTATATATTAAATTTGACATATTATGTATATTTATATATATGAATATAAAATTTTATTATGAGTAATATGGTACATTGAGTTTATCATGGATTACATGAAACACAATGTGTTTCATTTTGTACCCGTAAAAATGAGTTTAAACAAAACGTTACATACTATTAAAATTCTATTATTTTATATGATAATTATAAACAAGATTTTCAAATAATGTGTTTGAATAAGAGAAAATAAAATAAAAAAATATATGGTTTATAATTTTATATAAATATAATTCATTTGTTAAAAAATAACCAGAAATGAAAAAAAATTAAAACTAATGGAAATATTTTTTCACAAAAATTATTTATTCAAAAATGTTTTCCTAAATTAATAAATAAATCAAAGAAATAATGATTAATTATTATAATGATATTAAAATATTATATATTAATCCATTTATATACATCTTATGTGTTTTCTAGAAATGAGATATGAATAAATCCAACATATGCTTAAAAATGTATTTTTTTATGACGTAATTTTGTCACCTTGTGATAATTTATTTTGAATAGAAATTTACATATACATTAAATTTATTTTAAAAATAATGTTAAATTCAAAATTTATAATTCAAAAAATATATTATGGTGAAATTTTATATCTTCTTCATCTCACATAGGTTTTTTTGAATTGTGAAAAATATTTTGGTTCATTATGAATTATACTTTTTAAAGCTTTAAAAAATTAATTACAATGGTTTTAAAGGAACAATCACATAAAAAATATATATTTTCATCACTGGAACCATTTTCATATGGAATTGTTATATTAAAACTTTTTTAACTTTTTAAAATTCTCTATTTGAAAACAATCTTTCACATCACATATGGGGGATTTATATTATACTAATTATTATGTATAATGTGAATGGTATTTAGAAAGGGTTATTCCATATTTTGATTTAGAGATATTTATATATATAATTGACCATAATTAATTTAAAAAACATTAAAAATGATTTACTATGGTATGGTAAAAATGGGTTTACATGAAGTGTTAAACAATAATGATAAGGGTAAAAATGGAAAGAAACATTTATATTAGAAATTTTCTTCCCATGTGTCAACAATATTTTCTATTATATAGATATACCATTTATTATCCTTTTTCAATGTGAAAAACGTGGGTAAACCGTTTTCATTAAAAAAATTACACATGTGAAACTCACCTAACATATAAATGGCCACCCCATATCCTCTCCCATTCAAATTATCAATACACATAATTTTTTAAAAGACCCACAAGAAAGACATCATTAATTACATCATATCATTATATAATCACTATTTTCTCATAATTCCATCATATTATGTATTTTTGTGAAAAATAAATGTGATCTTCCAAGGAAGATGAAACATTTCAAAAAGTGCATTATTATTTAATTTCTTAATCCACGTCCTTCAATTCATATTAAACCTTAGTGGTATAATAACCACCATATTATCCATAAAAATGTTTGTTAATAGTCATTGCCTATAATTTTTTACACTTCTATCAAGTGGGTTATCAAATTATCATTCAAGTGTAAGAAATACAACAACCTTGTGAATGAATGCCATTCATTTCTCCATTACCACCTATGATATAAAGAAGTTATTTTAGATTAAATATGTAAATATTTTTATATATATATAATGATATTTTTATTCTTATGTATTCCCCATATCAATTGTTCCATCTTACAATCCATTCCATTGGAATATGATACCGACATTCTAGTGTACGGAGAACTACCATCTTACAAAGAGATGTGATTAGATAATGATTTAAATGGAATGTAATATAGATTGTATTAATAATAATATTTCATTCATATGCAATTAAAAGTTTTATGAAATTTCAACTTATTATTTAACTTTATTTATTTATTTCCATCAAAAAAATGAAACTGCATTCATGCATACATACATCTTACAGTATCCACGAATAGGGTATGTCATTTTCTATTTCCAACGTCTATAAAAAATATAATTACATGTATAAATAATATTTATGATATTTAAACAATTTTTAACATTATATATATGAAGAAACAATGATCAATATAATAGGAAAAAAATAACACTTCAAAACATACATGAAAAACAATGTAGTTGTTGCCTGAAAAGTGACATTAACATGGAATTGTGAATAAATGTGTAATAAAAAGTTTTAAGTAAATAATATAGAAAATGATATATATATATATATATATATCATTATATAAAATATTTAAAATAAACATATATTTATTTTATAGGTTATTCTAATGTGAACTATTTATTTTGAGATTAATAGTAAGGGATTTCAAATATCTCTTTTATCGTTGGAAGATATATAATATTTCACAACATATTTATTTTTTGGTGAATATACAACACATTTAACATGTAATATCAAGAATATAATTAATTTAATAGTATTTAATGTTTCATTTATTTTATTTTCTTTTCTATATTATGATTCAAAATAATACAAAGTGGTATGCACATTTAATCTCTCTTTTTACTACAGAGACACTTTCCATATTCACCACTTGTGTACTTTATAGAGTGATTATACTTCCCATAAATGTTTTTTTTATTATTTTACTCAAAATTATTGGTATTTAAACATCCAATTTATTATAATTATTTCATAGGTATTATGCTTCAAATGATACAATTGTATTAAGGATTTTATTCTCAATTTTCCTTCGTTGAAAAATTTCTTATGTTATGCGTCTATCTTATTTTATTTGGGGAATATACAGCCCCATTGACATGTAATACAAGGATTTTTTTATTCCCATAATATTATATATTTCATTAAACATTTATTTTTCATCGTCATCATTTATCGAGATTCCTAGGGTTTCACAGGGATTATGCTTCAAAAGATACCTAGGGTCTTATGTTGCAACATCATCATTTATCAAGATTCCTCATGATTATGCCTCCAGTTTTGAAATAGTATGAACTATCATTCAATAAAATCCTGAATTTTATTATCCTTTTTTATTCCTATAGATTACATGTTCCATTAATTTCATCTTTTTTATTAACTCGTGATTTTAAAGTAATATTTTTAGCAATATCATCATAATTTTTTTATTTGTCAAAAAATCATATTCTATTGAAAACAATGTCATGTAAAAAATATATAAAAAAATATTTGTAACACTCAATAATTATTTTTTAATTAAATAATTACCCATTATTGACATTAATAAAAGTAATAGGATTCTTCATTTCATTTTATTGAAAAATATCATTTGACTTTTACCAAAAAAGTGAGATGAATCTTTATTATAAAATTTTCTACAGGAACATAATTTCCTTATATCATGAATATTATTTCCCTTACACATTCCTTTACATAATTTAATGTTATTTCTGAAAAAAATTTAAATCTAAAATTTTGTAGGAATATTATTATTTAAAAATTTATTTTCCATGAAATTTCATATTCGTCAAAAATCATTAAATTTATTTTTTATGATTCCATTATATGTTTTTATTTTTATATTAATATAAAATTATTTTCAAAATAATTTATGAAATTTGTTTATTTAAATATTAATTTTTAGTGAAAATTTATTTTCTTCATGTAATTTTTTTAAATTATTTTAATTAATCCATTATATTTTTCTACTGTTATTTTCAAAACAATGTTTTTAGATAATTTTTAGTGTTTTAAAATGTAAATTTAATTGTTGAAAATCTATTTTCACAATAAATGTTTGTATTTATATTTAAAAATAATTTTTGACATAATATGGAATCCCTTGATGTTAACTATTATTTAATCGGTATATGATACAAGGATACCTTTGTTATTATTTCCATATATATTTTATGTTTATAATGAAAATTTATTTATAAATGTTGTTTATCTTCCATAGGTTATACCAAGAGAAAATGATTATGAGACCTATATATTTTCAGATTTTATTATATGTTGAAATGTTGAAATTATTATGAAACCTATATAATTTCAATGGGTTATGATATGATTAGATTATTATGAGAATAATTTCCACTCAAGTGTTCTAAAATGATTATAGTTGTGGGATATTTTTGAACTGATATGTATGTATTTCAACATGTGAGTGGTGAAACCTATATCTCCCTCCAAAATGTTTGTTAATGATTAATGTTATATTTTAATGACCCAATATTTTTAAATGGAAGTTAATTTCTTAAAAATATGTCATATAATTACATATAATTACCAAATAATGAATTACTAATTGTTATGTGACCTTTAAACATAATTTTGACACTTACGTGTTTTGAATTTCGAAAATCTGACATACGTGGTGGCGATCAGTATGATGTTTGGAGTCCAAAAAATAAAAAATAGTTTTTTAATAGTTACATACCATTATGAATTATATTGTTACCCTTATGAATAGTGATATACCCTAATGAATAGTATCCTTACCTATGAGAGTATATAAATCAGATTTATGTGAATGTTTGATGTACCTATATATTGGAATAAGAAAATTATTTTTTTAGAATTGGTTTTTTAAGTAAATTATTATTTTATTTAAATATCAATTTAATCATATTTATAAATATATGTTTGGAAAAGTGGAGTTAATTTTTTTGTTTCTACACGTTAAAAATGGTTAGGGTGACTTTGTGGGTCTCTTTTGAAATGCTTGATTTTTTTGTTAATAGTAAAATACGATAATTTACAATAAATGCTAAATACATGAATAATGATTTCATTAGATTATTTATGGATGATTTAAGGTAATTATCTCGAACTCACATGAAAAAAATTATTATTTTTGGTCATGGAAGCATCACTATTTCTGGTGTTGAGGGAAAATAATAATCTAAGGAATTAAATATTATGAAAACTCTCATCCCCTCCATTATAAATACCAAATCGTCCACCCTCTTCTATTAACCACTATCAAGCCTTGTGAATTCCATAAATTATACCCTAATATATCCCCATGGTCCCTCCCCACGTCCTGAATACCTTTCTCTCCTCAAAATTCAAAATATTCTCCCCTTAAGAGGCTCTCAAGGGAGGTTAATTCAAGAGGTAAATTCCACTTTTTTATTATATTTCCTTTTTTTCTAGTTCTTTTTGTTACATTACTATCCTTACCTCTCCTAATCCAAATGTTATTAAAATTATAGTACCTTGAAGATACAGGAATGTTTCTATGATATTGTAAAAGATATTATGATTACTCTTTTTCCATTCATTTATTTTAGTAGTAAAGAAACTATCTGATATGTGTTAAATTACCACATTCTTGGATGAACAGTTTTCAATTTCTATTACCATCATGAGTTATCCTCATGAAACCATTTTCATGGCTGAAACAGACCATAATATAAATATTATGCCTCTTTTATGGTACATTAATTCTTTTTTACACATGTTTTTTATTTATAAAACAAAACATGTTCATTGTGCCCCAAAACACCAATTAACCCAAATGGTTATCAATAATGTTTTATATAATGATTCGACATCACTCAAAGAAAACAAATAAACATTACGACCTTGTAGTTTCCTGGATGTTCACTAATATCCAATAACTATAATTCTGGACAACCACTTTCAACATACATGTTTATCCATTCATGAAAATAATAAATCCGATCATCAAAACCAAGAAAACTAATGGACCCAAAGAACGAAATTGAACCTCATATCTAATCGAAATGGTTATGAATGAACATAAAAATGTAATAATAAATCAGTTAATTATATGTTGTGTTCTATAATTTCTAATTAAAGAACCAAACATTATTATTCAGGTCATTAAGTTCAAATAAATATTACCATAAATCTTAAGGTAATGGATCCTATCTATTTCATTTTTATTAAATATTGTCCACTTTTTAAGCCATTTTATGTGTAATTCCTATTTAATGGTTATGATTATGAACCTCCCCATAAAATACTCAAGATTTTTGAATGAAAAGAAAACCATTTCTCTCTCATTAATCCCTATTTAGTAGACATGATTTCATGCCAATATTCTGATGGATTCAACCAGAACCTCCTTTATTCCTTCGGGCTTCTTTATCATTCCTTTTTCCAAAATGAGTCCATCTATTCTTATTATGTTCATTGTCTAAATTATATGTGAAAGTTTCAAACTCATTTATCATGTTCCATTCATCATTATCTTTTGGGAATATGGATTTTTTTTGTGATTCCCACCTCAATACTTCCTGATAAGCATATTCTTTTTTGAGGGAGCGTCCCAAAATCTTACTCAATTTCAAATGCACTATATCTTCTCTTTTAATCCACCATTTTATTTAAGAAATACGTCTTGTTTTTTCAAAACCCTTTTATTTCACTTCTCTTTTTGTAAAAATGATCTTTCGCTTATCTATTTTAAAGGCTCTATATTATTTTCCTTAAAAATACTCAAAACTATTTTTATGGTATTTTTTTAATACATATCTTATATAAGGTAAATTATATTTGAAATCACTTAACATGATACATGTATGCTTTCCCTTATAAATTTCAAGGTTTATTTTAGATCCTTTCTTTCATTTACAGAATTATGAGACTACCTTTTGTTATTCGTTATGACATGATTCTTTCCATGGGTTACCATTATGTTTATGTAAGGTTGATTATGTATGATTCATTATAATACAATATTAGTCATTAATTGGTAATATGTGTTCACCTAGATAGCACTCCAATACATTGGGTAATGTTATGTTTCATGAGATGTTATGTTTGACGGTCTTGAAGGTTATCCTTCGCTTTTTCAACTATGTGAAATGATCATGGCAGTTAGCCATGACTAATACTAAAGTTTTTTTATGTTGTTTCCACAATTATATGACCCCATGATTATATGATTATTTTTTTCTATTTTATGGTTCTATATGTTTGATGCCTTTTTTATATCATCATGTCTGGCATTCTATTCCTTGTGTTAATGCTTTTTTTCTTACGGATATTCCCTTATAGGGCCTTTTAGCTCATCCCTTTGTTAATGTGATCCACAAGGTACACTATGAAGATGTAAGGGATAAAATGAAGTTAGGATATCATTATGGATATTCAATAATGTAGTGTTTTTATGTTATAGATTTTCAGTTTTGTGTACCAAGTCTTCAAATTCACTAGACATCGTAATCCATGGCATGTACTCTAATGTATAATTATGATTAAAATCAAGTAATTTTATGTTAAAAGGATAGGGTCTCTTTTGATGGTATAAGAGAATGGTCTAGTTATATTTGGATAATAAGAATATAGAACATTATTAATAACCTTAAGGATGAGACTATGTATAAGAAAACATCCCTAAATTTTGGTAAATATAGAGTAAGTGGTTTATCCAGAAAATAAATCCCTGTCTAGATACAAATAGGTAAAGGTGGATCTAAAACAGATGTACCTAGGAGTGAAAACTCTGACAACTAGTTTTGGACCTGACCTGGGGTATCCTGGAAAATAGAAACGAGGCTTTCTTGATTCTTGGTTTGACAATCCAGGGGATATTCTTTAAAAAATTCATGAGCATACTACAACCATTGTGATGGGAATAAAAAATTTTACATAATAATATTTTTTAGGAAATACATCAAGGATAACCTATATTTAATCATAAGGAATCACAAGTTCGGATATATATATATAATTTACATGATTATCCTTTTATGTTCAATGTTTCCATTTTTTTATCATCTGATATGCATTCAGGCCTTCTAAAAGTACATTTTTTTCATAGTTAATGGTGGGTAATAGAAGAACACTTGCCAACAATCAATGTGATATGGAATGTAAATTTTTCCCTAATGATATGAATGATATGATGGGAATGAGTACTCAAAACATTATGAAAATACTTTCTTAGCTTTCTCAAGTTATGAAAAATAACATGAATCAGGTGGAACACCCTCCGTCTCCATAGAAAGATTATATGTCCATAGAATCTTTCATACAGAAATAGACTCCCCTTTTTTCTGATATTCTAATCCAATACACAATATATAGTGGATTAACTCCATTGAAATGATATTATCTTTCCTCTAGTTCTTAGATGAATATAATGTTGAAATGGTTGTCTATTGTTTTTATAGTGAAGCTGATCAGTGGTGGACACAAATTCCAAATACAATGACCCAAGTAGAAATTGATACTGTGGAATCGATGGAAATAAAGAGGATTTTTATTAATAAATATTTTCCTTGAACCCTCCATCTTAAGTTGTAAAGAGAGTTATTTGGACTCAAGCTATAGGAAGACGACTCCACTGGGGAGTTTGACGAAACGTTTTCTAGGATTTCAAGGTACACCTCTAGCATTGTCGTAAACTCAAAATGAAACGTGAATTGATTCTTTAGAAACATAAAAACAAGTATAAGGTAGGAGTTGGAGATTCAAGGCATCAAAATATGTGTGGAGATTGATCATTGAGCCCTCAAGGATGAAATAGAGATTGTAGACTCTCAGTGGTCTTTTGGTACTGGTGAAAAGAAGCAAAAAATGGAGAACAACAAGGGTTGTTCAAAAATTTAATCCCACGATAGAAAGAAGCCCGAATATCCCTCTTGTAAATTTTTTTGGAATAAGCATATTGGTTACTGTATAATGGGAACCAATAATTGATTCAAATTCCAGAAAATGGGACATATATCCAAGAACTGCCTAAATTATATGTAGAATACCATTAATTTAGATGAACAAAGGAAGGTTCTGATCCATACTCAGCCTTAGTGCATTATTACAACTACAAGAAGCATGTGCATTATGTGTAAAAATTCCCTAATCTGAGGGTTGTCTGAGAAATTCGTCCACAACCTCCAATAAAAAAATGAAGCTGTTATTCTATCACTACTTCTAATTTGGAGTCATATAATGATGTGGTTACAAGTACACTATTTATTTATTCATAAATACATAATGTACTATTTAATTATAGTTCTACACATTATTTAATATCTTTCATGTTTAGTAGATCTATTCAAACTCCACCTCAATATTTATAGGTAACGTTATCTATGAGATCCAAAAATGGAGAAATTATTGCCTCCATGGTTTATAACTCCTCCTGGTTATGGTTTTTTTACTGAACCTCCGAGAAAATCTCTTCATACTTCCTTTAGTGGAGTAAGATGTTATCTTCGGCATGGATTATCTATCTTTATACAAATAAAACATCAACTCTCTAGAAAGGGATATCACTCGTTAGATCCCATATTATACTCTTGTTCTTTACAATTTCTAAGAGGAAGATGAATCAACTTTAAAATTAATGTCTCATGAGAGGATATTAATTCCTTATAAGAAAGCATTTCTAGCTGAAATGATTGTGAATAAGGAGAGAATCTTGTTTGAATAAATGCCCATCATGAGGGATTACATTGACGTATTCCCTATAGAGTTGTTTGGCCTTCTTCTTAATAAATATGTTTATTTCTAAATTGACCTTATTCATATATATCTACCTATATCCAAGACACATAATATAATTTCCATTGTAGGGATGGAAGAGCTGATGAAGCAACTACATGAGAATCTGGAGAATGGTTTTACATGCCTGAGTGCTTCATAGTGGGGAGTGCCAGTCCTCTTTGACAAGAAGAAGGATGGTTCAATGCACATATGCATTGATTTACTTGAGCTCAAAAAATTCATTATAAATAACATGTATACCTTTCCATAGATAAATGACCTGTTTGATCAACTTCAGGGATCCAATTATTTCTCCAAGGTGGACCTTCGATTGGGATATCACTAATTAATGTTGCGAAAGGAAGATATTCCACTTACTGCCTTTAAAATGAAGTATAAACACTATGAATTCTTAGTGAATCCTTTAATACTAACTAATACTCCATGAATTTAAATGGAACTGTTAAATATATTCTTTAGAGATTGCCTCAACAAATTTGTGGTACTCTTTATTGATGATATTCTAATACACTCCAAAATAAATGAGGAGCAGGATGAGAATTTAAATAATATACTAAAGACATTACAGAGAGATAAGATGTACTGAAATTATAGTAAATGTGAGTTATGGATGGAGGAATTATCATTTTAGGTCAGGTTTTCACCAAAAAATGGATATTTGTGGACACTTCCAAGAGAAATGCCATTAAAGAGTGGCTCGTACCCAAATCTGTAATAGAGATCCACACCTTTTTGGGACTAGCAATGTTTTATCGATTATTTTTTATAAACATTTCATGATTTTCAAACTCAATGACCAAGATGACATGGTAGGTATTATAGATTATATGGACACATGAATGTGATGATTGTTTCAAGGAGTTGAAATAGAAGCTTATACCTATGCCAGTACACACACTCCCAACGTGTGGAGAACTATTTCTGGTGTACAATGATGCTTTAAATAATGGATTTGGTTGTGTGATAATGAAAAATGATAATTTTATATCATATTCATTAAAGAAGCTAAGAAATCCATGACCAAAACTATCTTACACATGATCTGGAGTTGGCAGCTATGATCTTTGAATTAAAAATATGGAGGCATTATCTATATGGGGAGAAGTGTGAGATTTTACTAATCACAATATTATCAAATATATATTCACAAAAAATAACTTTATAGTCAACAAAAAAGATAGATAGATCTCATCAGGGATTATAAATACTCATTCCACAACCATCCAAGGAAAACAAGGTGTAAGATGCTCTAAGTAGATAGGATCATGAATCTTCATCAATTATGATAATTGGAAAGGATCCAATCTTCATAGATTTGTAGAGGAGGGACATGGGGATCATTGAAGGAGGAATATCATCAATCCCGTTTTAAATGATTTCTCAACCATCCCTCATAGATAAAATAAAGGATGCTCAAAGAAAAGATGTGGAAATCTAGAAATAGGGGTGAATAAATTAGAAATGGGAAATCCACCAATATCAATATTTATAATGACGGACTCATAATTTTTGGTTCACAATTATGTTTACCATATGATCTAGATATAAAGAAGGTGCTTTAGAATGACTCACAAAGCTCAACCTTCTCTATCTACCCAGGGAGCACAAAGATGTATCGAGATCTCTGAGAGAAATTTTGGTGGGACAATATGAAGACGTACATTGCTCAGTATACATAAATTTGGAAAGTATGTAATCAATTGTATGATGGAAGTCAGAAGTCTAAGGGGATGATTCAACCACTAACCATACCCACATGGATGTGGGAGAAAATAACCATGGTCTTTAACCATAGACATCCATGGACATACAATAGAAACAATGATATATGGGTTATTGTGGATCATCTTATGAAGGAACCAAATATTATCGTAGTTAGAGAGGACTTTCATTGAATAATAATGCAAGGATTAAGATCAATGATGTGATAAAGATTCATGGAGTACCACTATCAATTATTTCTGATCGTGATACGAGACTCACCTTGATGTTTTAGAAAAGTCAAAAATGCTCTAAGCACTAAGATGAAATTTAAAATGGAATTTTATCCTCAAACTGATGTCTAGTATGAGCTAACTATTCAGAAACTCGAAGTTATGTGGAGATCATGTTATATGGACTTCAAAAAAAATATTAGACCAACGTCTTCCATTGTTTGAATTAGCCTAGAAAACATTATACACTCGAGCATCTGAATGGAACCATATGAGGTACTTTATGGGAGAAGATGCAGAACACCGACTTGGTGGGATGATGTTGGTGAGAATAAGCTTCTGGGACCTCAAATGGTCATAGAAATGGTGTAGAAGGGGAAATACTTTCAGAAACATATCATGGAAGCCCAAAGTTGATAGAAGATTTATGCATACAATCGTCAATGAACCTTGAGTTCAAAGATGGAGATTGGGCATTTCTATTCATATCTGTATGGATGAAGGTTGTGATTTTTGAGAAGAAAGGAAGGATAAGTCCCAGTTACATAAGCCCCTTCGAGATCCTTGATCAATATGGAGAGGTTTCCTATCAACCAACTCTTCCACCTACCATGTCCAATGTACATGATGTCTTTCATTTATCCCTCTTATGGAGTTTCATACCAGATCCTTCACAAGTACTCTCTTCAGAGGTGGTACAGTTGGAAAATAATATTTATTATGAGGACCAGCTACTGAATATCATGGATCATATAGATAATGTTCTATGTAACAAGACTACACAAGCGGTGAATGTTCTTTAGTATAATTTTAAGCACAGAGGATAAAAATGGGAACTGGAGGAGGAAATGAAAGAAGAGTACCCACACATGTTTATGGATTAGAATGTAACATGAAATTTTGTGGGAGAAATATCTTAATGGGGGAAGAATATAATGTCACAATATTTTTTAATGGAAATTAATTTTTATAAAATATGTCATATAATCACCTGAAATTAAAACAAAATTAATTACTATGTTCTATGTAACCATTAAACAATGTTATGACGCATCTGTGTTTTGAATATTGAAAATCTGACATACAGGGTTTCAATTAGTAAGATGTTTAGAATCCAATAAGTAAAACCAAATTATTTGTGAATCGCAACATACCCTAATGAATATAAATGTTAACCTTATGAATAGTGATACACCGTAATGAACAGTAACCTATCCTGTGATAATATATAATTAATATTTAAGTGAATGTATGATGTATTAATATTTTGGAATAAGTAAATACATGTTTTAAAAATGATTGTTATAATAAATTAATATTTTATTTAAATATTTATTTAATCATATTTAAAAATTTAGTTTTTAAAAATGGTGTTCATTTTTTTGTTTTTACACATCAAAAAATTCTTAGCGATAGTTTTTGTGATTTTTCTGAAATAATTGAATTTTTAGTGAATATTTAAATGCCAATGATGTCATCATATGATGTGTAGATGATTGCCATTATCTCAAACTCACATGCACAAATAAAATTTTTTTGAAATCTATTCATCACTATTTCTATAATTGATGAAAAATAATAAACCAAGGAATTAAATATTATGAAAACTCTCCTCTGCTCCACTATAAGTTCCACCTCTTCCACCCTCTTCTCTTCACTCAAATAAAGCCTTGTTCCTTCCCTAAATTCTTCCCAAATCTCTTCCTAATCTCCCTCCCCATGACTAAAATAACTTGGTCTCCTAAAAAGACTAAATCCTTTCCCCTTAAGAGGCATTCAAGAAAGGTTGATTCAAGAGGTAAATTCCACGATTAAATTCTTTTACTATAATTTCAAGTTCCTTTGGTAAATTTTCTATCCCTAACTCTCCTCATCCATATGTTATGAAAACTAAATAACATTAAATGTACTATAATTTTGTTATGATAAAATAATACATTATTTTCATATCTCTTTAACACTTATTTTATTTTAGTAGTAAAGACACCATCCAAGATGTGTAAAATTTCAACATTCAATGACGATGGGTTTTCAATTTCTGTTACCATAATAAATCCATGTCATCAAACCATTTTAAGGGTTTAACTAGAGAATAATATATGTATTATGTCTCATCTATGGTTCTCGAATCCTTTTTTACTCATGTTTTTTTATAAAACAAAACATATTCATTGTGGAAAAAACCACTAATTAACCCCAAAGGATATCACTAATGTTTGATAAAATGATTCGACTTCACTCCAAGTAACAAAAATATATTTACAACCATGTAATCCCCTAGATGTCAAATAATTTCATGTAATATCATTTATGGATATCACTTTCATCTCACATGTTTATCTATTCATGAAAATTAGTAAACCAATCGGAAAAACTATGAAATCAAATGGACCCGAAAAATGAAATCGAACCACATAACTAATCAAATTGGTTATGAATGAAGATAAAAAGGTTATAAAACTTCATTTAATTATTGAATATGTTTTGGAATTATAAATTAATGATCTCAATTTGTTTATTCGGGTAATTATGTTCATGCCAAAATCACAATCACACTTAAGGTAAGGGATCCTCTCCATTTCACTTTTATTCAAGATTGTCCTATATGTGATACCCTTTTATTAGTAATTCCTAGTGATGGGTATGATTAATCACCACCACCATATTTTCATCATAATGTTTAAATGATGAGAAACCCCTTTCTCTTTCATTAATTCATCATAAGGACACACGATAACAGACCGCTATTCCGTGAGGGATTCAACCCAAAACACATTTATTCCTTCATATATAACTATCATTATTTTTTTCCTAAATTTTCCAATCATGTCCCTAGAATACCATTCTATGACTTCCCTAAGCCCACCTCCCAAATGATAGGGCCAGAAACTAGAATCAAAGGCTTCAACCTTCAGGTGGGAGGCATTTTTATGAGTACATCGTACGCAATCAAATGCCTAAATAGGTTCCACGCAATAAAAAAGAAACAGTTATCTCTAAATAATAACAATTATAAGTAATACTTATACATGTGTTCAAAAATACAAACCCAACAAAAGAACTGAAAATAGAAAAGAATAAAAAGGGAACTCTGATGGCTGTATGTGGAAAACCCCACATGATTGCGATAGTAGTGTAACTACTAGAATCCGAAGTAGAACATCCCATACACCCAATACTACTAGACCCTACATGGTCCTAGGACACCATGTCCACCATATTAGCGTACGTCAGTCCCATATCCCAGAGCACCACTAGGTCCTGGTCCACTGTTGTCTCTGACAAAACGCTGATCATCTACCCTAGACACAACATATGCGAGTGAAGAACATGCAAGGGTGAGTAATAAAATTACTCAATTGGGACCCAAAATAAAAAAAACAGAACCCACAAAAATCCTCAAAGTGATGCACAAAGCACAATACATCTCACTCAAGGTATACATTTAGGTTCGTGATAGAAGAATCATCAGTCACACCATAAAACGCATTAGCTACTAGAGAAATCCTCCTATATCGTGTATAGTAGGCCTACCAAGTCACACATATGTGCTTCCCACTAAGCATGAAATACTTATGTACACCTCCTCATCATGTATGGTGGGCCTATAATTTCACATAGAAGTGCTTCCCACTATTCTATGCCAACTGAGGTACTCTTCGTCATCATGTACCTTGGGCATGCAATGTCACACAGATGTGAATCCCACTATGTGCGAGAAACGTCACACATAAGTGTTTCCCACTAGGCCATAGTTGAGTCTCATAGATTTGGAAGTCATAATTACTCAGGTCTCATCCAACCACAGGGTTCTGTACATAGCGTGCCTAGGAGAACCACTCTTCAAGCAATTCATCACATCCCCACAGCAATCAGAGCCTCTTCTGGGCATGCCAAAAGATCTGCTAAATTGAGAGGGTCCCAATTCCAAAAAATATAATCAATATGATTTAAGGTTGTATGTTATTAGAGTTTTAGTAAATAGGGGTCGGCTGCATCTAGGTATGGTTCGACTCAGTCGGACTGACCCAACCAGCCCCTCCAAGGGGTCCCACGTACAATGGTTTAGTTCCGACTAACATGACCTGACCATGTTCGGGTCTCAGTAGGTCTAGTCCAGCTTGTCTAATGCGCTAGGATTAAAGGGCATTGCTAGGACTGGTACATTTTAGCGAAGGGTCCAGCCAGCCAGGTCGCCTGACGACCCGGTCCGCTCAGGCCCAACCTGAAGAGTGCAGGTTTATCCCACCGGCATGGGTCCATCTTGTTGGTATGCAGGTCCAACCCACTGACTGACGGAGCATCCCTCTTGCTCGAAGCTCGTCCCATGTGGTGTGGGACCATGGTGCATCACCTCACCAGGTTGTGCCCGGCTGCCGCGTCTAACCTTTTCTACCCTCGCGGATGTAAGGGGCCCTCTGTCATAGGTCAAGAGACTAAGACTCATGTAACCACCTAGATGACCAGTACACGAGACTTCCCTCCATGTGGTGCTAGGCAGGAATCGAGTCACCCCAATGCTGCCACAACACGCTGAAGAAAGTGTTTTCACCTCCGCTCATGGTCATTTATACCGGTTTGCCGCCCGATGTTTGGCAGACCACCAGATTCACTCCGGTGGTCTGTTCTTCATGCTGCCTATGATTGTGATCTTCAAGGAACTTCCTCCTCTACCGCAAAAGTCTTTGAATCATCTTTCCCCAACATTGAGGGTGAAAAAACAAAAAAAATCACATGACGTAGGTGCTTGGACCTCGTTTATGTCGGCATGCTCCTTCCACGTTAGAGGGTTATAATCATGTGGAGGCATGGGTATTTTGTCTTAATAAAACTGGAGATAAACTAGTCCTAGATATTAAATACCAAAAAAAGTCACCCTCTATCATAAACTATTGATTTTTAGATCAACATATTCGTTGGATGATCCACATTCATTGTTTCTAGAATATGAATAGGGAAAAAATTAAAATAAAATATCCCCTACCTCATAGATGCTTGATGTAATTGTGTTTCATCCTCGATGTTTCCAAAAATTGCCTTCAATTTTCACATTTGACATCGTTCTTCAAGGTGAATCAAAGAATTTTGATGTTCATCAGAATTTATTGTTCTTCATTGGATAGAATGTACATCAGAGGTTCATTAGAGAATCCTTGTAGTTTAAGACCCCCTTCCACCAATGTGTAAACCATAATAAAAGGAAATCACATTGCAGAGTTTCGGTTATGTTGGATCATCATTCTGTTACACTGTTACACAACATTAAATAATCATTACACTATGAATTAATTATACATTAATGATTCTCATAAATGAACCTCATCACTACACCACATAGTCTCCATTCACCGCTCAATGTATGATAAAAGAAAATTATGTTACTTTTTAATGTTATCTTATTATTTATTGAAATGCCTCAAAATTAAATTTTTTTGTCAGCCCTTGTGGGACAAAGTTATGTCATTTTTAGGTTAATCCATGTGTTTTGAAATCAATGGTGTCCTCAAATTTCATATCTGAGCACCGTTTCCAATGTTTGAAAAACTCACTCGCACAATTAGTTAAGTGTACATAAAAGGTTTATAATTATGTTCCATGCTCACCGGACTTCGGAATCATGTTTTCTCAGAGTTAGGTCCCAAAATAATTCCATATAATTTTAAAAAATAACATAATTTCATAGACATTACATTCTCCCTAATATAGGGATTTACATTCCCAAAATCCAAAATGAAAACTAATCAAACAAATGGGGGTACTGAGCACTAATCTGAGCCTCCTGATCCCATGTTATGTCCTAGAGATTCCATTCCTTCCCCCAAACTTGACACATAAGAACAAACCACCCACGTAAGATCCTCTCTTTTTGATCCCATATATCCACAGAGAACTCCACAAATGTCTCCCCATTCTTAATGTCTATCTCCCCACAGTCGATAAGGTGTGATGGATCATGCATGTACCTCTTCAGCTATGTCAAGTGGAAAACATCATTCATCTTATGAATCTATGGGGGAAGATCGATGTAGTACACCACCTCTCCAACTCTGCTCAGTATTTTAAAAAGTCTGATGAAACATGGAGATAGCTTCTCGCCCCAGGAATGTCTATGTAATCTTTATTGGGGTGAGACCCATAAAAATACATTGTCTCCCTCCTAAAACTACAAGGGTGTGTGTCTACTTTTATCATAATACTTATACCTTATTTATTATGTCCATAACCACTTTTGGATGATTTATGCCTTATCAGGGGTTGCCTGTACCAAGTTCAGACCCATCATTGCTGGCTCTACTAGGATTTTCCAACAAAGGGGGATCTGCATTGATTCTTATACAAGGCCTCAAACAATACCATGCCAATAGTGTAGTGATATCTTTTTTTGTATGATGAATCCACCTGGGGAAGATGGTACTCCCAATAGAATACAATATCTAGGATACAAGAACCTATCATGTCCTCCACGGGCTATATGGTTTTTTCCATATGACCATCCTTCTATGGATGAAAAGCTCTGCTCAAGTGCAGTTATATAACGACCCATACTTTACATACATTGTTAATAATTCAAAATTGAAGCACACTTATTACAACATAGGACAAAACCACAAAGGACCGTATAGGTATAGTGTCTTTAGAAACTGGGAAACATAAACAACTGGTTCATAAATTTCTATAGTGTCTCCCATTTATTTCATCATATCTAGGGTCCATTTTAGCATATTCTACTTAATATCCATCTTCCTGACCTGGGGAAAAGAAAACATAAAAGGGTGAGCTCAAATGCTCAGCAAGGGCAAATAAAGGAAATAAAAATCATATCATATCTTTTTGAAAATCATAACCTGCAAAAGAGATCATAATATCTTGACATGGAATAAATCATAAAAGTGAAAATGAGATCCCCATAATCATAACATAAAACGTGAAACCTTGTGGCATGCACACATAAGCATGGAAAATAATTTCTTGTTAGTCATGACTCATTGCCAAGAATATCTTAGCGGACAAAGTCCATTTCTGAACCGAGTTCACTCCTCGTTTCAGTCCTGTATCACTGAACTGAAATAACCTTCCGTTCCAGCCATGTCTATCTCATGAGATATAAATCTTTACCCAATGCATTGGAGGGAGATATAGGTCCCACCCATCTTATAATTAATCCTTTCTTCTGTGTGCCACATAATCATAAATCATACATCATCGCATAACACATGTAACAAAAATGGGATTCTTGAAACATCATGACATCATAAAACAATTCATATAAGGTAAATGACTTCATAAAAATAATTCCCTCACAACATAATAAAATCATTGTAATAATAGGGATAAAAACAGAACCCTTCATTATCTTAGATGTAAAATAACTTTGATAAAACACTTGAACTCCATTATTGAGGAAAATATCCTTTCTACTTCAAAAATACTTTTCCTTTTTTAACATGTCATACAATTCTAAACTAAAAGAAGTTGATTAAAAATAAACTTGAAAACATGTAAAGGAAGCTTCTTGGAAATAATGTTTTAAAAAATCCATTCATGCCGTATAAGTAAAAAAAACATTCTTCGTACTTTTGTCGGGAAGGTCAAAAAGTACCTCATACGAAAAACGACAAAAGATTCCTTTCATATTCTTTACTAAAAATTCATAGGAGGGTAAAATTGGATTTAAACCATTGTAGGTGGATGGGAATAATATTACATATTGAGGAAACATGGATGTGGATGATAAAATACACCCCAGTAAATTTCAAAGTATAAACAATCTCGGATAAAAATGAGATTGTGATATTTCCCTTACCTTAGGTCTGACTTGCTTTGTAAGTGTCCGAACCTCCTCTCCTTTTAAACGCCTCTTTGAATCCTCCACATAGGGAATTAAGATTGGTCTTTGAAGAAGACTAGGACCTCTAGGATTATTCTAGTGAAGTGGAGAAGGGATTTTGGCAGGGTTTGGCCGAGCTTGAGTGCTAAAATTGGTGTGAGGAGGAGGGGAAGGAGGTGCCCTTTTATAAGGGAGGAGAGGGGCACCTTAGGAATATCTCAAAAGATTATTTTATATTAAAGTCAAAATCGGTTTATAATGGTTCCAAAGGGTCTTATTTCGAAGCTAAAGTGGGGAGGGGTCTAAATCCTATCAACCAATAGGATTTAGACAAGTTTAGGGTGTTATTTTAACCTTATCAATTAGATTTAACTCTAAGTTAAATAATTTAACTTTTACCATGTCTTTTTGTTTTCTTTCACTATATGGTTAATAAACATACTATAACATGCCAAACGAACCCCAAATTGTTTATTATTAATATATATATCCTTATCTATGTCATTTGGCCGATCCTTAGATTTTTAGGAATAAAATAACAATTAATAATATAATATTTGATTTAAAAACTATTTTGTGTCAATTTTGACACTATTTGATATATGATTTTTGTGAAAGTCATAACAGAATTATATGTTCGAACCAAGTTGATTAAATCAACACTAATATATCATAGTAACCTAGAAAATTTGTGTAATTCATAAAAAGTCTCATATTACATTTATTTTGGTGTTTATAACATCAATTATGTCAATATTTCATAAATAAGATAATTACTGCATCATAATTGTGTCATAAATAAATTAAATTATATAATGTCTAAAAATTATAAATAAAATTCCATTATGTAGGAAATATTTTTAGCTTTATAATTAATATTTATAGTCGAATTTATCTTATGTATAACCCCATATTAAAAATTATTTACTTATTAAACATTGATTTTAACTATTTTAACCCTTCTTTAAATAAATTAATAATAAATGTCCTAATCTAACCCATTTGGGCCTAAATGGACATATTTTATTCATAAGGTTGTTTTTGGTCGAATTAACTTATCCAATAGAATTAGTACATGTGTTAGGGTAATAGTAATATCATATTTACGCTTAGTTACCCTATTTACTATTAACCGCGGTAAAAAAAGAAAAAAGTTACTATTCAACAAAAAATTATTTTTTCTCATTGAACCACATTTTACTTACTGATATCAACCGTGTCTGTCGGATTTTCGAAAATCCATTCACAGAAGTGGTAAAATTATGTTTTATACAAAATTCAGCTTTTAACCTACCACTTAGTGGTTTCACTATTCATCAGAAATTGAAAGTTTTCAGAAAAATACCAAAATTTCACCCAAGGCTAATTTCTGTATTCCGAATCCAAAAATGAAGTCCATTTTAAAAAATAAAATTTATAACATTTCAAAAAGTGGTTATTACTATTCATAACGGCTAGTTTTAATAATATTTTAATAGCATATCGTTGTTTAGTGAAACTCGGTATTTCGTACGACGCAAGTTATCGAGGAAGGTCGCGATTGCATGTAAAGTAATCCAAGCTAGTATGTAGTGAAAGATTCCTTTGATGATATATAAAAAAAATATTACTCATAAAAATCTCGGGTGTTACATTCTACCCCCCTTAAAAAGAATTTCGCCCTCGAAATTCGTCACTTTGTAACAAACAGATGAGGATACTTCTCCCTCATCATATCATCAAGCTCCCATGTAGCTTCTTCAAGTTGGTGGTTCCTCCATAAAACTTTCACCAATCAAGTGGTCTTGTTTCATAGGACTTTTTCGCTATGATCCAGAATCTCTACCGGTTGTTCTTCATAAGAAAGATCTTGCTCCAGCGGTACAACTTTTGAGCTGAGTACATGTGAAGGATCGGGTATGTACTTTCTCAGGAGAGATACATGGAATACATCGTGAACTTGAGAGAGATTCGGTGGAAGTGCCAATCGGTAATCTTCCTTTCCAACATGATCCAGTAATTCGAAAGGACCGATATATCTAGGGGTCAACTTCCCCTTCTTTCAAAATCTCATAACCTTCTTCCAGGGAGATATTCGTAAGAATACTTTATCACCCAATTCAAACTCTAGGTCTTTTCTTCGGTTGTCGGCATAACTTTTCTGTCGACTCTGAGCTGCTCTTATGTGTTGTTGAATAGATCTGACCTTTTCTGCCATTTCCTCAACGAGATCAGGTCCTAATAGCTTTCTTTCCCCAACTTCATCCCAGCAAGTTGGAGTCGTGCATTTCTTTCCATAGAGAGCTTCATAAGGATCCATATGAATACTGGAGTGAAAGCTATTATTATAAGAAAATTACACCAAAGGTAGGTGTTGATCCCTACCTCCTTTGGAATCCATAGAGCAAGCTCTCAACATATCTTCTAGGGTTTGAATTGTTCTCTGAGACTGACCATCTGTCTGGGGATGATAAGCAGTGCTGAAACTCAACTCTGTATCCAGAGTATTCTAAAGACTTCGTCAGAACTTCGAGGTAAATCTCGGATCCCGATCAGATATAATAGAAAGTGGTACTCCATGCAATCTTACCACTTCCTTTACATATATCCTGGAAAGCTGATCTAGAGAGAAATCCTCTCTAATAGAAATGAATTGTGCAGACTTTGTAAGACGATCAACTATTACCCAGATAGCATTGTTGCCTTTGGATGTTTTAGGAAGTCCTGTGACAACGTCCATAGTGATGTTTTCCCATTTCCATTCGAGTATGGGTAATGGTTGTAACATCCCCTTAGACTTCTGTCTCTCAGCTTTAACTTGTTGACAAACCAAGCATCGAGAGACATATTCAGCAACATCTCTTTTCATGCCATGCCACTAGAAGTACTCTTTCAGGTCCCTATACATCTTCGTGCTTCCAGGATGAATAGAGAATGAAGAACTATGAGCCTCATCCAGCAGCTCCTTTAATTCGGGGATGGGAGGAACACAAACCCGATTCCTAAACTTTATTATCCCATCACAATCAAGGTTGAATTCAGGAACATTTCTCACCTTCTTTTGTAACTCTACATCTTCTTTCTGTGCCTCTTTAATCTTCACATGTATAGATGGTTGAACAGTCATTTGAGAAAGATAAGATTTTTCCCCTTCCATTATAATTCCAAGATCCATCCATTGTAAATCCAAAAATATTGGATCTTTTGTGATCCTCATCATGGATAAACTAGCATGGTCTTGTCGACTTAATGCATCTACCACCTTGTTTACTTTCCCAGGGTGGTAATGGATTGAGCAGTCATAATCCTTAATCAGCTCCAACCATCTTCTTTGATGCATATTCAGCACCTTTTGTGTGAAAATATACTTTAAACTTTTATGATCAGTATAAACATCACACCTTTCACCATAAAGGTAATGCCTCCAAATCTTTAATGCAAAGATTACCGCAGACAACTCCAAATCATGTGTTGGGTAATTTTTCTCATGGATTTTAAACTGTCATGAGGCATAAGCTATCACCATATCATTTTACATAAGAACACACCCAAATACCTTCTTGGATGCATCACTGTAGATCACAAACCTTTCTCCACTACAAGGTAGTGTGAGCACAGGTGCACTGGATAACCTTCTTTTCAACTCCTTGAAATTCTCTTCACATTCCTCTGTCCAAACAAACTTAACTCCTTTCTGAGTCAACTTGGTGAGTGGATTAGATAATCGTGAAAAATATTTTACAAAACGTCGATAATATCCAGCCAAACCAAGAAAACTTCGGATCTCAGTTACTGTTGTTGGTCTCGACCATCTTTCAATAACCTCTTTTTTTGCTGGATCCACAGATATCCCCTCTTTTGAGATTATGTGACCCAAAAATGCAACTTTTTGAAGCCAAAATTCACACTTGGTAAATTTGGCATAAAGCTTCTCCTTTCTCAGGGTCTTCAATATAATTCTCAAGTGATCTTCATGCTCCTCCTTGCTCTTTGAATATACAAGAATATCGTCTATAAAGACTACCGAAAATTGATCAAGATAGTCTCTAAAGACTCTATTCATTAGATCCATGAAGATAGCAGGGGCATTAGTAAAACCAAATGGCATCTCTATAAATTCATAGTGTCCATACCTTGTACGGAAAGCCGTCTTTGGTATATCCTCCCTTTTGACCCTTAATTGATGATACCCTGAACGAAGATCAATCTTGGAAACGTATTGAGCTACGCGTAGTTGGTCAAATAAGTCATCAATGCGTGGGAGAGGATATTTTTTCTTGATAGTGATCTTGTTAAGTTCTCGATAATCAATGCAGAGTCTCATTGATCCATCTTTCTTCTTAACAAATAGAACAGGTGCTCCCCAAGGTGATGCACTAGGGCATATGAATCCTTTATCAAGATTATCTTGGATTTGCTTCTTCAATTCCTGCAACTCAATTGGGGCCATTCTATAAGGTGTCTTTGAAATTGTCAAAGTGCCCGGTACGAGTTCTATTGAAAACTCAACTTCACGATTTGGTGGAAGACCCGGTAATTCCTCCGGAAATACATCATCAAACTCCTGTACAATGGGCATATTCATAATCGTGAGTTTCTCACCAACCATTTGAGATAAATAACCTTCATTTAGTGGAATCAATTCCCATAAGATGGAAGAAATTTCCACTAGAAGGTTATGTTCATCCTTGCATTGATAGACGATCGTAGATTGATCTGGAATATGAAATGTGACTTCACTTCTTTGGAAATTGATATGAGATACATGTAGAGAAAGCCAATCCATGACATGAATCACATCAAATTACACTAAAGGAAGGATCACAAGATTTGCAGGAAGCACTTTCCCACAAACTTCGATCGGAGAAGAATTATAAACTTTTGATGCGACTGTTGTGCCATTAGGTGTTGTCACAGCTAACTAAACATCTAATTGTTGAGGTAATACGGTGATACCCTTAGAAAATTCTTTAGAAATAAAAGAGTGGGTGGATCCAGAATCAAATAAAACATTTTCTACTTTAGAGTGGATGGTAAGTGTACCTTTCACCACTTCATTATCGTACTCCACATTGCTGATAGAAATTGCATGTGACATTCCTTTGCCTTTAGCCTTAAGATTTTGTTGACGTCGACCATCATCATCAACCCTTGGATTTGGGAATTTATTGGCATAATGCCCCATCTCCTTGCACTTGAATCATTGAAGTGTAGTAGGTTCATTCTGTGTATACCTTCCTTTGTTTGCATCATTAGACATCTTCTTTCCCATTATTGCGGCATTCAAATGCCCGATGACCTTCCTTTCCACATTTGAAACATTTACTTGTCCCTTTAAGACAACTCCCTCCATGTTTCTTTCCAAACTTTGAGCATAAGGGAAAGCTCATCTTATTTTCAGTGTGCTCTTTAGATTTTCCTTTGAATTCCATCTTCCTCTTCTTATCAAACCCATTTGACTGATGGGTTACTACAATCTCCATCTCGACTTTGAGAGAACATCAAACGATTTCCTCGTAGCTATTGAAGTCCCTTATGGCTAACGCCCTTCGAAGACTTGGTTTTAAGCCACTAAAGAATCGATCGATCTTACTCTCAGGTTGGATAATAATACCAGAATCATACCTTGCAAGTCTTTTAAAATTTGCTTCATAGGTACCAACAGATTCATCATCCCTTTGCTTTAGTTCAAGAAACTCTTTCTCCATCTTTGTTCAGAGAATACGAGGGAAGTACTTTTTGAAAAATAAGTTGTTTAACTTCTCCCATTCAATGGACTCAATTTCATCCCTTTGCCTCATAGTCTTAATAAGATTCCATCATTGATCAGCATCTCCTTCCAAACGATACACTGCTAGGATGAATTTATCATGCTCATAACATTAAAGAACTGAAAATATCTTTTCAGTGGTACTAATCCATTGTTCAGCAACTAATGGATCAGTAGACCCGCTGAATGAAGGTGGACGCTGTCTCATGATGGATTCAACATAATGTTGCTCCTTCCTTTGCTCGTTTGGAAATCCTACATGATTCATAGCTTGAGAAAGTTGTGTGAGCATGGCTACAAGATTTTTCATTCCATCTCCCATAACGTTTGGTTGCTCAGGGGAACAATCATTGCATTGACCGTCGCGTTCCGTATTAACACGGTTCCTCCGGGTTCCAGCGATTGACTAAAACCAAGAAGAATAGTGTGAGCAACACTAATTATAATAGGAAAACCACATAATCAAGAATAAAATTTTCATGCTTAAGGTCTTATCCTAGGTTATTCATGGCCATTTCTAAAACATTAAGATTGTGTTCTATGCTTAGAATTATCCTTAGGGTTCTTACTAAGGTTTTCACATCCTAGTTTCCAAAGGTTGACTATACCTTTCCTCTGATACCAACTATAACGACCCATACTTTACATACATTGTTAATACTTCAAAATTGAAGCACACTTATTACAACGTAGGACAAAACCACAAAGGACTGTATAGGTATAGTGTCTTTAGAAACTGGGAAACATAAACAACTGGTTCTGAAATTTCTACAGTGTCTCCCATTTAATTAATCATATCTAGGGTCCCTTTTAGCATATTCTACATAATATCCATCTTCCTGACCTGGGGAAAAGAAAACATAAAAGGGTGAGCTCAAATGCTCAGCAAGGGAAAATAAAGGAAATAAAAATCATATCATATCTTTTTGAAAGTCATAACCTGCAAAAGAGATCATAATATCTTGACATGGAATAAATCATAGAAGTGAAAATGAGATCCCCATAATCATAACATAAAACTTCAAACCTTGTGGAATGCACAAATAATCATGGAAAATCATTTCTTGTTAGTCATGACTCATTGCCAAGACTATCTTAGCGGACAAAGTCCATTTCTGAACCGAGTTCACTCCTCGTTTCAGTCCTGTATCACTGAACCGAAATAACCTTCCGTTCCAGCCATGTCTATCTAATGAGATATAAATCTTTACCCAATGCATTGGAGGGAGATATAGGTCCCACCCATCTTATAATGAATCCTTTCTTATGTGTGCCACATAATCATAAATCATACATCGTCGCATAACACATGTAACAAAAATGGGATTCTTGAAACATCATGACATCATAAAAAAAATCATATAAGGTAAATGACTTCATAAAAATAATTCCCTCACAACATAATCAAATCAATGTAATAATAGGGATAAAAACAGAACCCTTCATTATCATAGATGTAAAATAACTTTGATAAAACACTTGAACTCCATTCTTCAGGAAAATATCCTTTCTACTTCAAAAATACTTTTCCTTTTTTAACATGTCATACAATTCTAAACTAAAAGAAGTTGATTAAAAATAAACTTGAAAACATGTAAAGGAAGATTCTTGGAAATAATGTTTTAAAAATCCATTCATGTCGTATATGTTAAAAAAACATTCTTCGTACTTTTGTCGGAATGGTCAAAAAGTACCTCGTACGAAAAACGACAAAAGATTCCTTTCATATTATTTACTAAAAATTCATAGGAGGGTAAAATTGGATTTAAACCATTGTAGGTGGATGGGAATAATATTAATTATTGAGGAAACATGGATGTGGATGATAAAATACACCCCAGTAAATTTCAAAGTATAAACAATCTCGGATAAAAATGAGATTGTGATATTTCCCTTACCTTAGGTCCGACTTGCTTTGTAAGTGTCCGAACCTCCTCTTCTTTTAAACGCCTCTTTGAATCCTCCACTTAGGGAACTAAGATTGGTCTTTGAAGAAGACCAGGACCTCTAGGATTATTCTAGGGAAGTGGAGAAGGGATTTTGGCAGGGTTTGGCCGAGCATGAGTGCTCAAATTGCTGTGAGGAGGAGGGGAAGGAGGTTCCCTTTTATAAGGGAGGAGAGGGGCACCTTAGGAATATATCAAAATATTATATTATATTTAAGTCAAAATCGGTTTATAATGGTTCCAAAGGGTCTTATTTTGAAGATAAAGTGGGGAAGGGTCGAAATCCTATCAACCAATAGGATTTAGACAAGTTTAGGGTATTATGTTTACCATATCAATTAGATTTAACTCTAAGTTAAATAATTTAACTTTTACCATGTCTTTTTGTTTTCTTTCACTATATGGTTAATAAACATACTATAACATGCCAAACGAACCCCAAATTGTTTATTATTAATATATATATCCTTATCTAAGTAATTTGGCCGAACCTTATATTTTTAGGAATAAAATAACAATTAATAATATAATATTTGATTTAAAAACTATTTTGTGTCAATTTTGACACTATTTGATATATGATTTTTGTGAAAGTCATAATAGAATTATATGTTCGAACCAAGTTAATTAAATAAACACTAATATATCATAGTAACCTAGAAAATTTGTTTAATTCATAAAAAGTCTCAAATTACATTTATTTTGGTGTTTATAACATCAATTATGTCAATATTTTATAAATAAGATAATTACTGCATCATAATTGTGTCATAAATAAATTAAATTATTTAATGTCTAAAAATTATAAATAAAATACCATTATGTATGAATTCTTTTTAGCTTTCTAATGAATATTTATAGTCGAATTTATCTTATGTATAACCCCTTATTAAAAATGATTTACTTATTAAACTTTGATTTTAACTATTTTAACCCTTCTTTAAATAAATTAATAATAAATGTCCTAATCTAACCCAAGTGGGCCTAAATGGTAATATTTTATTCATAAGGTTGGTTTTGGTCGAATTACACTTATCCAATAGATTTACGACATGTGTTAGGGTAATAGTAATATCATATTTACCCTTAGTTACCCTATTTACTATTAACCGCGGTAAAAAAAAGTAAAAAGTTACTATTCACCAAAAAAAAAATTATCTCATTGAACCACATTTTACTTACTGATATCAACCGTGTCTATCGGATTTTTGAAATTCCATTCACAGAAGCGGTAAAATTAAGTTTTATGCAAAATTCAGTTTTTAACCTACCACTTAGTGGTTTCACTATTCATCAAAAATTGAAAGTTTTCCGAAAAATACAAAAATTTCACCCTAGGCTAATTTCGGTATTCCGAATCCAAAAATGAAGTCCATTTTAAAAAATAAAATTTATAAAATTTCAAAAAATGGTTATTACTATTCATAATGTCTAGTTTTAATAATATTTTAATAGCATATCGTTGTTTAGTGAAACTCGGTATTGCGTACGATGCAAGTTATCGAGGAAGGTCGCGATTGCTTGTAAAGTAAGCCAAGCTAGTATGTAGTGAAAGATTCCTTTGATGATATATAAAAAAAATTATTACTCATAAAAATCTCGGGTGTTACAAGTTACGTCCTGAATGACTATTGAAATCCCCTCGAATGCTAGGAAAATTTTTAATTGTCCTGATATGAGATGATCTTGGTAGAAACCCCAGTAATCCATACAATCTATTGGATGTAGATGTGACCCATACCCTCTAGTAGTCTATACTCCAGGATGGGTTAGAAGTGAGAAAAATTAGTGAGTTGGTCAATGATCACCTAGATAGACTCTTAGACCGAGTATGTACGTGGTAACCCCATCCAAAATTAAATTGAGATAGTGTCCCACTTCAACTCTGGTACCTTGAGTTGTTGGTCCATGGCAGCTGGAACCTGATACTCGGTCATCACTTGCTGAGAAGTGATGCATCTTGAAACAAACTCGACAACTACATTATTCATCCATGGCTAGTAGTACCGACGTAGTGGTCCTTGTACATCTTATTCACTCAATGATGTACTACCAAAGGGGTTGTTTGTAAAAACATCAACACCTCCTCTTATAGTGTCAATAGAACTACAGTGCACCCTCTGAAAATGATGATGTTCTCCCAACTTATAAAAAATCTTTCAGGAACCCATCCTAAGGATAACTAAGCATGTCAGGCCTCCTGGTCAACATCTACCAGGTATGCCTCCCTAAATCTCTAAAAGAGTGGGAAGTAAAAATAATCAACTTAAGGTAAGAGGATAAATCATCTTCTACGAAGGATGTCAGTATTGCGGCCAACTAATCTATCACCTCACTCAACTGTTTTAAAATGGTCCTCCTGCTGAGTGCATCTGCCACTACATTTCCCTTCCCTTGAGTACAGGCTATCTTAGAGTAATTTTCCTATAAGAACTCAAGTCATCACTGTTATATCAATATCAGGTCCTTCTAGGAGAAGATACACATGAGAATCTAGTGGTTGGAGTAAACCATAAATAGTTCACCAATCAAATAGTGCTTCTACATCTTCATGGAAAATGAAACTACTACTAGCTCCATGTAATGGGTCGTGTAGTTATACTCTGTCTACTTTAACTGGTGTGAGCATTAGGATACCACTACTCACTCTGGAATCAAAACAAAACTATTTATGGTCCCTAATGGTTCATAGAAAACTATATACCAATCACCCTCTTATTGTAGTCTCATGATGGGGCACTAGTCAGACTCTGCTTCTGCTCATGGAAACTCATATGACATTTCTCCATTCACATGAAGGGTTGAACCTTTTGTGTCAAAGACAATAAGGGTTATACTACTCTGTAAAATTCAGTCACAAACCCTTGATAGTAACTAGCCAACCCTAAGACGCTCTGCTCCTCGGTCACGCTCTTGGGATGCTCACAAGCATGAACATCCTCAATCAACACCTAATACACTGCTACTCCGGCCTCTGAGATGACATATCCTAGAAAGTGGACAAATTGAATCTAGAATTGACACTTCGAGATCATACTATAATATGGTGCTACCTGAGTGTATCCAGGACAATCTACATGTGTGTAGTGTGCTACTCCACCAACTCCAAATACACCTAGTTGGCTTCCACTAAGACCACTAATAATCCTTTAAGGTAACGATGGATGATCATGTTCATGATTCCCATTAACACTATTGGGGCCTTGGTCACACCAAAATGCATCACTGGAAACTCATATTGGCCATATCGGCACCTAAAATATATTATCGGTACATCCTCATCTCATACCAGAAGCTGGTGATAGCCTTATCTAAGGTCTATCTTCAAGAACTACATTCCCCATCAGATGGTCAAACAGATCATCGATTCTCGGCAGTGGGTAGTTGTTCTTAATGGTCACCTATTTCAAGAACCGAATGTCAAAGAACAACCTCAAACTCCCTCCTTCCTTCTTGTAAGAAAGAACCAGGGCTGCCCATGGTGAAATGATGGTCCTTACTAACCCCTTCTCCTACTAGTCCCCTAGTTGTACCATCATCTCGCGAAACACTGTGAGAGCCATATAATATTTCGGTTTGGATATCAGTGTTGTATTTAGGTATAGGTTGATGTAAAAGTCTACCAACCATTGAGGACGTAGTCCTAGAACATCCTCAAGAAAAAAAAATCCTCGTACTCATCCACCACTACATGAAATCATGGTCTCTTGTCATCCACTACATCGAGGGTGAGGCTAGCCAATTGGTTAATGAGAACTTGCAAACTTCTCTAAGAAAGTTATTCCTATACTCTAAGGGATCCCATCTCACCGATGAATGAAAAAATGGTCCCATCTCCATGGAAACTGCACACTATATGCCACAAATTGTCGGTCCAATCATCGACTGTGAATAAATATTCCTTATGAAAGATTATATCATATGTCCTCGACACCGCTACTATGGGATCCTAGCTGAAGCTCTTACCTCATAGAGTAAGATCAGACTTCTTACACCCATGTCTAATTTCTGAATCCCCTCCCGAAAGAGTCTCTAGCTGTATGGATTGAGCCAACAGCTCCACTAGAATCTCTGAGCTCCAAATGAGAGTCATGGAAAATAAGGAGTTACTAGAACCTGTGTCTATAATAGCTGTTGTTAAGGTGGAAAAGACAAAGATCATACATCTGATCATCTCTAACGTTCCTTGGTCATAAGAAACTTCTTCCTTAATCTATTATCTCATATTTATGCCTCCTACCTGAGGTCAGGGTATACCCCCTATGGGTGGTGGAATTAACGCCTCAATCTTTCACCCACCACCTTCTTCTAGGCCCACTCCCCTATCATGTCTACCAACACTGTAGACATCCTCTCTCAAACCAATGCATCTGCCTCACTAGACCGTCAACTGTCTACTAGACATCTGTATTGAGCGTTAGTCATTAACATTCCATGTGTCCCTGTCCTCTACACGAGAAGTAAATCTGCATTCCAAGCAGACTCCCTCTAGTATGGGTTCCCCTGAAACACCCGAACCCTATAAACCCGAGACGGTGCATTACGTGTTATATTTTCATGTTTAGAAGGAACAAAATCATGAAGGAATGATCAGTTTAGTAGTCATGAAGGATATAGAAACATATATTTAACTCATTTTTTTGAAAATGTTATACAATACAATACATAACAAAAACTAAAAAAAAAGAATCCAAAGAAACTTGATAAATGATCTCCTCTTCATAACCTGTCGAAGTTAAAAAATGAATGGGGTTTGATAAAATTCTTTACAAGGGTTAAAAATTGCATAAAAATGGATCAATGTTAACTAAATCATTAAAAATGTGGCTTAGTCCACATGGCATTGTGAATAAATGAAAAACTCATTCCATTAATAAACAAAGAATGAAACTGCATCCATAGTTTTTGTCATTGTGAAAACATCATGGATAGTAATAAATAATAATAAATTAATTTAATTATTATTAAAAAGACCTAATTTATCTTAAACATGATACCATAATACTGTTAAAAAAGTTTTTTCCTATGGGTAGAAACCCATCTGATTTTTGGAAACAAACTCAAAGCGTTTTTCACCAACTGATTTGTCACCAACTAATTTGTCTCATGAGATATGTTGATGCATCGAGGGGCTATTGAGGGACCCACCCGCTGCTGCAAGTTTTAAAAATTCTCTATAAATATATTCAATATAACTACAATATACCTTCTAAATATCCGTATAGTGTATAGAATACAAATTCATCAATATTTCAATAGTTCAAATAACATTCAAACAAACATCATATGTAAAAGGGTATAAGTCTTAAGACAATACTCATATCCCTGAAACCCGAATATTTATATATAAAATAATTGAAATTTTAAATGAAAAATGATCTAAAATGGTTTTTAGATACACCACATAAAAAATATTTGGTGCACAATACTAAGAATGTCACAATGAAATAGAAATTGAGACAATGACCCTTACCATATTGTAATAAATTGAATTGTATGACCAAAAGTCAATAATCAGAAAATTATTCATAGAATACAATTAATATAAATAGAATCATTTTATTATATATAAAATAGAAGTACACATATACAACAAAAAAGTAATATGTGGTGAACAATACAAATCTCATTGCAAAGGAAGTGAGATGAAAACCCCTTACCATATGCTAGAGTGTGTTCTTCATTTTTTTTAATTTCTTGAATAATCATATTTAGTTTCATTAATTAATAATTACAGAACCTAATATACATTAAATGGATTTATTATAACCTTATTAGGTTAATTCATGGACCTTTTATGGGTTGAAGAGGATAAAATTTATTCATTGGGAAGCCTTTTCTTCTTTGGTTTTCATGATCGGTTTACTTGTATACGTGAATGGTAGTTTGTTTGATATTTGGTTAATCATACATAATTGTTAATATTTATTTTTAATTACATTTCATATATATAAATTATCTTATAATTGTTTTGGGTTATATAACATGATAATGAATCATTTGTTAAAAGTTAATTACAAATGTTTGGAGTAACTTGGTGGTTTTCTTCATAATGAACTTGTTTTGTATTATTATTTTATATTATGAGTGGATAAGGATTCCAGAACATTAATGTGTTGAAATAATTATATTATGATCTGGTTCAAAAAAAATGGTTTCATGACCAGAATTGAGTAGGGTAATAAAAATTGAGAACTCGTCGTCCTTGACAGTGATAGATTAACACATCATGGTTTTTCTTTTCATTTTTAGTATAAGAGGAGGGGGAAAGGGATATGATGATGAAATATTAAATTATCATAATTAAATTCATGTTTATTTAAGGTACTAGAATTAACATATAATTTGAATGTGGGGAGATGAGGAAAGAATTATAAAATAATGGAACTCAAAATAGAAGAAAATTGAGAAATCTCTCACTAAAAATCGAGAACCTAAAGACATCACGTAAAATTATATAAAATAGTTTGATGAGATAAATGGGGTATCTAATTACTCTTAAATAATTTAGAAAAAAGTTCAATATATAATTAACTATCCCTACATAATAAAATTTAAAATAAAAGAGAAAACAAAAAATAAAAGCATTAAGAATAGAGAAGCGTTGTAAACTCCCTTACTAAGAAGAGTAAATACATAAAAAGGTGGGGAACATGGGGGATTGAGGAAAACTTGGGAGGATTACTACAGAAATTAAAATACCATTAAATCGTGTATTATATATTTTTAATGATGAAAAATGATGTTATGAGTGGGTATTTATTGAAATTTAGAGGGAGTTTTTTATTAATTAAAAGGGAACCACAATAGTTGGATTGGCAAAACCATGTGATCTCTAATATTATTTTCGAATGACATTAGACACTTTGGAAACCTATTATAATATTTTAATTTTCAAAAATAAACCATCCTTTTATATAAAATTATTACATCATTATGATTTCATTAAACTGCTGAAAACTCAAAACAGTTTTATTACTATTCACGAAAAATTCTTGTATTTTATAAAAAACCCAAAAATTCATCCTAACCATTTTTTGATGTGTAGAAATAAAATATGAAATATTTTTTTGAAAATAATTTTCTTAATATTATTAAATTAATTTTTAAATAAAATCATAGTTAACTAGAAAATTAACAATTCTAGATGTATAATATGTTTTATATCACATTGAAAAATTAATTAAGATCTCATTGTCTTATTACCTTAAGAAAATAAAATATTTTCATTATTTAATATTAATACGGGTCGTATTACAATTCATATTACTATTCATAAGGGTATATAACTATTCATAAAAAATCAAGTTGGTTATATAAAACTCCAAATGACTTACTTGTCACAACTCTAGATGACTATTTTTCAAAATTCAAAACAATAAAAGTGGGGAATTTGTGATTACTGGTTAGTTTATGAGAATCTATTAAATAAACCACTGTTTTGTTAAGAGTACATAGGGATTTATGAAATTTAGTCTATGAATAGAATATATTTAAGATAATGATACCATAATATTTTGTGGGTGTTATATTATTCTTTTCTTCAGAAATTTGATTCTCGAAATTTTATCTATAAAGAACACAAAAAAGATGTTGGTGGTTCTACATCATAACTTCATGAGGTTCCCATGATGCTACTTACATATTCTATTTTCTCCAAAGAACATTAAATAGAAGTGTTTCCTAATTTCTCAATACCTACTCCCTTGTGTCATGAATCCCGATACGCTCTTCAGAGTATCAAAAAATATGGTTTCAGTTCTATTTCATTACAGGTGAGTACATGGATTTGGTATGGAATGTATTTATTCAATAATGACATGTGGAAAACATCATGATCATTGGAGAGACTTGGTGAAATTTCTAAATAGTAACCCACAACTCTGATTCTTTCCTGAATTTCAAATGGTCTTATAAACTTGGGGCCAAGTTTCCCTTTCTTACCGTACCTTAAGACACCCTTTCATGGATATAATTTCTTAATGAAATGATCTCCCACTTTTATTTTCTAATCCTTTGTCCAATTTTCAGAATAAATTTTTTACCTACTTTGGGATACTTTAATATGGTCTTGGATTATCTTCACCTTTTCTGTGGTCTCATCAATATGTTTTGTGCCTATAAGATTCCTCTCACCATCTTCGTCCCAACAAGTTGGAGTTTGACAACTCTTTCTATATAATTGTTTATATGGAGGAATTTGAATATAATAATGGAAACTATTGTTGTAGTAAAATTAAATCAATGGAAAGTATTGATCCCACATACCTTGAAAGATAAGAGATCATGATCTCATCATGTCTTCCAGAGTTTGAATAGTCCTTTTAGACTGTCCATCGGTATAGGTGTTATAATCCGTACTCAAATGAGGCTCAATATTCAAATCCTTCTAGAGACATTTCCAAAAAATTGACATAAAAAGAGGATCACTATCAGAAATAATTGATAATGGAACACCATGAAGTCTTAAAAATTCATTAATATATAGTCATTATAAATGTTCATGTGGTAAATCTTCACTTATAGCTAGAAAATATACTTATTTTGTAATATAATCATCAATCTACCATATCGCATCATTGCTTCATGGAGTCTTTGGTAGCCCCATGACAATGTCCATTATAATATCATACCATTCCCACATAGTTATAGGAAGGGGTTTCATGACTCCTACAATAAGTTATCTTCCAGTATTCACATGTAGTCAATCCAAACATCTGAACACATAATCAATAATCTCCCTCCTCATGTTGTCCCACCAAAAATGTTCCTTTAGATCTCTATACATCATTGTGCTACCAGGGTGTATATAGGAATTATAGCTATGAGAATCATCCAATAGTTACCTCTTTAGCTCAAAAATAGTTGGAACAGAAAGTCTCTTTCCAAATTTCAAAATTCTACCTTCATATATGAAGTCAATCAATTTCACATCATTTACATCTTTAATTTTCTTTTGAAACTCTTCATCATTAATAATATATCGTTTTTACCATTTAATGTAAAGAATGATGGAAGGTATTTGAAATAGTAGCTATATGTTACCTTCCATAATAATTCCCATATCGATCTTTACTTGATCCATGAATATAGGATCCCTTTCAATTCTGATCTTGTTCAGAGTTCTGTGGTTTTCTCTACTCAAATCATCTTCCAATAATTTTTTTGGTGTGGTGGTGTATTGAAAAAACATAATATTTCAGTAACATGAGCCATATCCTTTGCCTCAGGTTGAGCTCTTTTTGTGTAAAAATGTATTTGAAACTCTTGGTAAATGTGTATATCTCTAATTTTTCACTGTAAAGATATTGTCTCCATATTCTTATAGAAAATATTATCACTACTAACTCTAGGATCGAGAGTTGGATAATTTTAATCATCGCTATTCAACTGCCTTGATTCATAATAAATAATATTATCATTTTTCACATGGACACAACATAGTCCATTCTTTGATACATCACTATATATTACAAATCCATCACTTCTAGATGGAAGTTTCAAAATTAGAGCATTGACCAATCTATTTTTAAATTTTTCAAATCATTCTATACATTCATTCATCCACAAAAACATAACTCTATTATGTGTGAGCTTGGTTTGTGGGTTAGCTAGTCGATCAAAATTCTGAACGAAATTTCAATAGTAATCTACAATTCCAATAAAAAATGTACATTAGTTATGGTCATTTGATTGTGTAACGCCCAAACCCTAGTTACCTAGAGTCGGTGAATTATTACTTATCATTGGCATGATCACAAAAGATCAAGTCTCGAAATATCAATTAGTTTAGTAGCATTGTAAGTACTAGATACATTCATAAGTTTTACATTACATCATAAAATGAAAAACTAAAACAACATTGTTTCCACAGAACACACTCATATCCCCTCAGACTATCCCTACAGGTTATCCATAAAATACTTCTTCGCATCTTGGGAAAAATAAAACATAGAAAGGGGTGAGCTCAGATGCGTAGTAAGGATAACAATATAGTGGAAACTTCATAAAAATTCATAAATATTTAATAAATTTAAAAGACTAAAACAAAAGCATTTTAAACATTAACATCAGAATAATATGAAAAAGATGAAACCAAATAATTCCATTTACTTACTCACATTGGTATTCTACTAGTCGGATAATCACATGCAATATCAATAGACACTTTCATAATGATGTAATGCGTAATGCTAGACATTCATAACCACAAAGTCAAGGCCTTGTGCCAAGACTACAAATAAGAATTTTTTCAAGGCCTTATTCCAAGACAGTAGTCTGAATCATGAGACCTACCGATGCATCGAAGAGCTATAGCGGGCTCCACCCGTAACATTCTAAGTTCAATTCATTCCTCTTATGAAAAGGATTAAACATAACATAATAATTCATATTAAAACTATCATAAGAAATGTCAGTACTTTATCCATAAACCATGAATGGTATAAAAATTACACATCCACAGTCAAACATATCACAAAACATTCAATAAATTATCGATGCATTGAATCATGGTAAATCTACTTTAAATAAACTTAAAATCTATCAAAGGATATTGACATAGATGAAATCAAAAACTTTTTTAGAGATATATCTCTTTCTGTTTTAAAATCATCTAAAATTAATATAACAAAAAAACATTTATTTTCAAAAATATTATTATAAGATTGTAAGGGAAGGTTTTATGATGTTATAATGGCAGAAAATAGACACACCCTTCGAATAAGTTAGAAATGACTTTCTTACCTTAATTTTGTCGAAAATGTTATAAAGGACCTTATTTTGAAAACGACGGAATGATTCCTTTATAAACATATTATAAAGAGTCAAAAAATGTTATAAATGAATATAACCCATATTTTTAAATATATTAAGAATGTTTTGATATACATCTTTAAGAAACATTGATGTGGATGATGATGGGGTCCTAGTAGATACTTACGTAAAAACTACATCGGATAATAATGAGATTGTGAAATTAAACCTTAAGTTTTAAATTTCCATTGTAAGGGGTAGGTTAAACTCATTTATAATGGCGGAATAATTGTTATTAAATTATTCAACAATCATATACATTAATATGATATCATATATTATCTTTAAACTTTTTTTAGTTAATAATATCTTAGTATTGTCATCGTTTTGGGTGTTAACTGATTCATTTTCATTTATATGATTTTTTATGTAAGTAATGGCTGTTATAGATAGGATTTATATTATTCATATTAAGAATGATATTAAGTCTTTAAACATTTTTTTAAATCATCTAATAAAAAATAGTCTTTAATGGATCAGATGGGGAATGAATTTCCTTGCGTTCGTGGAGATGGTAATTCGTACGTACGTACGAGCGACAATATCATTATTTTGATATTAAACTAATACATAATTGGATGGTATATCATATATAAAGAATCATTATCATGTTATATTTATTATTTACGTCAATTAAACATCATTATTATAACCATCCAAATAATATTGTATTGAATAAAAATTACACCACGACGTGGGGACGGTAAACCGTACGTACGCACGTATGGTGACTTGTCATTCAAATGATGGATAGAATAATTAATATGTTTGTACCATATTTATTATAAAACAAATTTATATAGAATATAATTGAGTTATTATTTTATAATGGAAACAATAATTAAAGATGAAGTGGAAGATGAAAAGAACTTTAAAGAGGTGATAAAATCTTTACCTCTTCTTCAGGTTCTTCATTTTGATTTGTTGATAATTGCTCCATAGAATGGATTTCTGACATAAGTAAGACCTCTAGGATTAAGAGATGATAGTTTAGAGGGTATTTGGGCAGAGGTTTATGAGCCAAATGGCTTTGATGGTATGAATTATAGGGTAGGGGGAGATCCCTTTTATAAGAGGGGTGAGGGGCATCTTAGGAAATGCTAAAAATATTATTTTATTATAAATTAATTTTTGGTATCTAATAGCTCAAAAGTGTATTATTTAAAGGATAATGTTGGGATGGGTTGAAAACCTCTCAATCAATTGGTTTTATATAGGTTTGGGTCACAAAATATCTTTATCGTTTATATTTAACTCTTAGTTAGTACTTTGACATTTACCATGTCTCTTTGTATTTTTATATTATATGGTTAACAAACATACCATATAATTCCAAGAGTACCCCAAGTGGTTCATAAATGATACAACTATCATTATATAAGTCTTTTGTACGAACCTTATATTTTTAGTAATAGAATATCAATTAATAACATAATATTTGTTTCAAAAACTATTTTTGTCAATTTTGACACTATTTGGTGTTTTGTTTTTTCTAAATTCATAACAGCATTATTACATAAAAAAAATTATTCTCACCAACCCTAGAATGTCATATTAACCATGAAAATTTTTGGAATTCATACAATGTCTCAAATTAAATTTATATGGATATTTATAATATCAATTATTTTAATATTTCATTAATTAGGTAATTACTGCAACGTCATTGTGTTAGAAATAAATTAAATTATTTAATGTATAAAAAATATAAATAAAATACCATTAAGTATGAAAGATTTTTATATTTCTAATGAATATTTATTGTCGAATTTATATCATGTATAACCCTATATTAAAAATGTTTTAGTTATTAAACTTTGATTTTAACTATATTAACTCTTCTATGAATTAAATAAAAATAAATGTCGTAATATAATCCATGTAGACCAAAGAGGTTCATATTTTATTACTAAGGTGGTTTTTGGTCTAATAATACATATCAAATAGAATTAGGACATGTTTTAGGGTAATAATAATATCATTTTTACCCCTAATTACCCTATTTATTTTTAATCGTGGTAAATAAAAGTAAAAAGATACTATTCACCAAATATTATTTTCGTCTTATTGGAAAAAATGTATTTACTGATATCAAAAATGCCTCTCCTATTTTTGAAATTCCACTAACAGAAGCAGTAAAATTAAATTTTATGGGAATTTTCAAATTCTTCTAGGATGTGGGTAAGGGACGGTGAAAAGTTCAATATAATTTTTATATATCTAAAATTATTATAAACTGACTCCAATAAATTACATTGAACTTATATAGGTATTATGTATCTATTTTGACCGAAAATATATTTCAATAAAATAATTAATTATTTCAATAAAAATTTGGTTTTAAACTATAACTCAATGTTTTTTCACTAGTCATCAAAAATTGAATGTTTTCATGAAAATACCAAAAATTCATCCTAAGATAATTTCCATATTCTGAATCCAAAAATTAAGTCTATTTTGAAAGATAAAATTTATAAAATTTCAAAAAGTGGGTATTACTATCCATAACGGCTAGTTAGATTGGTTGCAGTGTGTTAGAACTCAAAGTTGCGTACAATACACACTACTGTATTATTTAAAGAGAAGCGTACCGTGGATGTTTGGGGTGTTACAGTCTCCCCACCTTCAAATAATTTTATCCTCAAAATTTCTAGAGTATTAATGCATAAAAACACTCTCGTGGTTCTTAATCATAAGTTCCTCAGGTTCCCACATTGCATCTGCCATCTTATGGTTTCTCCATAAAACTTTTACTAGATGAGATGTCTGGTTCCTCAGCACTTGTTCTCTTGTGTCAAGAACCATTACATGCTATTTCAAATAAGACAGATCGGGTTCCAATTCTAATTCCTCATAGCTGAGTACTTATGTTGGGTCAGGCATGTATTTTCTCAACAGTGATACATAGAACACATCGTGGACTTTGGAGAGACTTGGCAGCATTTCCAAACGGTAAGCAAGAGCCCTAATTCATTCTCCAATTTCGAAAGGTCAGATGTACATGAGACTCAATTTACCCTTATTACCGAAACGTATAACCCCCTTCCATGGATATACCTTCAGGAAAACATGATCTCCTACCTAAAATTCCAAATCCTTCCTTTGGTTTTCAACATAGCTCTTCTGCCTACATTGAGATTCCTTGATGTGGTTTTGGACTACCTTCACCTTCTCCATCGTTTCTTCCACAAGATCTGGGCCTACGATTTTTCTTTCACCAGCATCATCCCAATAGGTTGGTTTGGGACATCTCGTTCCGTATAACGCTTCATATGGTGCCATAAGAATACTTGAATTGAAGCTAATGTTATAGGAATATTCTACCTGAGGTAAATATTGATCCCACATACCATGAATGTCATGTGATCATGATCTCAACATGTCCTCTAAGTTTTAAATAATCTGTTCTGATTTACCATCAGTTTAGGGGTGGAAGGTAGTGCTCAAACAAAGTTCAGTATCTAGGGATTTCTGAATATTTTTCTAGAATCCTGATCGAAAATACGGATCACAATCAGAAAAAATCGATATTGGTACTCCATGAAGTCTTATAACATCATTAATATATAGTATTTCTAAACGTTCAAGTGTAAAATCATTCCTTATATAAATAAAATGTGCTAACTTGGAAAATCATTACTAGAAGTTCAAGTGGTACTCCAGGCTGTTGCCTTCCTGCTTTCACTTGTTGACAAACCTTACATCTTGACACAAAATAAGCATTCTCCCTCTTCATGTTGTCCCACAAAACATTTTCCTTCAAATCTCCATACATCTTAGTACTAACAGGGTGTATAGTGAAATTACAACTATGAGAATCATACAAAAATTCCCTTTTTAGATGAGGTATATCAGGAACACAAAGTCTCATTCCAAATATCAAAATTCCATCTCCATACACAAAGTCACTCAATCTCCCATCATTCACAGCTTCAATCATCTTTTGGAACTCATCATCACCAGTCTAAGAACTCTTTATTTTTTCTAGTAAATATTGTTTGGAAACCATATGAAAATGTATTGATGTTTCTCCTTCCATGGTGATTCCCATATCCACCTTTACTAGATCCATGTATATTGATTCCTTTTCAACTCTCATCCTGTTCAGTACTCCATGATCTTTTCTGCTCAAAGCATCTGCCACCTGATTTTCCTTCCCCGGTTGGTAGTGTATTGTGCATTAATAATTTTTTAGTAGTTCAAGCCATCACCTTTACCTCATGTTGAGTTCTTTCTGTGAGAAAATATACATCATACTCTTGTGATCAGAATAAATCTCAAATTCTTCACCATAGAGATAGTGTCTCCAAATATTCAATGAAACGATTACAACATCTAACTCAAGATCATTAGTAGGATAGTATTTCTCATGAATTTTCAACTGTAATGATGCATATGAAACAACTCTATCCTTATGCATAAATACACAACCAAGTCTTTTCTTCAATGCATCACTATAAATAACAAACCAATCATTCCCCGATGGTAGAGTCAAGATAAGAGAATTGACTATTCTTCTCTTAAATTCTTCAAAACATTCTTCACACACTTTTGTCCAAACAAATTTTACCCCTTTTCGTGTGATCTTTGTTAATGGGTTAGCCATCCAGGAAAAATTCTGGACAAAACATCGATAATAACATGGTAAACTAATAAAACTGTGTACCACAGTTATAATCATTGGGGTTGGAAATTCTTGTATTGCCTTGGTATTTTAAGGATAAATATATATTCCATCCATAGAGACAATATGTCCAAGAAAATAAATCTCTTAAAGCCGTAATTCACACTTGCTGAACTTACCATATAATTCATTTATTCAAAGAGTTTTCAGGATAATGTGCAAATGATTGTCATGATATTCATAGATTTTGGAGTATACCAAGATATCATCAATAAATACCACTACAAAGTCATCAATATATTCCTTAAAAACTCTATCCATTAGATCAATGAAGAGAGTAGGTGAATTACTCAATCCAATAGGCATTAGTGTAAATTTTAATGCCCATACTTGGTTCAAAATGATTTTTTTTGGAATGTCTTCCTTCTTCACACACATCTGATGATATCCAGATCGAATGTCAATCTTTGAAAAGTATTGATCTCCATGAAGTTGGTCAAATAAATCATCAATGCGATGTAGGGGATACTTGTTCTTTATTGTAATAGCATTGATCTCCCTTTAGTCAATGCACAAACTCATAGATCCATCTTTCTTCTTAACAAACAGGACAATGGATGCCCATGGAGAATCACTAGGGTGAATAAATACATTATTACTGAATTCTTCTAGTTGTTTGTTTAGTTCCACTAATTTAACTATGGCCATTCAATAATGGGTCTTCGATATGGGCCTTGATCAAGGAATTAAATCATTGGAAAACTCAATTTCTCGTTCTGGATGATGTCCAGGTAAATCTTATGGAAACATATCATCATATTCTTTCACAATAGGTACATACCCTATTTGAACATTCTTTTCCCCACCCAAAGTTATTTCATTCTCTTTTCCCCAATAATTTAATTTAGTTGAGCTATTGGGGGTGGATCTAGATAAGAATTAGGTGGTGTCGATTCTTCTGTAAAGATAAGGTTCTCTTTATCATCATCATAAAAAATATTAACCTAATTCTTCTTAAAAATAATATTTTTCATCAAGGTCAGAAATCCAATCATGGGTATGATGATGAGATCAGCAGATAAAGAACATTTTTATGCCCTAATGGGGACTTATTTAAAAAAAATTGTTTCAAGGATATTTCCAATAATAGTTTTTACGGACAACTCTCTTGTTAAATAAAATTGGTAATATCTAATTATATTAGAAAATTGGGAAGATATGAAACAATGAGATGATCCAGAATCAAATAAAGCATTTTATAAACATGAGGAAACCATTAAATTACCTATTATTATGTCTTTAAGAGCTTCAACCTCAGCAGTAGGGATAGAATAATCTTGGCCTTGAACCCTTATCCATTTCACAGGTAAGCTCCAATGATGCTTAGGACATTCATTCACATAATTCCACATTTCTCTACAATTGTAGCATTCAAAATCAATACCCACTTTCTTCCCGTTGCAATCATGAGCATAGTGGATTTTTTTACCAAACTTGTAACAGACTGCCATTCCCTTGAGGAAAGTACCATGGTGTTTCTTCACACATTTACTCCATGATGGATATTAAAATTTTCCCTTCTTCCCCATATTCCGATTTATAGAGTGTTCAATAGATCTCTTCTTCTCTTGTTTTTCTTTAAAGTTGTATGACTTAGAGAATTCTTTTTCTGTTATGATAGAACATGAGAAAACATATTCATACGATGAGAAGGACTATGAGACTAATGATCGCTGGAGAAATGGTTTTAATACATAAATGAAATGATAAATATTACTTAATGGGTTATGTATATAATATTAAGCATCCCTCGCTAACCTTCTAAAGTTTTCCTCGTACTTTGTGACATTCTCATCCTCCTTTTTCTTCAGACTCAGAAATTTCCTTTAAATATCTACTCGATGGTCACGAGGAAAGTATTTTTATTAAAAAAATTCTTTATTCTCCCTCCATTACATATCTTATACATCATCATCTTCCTTTTTGTTTTGAATCAAAGACCACCATCGATCAACACCTCTAGTGAGGCGGTATATTTCCAAGACAACATTTTACATTTTCTCTTCTCTACAAGGAGTGGAATATTTTCATTAAGGAATTTATCCATTGCTCAGCTACTAATGGATTTTTACTCCCATTGAATATTGGTGGTTGTTTTCTCCTAAAGGGATCAAACACTGATCCTCCACATTTCGGATCAGGGTGCTCTATAAGGGTAACATTGTTATTCATAACCTGAGTGAGTTGTCTGAGTATGGTGATTAGCTGATTAGCACCTGTTACATCACCATCTCCATTATAATTACCTTGAGTAGGAGGAAAATCCCTACATGGAGTGTGTGAATTGATACAGTTTCCATTCCTTATACAAGGATCCATTACTAAAAAATGGCATAAACTAGCTTATTTTATGAATTGAAATTCATAATTAAAAACAAGTAAAACACATAACATAAACTAAACAGTTTATGGATATAATCCATAATCAAATAATTTTTTTCCTTGAGGAATTATATACTCATAATCCCATCATAATGGTTTTTAATGAAAATGATAATTATCCTGAGCATATCCCCAAAGAGTGTCTTAACCAAGAATGCACCAAGGCTCGTTGTCGTGCACATGTTTCTGTTCAAATCTATCTCAAAGAGGTGTTTTCAGGTTTTACCCCTTGGTACATATGTGCCAGAGCCACCTCTACATGCTCTTATCTAGACTTGGATGTATGTCATGGAAAAATCACAAAATCTCTACAATACCAAAAATCTTGGAAGTTCCTCTATAATAATCCTCAAATTCTATCTTAGAGCTATGTGCTCTAATCAGAGTTTATCTAAATCTAATTTCTAGAGTTTGAACTAAACGTCCCTTGATACCAACTGTAACACCTCAACCATAGTTACACAGAGCCAGATCATTATAATGTATCATTGGCATGATCACAAAATATTAAGTCTCAAAAGATCGATTAGATTAGTAGCCTTGGATATACTAGATACATTCATAAGGATTACATTACATCATAAAATGAAAAACTACAATAACATTGTTTCCATAGACAACACTAATATCCCCTCAGACTATCCCTACAGGTCATTCATAAAATACTTCTTCACATCATGGGAAAAATAAAACATAGAAAGGGGTGATATCAGATGGATAGTAAAGATAACGATATAGAAGAAACTTCTTAAATAACAATAAAAATGTAAGGAAATGTATAAGACTAAAACAAAATCATTTTAAAAATGAACTTCATCATAATATGGAAAAGATAAAATCAAATTATTCCATTTTCATACTCACATGGATATTTTACTTGTCGAATAATCACCTGCAATATCAATAGCCACTTTCATAATGATAGTATGCATAATGCTAGACTTTCATAACCACATAGTCAAGGCCTTGTACCAAGACTACAAATAATATTTTTGTCAATGCCTTTTCCCAAGAGACTAGTTTGTCTAATGAGACCTACCGATGCATTGAGGAGCTATATCACACCCCACCTATCCCATTCTATGTCCAATTTATTCCTCATATGAAAAGTTTTAAACAAAACATAAGCATTCGTATAAAAACTATCATAATAAATGACAATACATTATACATAAACCATGAATTCTATAAAAATAAAACATCAAAAATCAAACATATCACAAAAATTTCTTTTCAATATGGAAGTTTTGTATCATAATAAATCAACATCAAATAAACTTAAAATCCTTCAAATGATTTTGACCTAGATGAAATCAAAAACTTTTTTTATAGAAATGTCTCTTTATATTTTGAAATCATTTAAAATTAAAAAAAAATTGTAATATTTTTATAAGATTTTATGAGTTTCTTTTATGATGTTATAAGGGTAAAAAATAGCCGCACCCGCTGTATAAGATAAAAAAATACATTCTTACCTTAATTTTTTCAAAAAGGTTATAAAGACCTTGTTTGGAAAATGACGGAAGGATTACTTTATAAAAATCATATAAAGAGTCAAAAAAGTTATAAATTACTTTAACCCATAGTCTATAAATAGTAATAATGTTTTGAAAGACATTTTTAAGAAACATGGATGTGGATGATAAAGAGGTCCCTGTAGATACATACATAAAAACAAACCACGGATAAAAAAGAGACTGTGAAATTATCCCTTACCTTATTCTTTTACTTGGTCAACGGTAGGTTAAAATCATGTATAATGGTGAAATAATTGGTATTAAATTATATAAGAATCATATATATTAATATGATATCGTATATGATATTGTAACACTGCTTTGTTAATAATATCTTAGTATTATCGTCGTTTCAGGTGTTAACTAATTCTTTTTATTTTATATGCTTTGTTACATAAGTAATTTTTTTATGGATTGGATTTATCATATTAATATTCAGAATGATACTAAGTATTAATGCATTATTTTTAATCATCTAATGAAAATTATTCTTTAAGGGATTTGATGGGGAATGAATCTCATCGCGTTCGTGGAGACGATAATCCGTACGTACGCACGAGCGACAATATCATTGTTTGGATATTAAAATAATATATTATTGGAGAGTATATAATATATAAAGAATCATTATCATGTTAATTTTATTATTTACAACAATTACACATCATTATTAAACCCATCCAAATAATAATGTATTGAATAACAATTACACCATGATGTGGAGACGGTAAGTCATACGCAAGCATGTATGGTGACGTGACATTCAAAGGATGGATAGAATAATGAATATTGTAGTAACATATTTATAATAACATCATATTATATAGAATATAGAGGAGTTATTATTTTAAAATGGAAACAACAATTAAATAGGAAGTGGAAGAAGAAAGTAACTTGTAAGAGGTGATGAAATATTTACCTCTTCTTTGGGTTCTTCCATTTTATTTGATCAAAAGGGCTCCATAGGTTGGATTTATGATTAAAGGAAGGCCTCTAGGATTAATGTAGGATAGTTTAGAGGGTATTTAAGCATATTTTCTCTGATCAAAATGGATTTGAAGAATTTAATTAGAGAGAAGGGGAGTTCCCTTTTATAAGAGTGGTGAGGGGCACTTTATGAAAAGATAGAAATATTATTTTGTAATAAATTAATATTTGGTTTATAATGGCTCAAAAGGGGATTATTTAATGGATAAGGTGGATATGGGTTGAATACCACTCATCCAATAGGCTTTATATTGGTTTGGGTCACTATATTAACTATATCTTTTAGATTTAGCTCTTAGTTAATTAGTTTGACATTTACCAGGTCTCTTTGTATTTTAATATTATATGGTTAATAAACATACTATATACTTCTAAGAGAACCCAAAGTGGTTAATTAATGATAAAACTATCAATATATAAGTCCTTTATCTGAAACTAAAATTTTTAGGAATAAAATATCAACTAATAATATAATATTTGTTTTAAAAACTCTTTTAGGTCAGTTTTGACACTATTTGGTATTTTGTTTTTTATAAATTTATAGCAGCATTTTTGCTTCAAAAATAATTCATCAAACCAACCCTAAAATGTCATATCAACTTAAAAAATTAGTATTATTCATTAAAAGTATCAAATTACATTTATTTGGATATTATTATTATCAATTATTTTAATATTTCATTTATTAGGTAATTACGGCATCAACATTGTGTCATAAATAAATTAAATTATTTAATGTCTAAAAAATATAAATAAAATACCATTATGTAGGAAATATTTTTATCTTACTAATTAATATTTATAGTTTATTTTATCTAATGTATAACCCTATATAAATTTTTTTTACTTATTTAACATTGATTTTTACTCTTTTAACTCTTCTTTGAGTTAAATAAAAATACATGTCCTAATCAAATCCAAATAGACCAAATAGGTTCAAATTTTATTCCTAAATTTGTTTTTTGTCGAATTATACTTATACAATAGAATTAGGACATGTGTTAGGATAATAATAATATCATTTCCACCCTTAATTACCCTATTTACTTTTAACCACGGTAAATAAAATTAAAAAGATACTATTCACCAAAAATTATTTTCATCTTATTGAACCACATTTTTATTAGTGATATCTACTGTGTGTCTCAGATTTTTGAAATTCCACTTATAAAAGAAGTAAAATTATGTTTTCTGTGAAATTTTAAATTCTCCTACGAGGTGGGTAAAACACGGTGAAAAGTTCAATAAATTTTTTATATTTCTAAAATAATTATCACCTAACTCAATTGAATTAAATTGAACTTATATATAAATTATGTATCCATTTTGACCTAAAATAAATTTAAATAAAATAATTATTTATTTAAATAAAAATCTTGTTTTAAACTATAACTAATTGTTTTTCACTATTCATAAAAAATTGATAGTTTTCATAAAAATACCAAAAAATCACCCTAAGCTAATTTTAATATTCTGAATCTAAAAAAGAAGTCCTTTTTGAATGATACAATTTATGAAATTTCAAAAAGTGGGAATTAATACTCAAAACAGCTAGTTTGATTGGTTGTGGTGTGTTAGAACTCAATGTTGCGTACAACACTTGCTAATATATTATTCAATGAGAATCACAGCATGGAATCTTGGGGTGTTACAGATTGGGACATTCATTGATTTCCTTTGTCATCACATGATCAAATAGGATTCCATCCTTAGAGAAAACATTTCATCTCAAAGAAACCGATTGATGCAAGAATTCACACTTACTAAACTAATAATATAATGCACTTTTCTAAGAGTGTTCATATTAATTTACAAGTGATTCTGATGGTCATTAAAGATTTTGGTGTGTCCAGGGCTATCATCAATGAATTCCATGAAAATGTTATCACGATATTCCTTGTAATATATATTCTTTAAATCCATGAAAACATATAGTGCATTAGTCAGTCTAAAAGGCATCGCTGTAAACTCATAATGCCCATATATGTTTCAAAATGATGTCTTTGGAATATTATCCTTCCTCACACGAAGCTAATGATATCTAGATCAAAGTTCAATCTTTTTTAAGTATTGTTCTGCACGAATTTGTTTAAATAAATCATCAATTTGTTGCAGAGAAAACTTATTCTTTATTGTAATAACATTGACTTCCCTGTAATAAATTCATAGCCTCATGGTTTCATTATTCTTCTTGACAAAGAAGACATGGGATACCCATGGAGAAAAACAGGGTTGAATAAATCATTTGTTACTCAATTCATATAGTTGTTTATTTAGCACAAAGAATTCCATAGAGGCCATTCAATAGGGAGTCATTGATATAGGTCTTGAACTAGTAATTAAATCAATAGAGAACTCAACTTTCCGCTCTGGAGGATGTCTAGCTAAATCATATAGAAATATGTCAATGTATTTTTGCACTATATTTACATTTACTTTTTGAATATTTCATTCCACTCCCACAGACATTTGGTTCTATTCATCTCCAAGAATTGCATTCAATAGTGCTACCAAGGGTGGATGTTGATAAGAATCATTTTGCCAGTTTTTTTCTCTAAAATTTACGGATTCTACACCATTTTAAAATATTGTAACTTCATTATTCTTGCAATAAATTTTCGAGTCATAATTTGAAAGCCAATTCATACAGAGAATTATATCAATTTCAGTCATTGGTATGATGATAAGTTTAGAAACTAAAGCATGTTTATGTGCTATGATGGGGACTAGTTGGCATGCCTTTGTTGCAATGATGTATCCCCTAGGAGTTTTGAATGAAAACTCTTTTTTTAATTCAAATTTTAAATGTCTAATTTTCATTGAAAATCTGAAATATATAAATGAATGTGATGATCCAGAATAAAATAATGCATTGGTTATGTTTGAGGAAACAATTAAAGTACCTTTGACCACATTAATAATTTTTTATTTTCATTCTCACAACCGTCATGGAATCGAAATCACCCCATATCCCACTACACATATTCCATCCTATTGATTAGATTCTATAGATACTATAGAGAGATAATGGATTTGATCATAAGTTCTAACTCTATGTATGATATATATTGAGGGAAAACAAAAGTAAAAATCAGTCATCTAATATTTACACTACATTATACAAAATTTTACTAATAATATCTTCCTCATACCCATGTTAAATAGGATCAAACAATATATTTCCACATGTAACCTCACTTTATGATTTTATGAAATATCCAATGTGGGTTTGGGATTCACCCAGAACATCTCCCATAGTTGTTCAAGGATCAAAAACAGGTCATATGAGAAAATTAATTTAATATGATTTTGTAGTCTATTTATTTTCTAAAATATATATTCTATATATAACAAGGAAATGATAAATTTTGAAAAAGTACCTCAACTAAATATACATTTTGCTAACGTCATTTCAATTGGCATTATTTCACCTTAGATAGCGGGTGATTTTTTGTGAGTTTAATAAGAAAGATACTAAATGAGGAAATAAATAAATTTCTATGGAATTATTATTCTATATGAACCTCCAACATATAGATAAATTTTCTAACTTAGTAATTGTAGATTTTATATCCCATATAGCAGTTACAAATGAGGTATGACATAGAAATTCTGGTCCAAGTGACTGTTCCATTTATTATTTCATCTAGATGTCAAGATAATGTTTTTTAGTCTGTAAGTGTACCATATTAAATGGATAGGGGTCAGTTTTTTCAATATTAGGATAAGTAAAATCATCCAAATCATCTATGGGACTTCAATATAACACTCCAACAATTCCCATATCCATAATATAAATCACCCATTTCATGTAATAGATCAGTCTATCAGTGTTGTATATTAGTATTTCTAATTCAAAAATTTATTTTTCTACATTAGTAGCATTGTAATAATATTAAAATCATGATGGATAATCAATATCATCTATATTTGGAATATAATAGGAAACTTAATGAAATTTCCAATAATTCATCGTATCAAAATTATGTTCTTCCAACAATTGAACTTAATGAGGACATAAATAGTTCCAAACATCTATGGAGAGTTCTTCAAAATACCATACATCACATTAATTGATTGTTATTTCTTTCATTTCTTCCGTGATGGAAGTCTAAACTACTAGAAACATGTTGTTTCATTATCGATGGTTACTTGATCATTTTGTCTTAGCTTTAGCTGGAGAATGATAATAACACTCCACCACATATAACATCGGATACCATTATATGTGTCAAGAATTTGATCTCACGAATTCATCAATATGTATCTTTGGATGATATATCTTACCATTAATTACTCATTTTTGGATATGGTAGTAGAATCCCAATGACTAATCTCTATTAATATCTCGGATGCAATGGTTCCAATATAAGATATAGTGAACCCTGTGGTCAATATAATGGATGTGGTCAGTGGTGGAACCTCCAAAACCACCATAAATCCTTCAAGGGACATGATCAACTAGAATATATTTGTCATAATAAAATTCTTCTATTCTTAGAAAATTTAGGAAGGGTACAAAATTTATTATAATAGACACAATAATTAGTATGAACATCTATATGGTGAATATTTTTCAAAAGTAATCTTTCTATCTGTCTATTCCTCTAGAACACAATCCCTTAAATAAATCATATACGATCCTAATTCATAATCCCCACATAAATTATCAAAAATAGTCTTTGTGGGAGGATATCAATACTTGATAAATATTAAATCCAAGTATAGACTCTGTTTCTTCACAACTAATATACAACTATTGGGATAAAGGTCTGATAATATAAAAGGAATGAATAAATGGATTTCAACAGAACCCAAAGTTACCATCCTCTTTGGGTGTTCCATAAGAACAAAAAACTTATTATGTACATCCCCATAGAACATTTTATTCCCATGATATATGTGAGGTGAATTTCATATATAAAAATTCATCAATCATTGCTGAATCAAGGATAATGTGGTTGATTCCAACCCAACATTATCTCATTCTACTAAAATAGCTTCCACAATAAATATCCATGTCCTCACACCAGCATTTGTATCATGAAAATATGATAATATATGTTCTGAACCACCTCATGAGATATATGGAATTACATTTCTATGTATAGATTGTGGAATTGACCATATACCACTAATTTTCATATTGGCCTTTTTTCAAAACTTCATAAAGGATAATATGTTCTTGGAATATGCCCATTTTATATTTTATAAAATCTTATTTATTATATATACTGAGGTCCATATACATTTGGTTATAGGAAAAAAATCCATGATAAATTTGAAGTAACATCAATCCTTGGGTGAGGGTCCTTCTTTGTGACATTCATGGTTATTTTCAATAATTCATGGGTTAGACCAATAATTTTTTTACATCATACCATGTCACCATTATTGGGATTAATTTATCATACATGCCTCCAAGTATAGGATTCCTCAATAACTAATAGATTTTTTACATTCAATTATGACATACCAATGTGGTGTTAGTGTTTATTCCCCATTTGATAAAAATATATGGGATTATATATAGATAATTTAATTCATATATATGGGCCATGTAGATATATTTTAATATGTCAAATTCCAAAATCTATATTTGAATGTCGATGAAAATATGACATACTCAATATGATGACATCAATTCTAGTTAAATATGTTCCCACCACAAATATCCTAATCCCCATTCCGACCCATTTTTTAGTTGTAGATCGTTGAAAAAGGAAGTGTAATAGTTCATCTTCAACTAAAAATAATAAGAATTATTATATGGTACATTCTAGTGTTGGTATATATATAAAATAGAGGGAATTTTTCATTAATTAATTTATAATACATTGGATCAAACATTAATAATCAAAATATTTTTATCCAATTATCTTAGAGTTTATTGTGTACTTTTCCATTGTTAGTTTGAGTTTGTCATTAAAAACAAATTATAAATATTTTGGTACTTTTTTATATTATGTATACTCAAAATATTAAATCATCAATTTAGTGTCATTATTTTCATGAATTTCCTCTTAGAACATACATTATCCTCTTCCAAAAAAAATTACATCATCTACTTGATTCATGCAATGGCTTGTTCATCTAAAATACGAACTATTTTTCCCATCCATTGGAAATCTATAAAGATAGAAATTGTATTTAATTGACATAAAAATATATATTATGGAGGTTTTGATGATGGAAATTCATTACCAGTTTGTCCTCATTAATTTCGCATGGACTAGGACGCATCAATAAGGCTCATTGTCTCATGAGGCATCATTAAAATCTTATCAATTTCAAGGCCTTATTTAATTAACCTCGATTATAAGACCATTCAAAATTTACCTTGTTAGGGATGACTCACACAATATACTAACACAAGACCCTATTGATGTGATCTCACCCATGTTAACTCATTGATTTTACTTTTATAATGTCACATCACCAATAATATAAACGTATGTGAATTATTATAGAGCGTATGGATATAATAAGTGCATGGAATAAAAGATCTATTAGGGGGATTCACACAAGTGAGTGTTACCCTTTAAATTAAATAGTTATACAACATATAATAAGAAACTATATATACATATATCCATATAAGTTGATTTGATCAGTTAAAATTACTTGTATTGAATACCTAGGTTGATCAAAAATGTGAATCACATGTATTGATTACACATGTTAATTTAATAAAAAATTACCTAAATGATTAATATATAAAATTCATTTATGGTATCGAAAAGAATGGAAATTTTACACCATGTCAATAATGTTAATGTTGTTCTTGAAAACATGGTTCCTAAAGAAAAATGGATCTATCCAACCCTATGTTCCTCTCTACCCGAAGAATGAATCATATTATTCTAATCCGATCTAACAATAAGGGAGGGAATTTTTTGAAACTTGCTTTTGAAGAAATAAATTTATATAAAATTTAATACATTTAAAATAAATAGTTGAATAATTTTATAATAAAAGAACCAGGTTTCCATTGGAAACGCATATGGTCATTGCATATAGAACATTAACCAAATGTCATAAAATTCTATTGATTATTCATGATATATATTCAAATTCAGCCATCACACAGTAGTTTTTATTTTTATGTTCATCCTAAAAACCTATAACTTGTTGAACCATGTATGTGAGTGGTATGAATTTTGTTAAATACTTTGTCTAGGTTCATTAATTTTCCTATTAATAGAAAACTTCATATCATCCCTCAGCAAACATGGATAAAAAATAAATTCCAAGAAGCATTGCAAATGTAGTCATCTCTCTCATCCTCCAAATGCTTTGGTATCAATATTTGACTATTTAATATTGTGTAATTTGAAAAGGGATAAAGTTAGTAGAGACAACTAATGGTCTAATCACTAGAGATATGGTTAAAAAACACATTCCCATTAGTAAAACAAATATAATGAATGATGAACCTTTTGATCAAAAAATGTTCCCTATCCTTTGAAGTGTACATGAGGACTTACTTTATGATAAGAAAAAAGCCTCACTCGAGTGATATTTATTAATTATCCCTCCTCTTAAGAAATCATCTCCATCCAAACCAAATATCATATGGGCGAGGTATACTCTAAATCCAATAAAGTATAAATTTGGTAGTGTACTCTATCATCCTCCTAGGAATCACATGGGTGATGAAATCTATAATTTTCTAAATTATACCTTTTAAAATTCATATTAAATATGTCAAATTATCACTTGGGAATAGTGATCTATAATCCAATGAAGTGTCACTAGAGAATTGTATTCCAAATTTTCCCAAGTAACATCTGGGTGATGTACCATCCAGACTGCATGACTCTCTCTTAAATCTTAATATAAGATCCCACTAATGTGAATCATCTTATACTATAATTACATGTACAAGGTCTCCTATACACCAGAAAATCTATATGGTTGGGGTACAGACATATTACTGTTTACTCTAAAACATTTATTCCCATGGGAAATAATTTCCCCTAATTTAACCACCCAAATATCTTGGGACCTCATATAATTAACATTCAATAATTCTCATGGTCATGGGGGTCTCATTAATATTGACTATGAATTCAGTTTAGGTAGAAATATCCATTCCCCACATTATTCTTTAAACATGAATCAAATCTGGATTTATTCATCTAGAAGTATAATCCATAGGTTGGTGATTAGAAATAGGAAAGATATTTTCAATAGGAAATTACATTATTTCTTCTGAAATACCCCTCCATAGCCTCACCCTCATCCATTCAAATTTGGGGAGTAAATATAGGGAATGGGAGCCTCTATTAGATTAATAACCTTATTCATTCATAAAAGATGTCATATTAAACCTTATATCTATATCCTCAGCTATTTCCACAAACAGATGTTGGTGAATGATCCACATGAGATTCTAATTTTGGTATATATCCCTAACTAACAACATTATGTGATATGTTAATAATTTACTATTTCATTTTTCTTATATAGAGCATTAAAACCATGGGTTTATATATTATTAGTGGTCATTACAGTAGCACAATAAAAAAAATTAAATTGGCATCCCACTAGGTTTCAACCGCAAATAATATTTCCATATTCTCAAATGGACATATTCCCCATGATACCACATTAATTAGGTCACACCTGCAATGAAGAAATTGATGGGCCTCCCCAATTAGTGTAATCCCTAATAAATATGATCTATATTGGTTTTGATTCTAGTTCTAATGTGTTACGTTGGAATCCTCTCATTGGTTCAAACAAAATTCCATAAATCGTCCATCATTTTATCTATTCCATATTCTCAATTGGACCAAATCCCCACCTTTAAGGACATATTTATGAATGGACTAATCATATCATCCTCATTAATAGATATTCATAGTGAGATATAGGATCATTTTTCCACAATCCGTAGAATATTTGTACATATTCATTGGGACATCATCCCTATGGGGTCTACTATAATGGTGTGCTCTTCTATATTATCCACACCAACCTCTTATATTCACATTTACTGGTATGTAATTTCTACATAATTCTAAAATTCATGGTCTATTCATTTTTAAATGACACTAAAATGTATGAATTGTCCAATTATGTGTATCTAAACAATATGAGTTCTGATTCCTGTTATAATTATACATATGAACCTCCACCCATAGTCCCAATACAAACATCAATACTCCAGCTATATCCTTATATGTTAATTAATTCTTAAGTGACCAATTGCGGAACTGTAAAATATTATTTTTTAAAATGAGGAATGAAAAGGCCAAAAACCAAATAATATAGAGAACATATAGTAAATAATGTTTCCATATATAAATGGAGGACCTATGATTCTTACAGATGGTTCCATTGATGAAAATTCTTTTATACATACATATGGTCATGCAATAATTTTCTTGCGATTGATTTTAGATGAATTTTTGACCATCCTATTATATTATTTTATAAAGGATTCAAAAATATTACTTAAATATATAATAGAATCCTAATATATCCAATAATTTTACAAAAATAGTTTTATGATGCTGACATCCCATCCTTTCACCCAATTTTATTCCTTAAGATTTATTATTAAAAATATGGATGACCACCCCCCTTTGAATGTAGGCCCAAATCATGGGTACAAGAATTGCAAGGTGAATCTGGTTCTATGAATTAAACATTTTGGATAACCTCCTAAAATAAAACATGAAAAAATTATATCCAATGATGTTTTCTAAACATTTATTGGGTATATTATCTAATGATACCACCCTTATTATTTTTCTGGATATTTTATGTTTATGATTAAAATAAATTTATGAAACTCATTTTTTTCCTAGGGTTATGATAGGAAATATTAGTGAAATTTTGAAAAAACCTATTTCTTCTCCACAATATATTATGTGATATAATATCAGTTAAACTCATTTATTTTCTTAGGTTATTATATGATGAATGTTTTATGATCCAATGGGACACATTTTTATGATTTTCATTATCTGATTGGGGGTCATAGAATTATAAATCCCTCTACAACATTTTATATTCTTAGATATATCATGAGATAAATTATAATGGAAGATGGTGTGGAACTTATTCAGTAGGGGACACATTAAACTATGATATTCAAAGGTAGTGAACCATAATTACTACCATTATTTGGGGAGTGAACCCAATCCCCAATGATACTTTTGATTGTATGTTTTGAAAATTTCATAAATGATTTAATATTATTAAGTGTTTCTATAAAATCCATATCTTATTTCAATGTTATGTTCTCTTTTATCAATTTTTAATCCATTATGATTTATTTTTTATGAAAACACAATTTTTACTATTGAACATCAGATTATATTATATGAAATGAATTGTATGATATTCAAATGTAATCCTATATTTCTCATACCTTTATTTTGATTTATGTTTAATTGATCATTGATATATACCTTTTTTAACAATAAAATGATTCTCATAACACCCTTCATTATGTTTAAATTCCACAGGTTATAATGATGGTAATTATGTATGATATTTATAACAATATTTCTAGTAATGATAAACATATTGCTAGAATATATAGAGCACTTGTGTACAATTTGACTATGAATCTAATTTTTCATTTTTACTATTATTATATTAATATGTATTGTATCATTATGAAATATAATGAGTATTAACCTAAATTCTACAATAAATTTAGTGGATTTAGGCCAAATATCCAATGGGTATTTTCTATAATATAATTTTGACAAAAATTGATTTATTATGAGAGACTTCATGTAATGCATGGACGTGGTGAGGTGAATCTAGGCCAAAAGAGGCTGAAAATCCAAATAAAATGGATTATTGAAAATAAATACATATTTGGATAGTGACTATGATATGAAGTCCCTCTTTCCATGGTATATGAATGCTACTCTGAATAACATAAATCCTTTTTCAACGTAAGTCAGTGTGTGATGGTAACTACCAAAAGTACAAATCATTCATGAAATATTACTCAGGTATTGTATATTTCATGAAAATAATGATTCTTATATTGGAGGGAATAAAAATCTATTTCTCTATTAGAAAATTGAAGGGTTATAGCCATTATACTTCACCAAGAAGATCATAACTATCAAAATTTCAACCTTTTTAAGAAATTTAATTGATGGATCACTATATGTGGTAATTTTTAAGGAAATCCCTCCCATGTCTTCATGAAACTCAAAAAACGTGGTGGAGAAGAATATTATGGAGGTCCTTGATCTTTATGAATGAAAAATACCCTTAAACCTTTTCGGGTTTTACAAGATGATTTCCCTACTCATAACATGTCCTACATGTGGCAAGACATTACCCCAGGGTAGGAACATCCATTTTTATAGTGATTTGAAATTAATGTAACTCAAGACATTGAAAAAACCAAAAAAATTAATGAAAACCTAATTTATATTCCTTTCTTGCTACAACTTTTCTGCATATGCTTCGTTGCGTATGTTGATGGCTCAATGTCTCTATACTCATACAAACCTAGTTCATATGTGCCCCTAATTTTTGTATAAATATTATCTTCAACCCTATTTCGTTTAATCTTTAATTCAAGAATGGATTGGATGGTTTTCCCCCTATTTTTTCCTATGAATATGTACCCTTAGGCAGAGATACCAATTTTCCACATTACCATGGTAGTGTTTATGCCTTCATCCACCCAAATAGATATCCACATTGAATATGTGAGCCTAAAAATTGTAACCATTCTAGAAAAAATTCATCCTTTAAATGAATAGAGCACTAGTGCTGGATCCTTATCTCAAGTATAGAAATGGTATCCCTTGGAATAGGCGCCTATAAGGTCTAAGACTCATGAAATGAATATTTATAGCCATATTTCCATGTCACATGACAACATCCTCAGTACATGATCTTCCAAAATAGCCCTACCATATAAGCTACCCACATGTTTAGTTGTGTATTATTGGAATGTGATAACATCTATACCCATACCTTTTGTGATGAACAAATGATTCACAATGTATTTCATCATTGGATAAACCCTCTTTTTCCACTATAGGATGATATATTAGAAACCGGAAGCCTCTAGGTGTAACCCCCAAACCATCCATTTATTCAACTTATTCCATGATGTGTGCATCCTTACCAGAGTATGATAAACTGCATGTATTGTTCTAATCACGTTACCTTAAACTATGAACTCAAACTATATGTTAATTGATAAGTATCTCATAATAGTGTACATAGGATTTTTCCATGAGGTCTAATTTTGACACACCTTGGATACCTCCCTGAAGTTAAATATAGATCCATAAATGTCTCTATTAGGTTTTCATAACTTTTCATGTATATTAGCTACTAAAACGTGAGATCATATTCCCTAAGGGAACACATTTAATCACCACCATACAATCTATTTCCAGAAGATGGTAAATTGGGGACAAACCAATCCCCATGAGATTTCAAATCCATGAACCACCTATCACCATAAGAGGTTATATATTTGACCAACTAGTCTGCACAAGATGTTAAATCTGTGTCCCACATATCTACAAAATATTTGAAATTTATTACTCACAAGTTCCATAATATTTTCAATAAATGACCCACATATATCCCCATGATGTTAAATAAGTGTCCCACATGAATATAAAAAATTTAAAAACTATACCCAACCTATCCCCTCATGAAAATGAACAAAAAACAAAACTAGCCCCAAACATATGTTAAATCTATGACCTACATGTACATAAAAGAAATTATACCTTCATCCAACTGCATACATCATAATTTATACATGAATAAATTAACATGAGATTCTTGGGAAACAATTCATGGAAGTAGTAGGCCATCAATGAAAATTACCCCTTGATAAAATGGTATGCCTGAGTTTCTATTATTGAGATGTAACATAAATGAAATTATCCTTCAACCATGACATGATGAGTAACATTATACACTAATATATTTTGATGTCACAATATCCAAGAATTCATAACTAGGATCACCAAACCATCATGGTGGTCCTGACATGATATTTTTCACCTGTAAGAAAGGGGTAATGAGAAATTTTATGAATCCTTTGTCTGATTTATCATCGATGTGGATCCTTAACATATCATGGAACAATTTTGGATGTGATTAACATTGTCATACATATTGGGAATCTCATTCACAAGAACCTTATTGATGATTTATTATGTTCAAGATACATGAATCAAGATAATTAAAATATTCAATGACACATCACCAATAGGCCTGTGAAATAGAGAACTAGTCATGAGACAATATCACACAATAGTACTACTACTATGATGTTCACCACTTATTTCTTTACTAGACACCCTATTCCCATCAACCCCTATGAAAACAATCATAAAATTTTCATGAATAACCACGTTTCATCATTTATAATATAGTGGTTTCATCCAATACTAAGATATAAACCATCAGGTAATTGAAGAATCAACACCTCACTGACATTTCCACCACCAAAATCCATGTTGGGGGAGAAACCCCCCCCCCCAATAACCATGATAAATAAAATTAGGATGTAGTACCTAGATCTTTTTGATGTTTTTTTAAATGTTGTGGCTGAAGCCTTAGAGCATTTTGATGTCTCTAATCCCCTACACTATGTATGTATAATATGATTGGGTCATTTATACTACTAATTACATTATGGATTGACCCTTGAGGGGTCCCACCCGACCATGCCAATAGCACTGACCAGTTCCAAAGTCCAACAAGAAGGTCGAACCAACCCCTTTAATACTATACCAAATATAGAAAATCTAGAATTTATGTCATGGGAACACAAAAAATATACCCCCTAGGAAGCCATTAGCTCATATTCAGTTGATCCATCCACATGCATCACAACTCATACCTACCCCATGACCACCATGTAATATCCCATATTTACTCAATTTTGATCAATAGCCATGCCCCATTCATGGAAATTAAGGTTGACCCTCCCAATCATGGGTGCCACAAACATACATCATAGGTGACCCTATGATAAAATTTTTTAACATGGAGGACCTTTACCTTAAACCATAAACTAACAAGGAGGTACCCCATGTTGAATACTTTCCTACATTAATGATATCTTTCATAAAGGTAGGGTAATCCATTTTCATGACATTCCTTCTAATGGAACTGGATGTGGTGCATGTGAATGGAATATACTAGTCCTTATAGTATCACACTAGATGAAATCATAGCCACATGACTCATGAATGAAGAATCTTTCATACACTATTTACCTCTAATATTCTGAAGTAAGAGTTGGATTCAAAGAAGAACCCCTTCTAAATAATTCGAACTGGGGGAAAATTCCATCAACTAAGGATGATAATCATGTATTTAAATGACCATATGGCTCCCATATCCATATATAGGAATTTTCGTGAAAAATATGTTATACCCTTCATATATTGGCTCTTGGTATAACCATGTTAGGTGATATCAACATACATTCTCTTGACATCTGCCTTGGATATTGGAGAAACATCATGTTCCATGTTTCCAAACTGAAACGACGGTGAACACACCACTGAGCCCTTGGAAAATGATTACCGTCCAGATATAAATGAGGAAAAATGTAAAAACATTTATATGGTTATTGTTATCAAGATTGACACACCATCAAAAAACACAATTTTGTTACAAATATTATTAATATGTAGAATACCACCATTAATATATACTCAATTTTAGGGTATATCGTCATCTCTACTACCCCCATTTTCATGGAAAACATCAATTTTTGTTTCTTCCACTTAACAACTGTGCTGAAATCTGGGTAAAAATCATGAGGAAATCATCTTGGAGATACTATACACCAATGAAATGTTAGTTATGATTTGGCCAACTATAACCTCATGCTTCACCTCACTAGAATTCCTCCATGAGATCTAAATAGCTTACTTCAATAAGAATATATGGGTAATGTACCACCAATTTTATGATGTACTACTTACAAATCATTTAACATTTCTAGGACATCAATCATTAATGTCATAGGATTTTCTTGGAAATTCTACAGAAAAAAATGCACTGATTTAGATGGAAAACAGTCATCATTCTCGGTACCCTCCATTTGGAGCCTCACTATGTTCCATAAAATTATTCCTGAGGATTATCACCATGTATGTAATAGAGGAGGGGTATTATTATGACCATATCTTCCATCTTGATCCAATTTTGTAATTTTACATTCATGATGATCACCCCAATTGTGGTGAAACACCTCCAACAATCACTACTATTAAAATTATCTCAAAACTTTTGTGTGTGATCGTAGGAAATAATAAAACAATATGAGATGATATAAATAAAACCCACTCCCAAGGATATGAAATATCAAGAAAACCCTATGATAATCACTAATAAAAGTCTCTAGTGATAGATTTCATACCTCTAGAGTTTGCCTAATGAGGTTCTATATTTCACTTGTTAGAATCAGAATAATGGAAAATGGGTCACCATTCATGTAAACAAGTTAGAATATGAGTGATAAACTATGTCAGTTTCTTGGTTGGTGCCATTTATCGAGGATCAAAAGGGTTATACTTCAATCCATTTCAATCTCATCATAGAACAATTCCCAAAGGTAGTAAAAAGTAAAAGGTACCCATATCCCACTTCTATGCATGAATCCAATTCTTATTGGCCACGAACCATTTTTTTAGATAAGGGGACCATATATCTATTCAGGGTAAATGATATGTCCCTAAAAATTATTCAACATATGACCCACCTATTCCACCAAAACAATGAGACATATATACATTGAACTATTATTTTTAGGCATCTCAAGCCCTTGATGTGTGCAGAGCATTTGTGACCACTAACCCACAGCAAGACAAGATAATAACTACTCATTACACTCACCTTGATGTTTTGGAAACACTAAATGTTTTAATTCCTTGAGAATAAATATTGTAATTAGATTTTATGGACCACATTCACCATCCACTAGAATTTAATATTCCTATATTTACCTTATGACATGATAAGGGTGATCCTTTGAAACACATTGACCCATTCACCATGAGGTTCAACCTAATTCTAGGTAGTTCGGAGAAACAATTCAATGACCTTATTAACTACTTCATCCAAAAATTGGAAGGGACATCATTATATTTGGTACATTAAGATTCCCTAATGACTATCATCAATTGGTATACTCTTCGTCGGTAGTTATTATACCAATTTATGTAAACTATTCGCATGAGTAGTATCGTACACTAATCCAATTCAAAGTGGATATCTGATGGGTTACTTTATGACATCATTTCCATAGTGTAAGTGAATCACATAGTTATAGGATTTGAATGTTTCCTATGAAAAAATGTTGATGATGTTCATGGTGAAAGAAAATAATTATTTGGTCCCTACCATCATCTCTCACATATAATTTTGTGGGATTTGAGATTCTTCCAAAATATTTCAATTCTAAGAAGAATCAATATGGGAAAAAATCAATTATCACATTGATTACCTCATCCAAGTCCCAAATGAAATATTTTGAAGTTAGAAATAGACTTTGAAATATAGAATGATGACATATTTCTGATTTACCTACTTATAAATAATCCTTACATACATCATCATCCAGATTCTCCTCATCGTATAGACTATCCTCAACATCCACCACATTTTCATGTAAATCCTTTTCCATGAAAACAATGACTAAGCCCCCCGTCAAGATCTGGAACCATGGATTCCCATTTTAGGGTGGAAGAAAAAATGCATACTCCTTCGTGGACGATTTAGCCTCAAATATATACGAATGTTCCATGTATAATAAAACAATGAATAATCATGAATGTATGTGTTATGGGTTGTATATTCTAAATGGTTATTCCTACGATTTACCATATCATAGGTTCCCCAAAAAATCATTACGAAGTGAATCAACATCAATTATTGGATCATTGAATATGAAGATCTCAAATTGATCACATTGGAAAATGCATCAATATAGGTATCACGTAGATCTACAGATAACTATTGTTGTTTTAAAGACTTTAAATAATGGAATAATATTTTTTTCTATGGTGGATAGAATATAAAAAATGGATATCTCAATATATATTGAATCACACCCACATCATTATTCATGTCGTTTGAGAAAATCACCCCCATGAGAGTCCATATACACTCTTGTCACAAAAAAGTATTGCATCCTTTCAATTTATAGAAGAATCGGTGTTAATGATTTTTGAAAAATCATTGTATGTAATGCCTTAACCCCAAGATTCCATATACATGCATTATTTTAATACATTGGCATTAATAAAAGGAATAAAATATCAAGGGACTTATTTGTTTAGTAGTCTAAGAAATCCATATTACCTACACAATGCCCATAATACATTATGAAATATTAATTAAAAACATGGTACACAATAAAATTAAATAAACAACTCCCATTATTTCTTATGCATGTATTTATTACTTATAACATGGGGAAAAACAAATTAAGAGTGATATCAAATTCTCAGTAATACTAAAAAGAATATGAAATAATGATTCAATAGTAATAAATTATCATGGGTGGGTAAATAATTTATAACACATCCCATTCAAATAATAATATAAAGAAAACATAATATGGTAAGGTGTGAAATTGAATCAAATTACATATAATCATTGAACTGAAAATGAAATGTATCTCTAAATATTTCAATGAAGAATGTCATTGATGAATAATAAATGAAATATGAATGAAGGAAAAGAATAATTATTGGACTTCATGTCATAATAACATGAGGATCAATACTATCAAGATATATCATATGTATATTTCCAAACTACATGTAGAAACCTTTTTAATTTGGTCAAAATAATCATCTCAAGTGAACATTTTGATGCATCGAGGATCTATATAAATTCATGGATTCACCTGTAATTGCATGTAATGTTCATTTCTCATTTGAAATAATAAATTTAGTAAATATAACAACATGACTTATCAAATATATGTATTGAATAACATATACATATTTATCAATAATTTCCCTGTTAATAAAATAAATTTCAATGAAAACATTGTATGTGATATGATTTAGGGTGTAGATAATAATAGTATCCATCATATAAAAAAATGGAAATTGAATGAAAATGAAAATGGGAACTAATTAAACTAAAATGATAGTTTCAAGAGAGTGTTAACAATAACATAAGTATGTTATATTGGAAGGATAATTATTAAGGAAATTATCAAGGAGAATAATCTTAAAGCATTCCAAAGTGTCCCATACCAAATTAAAATATTTGAATCATAATCTTTAGAATGGGTTGAAATTAAATGATACATATAATATCTATATAATAATTGGATTTAGGATATAACATGATGAAGGTAGTATATAGTGCAAATTAAAGTGAGTTGTTTCATAGTATTAAATTAGTCTGATTGGAATGTATAGTGAGAGAATATTACCATACCAAAACCATTAGTTCTTTTGGTCATTGTCCTAATGTATAGTGATTTGAAATATGTTACCCACATAAAAAATAACCTAACAATTTTTTTTAATTTTAAATATCATATTCTTATAATGTCACCCATTTCATAATAATATTTCCTTATTTCCACTATTTCAAGTGTTAATTGACTAGGTACTCGTGTATGTTTTGGGATTTGATTTGATTATCCTATTACTAATATCAGGATTTAATCATCTATCGAATTTAAATCATTAAATAATTATATTACTGTTCTAGTAAATAGGTATTTATAAGAATCAATATTGTTTGGATATAAAAGATGAAATACAATGTTCGTGGAGAGGGAAGGTCATACGTACGCATGAACGATTCGTTAATTTCATTATCATATCAAATGAATTAAAAGTAAATTATATATATGTATATTATAATTATATTATAATATCTATGTTATATAAGTTACATATTTTAATTAAAAAAATCCTTTATACATTCCATTTATGGCATGATTGATTCACATCACTTTGGCATTGTGGTAGTCTACACTTCCTCCAATGTTGTTGTCATATTTACATAAAATAGAATTTATAATGGAATGTATCATTAAATAAATACAGAATCATAATGAAATAATAAATATCCTATATAGTATATATAAATATAGATTCCATCATAACGGTCACCATGATCGGTGGGGAAGAAAAAATGAACAATAATAATTTCATTATTCAATAGGTTTTTTCCACACAAAAACTGTATATTTGATACCCATTATATAGAGGTCTGTGTGTGGTTATGTTGAAACATTAAAATAACAACATAAAATTATATATATGATATTTTTTTTGAAATATATGCCTAGATTATGAAGATTTTGGTGGGTGGAGAGTGGAAATAAACCTAAAAAGCTCAAGGAAATATGTTACATATTAATAGTGTAACTCTTTTTCATTTTTGGAATGGGAATACTTTTATTTCATTCATCCAATGAAAAATATTTTAGGATGAGGGGAGGTATGTTTAGGTTCTATTTTGTATGATGATGGTTAATCCACAATTTCTTGAATGGTGTGAGGAAGCTGGAGGCATGAGTTCCATTTTATAGTCGAGGGAAAGGACACACTTGGTATTTTTGTAAAGCATTGTTGTTTCCCAATGTATTATTTATTAAAAATCGTTTAAAATATAACATTATGAAATATTAGAGATGTATTGGATGAAATATGTCTATTTAATAGGTTTTGGACATGTGTAATGGTCATTTTTTCCTTTAAGATCATCTATTAGGCCATGGTTAAACTTAATTTTAACTTAAAAGAAATTTAAATTAGAAATATTCCACATATGGAATCAATTTTCCCAAATTAAAACCAAAAAAGATATATATATTAATTAAAATATATTCACATTGACAATAAGATAATGTGGTCGTTTAAGGTAAAAATGTCCAAATTATTTCCATGTTTTAAAAGTAAAATTTAATTTGAAAATGATTCTAATGCCCTAAATTGAATAATTTGATAAAAATATTTTCTATTAAAAAACAATTTCCAATAAAAATCATAATTTAATGTTATAAATAAATTAAATAAAAAATAATTCTTGAACTAAAATTTAGTATTTTAGTCTATTTATTAAAAAATGAAATGTTTCATAAAAACTTGAAATATTCATCATAACATAAATTTTATGTTTATATACAAAATATGAAGTCTATATTGATATATTAAATCAATTCAGGTTTCAAAATTAATATTTGATTTGGGTTTTCAAAAAAAATTCATTGAAACCGCAATAATAGAAATATATTATTTTGTGCTTAAAATTTGGTTTCTATTTTTTTTATTAGTATAAAATATATTTGGGTAATATGAACAATATTTTATTGCATATAAATAATATATAACAAATTTATATCATTCATTACTTATAATAAATTTAATTTATTATGGTAAAACATATTTCTGAGTATAATAAATAACATTTTCCATTCTATTCGATCAATTTTCATATTCATGTCTAATTAGTTCATATCGAATGAATTCATTTTATATATTTTTGAACAATAAATATTCAAACAATAGTTATTTTATATTCATCACAACTAATTTAATTTCTAGGTTAAGTCTTATTATATTGAATAAATATATCTTAATAATATATTTCTGTTCAGTTTATACATTGTCTGGCATGTAATGTATGATTTTGAAGAAAGTCTTTATTATTTGAAATGCAAGATAACATAGTTTTTCTGTAATTAAATATATAATATATATTATTAAATATATTTTAGGTAATTTGGCTATTTTATCCCCTAAAATGATTTCTATCACATGTCATGCATGCTATTGAATATTTAGTTCATAGTTTAGAATTTTGGGGTGCTACATTCTCATCTACTTAAATAATCTAATTACTCACAATTTAAAATTGATATCATTAATATATGGTTTGTAAATAAACTATTATTGAAATTCATACATAATTAATGGGTTAATATCACATATTCATAATAATATATAATTTAAATTACAATGATCAAGTAAATAAGTTCTATAGTAGTAGAACATTTGTGGATTGTGGAAAATTTGGTACATAGGAAAAATATAACAATAATGTTCTAATGGAGAGTTAAAGATAACATGGTTAAGATAATGTTAACAATAAGAATTACATAAATTTATGAAGATATACGGGACATTTGATTTTCTAAAAATAATGTTATTTGGACAAAAAATTGGTTTCATATTTATTTTTTTGGGAGATAATTAATTTTTTCCCTCTCTAATAATATAATTATTGAATCTTTGTAATTATTTATATGATCAATATTATCCTTTTATATTTCCTTGAACTATTTCTAATTTATTTCATAGAACAATATTCATTTTATAGTGATGTAATATGCAAATCCCTAAAACCACATCCAAATTTAAAATTAAAACATTTCATAAATGGTAAAATTTTCAAAAATATTATGACCTAACACATTAGAAATATGGTCAATTTATTTCCAAAATGAATATTTCATTATCCTTTAAAAAAATGAAGATGATATAAATTTTCATATTCCAAACATGTGAATAACTTCATCATGTATCCCCTTGAAATATCATAATAACTCAAATTACCATAAAACCTTATGGGAAACATGAATTATTCCTTACAACATATGTAATACAAATGTTTTTGGATGTATTCGTTATATCCAAGAATGATTAAACTCCCATATAGAGGGGATATAATACTTGTACAGAAGACATTAATAAATTCCAACGTAGTCAACACATGTCCAAATCAATCATTTCTTTAACATCATCTCAACATCATGAATATTTTAAGGGTTTTTATTCACTTAATTATGTGTTTTATAAAATGTATAACTTTAAAATGAAAAATATTTCTTCATACCATTCAACATATGATCTCATATATTTATTAAAAAATTATTGTATTATAATCATTATATATTCTATAAATCAATTGTTCATAAATAAAATACATTTACAACCTATTTCATAGATCCAAAATACATATGCACATGAATAATTTTTCTTCCATTGTTATTATGACCTATTCTTGATCTTGAACCCTTATCTTCTTCGAAAGTATATTCCCTTCATTGTTTTGAAATTTTTATGTGTATATCCCCATCATCTTATATATATATCATTAAATAGAAGTGTTTACATACATCCCTTTGCATTCATTTTCTGGGTAACCCTTTTCTACACACATATGAAAAACTACTAATCCAATCCAGAATTTAACAAATTGATTCATAAAATAGTTATCAAAAGTTAGAAAATACATATTCCCCATTATCTCCTTTTAGTAATTTTCTTTTTCATGGTGTTTATAAGACTAATTCTTCTCTTGGATTCCCTTAATGTCATAGGACTCATAGAATAGTTTTTATATCGTGATGGAAGATTCATCAATTGAAGAAAAATTCTAAGAAACTATTTCCCTTAAAGAATTTGGATTAATTCTATAAAATAAAAGAACAATATTTCATTCTATATTTCATATGAATTCTATATCATAACTTGATAATAGGATAATGGTTTCTTTATACTCCACAACACATTCTTCAACCTTTTTTAAAATAAGGAACAACCTCTTTTTCTAATTTATCTGTTCATGAGGAATGTATTCATTGAATAATTTCTACTTAATAGTAATCAATTCCATGAGTTAAATTTCTTATTCCTCTATTTTATACTTGATTGGAGACAACCACTGGTCAAAATAACCTAGTAGACAATACACCGTATGTGTATCATTTTCCATTTCATTGCATACCAATTTCGTAAATATATTCTCTTACATCATAATTCATTACTCACCTACCATTGGATTTGTATTCCCCATAAATAATCAGGGCATTTTTCTCATATAGTCATCCAATATAAGATATAATCTCAAAAAATAGGTTTATTTATTGGGAAAGGTTATTTATCATATCTTTAATGACCCAGAATTTTGAATAAATCATGTTTCCTAATTTTGTGTGTTATTTTATTTTTATAGTCAACAAAACTGTTTCATTTTATAACATTAGTATAATTAAAAAGAGACCATTGGGTTTCGATTGTTATATGACCATTGGTCAATATGACCGTTGGAAACAAAATGTTGTGATTATTGTCTCTAAATACATGTGATCTTTGTTAATTAATATAGAAAGAAGATTTGATGGCCTCATCTAGTAGTCTCAGGCTGATCGAAGCTCATCTGATAGAACATGGGAAAGCAGTAGCACCACTAGGCTTTGCTCTAGACCAAACCCATGCTGAACATCATCGTGTATAGCTAGAATAGAATCCCCTTCAGGAGAAGTTCAAATGGATAGAAATTACTACTCATGCAATGTTGGCCGAGCCGCCCTCATATTCTCTCACCTTAGCATACCTTACACTTAGGTCCTATGATGGGGTTATAAGGGGCTATGTAAGGAGACCGTAACTTCTTTGTGTAATCCTTTGAAAAGTAAAAATTGTGATTTTTTCTTATGGTGAAGTTTGTGAATTTTCAAAATGTCCGAACAAATGTAGGATGTATATTATTGATGAATTTGAAAAAAAGGATATTTTAATATTCTTTTTCTAAACCTTATATAATTAATGATATGTAATGATTTTCAAAAACTGGTCTTCTGAAAATGTGTTCAGTAAGAAATTTGGAGTCTAATAAGATCAACATAATTTTTGGTGAATAGTAATTTATGAATAGTGATTTTACGCATAGGATTAGTAATGTTACCAAATGGATTAGTAATCTCACTCAAAGAAAGTATTAATATAATATAGGCACCTCGATTAAGTAATGTGATTCAATAAAATAGCTAAATAAGTGTTTGAGAAATTATTATTCAAGTATTAATTTTTTCGGGTGAATAGTGTTTTTTTAATAAAAAATTAAATTAAAAATATATAGAAAATTATTTTTATAAAATTGTCTTTATTTTTGAATTCAGATCATCGATATTACGTTAATGTAATTTTTGGGGTTTTTTCTGAAAAAAATGAAATTTTGGTGAATAGTGTTTTTATTTGAAAATTAAATTAAAAATTTTTAGAAAATAATTTTTATATAATGGAGTTTATTTTTGAATTCAGATCATTGATATTATGTTAAGGTAAATTTTTGGGAGTTTTCTGAAAAAGTTGAATTTTCAGTGAATAGTAAAAATACAGTTTTAGGGTTTCGGTATGTTTAATGACATTGTAACTGCATCATGATGATTTCATGAGATATTTTAAGGGATGGTTGAATTTTGAATAGTATGATATTGTATGAGGTTTCCCACGTGGCCAAATCCATGTGGAAATACCACTTTTTTTTTTGCCAATACCACCAATTAGGTGTCCCTTGGCCATTAATGCCTTGTCCCCTCACTTCCACAATAAATACCAAGCCATTCTCTCATCATTTACATTCCAAAATCATCCTCAACAAATTTCAGGTCTACGTACCTCCCAAGGAGTCCTCCCAAGGTTCCCCAAGCCCTCAAGGTCCCAAACATTGAGTTTTAAGAGTTACGTTTTAAGGTACGAGATCATACCTCTCTCTTTCTTTCCAAGTACTCTCTTCTATGTCATTTCATTTATGCTCCATGTTCTTATGTGGGGTGTGTTCTTTTATATTAATCCTAATTTCCATTTCAGGTTCATATGATGAGAGACCCCCTATTTCTCTCATCAATCCATTTTAAGAATGTTTATGTGGCGCCGTTAGGCTGCCGAATGTTGAATGGATTTTTCACCCTTCACGTTTTCAAGATCTATTTTCATGTCAAGTCTTTCATGTTCGTTTTTATTATGTTGGGGTATGATATCTATATCTATCATACTATTCTTTTATTTTCATATGATGAGAGACCCTATTAGATCTCATCAATTCATTTTTTTATGTTTTAAGTGATGTGGTTAGGCTGCCGAATTTTAATAAGAGAAATCTTATTTTTGTCTTCCTTCCATGTTTTTCATTTCATATGGTATGTCTTTAAAAATTAATTACCATGTTCTTGTATCCTTTTTTTCAGTGCCTCTATTATTTTTTGGATCATTTATGAGTGGGTAACCCATGTCCCATTTCTTTTCAATATTTTTTAAAACCCTATAAAACAGCCGTTATGCTACAGAATTTTCGTCTCAAAATGTCTCTCTCTCTCTTTTTCACAAATTCTTTTTTTAATTAATTTAATACTCAAAGATCATTATTATATATGGGTATTAAAAAATATATAAAAATGTCCGATTTCAATTTTGGGACTTACATACATGAAACTCGGTTTCCTTTTTCTGTGGGTTTAAAGTGACACAAAGATCATGTCATTAATGCAGTTTTCAAAACGTTATGATTATGAAATGAAACCCATTTCTTTTATTCTATATGGGTTATTTATGAAATTTTTTATGATGATATATTTGGCTCACATGATAATAAATGAAAATTAATGGTGCACCCTGATAGCGCTCCAATGGATTGGGAAAAGATTTAATCTCTTGAGAAGACCATTTTTAACGAGACCTTGGTGAATAACCTTGGTAATTTTTAATGACACCTTTGGGATGGACCTTGGTGAAACAGAAATGATTGTCTATGTTAAATTTTGTAGACACATCTTGACGTTATGAAAAATTTTATTTTTATTATTATATGCCTCATGATCTCTTTGTCATGCCTTAAGGTTATTTTTTATGACTTTTTGATTATCTCAGGTTCTCATGTAAAAGGATTCCCTTGTTTCCCTTACTGGTACTTCTGCTCACCCTTTCTATTTATGTATGCTCCTAGGTTATGAGATGTTGTAAGGAACTTAAAATGATAAATTAAGAAGCCTTTCAAGTTTTTAAGAAAATTTTTTTATATTGTCTTGTATTAAGTTCCTGGTTTCCAAGACACTAAACATTCAAGATCCTTGGTTTTGTATAATGTAATGAAAGCTACTGTGATTGAAAGGATATATGTCCTTGTTGGTATCAAAGGATGGATTAGTTATTTTTGGTAATTAGGATATGAAAACTTTAGTAATAACCCTATAGAAAATTTAAAATATAGTTAAATCTTCATGGTATTTTGGTCAGTATTGAGTAAGTGGGTTCCAATAAAAAAAATCCATGTCTGGATACGAACAAGTAGATGTGGCTCTGGCACAGATGTTCCTATGAGTGATAAATCTGACAAGGTGTTTCAGGCTTGACCCGAGGTAACCTGGTGCACGACAACAGGCCTTGCTGGACTCTTGGTTTGACACTCCCGGGGGATATGATTTGGAAAATTAATAAGCATTGTATGAACCATTATTAATGGGATAATGATAAAATAAAATAAATATTCACATAGAAATATATGATCATGTATAACTAAGATTGGAGCCTAGGGGATCACAAGTTAGGGTATAGTTTTCTTCTACAAGTTTATCCTTCTATGATTTAAGTTTCATTTTCATGATGATTGGATAAGTATTTATACCCCCTAATTATACATTCTTTTCTTAATTAATGGCGGGAAATGGAATAACATGTCCCATCAACCAATGTGATAGGAAATGTGACGATTTCCCTATTAATATGATAGAGATGACGAGATATCAAGTTGAATATATTGTGGTTATGCCAAACCAGCTATCAAAAATCACAATTAATAATTGGTACCTAGTTGAATGCCTAAATTGATTATGGAAGAATAAGATGAAGTCTCAAGGATGTTCATCTGATAAAGTTGATAAGGGAAAGAAGACCCAATTTCCTTTGTGATAAAAGTGTGGAATGGGGCACCAAGGAGAATGTCACAAAGGAACCGATAGATGTTTTAAGTGTGGGGTGATAGGGCATAATGTAGACAATTTCGTTAAAAAATGGATAATGTGATTAATAGAGATAAGGTTCGATCTAATGTACGTTATACTTTTCAATATCGTAAATTTGGAGAAGTTGGACATTATCCAACACAATTTTCTCTTGGAAGGGATGAGAAGCATGATGAGCATCAACAATCTTCAAGTACAAGGGAACAATGAATGTCTGATGCTAAGATGGATCTTGATGACTAAAGTACATGTAACTTCTTCGTAATAATTGTCTATTTCATTTTGTATTTTAGTTCGTGCCCTATGAGCATATCTTTAATGTTTTCTAATAACATCAACTCACTACCTAAGATGGTATTATATCATTAAGGAAAAAATCTATTGTTATGTACCACATATTGATGTTGTGAAGATGTTCTTCTTGAAAAAATAATGATTACGGGATTAAAAGATGATAATTATTTTGGAAGACGTTCACTATTTTGGGAACCCTATATGATCGAGGTAAATATATTACTATGGTATTTTCTTTGAGGATTAATTATTGACGTATATTTTTATGAATTGATGAATTTAAGGTGAACATATAATAATTTAGTTTACTTATGGAAATGATAAACCTATCATGGGGAAAATATGTTTAGGTTAGTTACTTTTTTTATAAGATGTTATGAGTGGTTGAATTTGTTTGTAGATGAACGATAATGTTTAAATTGGAAGATTACGTTATCAAGTCATTTTTATATTTGGGTTTCAATCTTATTTTGGTTTATTTTGAGGAATATTAAGGACAGTTATTTATGGAATTTTCTATGATGCACATTGGGTAGTATCGTGTAATTTTGAAGATTTAAAAGCAGTCTCCCTTCCTATGGGGTTCCTTCTTTTTGAAGAGTTGTTTTATCTTACCCTTTCGGTTTTTGGGACAATTTTTAAATATTGAAGAAATAGATAGTTAATCTTTTTTTGATTATGTGATTCTCTATAAGATTATTCTTGTTCATTTGGTGAGACCAAGTGTTTTTGAATGCTCATCATTTAGAGAAAAGATTAGTTTTGGTATAAACATATTAAAGGTGTAAACTCTACTTGAAGGTAAGTATATTTCCTTGCGTTCTTATTCTATGTAGTAAATTAATTCCTCAAAATTATTAAAAGAAACGCAAAACAAAAACTTTGTTGGTTTAAGTTTCCTACTGGGTAATCAAAGACCATTTACACACATCATAAGTTTGTGATTTTCTTGTGGTAAACTTTCTCCTAATCATCTTTTCTATCTCTCTCCATTAGAACATGACCCCTTCTTTTCTCTTCCATATCCATGTTTCCATACATGGAATCCTAATATGGGTTAACTCATGTGACCTTTGTACATCCCTTTCTCTCTTTTAACGTAATTGTTTTACTGACTCCTTTTCTGACGTGGGACTTTCAATGAAATTTCCAAACCCAATTTTCAAAATTTCGAGAACGTAACTTCTTAATGGGGAAGAATGTAATGACCCAAAATTTTGAATAAATATTGTTTCATAATTTTGTGTGTTATTTTATTTTTATACTCAAAAAATTGTTTCATTTGATAACATGAGTATAATTAAAATGAGACCGTTGGGTTTCTACTATTATATGACCATTGGACAATATAACCGTTGGAAACTAAATGTAGCGATTATTATCTCTATATAATAGTGATCTTGTTTAATTAATATAGAAAGAAGACTCGATGGCCTCATCTGGTAGTCTCAGTCCAATTGAATCCCATCTAACAGAACTTGGGAAGGAGGTAGCACCACTAGGCTTTTCAGTGGACCAAACCCAAGTCGAACATCATCGTGTAAATCTAGAATGGAATCCCCTTCGTGATAAGTTCAAACTGATAGAAATTACTTCTCGTGCAATGTTGGCCTAGCTGCCCTCAGATTCCCTCACCTTATCACATCATACACTTATATCCTATGCTGGGGTTATAAGGGGCTATGTAAGGAGACCGTAACTACTTTATGTAATCCTTTGATAAATAAAAATTGTGATTTCTCTTTATTGTGATGTTTTTGAATTTTCAAAATGTCCGAATAAATGTAGGATGTATATTATTGATGAATTTGAAAAAAAGGATATTTTAAAATATTTTTTGTAAACCTTAAATAATTAATGATGTGTAATGATTTTCAAAAAAATTTCTTCGGCAAATGTGTTCAGTAAGAAATTTAGAGACAAATAAGATCAACTTAATTTTGGTGAATAGTAATTTACGAATAGTTATTTTACACTTAGGATTAGTAATGTAACCAAATGTATTAGTAATCTCACTAAAAGAAAGTATTAATATAATATAGGCACCTTGATTAAGAAATGTTATTCAATAAAATAGGTAAATAACTGTTTTAGAAATTATTATTCAAGTATTATTTTTTTCGGGTGAATAGAGTTTATTAATTAAAAATAAATTCAAAATATTTAGAAAATTATTTTTATAAAATAGACTTTATTATTGAATTCAGAACATCGATATTATGTTAAGGTAATTTTTGGGTTTTTTCAAAAAAAATGATTTTTTGGTAAATAATTTTTTTTCAATTAAATTAAAAATATTTAGAAAATTATTTTTATATAATGGATTTTATTTTGGAATTATGAGCCTTGATATTATGTTAAGGTAAATTTTGGGGAGTTTTTTGAAAAAGTTGAATTTTCAGTGAATAGTAAAAAAATAGTTTTAGGGTTTTAATATGTTTAATGACACCATAACTACATGATGATGATGTCATGAGATATTTTAAGGGATGGTCTACTTGTGAATTTTACGATAAGGTATTAGGTGTCCCAAGTGGCCAAAACCATGAAGAAATACCACTTGTTTTTCCAATACCACAAATGAGATGTCCCTTGGCCATTAATGCCTTGTCCCCTCACTTCCCCTATAAATACCAAGCCATTCTCTCATCCTTTCCAGTCCAAAATCATCCTCAACGAAGTTCTGGTCTCCTTACTTCCCAAGGTGTCCTCCCAAGGTTCCCCCAAGCCCTCAATGTCCCAAACTTCGAATTTTAAGAGTTATATTTTAAGGTAATGGATCCTACCTCCCTCTTTCTTTCCAAGTACTGTCTTTTATGTCATTTATTTTATGCTCCATGTTCATAGGTTGGGGATGTTATTTTATATTCATATTACTTTCCTTTTCATTTTCATATTATGAGAGACCCCTTATTGCTCTCATTAATTCATTTTAATAATTTTTATGTGGTGATGTTAGGCTGCTGAATTTTTAAGGGATTCTTTCACCCTTCACATTTTCAAGATTTATTTTCATGTCATGTCTTTCATGTTTATTTTTATTATGTTGGGGTATTATCTCTATATCTATCATACTGATATTTTATGTTCCTATTATGAGAGACCCTATTTGATCTCGTCAATTCATTTTTTTAAGTTTCAAGTGACGTCGTTAGGCTGTCGAATTTTCATAAGAGAAAGCATATTTTTGTTTTCCTTCCATGTTTTTCATTTCATATAGTATGTCTTTCAAATTTCATTACCATTTTCTTATATCCTTTATATTATGTCCCTATAATTTTTTGTGTATCATTTATGAGTGGGTAACCCATGTCCCCTTTCTTTTTAATATTTTCTAAAACCCTATAACATAGCTGTTATGCTGCATAATTTTCATCTGAAAATGTCTCTCTCTCTTTTTCTCAAATTCTATTATTTTGTTAAGTGAATACTCAAATATCTTTATTTTATATGGGTATTAAAATATATATCAAAATGTTTTATTTCAATTCTGGGACTTACATACATGAAACCCACTTTCCTTTTTCTGTGGGTTTAAAGTGACATAAAGATCATGTCTTTAAAGCAGTTTTTAAAACGTTATGATTATGAAATGAAACCCATTCCTTTTATGATATATAGGTTATTTATGAAATGATTGAAGATGATATATGTGTCTCACATTATAATAAATACAAATTGAGGGTGCACCATGATAGCACCTCAATGCATTGGGTAAAGACATATTCCCTAGAGATGACCATTTTTAACAACACCTTGGTGATTAACCTTGGTAATTTTCAATGACACCTTGGGGATAGACCTTGGTGAAATAGAAATTATTGTATATGTTAAATGTTTTATCCACATATTCATGTTGTGAAACCGGTTATTTTTATTATGATATGCCACATGATCTATTTGTCATGCCTTAATGTTATTTTTTATGACTTCTGGATGTATCTCACATTCACATGTAAAATGTTTCCCTTATTTCCCTTACTGGGACTTCATCTCACCCTTTCCTTATATGTATGCTCCCAGGTTATTAGATGTTGTAATGAACATAGGATGAACAATGAAGAAGCCTTTAAAGTGTTTAAGAAGAATGTTTTATGTTGTCATGTATTAAGTTCCCAGTCTTCAAGACACTAAACCTTAAAGATCCTCAGGTTTATATAATGTAATGAAAGTTAATGTGATAAAAAGGAAGGATGCTATAATATCCTGGTAGAGTTTTCTTAATATATCCATAACACAAAAAAATTTAATACCAATTACTTTGACTTTTTTCAATAGGGAAACCTCTAAATTATCCATGAGTATTGATTCCATTATTTATTAGAGGAACCATTTAAAAACAACAGAATATATTGGATTAGAAAATAATGTTATGAAATTTATGTAACTCTAAATATGGTATAGATCATAACATTAATTTATGCATCATGAATACTATAATCCTAAATGATAGTCATTATAGAAAAATCGATACATTCACATCCTTCATAAGGGTAGGTGTAAACAATGTGAACTATCCTAAACATATCCCCTGAGGGTTTTAAAAAAGATTAACATTACGAACAGTTTTCATGTACCAGGTTACCATGATTAATGACTCAAACACCCTTTTGAAGTTATTACGCCTTGTTATGTATCTTCCAGAACAACTCTCACATGTAGTATATATATGGTGATGTTCTTATAAGAATAACCACATAATATCCACCTTACCAAATTTATAGGAGGTAGTTCTATACTTATCGTCAAAATATCTCTTAGGGATATGTTCCCTAAAATATGTTTTCTAAATCTTATTACCGTGGAAGTTTCTAAACATCCGTTGATACATACTATAACACCATGACCGGAGAAGGTCCAGGTCGATGCATTATTTTATTATATTGTAATAATTACACATAATCAAATCATGAAGGACCAATTAGTTTAGTAGTCCAAGAAAGGTTGATTATATATACGACACACATAATTAATTGGTAAATAGAAATAAAAAATATGATACATAATAAAATAAAATAAACTACTCCCTTGAAAAATTATTCAAATATTTATTCTTCATAACTCTTATTAAAAAACATATTAAGAAAGAGATCAAATGATAAAAAAGGAAAAATAAAGTTAAAGATATAGTGAATGAATAAGAGTAATGTTACATTGAAGGTATAAGGCCCCAGCCTTAAACCTTACTTAATCTTGAGTTATTACAAGATTACACATTAAGGATCTTTTCAGGTTTAGAGTTTTAGATAATTAGATCATGAAACTTGCATTACATTCCACATTTAAACAAAGTGGTTACATAAAAGACAGTATTCATTCTTCCCATCAACGGAAACATATTTAAAATGAAACACGGATTCTTTCTTGACACATAGTAGACACTATCATCACATCATGTACCTTTCCCTTGACCTGTGAAAAACATTTCAAAAACTTGGGATGAGCATAAAATGCTCAGTAAGGGTTATAAAAATATGGAAATGAAACATGAGTTCATATATACATAAGAATGAAATCATACATTACCCATAAAATATAGGCATATCAAATCATGAATAAATCATAGAAAACATAAGACATAAAGGTAACTTGAGGCATTCATAACATTCTTACGTAGGGAGTAACCCTCTTGGTTACGTTTGGAATACCCATCACAGTAGATTCCCTAAATCTCTTCGGAGAAACCTTAACGTTTCACTCCTTCACGTTACCCAATGCATTGGAGAGCTATATCGGGCTCACCCGCCCTTAGTTTATCACGGAACCACCCGTTCTTCATAACAATCCCCAAGAACCATAACATAATCGTATCACATAAACATGAATAAAGTAAACATAACATTTCCACATTTCAAACACAATATAACATTTTAGGATATTTAAATAATGAATCCATTAAAAAAGAAACCATTTCCAAAACCATTTAAAACATTTAATAAAGAGATTTTTGAATCAAAGTGTCCCATAACACCTTGAAGCTTTTAAAATTTTAAACCATTAATATCCATATAAATAAATACTTAAAACCATTTTGAAAACATGGATATTAATAAGAACAAATAATTAAAACATTTAAAACGATATTTTGGTTAAAGGGGTTTTACCAAAATTAGAGACACTTGAATACAATAATCGAGGAATAACATTTAGTCAGAACATTATAATATCATGAGAATAAAAGGATTCATGATATAATACTCCAAAGGACAGTATATACACCATATAAGAGTGAATTGGTGCATAACAACAATGAACCCTCAATAGAAATGTCAAATGTGATGAAATCCATTATAAAGAAGGTATCCTTAAATTAAGGACAAATAAATCTCAAAAATATGTGAGACAAATATATATACACCCAATATAAGTGGATATTAAGTGTAAAACAATAAAAGTTCAATCACACATATTCAATGGATGACATATTCAATGACTACAAGTTGAACCCAAAGAAATCGAAATTGGGTTAAAAAGTTCCCTTGACAGCCTAACGATATCACATCAAAATGAGTTGATGAGAGATAAAAAGTGTATCTCATAACTTGGACATAAAATTTACATCAATAAGGATGTATGAGGACATATCCCAACATAAAAATATGTAAATTAAAAGACCCAATAAAAGAAGTCTTTTAAAAAAGAGGAGGGTGAAAGGTTCCCTTACCGACTTGGGTATCTTTCAAAACATACACCCCATGAAAGAAAGACAATAGTTCATTGATGTAAATACTCATAAAAGAAAGTATATTACACAAAGAGTAGAATAATGGGCAGTAAATACACCACTCAATGGAATTTTTGGCAAATGTAGCATAAATCTCACGGGAATAAAAGTGAGATGAAAAATCCCTTACGAAAACTCGGCAGCCTAACGGCGCCACATAAAACTTCCGAATATGGATTGATGAGATCAAATAGGGTATCTCATCACATTACAATAAAATTTACAGCAAGATGAATATAAAAGAACATCCCCCAACATTACAAAGAGGAGCCTAAAAGAAGTGACATAAAGGAGAGTACTTAAAAAGAAAGAGAGTTGTAGGATCTCTTACGAAAATTCAGCAGCCTAACGGCGCCACTCAAAACATCCAAAATGGATTGATGAGAGAGAATAGGGTCTCTCATCACATGAAGATAAAAATTAAATTATGTTTAATATAAAATATCATCCCAATAACAAGAAATAAGAGCTTTAAAAGGAATGACATAAAAGTGTGTACTCAAAAAGAAAGAGAGGAGTAGGATCCCTTACCTCGGGTCCGACTTGACTCGATCGTTCTTTAATCTCCTGAATAATGAACTTGAGTTAATTTATAATTCCTTAAGAACCTTTTCCAAGTTCATTATTACTTTTATACCACTTATTACCATGTCATAAACATTATGTAATCATTTACGTTAATAATATTTGTTTTGCCGATATTTTGTTCTTAAGTCGAAAGTGGACTTCTTACAATTACATGTTGTTCATGTGGCCAAATTTTTATTATATCCAGAATTGTATTCATTATGTAGATATCATATATGTCATATATATCCAGTACATTAATGCATTTATAACATTACATAATCATTTAGAGGTAAGAAATGAAATGCACCGTTCATGGAGACGGTAAGCCGTACGTACGCATGAACGCTACTTTCATTTCTATTTCGTATTTTATAGAATGGAATAATAATGATAAAAAGGTATATTATAATTCCAGTATAATATAATATATAATATCATATTTCCATCCTTTATACATCCCACATATGGTATTTAACGAATCAAATCACTTTGAGGGGGCGGTAGTCCGCACTTCCTTAAATGAAGATATCGCGTATACCCATAATGGAAGCCATAAAGGTAAGACAAAAATGAAAAATACAGAAGCATAAATAAAACCTAAACATATTATATATCATATATAAAAATAGTGACATCATAATGGCCACCATTGAAGGTGTTAAATGAGTATTGAACAATCATCGTTTCGGGAGGCAGAATTTCACCATCCACAGAAACCGTATGTTCTTTAACCATTTGATGTAGTTGTGTGAGAGTGTAGCTCGAATAAATCTTATAACAACATACTAGTATATTGAATATACTGGTGTTGTTACAAAAGAAGTAAATAAAAAGATTTTAGGGGGTTGGAGAAGCAATATAAAACAAATGAACATAAGAGAAAGAATTACCATTAAAACTGTAACTCCTTTTGACTTGAGCCTAAAGGCTTCCATTGAAAGGCTTCTGCCCAAAGGGAATCCTCTAGGATGAGGAGAGGGATGTGGAGATAGTAAATGGGCAGGGGTTGGCCGAGAAAAAGGCTTGAGAAGTGTGTGAAATGAGGTAGAGGTGGGGGCCTTTTATAAGAGGAGTGGAGGGGCACTTTTGGAAAGTAAAGAAATATTACATTATTTGAAAATGTGTTTCGGTTTCAAAAGGTCCCACATTGATATAATTCGAGGATAAGGTGATAAGGCTTAGAAATCCACTCATCCAATAAGTTTTGGACATGTGTAGTTCATTTATTTTACATTATCTTTCCATTTTATTTAAATCGTCAAATAATAATGTCATTGCTGCATCATTATTATGTCATAAATAATTAAATTTATTTAATGTCTAAAAATTATAAAAAAACTACTATGATGTAGGAAATCTTTTAAGATTTCCAATTAATATTTATAATCAAAAAGATGACTTCTATAACCCCACTTAAAAATTGTTTTAGTAAAACATATCATGTTTGGGTCATTTTTACTTTTACATTAAATAAAACTATATTATTGTGATTTTCCAAGTAAGTGGCTCCATGGGGTCCCCAAGTAGGACCATGGCTTGTCTTGGTCGGCCATGACTCACCCAATAGGTGTAGGACAAGTTTCATGGTGTTTTCACATTCTTATAATATCATTTTTACTTTAAACTACACTAATTACCACTAATCGCGATTAAAAACTTACTAAGTTACTATTCACCAAAAAATTATTTTTATCCCATTGAACCACATTTTACTACATAATGAAAACCATGTATGTCGGATTTTTGAAATTCAAAACACAGAAGTGGTAAAATTTCATTTAAACGAAAAATTAGCTTTTATAAGTACCACTTAGTGGTTTCACTATTCATCAAAAATTGAAGTTTTTCAGAAAATTACCAAAAATTCACCCGAAGCTATATTTGATATTAAGAACTCAAAAATGTAGTCCATTTTAAAAAAATTCACAACATATAAGTTGAATTAATTAATTTAATAATTAATTTCCGTTGTCATGACAAATAGCGTGTTTTTATGAAACCATAAGTATCAAAAGATTGGCACTAGTTTAAGTCCGATTTCAATGTGAAATCAATTCCAACGACCACTATTGGATTTAATGGTAAAAATATTTTCTAATTTCACTTTAAAACCAATTCAAAATATTAATTAATCATATAAATAAATTATTTTAAAAAGAGGTTTTGAATTAGAACACAACATTTTACACTATTCATTAAAAAATGAACTTTATCGGAAAAATACCAAAAAATTACACAAAGTAAAATTTGATGTCTCGATTCTTAATAAGAGTTTTATTTGGTCCAAAACAATGTATAATAGTGATCAAAACTATATTTAATGATGGTTCGCCATCAAAAGGCGACAAGTGAACCTTTAGTGAAAACTAGGGCATATACGCCTAAAATTGAATTCTTTCAGTATTTTAAGCCTTTATCCTTTATTTGATAAATGTAGAAACATTTAAAGACATATATAATCATATTTTAGTTATTTATATCCATTCCCGCCATTACAACAGCTACATGTTAACTAACATTTAAAATTTATTATTAGAGTGCAACGTAAGATTCCGAAGAAACTCGTTGTTGCGTGTTGGGTACGCCATCGAGCATAGCATCCCCTTTAAAGTCATATCAATATTTTATTCACAAATATGTATAAATATGAAAATGTCATATTCTTTATTTACCTGGGGTGTTACATCTCTCCCCCCTTTTGGGAATTGCGTCCTCGCAATTTTAAAATTGCGCTTGGAAACATCCTTGAACGTCCCACATCGGAACAAGAGTCGGTAAAACAATCACATTAAAATAAAGAAAGATAAGCACAGAGGTCACCCAAGTTAACCCATACTAGGATTCTAAGTATGAAAATATGGACATGGAGGAGAAAACATAGGGTCGTGTTCTGATGGAGAGTGATAGAAAACATGTTTAGGAGAAAGTTAACAATAAGAAAATCACAAACTTGTGATGGGTTAAACGGTGTTGGGTTCCCCAGTAGGAAAATTTAATAGACAACATTTTTGTTTTAAGTTACTTTTTATTGAGGAATTTATTCATAAGGAAGCATAATCACTTATCATGTTGACTTTCAACTTTTACTAGATTCCTTAGTCAAACTCATATTTTTTCCAAAAGGCGAGTATTTAGGGAGACTTGTTCGCATTAAGAGTACTATAATCAACTTCTAGAGAATCACCTAATCTCCAAAAGATAACTATATAAATCCCATGTATTTAGGCTTTAACCAAAACCAAAACAAAAAGGTCAGTACAAGATCAGATAATACAGAAAAAGATAACCCCTTATAAAAAAAATCTATTCTTAATCTCCAAATTTTGTCCAACAAAACCCAAAGTTCAACGAGGACCATCCGATAAACAATTTTTCCATAAAATTCTTCAAAGTAAACCAATATAAGATTGAAACCCAAATATTTGAAGGATATAGTCACATAGTCTTCCAAGTTAAATTGTAACATTTATCTCCAAACAACATTAGTCGCTCCTAAAGTCTCACATTGAAAAGTAATTATCCTAATCACATATCCTCCAAAATCAACTTACTCTTAATTCATAAAATCATATAACTAAAAAGAATCAGTCAAACTAAACAGGGACTTCATGTAGTCCAGTGGTAGGTGAAAAATACCAGTCGCACTTTGGTTGTGGGTTCGATTCCCGCAGCTTTGTCCGACGCGACGGGTAGTCACACAGTCTGCGTGTTGTCCTTTCTCCAAAACTATATAATTCTTAAAACATTCCCCAAAATGAGATAAAATCTTCAAAGATGATCATAACATATTTTAACCTCAAGTTTATCTCATGCCTTTCATTTTCCATCATAACACATAGTAACCCATAATTACCTCAAAAGTAAGGATCATATAAACCCAATGGTTCTTTATAACTATGTCCACAAAAGAAAAGATAACTGTTACTTGAATAAAATTTGCCTATATTAAACATCAGGGTTACACATAATATAAAAAGTCTTCTAATGTAACCCCATCATCAAAAGAGACTTAATACTCTTAAGAATTTCACCATAACTCTTGAAGCCCTTATATGTTGACATCTTAATCATTCAACATTCTTCATGATCCATTATCCATTCCTTTCCAACTTATTCCGAAATACCTCTTTCCTACAAACAAAATCATGAATCATATCCTATGATTCCAAAATAGGAAAACAATAGTCATGAAATAGTACATACCTTTGATTGGTCATTGTCAGTTTCTTCATCCTCAATCGGAATGGCATTAGGTATTGGTAAACGAATATTGGTATGATCTTGGTGACCCCATTCACGAAATTTCTTCATAGGACATGTGTTTTCATAATGACCAGGCACACCACATTTAAAACATTCAATTGATCCCTCAGAAAGAACGTCTTTCCCTTTCCTCGAGTCAACTGGATGCTTCCTTTTTCCATGGTAGGTTCTTTCTTTATGACCTTCATTTCCACATCTATAGCATATTTCTATCCCTTTGAAACATTTTCTTACATGTTTCATTCCACATCTTTGACACATAGGTTTTTTAACACACTTACCTTTATGATTATTACCTATACTTCCATAGGGATTTGTTTCTTGCATATATGATGTCTTAGAGAATTCTCCAAGGTTTAGGTGGTCAATCATGACTCCAGATAGTTGGTTCATGATAATCACAAGAGTTCTAATTGAAGCTCCCATATCATTCAGTTGCTTGCTCAAAACACTGTCACAGTTTCCTTCACATCCATTGTTACTTTGGTGCCTTCTAGATCCAGCCATTTACTAAAACCAAAAAGGTCAGTGTAAGTATATCAACAAAACCATCATGTACTAATGATTAAGATAAAAAATAAGATATACTTACTCATTCACTTTATCTAAAACTAAGACTCTTGTCTGAAATCCTAACCATTATGGTAATGTCAGTTATTCTTAAAGAATACCCTAACCTCTAAAGTTATCTAAACCGACCTTTGATACCAACTATAAGGCCCCAGCCTTAAACCTTACTTAATCTTGAGTTATTACAAGATTACACATTGAGGATCTTTTCAGGTTTAGAGTTTTAGATAATTAGATCATGAACCGTGCATTACATTCCACAATTAAACAAAGTGGTTACATAAAAGACAGTATTCATTCTTCCCATCAACGGAAACATATTTAAAATGAAACATGGATTCTTTCTTGACACATCCTCGACACTATCATCACATCATGTACCTTTCCCTTGACCTGTGAAAAACATTTCAAAATCCTGGGATGAGCATAAAATGCTCAGTAAGGGTTATAAAAATATGGAAAGGAAACATGAGTTCATATATACCTAAGAATGAAATCATACATTACCCATAAAATATAGGCATATCAAATCATGAATAAATCATAGAAAACATAATACATAAAGGTAACTTGAGGCATTCATAACATTCTTACGTAGGGAGTAACCCTCTTGGTTACGTTTGGAATACCCATTACAGTATATTCCCTAAATCACTTCGGAGAAACCTTAACGTTTAACTCCTTCATGTTACCCAATGCATTGGAGAGCTATATCGGGCTCACCCGCCCTTAGTTTATCACGGAACCACCCGTTCTTCATAACAATGCCCAAGAACCATAACATAATCATATCACATAAACATGAATGAAGTAAACATAACATTTCCACATTTGAAACACAATATAACATTTTTGGATATTTAAATAATGAATCCATTCAAAAAGAAACCATTTCCAAAACCATTTAAAACATTTAATAAAGAGATTTTTGAATCAAAGTGTCCCATACCACCTTGAAGCTTTTAACATTTTAAACCATTAATATCCATATAAATAAATCCTTAAAACCATTTTGAAAACATGCATATTAATAAGAAAAAATAATTAAAACATTTAAAACGATATTTTGGTTAAAGGGGCTTTACCAAAATTAGAGACACTTGAATACAGTAATTGAGGAATAACATTTAGTCAGAACATTATAATATCATGAGAATAAAAGGATTAATGATATAATACTCCAAAGGACAGTATATACACCATATAAGACTGAATTGGTGCATAACAAAAATGAACCCTCAATAGAAATGTCAAATGTGATGAAATCCCTTATAAAGAAGGTATCCGTAAATTAAGGACAAATAAATCTCAAAAATATGTGAGAAAAATATATATACACCCAATATAAGTGGATATTAAGTGTAAAACAATAAAAGGTCAATCACAAATATTCAATGGATGACATATTCAACGACTACAAGTTGAACCCAAAGAAATCGAAATTGGGTTAAAAAGTTTCCTTCACAGCCTAACGACATCACATCAAAATGAGTTGATGAGAGATAAAAAGTGTATCTCGTCACATGGACATAAAATTTACATCAATAAGGATGTTTGAGAACATATCCCAACATAAAAACATGTAAATTAAAAGACCCAATAAAATAAGTCTTTTAAAAAAGAGGAGGGTGAAAGGTTCCCTTACCGACTCGGGTATCTTTCAAAACATACACCCCATGAAAGAAAGACAATAGTTCATTGATGTAAATACTCATAAACGAAATTATATTACACAAAGAGTAGAATAATGGGCAGTACATACACCACTCAATGGAATTTTTGGCAAATGTAGCATAAATCTCACGGGAATAAAAGTGAGATGAAAAATCCCTTACGAAAACTCGGCAGCCTAACGGCGCCACATAAAACGTCCGAATATGGATTGATGAGATCAAATAGGGTATCTCATCACATTACAATAAAATTTACAGCAAGAGTAATATAAAAGAACATCCCCCAACATTACAAAGAGGAGCCTAAAAGAAGTGACATAAAGGAGAGTACTTAAAAAGAAAGAGAGTTGTAGGATCTCTTACGAAGATTCAGCAGCCTAACGGCGCCACTCAAAACATCCAAAATGGATTGATGAGAGAAAATAGGGTCTCTCATCACATGAAAAAAAAATACAGTAAGTTTAATTTAAAATATCATCCCAATAACAAGAAATAAGAGCTTTAAAAGGAATGACATAAAAGTGTGTACTTAAAAAGGAAGAGAGGAGTAGGATCCCTTACCTCATGTCCGACTTGACCTGATCGTTCTTTAATCTCCTGAATAATCAACTTGAGTTAATTTATACTTCCTTAAGAACCTTTTTCAAGTTCATTATTACTTGTATACCACTTATTACCATGTCATAAACATTATGTAATCATTTAAGTTAATAATATTTGTTTTGCCGATATTTGGTTCTTAAGTCGAAAGTGGACTTCTTACTATTACATGTTGTTCATGTGGCCAAATGTTCATTATATCCAGAATTGTATTCATTATTTAGATATCATATATTTCATATATATCCAGTACATGAATTCATTTATAACATTACATAATCATTTAGAGGTAAGAAATGAAATGCACCGTTCATGGAGACGGTAAGCCGTACGTACGCATGAACGCTACTTTCAATTCTATTTCGTATTTTATAGAATGGAATAATAATGATATAAAGGTATATTATAATTCCATTATAATATCATATATAATATCACATTTCCATCCTTTATACATCCCACATATGGTATTTAACGAATCAAATCACTTTGAGGGGGCAGTAGTCCGCACTTCCTTAAATGAAGATATCGCGTATACCCATAATGGAAGCCATAAAGGTAAGAAAAAAATGAAAAATACAGAAGCATAAATAAAAAATAAACATATTATATATCATATATAAAAATAGTGACATCATAATGGCCACCTTTGAAGGTGTTAAATGTGTATTGAACAATCATCATTTCGGGATGCAGAATTTCACCATCCACGGAAACCGTATGTTCTTTAACCCTTTGATGTAGTTGTGTGAGAGTGTAGCTCGAATAAATCTTATAAAAACATCCTAGTATATTGAATATACTGGTTTTGTTACAAAAGAATTAAATAAAAAGATTTTAGGGGGTTGGAGAAGCAATATAAAACAAATGATCATAAGAGAAAGAATTACCTTTAAAAGTTTAACTCCTTTTGATTTGAGCCTAAAGGCTTCCTCTGAAAGGATTATTCCCAAAGGGAATCCTCTAGGATGAGGAGAGGGATGTGGAGAGAGTAAATGGGCAGGGTTTGGCCGAGCAAAAGGCATGAGGAGTGTGTGAAATGAGGTAGAGGTGGGGGCCTTTTATAAGAGGAGAGGAGAGCACTTTTGGAATGTAAAGAAATATTACATTATTTGAAAATGAGTTTCCGTTTCAAAAGGTCCCAAATTGATATAATTCGTGGATAAGGAGATAGGGCTTCTATGTACACTCATCCAATAAGTTTTGGACATGTTTAGTTCATTGATTGTACATTATCTTTCCATTTTATTTAAATCGTCAAATAATGATGTCCTCGCTGCATCATTATTATGTCATAAATAATTTACTATATTTAATGTCTACAAATTATAAAAAAACTACTATGATGTATGAAATCTTTTTAGCTTTCCAATGAATATTTATAATCAAAAATATGACATGTATATCCCCACTTTAAAATTGTTTTAGTAAAACATATCATGTTTGTGTCATTTTTACTTTTACATTAAATAAAAATATATTATTGTCATTTTCCAACTAAAGTGGCTCCATGGGGTCCCCAAGTTGGCCCATGGCTTGTCTTGGTCGGCCATGACTCACCCAATAGGTTTAGGACAAGTGTAATGGTGTTTTCACATTCTTATAATATCATTTTTACCTTAAACTACACTAATTACCACTAATCGCGATTAAAAACATAATAAGTTACTATTCACCAAAAAATTATTTTTATCCCATTGAACCACATTTTACTACTTAATGACAACCATGTATGTTGGATTTTTGAAATTCAAAACACAGAAGTGGTAAAATTTCATTTAAATGAATAATCAGCTTTTATAAGTACCACTTAGTGGTTTCACTATTCATCAAAAATTGAAGTTTTTCAGAAAATTACCAAAAATTCACCCTAAGATATATTTGATATTAAGAACTCATAAATGAAGTCCATTTTAAAAAAATTCAAAACATATAAGTTTCATTAATTAATTTTATAATTAATTCCCACTGTCATGACAAATAGCGTGTTTTTATGAAACCATAAGTATCAAAAGATTAGCACTAGTTTAAGTCTGATTTCAATGTGAAATCAATTCCAACGACCACTATTGGATTTAATGGTAAAAATATTTTCTAATTTCACTTTAAAAGAAATTCAAAATATTATCTAATCATATAAATAAATTAGTTTAAAAAGAGGTTTTGAATTAGAACACAACATTTTACACTATTCATTAAAAAATGAACTTTATCAGAAAAATACCAAAAAATTACACAAAGTAAAATTTGATGTCCCGATTCTTAATAAGAGTTTTATTTGGTCCAAAAGAATGTATAAGAGTGATAAAAACTATATTTAATAATGGTTCACCATCAAAAGGCGACAAGTGAACCTTTAGTGAAAACTAGGGCATATACGCCTAAAATTGAATTCTTTCCGTATTTTAAGCCTTTATCATTTATTGGATAAATGTAGAAACATTTAAAAACATATATAATCCTATTTTAGTTATTTATATCCATTCCCGCCATTACAACGGCTACATGTTAACTAACATTTAAAATTTATTATTAGAGTGCAACGTAAGATTCCGAAGAAACTCGTTGTTGCATGTTGGGTACGCCATCGAGCATAGCATCCCCTTTAAAGTCATATAAAAATTTTATTCACAAATATGGATAAATATGAAAATGTAATATTCTTTATTTACCTGGGGTTTTACAGAAGGGTAAATAACAAATAACACATGAAATTCATATAAATATATTGGGAAAAATAAATATTGAAAGGTAAGGAAAATTTTTTTTTATTAAATCAATAAAATAAAAATGAATTGAATTAATAGATATGTTGATGAACAATATCATGAATAATAGTTGATGAAATATCTATGAAATGAAATTATGAATAATTGGAAATCATGTCTTTTTCACATGAGAACTTATAATGCAATGAACCGTCCTCTAGAAAATTTAGAACAATTGTTATAATCCATTTTAAATTGGCCAACTATATCATCTCAAGAGCACATGTTAATTCATCGAGTAGCTATATGAAGTATGGTATTCTACCATAATTTCATGCCAAAATAATTCATCATATTTAATAGTGATTTTAATCAATAGATAATATGACTTATAAAATATTTTTTGTGATTAAATGATACAAATTTATTATTAATTCCTCAGTTAATCAAATACATTTTAATATAAACATTATACGTGTCATTATATATGGTTTAGGTAATAATAATATCCAATATATCAAAGTATTTATATTCATGGAAAATTTCAATATAAATTAATTTTATATAAATTATTGTGACAAGATAATGTTAACAATCAAAAAATGATGTGAGATTTAAAACATATTCATTATGAAAATGTTCTGGAGAATAATCCTTAAATATTCCAAAGTGTCCCATACCACATTCAAAAAATTGAATCATAATCCTCAGAAAGGTATGAAATAAAATGAAACATAAAATAGACTGATAATAATGAGATTCAAAATAAAACATTAAAAAGTTATTATATACAACAAATAAAATTTAGTTGGTTTATAATAACAAATAAGACTCGATTGTAAATTTAGATGAAATTATATTATGATAACCCTACTCTCATGGTATGGTATTTGACCTCCCATATAGTGGATTAAAATAGGTTACTAACTCATAACAGAGCCATACTAAAGGTTATAATGTTATATATCACCTTATTATAATTTATTTTTACCTGTTTGTTAACAATCACTCATTATTTCCACTATCTCCATTTTTAATTACCCAGTTAACTCTAGTATGTTTTGACTTTTTCTTTTATTGTACTATTACATAGATTAATATTTTATAATATAAATATCTGAACCATTAAATAATTATATATTTTATTACATACATATTTATTTGTAATATTCATTACTTTTTGCAGATAATAAATTAAAATAACAGATCATGGAGACTGTAGGTCGTACGTACACAAGAACGCTAGCTTCATTTAATTATAATATTAAAATAATAAAAACAAAATGATAAATATTTAGATTATAAATATAGTGTCATATAAATTTAATAAATGTTACATTTTCATATTAAAACATATTATATGAATTCCATGTATGGTTTGAATATGTCCCATTGTTTTTAGGGGGCGGTAGTCCACACTCCCTCAAATGTTGTTATTGTATTTACATTAAATGAAATATATAAGGGTATGTATCATAATATAATTATAGAATCATAAGGAAATAAGAAATATCATATATAACATATAAGAATATATTTTTATTAATTACGGACTCCATGAGAGGTGATAATGGAACAATGATGAATCATTGTTTTATGAGGCATTAGTTCACTGTAGACAAAATCATTATTTTTATTAACCATTAGATGGGTGAGTACGTAATTGAAGTTAGAAACCTTAATATAAAATCATAATTTTAAATTAGTTATAGTTTTTTCATATATAAATATATAAAAGGTATATTTTAGGTGGTGGATAAAGGAAATGAAACAAAAAAACATAATAAATGATGTAACCTCTTAATCAGGTAACTCCTTTGGATTTCACCAAAGGGCATACATGGATTTTCATAATCCAAGAAAAAGGAGTATAAATAAGGGGATGGATTTTTATGATAATTTTTGGTAGATCATGGTTGAATCAATGTTTTTGGATATATGAGTGGAACTGGGATGATTGAGTTACTTTTTATAGTGTATGTAATAGAAAAATTTAGTTTTTTGAAAAGAATTTTATGTTCCCAAGTATTAGTTATTCAAAAGTTGAAAATGGATAATAATGGAATATTAGATGTTTTTATTACTGAAAAATTTCCATAAATTAGGTTTTTCACATGTTTATAGTTTATTTTCCCCTTATGATTAAGGTTTATTCCCTTGTTAAGGTTAATTTTTCCATAATTAGTGTAATTAATATTAATTACTTTCACTAATCATTATAGTAAAATAATTTCCTTATGGAAATTATTAATTAATATTATTCCAAATATGTAATCCATTTCTCCAAATTCCAATAAAATAATTTTCAGATACTAATTTAAATTTAATCAGTCAGATGTGATGAAAATGTTGGGTTTTTAGGAAAAAATGTCTAAAATCTTGCTATGAATTTATAACCATTTTCAATGTGAAATTGATTCTAATATCATAAATTGGTTTAAAAGGTAGAAATATTATCTAACTAAACATTATATCCAATATATAAAATAATTTATCTCTAAATATAAATAATATGAAAAATCATTTTCGAGTTAAATTTTAGTATTTCTCACTATTCATTTGAAAATGAAATGATTCGCAAACAGGTTCAAAATTCACCCTAAACTAAATATTATGATTTATATAAAATATGAAGTTTATTTGGACATATTAAATCTATTAATGTTTCAAAATTCTTATTTTAAATGATTTTACTAATAAAAGGTTGTAAAATTACCTTAATAAAAATATATTATTTTCTGCATAAAATTTTGTTTTTTATAATAATCCATTTAAATTTATTAGATGAGTAAAGAAATATTTAATTTAATATAATTTATATATAAGATTAATAAAATTCCAAAATTTTAATACATTTAATTTATTTTGGGAAAACATTTTTTCAGAAAAATAATAATATTATTATCATTTATATTATATTAGTTTTCATATTCATCTATAATTTATTCATTACTAATGAATTCATTTTAATTTTTTATAAACCATATATTTTCATATGATAGTTAATTATATTTATAACCACTAATTTTATGTGTAGGTTAATTATAATTATATTAAATAATAATATTTGAATAATATATTAATTTTTGGTAAAAAATGGGTCTTGTGTGTAATGTATTCTTTTAAAGATTCTCAATATTATTTGTAATTCAATAAAAATGGGTGTTGAATGCCCTAAAAAATATTGAATATTTCAAATATTAAATATATTTTAATATATTAGAATATTATATTCCTTTAAAAGCTAGGTGTAATGTGTCATGCACACTATCTAATATAAGGATATTACATGAAAATATCGTGGTGTTATGATGTTTCCCAGTAGTTGAAAATCCAAAATATACTCATATTGATGTCATGCCTCCAGAATTGGTGAATAGAACCAATATACATCTAATCCTATAATATTCTACTTATGTATAATATAAATATGCTTCCAATAATTTCTTCAGGATATATGATAATTACATGGTTATCAGCTATCTGGAATTACACAGTTCACCTTTAGGTACCTCTAGTCAATTACAATTGAAGAGAGGAACGTTCCATGAAAATAGGTTGGGAATCAATTTTAGTTTGTTAATACGATATTTTCATCTTTCTCATAGAAGAAATCAAGCCTTCTATAAGAAATAAGAATCACTACCATCCAAAGGAACTCATTCAGGCATGCCTCTATGGATGACTGTATTGGTTGATTTCATAGAACAAACACAATAAAATCATTCTCATCTACTAATGTCCTCAGATCAACCTTATCCATCTTCTCATTCAAATAAATGTAGTTAGTAGATGAATATGAAATGAATTTTCCAAGCACTAAAACATTATCTAATGGAAACTAGTGTGCTACATTTTATAGAGAGGACCTTGCAATGTAATAATATACACCTTAACTAAAGATATGATTTTTTGTAACACCTCTCCAATATTCCAAAAATACACTCAATCATAAATGTAAACCAGTTTACAAAATTGATGTTTAAATCCATAATTAGGGACCTTATGTTCATTCTATTGTTTTAGTTTTAGGTATTAACCACTGGGGCATACCATAAAATGGAATATGAGGAGGAATATGTAAAATCCATAGATTTTCCCTAAAAGTAATGGGTAGAACCCTCTAATAGAAGCTATGACCATTGAATGTAATTAGAAATTTAAATTTCATGGTTTTCCATAAATTTCTAATGTATACTTGATCTATGAAAAACAATATTTTAAAAATGATACTCCACACACTAGGTCTCATAGAGGTTGAACTAACTCACTTGAACTAGAACATTATAGGGTATGATAGGTGAAATAAAATCCCACATGACATGATAAGGTTAAAAACCAAATTTGGATTCATTGGTTGATTGTGAAGAGTTTTTTGTTTTCTCATGAGCTACATCCAATAATTCCCTTTTGGTATGGCCAAGAGTTCTATTTTTGTGGTGGTCCATTCAACAATATATCTATTATTCACATAATCCCTCGATGGTTTGGTTGGTGTACTCTAGGTTGAATCTTCTCTATTTAACTCATGAGAAACCCTCTATCTAGATGATGTGTATTACAAAATTGGGGTAAAATAGATCATATGTAATAGGGTTTAGAATAATAGTTCCACTGATGATTTGACATCTGGTCCAGTGGATCCATAGGTGTATTTTAAGAACATTTTCATTTTCATTAACCTCCAATTCGAGACCATGAAAGTGGACATGGGAACATTCATAATAATCACTAAGAAGAATTATTCATCACATATTACCTCATAATCCAGTATTGGATAGAATAATCCCATGTAAATAATCTTGAAACCTATGTAATATTAAGGGATCAAACCCATGGTCACTGATCCACTACACCACAACATGTTCTAAAATTTTAGATTGACTTTGTCGAAGTCCACCAAAATAATGTCATTGATATCAAAGATAGAAATCATGGTTAGAGGATTCATGGAATTAGTTTGGAGAAATCATAACCAAATTTTTTATAGTATAAGAACCCCTCATCGATGAGTTTAAATTTTATATAGAGTATTATAATACAAATTCCAGGTACATTGATCCATAAGAACATCCAATATCCTCTAATTCTCGTATTTCATAAGATGAATCATATAGGTGTGGCACCAATCCCAAAATTGAGGAGTATTTCTACACAGTGGTTGATGATCTAACCTATATAAATCTCATTATAATGGAAAATACAAGGAAACAATAATTAGTGTAGTCTTTTTTCTAAAATAACATCATGGTTTTTTTATTTAAGTAAATAGAACTTCAACAAGTTCATCTACAACTACAATAGGATTCTGGGGCTCAATCCACAATTGGGTGTTCGTCTCATTGGACCTCCAATGAGTCACCATTGGTTAATAAGGACCCCTAGGAAGCTATATCATTCACATTGTACCATTTTTTGGATAAATATAAAATCTAAATCTATTCCAAATTCCTCAAAGAAGTTCATTTCCCAATCATGATGGAAAAAACTATCCATGAGTGGAATAAAAATAAACACATCAATGTATACGTCGAATTACATTGCCTCAACATCCACTTCATCATGTGAAATTTTCGCCATTTAGTCACAGAGCTACAAACTAATTCCATATATGTATTTCAAGTGAACTCAATCCTAGATATATATTTTGGTTACAAAAAAATAATGGGGGAAATAGTGGATGATTATGTCGACACTTTTAGATAAACCCATTAAATATATTACTAGTGGGTTATTATATTTGTATTTAATAATTATGGAGCTACATAATTTTTCCTTGTATAATGTCATTAAATAACTCATAGGTTCATTATTGGAGTTCTCAGTGGATTATCTCTTGTTTTGATCCATTTTACACTAGCAATATCTCAAGGACCGTGAGAATGTATAAAAAATACTCTAATCCAGTAAAATAAAAATTAACCCTTCGGAGATCCCAATTTGCATTAGAACTTGGAATGTAGTCATTTTCATTTTCAGGAATATTTCAATTGATATTTTTATAGAGAAGATCATATATAATAGTAATATTCCATAACTGTGTAATCTAGTGGATTTGCGAGATATTCTAGGAAACTTGGTGTAAATCTATGGTATCATTAGGATTATAGAGGGAATGTGCAACCCCTTCTCAAGTACCAGTAAGAATGGATCCATATACCAGTGGGGTGATGTTTCCCATAATGAAATCAATGAAATCAAGAAGTATATGTTGCATCCAATGGTCTTCATTCTTCTTATCCATGGAATGAATTTGGTAATTTATGTGATTTTCCTAAAAAATATATTGAAAACCTTCTAGTATTGAAGTGGAATTAGTGAAGTAATAAATCCTACATTATATATGTTTTTTGAGTTTTGACATGGAGACATGATATTCTCACATAAAGAAGAGGTTCCTATCCCAATTATTTTTTATGTTGTTTTAATACTACTCTTGGAACCATGAGATACACCTATAATCCAATTTTTATTTGTTAAAATACTTTCTAACACCCCCACCAAGATGATAGGTATAGTAGTACATTGGGAGTTAATTTTTCTATTGTTTGAGTAATTGTTTTCACCCTGAAGCATGTAACGGACCAAACAATAGAAGATCGCATTATTGTGCATTTGAACGATGAGGATCTACCCATGGTTTTTTACATTCTATATGAGTCCATCATATCTATGGACTAAATTGTTCAATGATATAAAATAAATTTAATTTGTGCCTATTTTATCATGATATAGAGAAGTATAAATGAAAATAATCTTAATAATTTGGGCCTTGTAACATTATACATCACTCCCACACAAGATAACATTTCATACATGTTCCCATTATCATAACATCACACCAAAAAAAGGTTTTATACCATGAAATTATCGTTTTTATTGATTTACTCCCCTGATTTACTTGAATCATCTGATTCTGAAGGGGGAGACTGATCCATTCTATAAAATGATCAATGTATACTATTTCATCTGGAAATAATTACCCATTCCTCTCTTGGAGTTGACTCGGGATTTAATGGCCCAATTTTTTTCTATTAATAATTGATTCATGTTCCTGATAATAGAATGAATGAGATGATAATTTTGTAATATAGTGAATATGTATAGTATAACCTAACAAATATGACTTATTTATTCTTGTAAAACATCCATGGTTCATTTCCCCCCAAGAATATTGATGAAGAAGACTTATAGTTAAATAAAACGGAGGTTGGTAAATCTATAGATGATCCCTTAAATTCCCTAGAAATCAAAGAGATACCCATTAGGTTGAACAACTTAATCAAATATCCATATCATATATCTCCCCCACTAGAACGAACCATGACCGGGTGAATTTTTTGGCGTGGAGTGAAATTTATCCACTGTGATGGACTGATCCTTGATTATATCCTCTTTAAGATCAAAATCAATAGTGCATTACTCTATTTTATGATAGAAAAGGAAGTCCCCCAAGCTATGAAATATGTCCATGTTCTATAATGTGGGGTCTATGAAAATTTTTCAAAAACATTTACACATGATTTAGTGGCTGGGATAATGTTGACTCAACATGGCCCACAACCTCATGGAATTAACCAATAGGTTTCGGTCATGACAATTTCATTCAATCATTATGCATCAACCACCAAAGAATAATTATAAGACCATGTACTGCAATACATTTTTCATATCAGGACTTGATGTTGTGTGTCCTTAGTCCAAAATGAAAACATTATAGTTCAGGTTCATTCCTAATCAGGAAGATGTATTTTTAAGGTGGTAGGATGTCATCCAACCCAATGAAGTGAAATCCAACTCAGTTTGAGACTTTTTGAAGGCCAAAATCATCCATCAGGTTGGGATTCCCCAAACTGTTATTATAGACAATGACACCAAAATACGATCTTTTGAGCTAAATAAGATGTATACTATGTAAAAAAAATTATCTATCTAGGCATTCCACTATATTTCATAGATGAATGGTTAGATTATTGAATTCAATAAGACCCTGTATATCATACTAAGAAATATTTTATACAACAATAATCAGTATTTTATTGATAAGATCCATAATTCCATCAACGTATATCATACGGTGAATTGAAATTACACATAGGTGACTTCATACTCCAATTTGAATGGTACTGATTCTATTCTTCCAAGATAGGTCTAGATGAAATCACTTTATATTTCCATTTATAATTATTTTACACCATTAAAAGATGATAAGTAAATTTGAACATGTATTAATTCGTTTATGAAAGAGACTCTCAGTGTTGACTAACCTCTTTAATAATATGAACCTGGTAGAGAAAACATTAAATAAAATGTTCTCACACTATTCCTTCCTTTAGAGGGGTATCATATTTTCTCTACAGATTACAATGATTCATGGAATAAAGATTCTATAAATAGAATATATATTAATGGATCTTTAATCATTTATATGGCCATCTCTAATTGTGGACACACATTGACAATCATGAATGAGGAGCACATAATGCTACCCACCAATATTATGTTTCCCATTTTATTATTCATGATATGAACCATAGTTTAAGGTCTATGTATTTAAACTCTGAATCAAACATCATAAACACATGATATTTAAATAAATACATACAATGTGTAGTAAAAATAGTATTACTTGTATATAATATATATGATGATTTGAAACCATCATCCAAAATACATCACAATAAACAATATCCTTACTAAGTGTGATAAACAGAAGATTCATCATTTGGAAAATATGAGGCGATCTGAAACAAAATTCCTAGGAAGAAGATGTTAAGTTATATAAATAACTATATGGATACAAAATGGATTCATCATATGACATATATAAGATGATAAAATACCAACATCCACAATAGGTGATGTTAAACTAATTCCTTATCCAATTTGATAAACATGGGATGACTAATATGATAAATATGTGATGATCCATAAATAGAATCTTTACAACATGGAATTAAATTGTAATCATACCATATATGATATACATAATATACCACATATGAGAAATATAATATGATTAAATATCCTCATTAGAGTATATTCAACTCTTCTAGCATTGGTCTCCCACCAAATATCATCCAAGGACTACATGTGTCTTATTCATAGCCCCATGGGATATAAAGTGATTCTTAGACACTTTTCCTCTAGGGCTTGTCAATATTTTCATATGGCGAGATCATATTTTATATAATCTGATTACCATGGACACTATACATTTTAAGACAGATTTTTCTATCTATAAAAACCACTCAATTCTAAAAAACAAGTTCACATCCTAGTCATTAAAAATAATATTTTTGAACATCATCCTAGATGAATAAAACTAAAATATAGAATAACATTTATAAAAAGAATAGTATTTCTCTTGAAACATGAAAAAGATTCATTTTTTCTCATGTGTATGATTCCTCATGTAATACTCATGAGAAAAACTACAAAATGTCATAGTGGGCCTCATAATTAATTTTTATCCACAAATACATTCCATTGTAAACTAGTGGGTTAAGAAACGCCCATATATTTCCCCACTAATCCAAATTGTTCACCACGGTATCCATATAAATTGTATCTCCTAATAATTCTACCTACCCTACCAGTGGGACATGAATGAATCAGTAAATGATATAAGGAGAATAAAATAGTTACCCCTATAGTGTATTTCAAAATAGACCCCCATTAAACACCATAAACCCCTAAGGATTAATGAAAATGAGAGAATCTCAATTCATAATACCCATTCACCGTTGTCTATGAACATTATGATGAATTTTGAGCATTCCCTATGACAAAATAATTATATTTTATTCTCAAAGCACTTGAGTTTGAAATAGAAAGGAAGCCAAAAAGATAAATCTAAACCAAAACTAAAAATAGTGACACCCAACATTATGGTTCCCTAATCTATTGAAGTCAAATATCGTATATCTCCACGAGTATATCACATCCACCGTTATTTAATTCATGATATTAATGGAATAAGACCTAGAACCATTTACACCCTTTGATAACAAGAAATAAATGCTTTATCATCCTCACTGATAGAGTGGAAGAAAATAATCTCTTCCTTAATAACACCCCTCTAATTCTTTATAATTTAATCAATCAACCAAAGGATTTTGCTTGAAATATTCAAGGAGTTATGTAGTGTTATGAAATACCTTTCAATTTTCTCTAGGACTAACTTTTCAAATGGATTTGGGATTCGCTGTGTAATAATAACAGGAAGCCTCATGTAAAAATATGAGATGCCACGAGTGATAACCATGAGATGTTAAACCCATCCTAGTGTTCTATCCATTTTTTGTCCCCCAATCATGAAATATAGTCTCCATTGAAGTATTGTGCATCCCTTGGATCAATCCCACCTCATTCAAATCTATATAAACCCAAGACCAATCAACATTAAATCATCAACATATGATATTAAAGTAAGGGTTCAATGATTTTATGTATTAACCCCAGTTTCTGGTATGTAACCCTTTCTTGATTATTATCATGAATTTAATGTTTAGGGAAGTGAATGGGAGAGTCGGGAGATCATTAATGAAGTTTTGAGACAAAGGGGAAGTCATACGTATTGTCTAAACTGTGAAGTAAAACCGTTCAGAATTGGCATTGAAGGCAGTAGCTTTTGCACGGGCGGCACACTATTTATCTAACCTTGCATCCAAACCATGAGTGGAGTGTCTTCTGAGTTAGTGGATAACACATAGTTAGCGCACCCATTTGTCTAACCATGAGGTCAAACCATGAGGCCACTTAAATGAGATCCTATAAAATTGGATCTCACTCTTTTTTTCCTCTAAGTGCATCATTTTTTCACCTAAGCGCCCCTAACTCAGGATTTTGCTTCTCTTAAGGTCAAAGAACGTTCTCCCATAATTCCAGAGGATATCTGAAGGCTTCTCTTGTTGAATCGAAGCCATATTCTTGAGGTATTTGATCGTTCTTGATCAGTTTCTTAGTTCTATGTAGATCTACTTCACCTATTATATCGGTTTCTTAGTCCTATGCCCATTATGGGTAGATCTAAGTGTTTGGATGCCAAATATTATGATATGTGGTCATGATAATGCTAGGAGAAGTGATATATGGTGGGTTTTTGGAAGTTCAGCCTGGGTTTCTTTAGCATTCTTCATCTGTTGTGGTTTTTGTCAAAACCATTGAGGTAGGAGGCTTCACTCTTGACTCCTCTTATTAGAATTGATTAGCATAGTGTCAAATTGGTTTATTTGAATGGTTTTTATTGTGAAAAGAAAGGAATAAATCTTCTTTAGTAATGATTTATGGTTTTGATGTAATTGTGAAGTCTTAGTGAATTGTCGTGAAAAGTGATTTGGCTTTTTGAATTTAAAATGTGGATTTTAAATTATGATTGCTGAAATTGTAAATGGTTTGATAAAAAATGGATTTTCAATAAAAAGGGAGTTTTATTGAAATGGGTTGAGATTGAAATGACTTTTATGGATTTGGTTTTCAATTAAAATTGAGTTTTACTGAAATGTATTGAGATTGAAATGACTTTGTGGGTTTCGTTTTTAATAAATAGGGGGATTATTGAAATGGTGTGGCATTGAAATGATTCATGATTGACATGAATTGGATGGATTTGGTTTTCAATAAAAAGGGACTTTTATTGAATTGGTTTGGAATTGAAATTGTTTTGATAGAAATGGTTTTCAATAATTTATTGAAAGGGTGTTTTAGTATGACCGTTGGGAATATGTGGTGTCTATTCATGTTTCTTGTACGAGGCTTGGTTAAAATATGACCTTGTGCATGGTGGCAAAACTTTAATGTAAAAATGGTAACTATATATACAAGGCTTGGTTGAAATATGACCTTGTTCTTCATTCCAAAGGAGTAATGGCACATGGGAAACAATTACCTTGTGAAGACAAGGTAGATAGACGAGAGACCACTCATGAGTATGGAATTATCATAAAGAATTATGCCTGGTTGGTAGCATGGGTTGGAAAATGGTTGGGTATGCCAAAAAGGAATGTTTGTGAAATAATTTTTTAAGTTTGTTTGGTTATTTTTCTAGAAAAAATAACTTGCTGGAAAATTTGATTCAATTGCTCTTGAAGTGCCTTTGGTTAAGAATGGCATTGGAAACTTGTTTATATTTAGTTATATAATACTTTTGAGAAAAGGTTTTATATAAACTGTTTTATATAAATGTTTCTAACTCTTCTATCCTTGTTGCGTGAGTAGGGAAGTCGCTGGGGACTACCTACTGAGTTTTATACTCACCCTGCTTTGGCATGTTGGTGCTTTTGTAGATGTCATATTCTGGGACATAGGTAAAGGTAAAGCATCTTATTACTAGAGGCTTTTGGTGATGCTTGGGAGATGTTGTGGAGCTTGAAGCATGTGGAGCATGGAGTTGTAGTGTCTTATGAGAGTCTTGAGTTGTTCATCCACTGTGTACTTTGATGCTTAGTTTAGTCTTCTGATGATGTGTACATGGATGAAGTTTGATATAAATGAAGTGTTTATTGGTATCTTATTTGTGGATGCATCATATAGTGAATTTTTTGTTGTGGTTGGATTATATGTTTATTTTTTTAATTGGTAAATCGTTCCCCACTTTTACTTGAAACCCTTCGGTATTTATTGCCAGCATTGGCACTCCGGGGATATCGCTTAAGGCCTAGTAATGACTCATGGTACTCTTAAATCAGTGAGAATTGGTGGGTTATTACAGATGGTATCGACATGTTCCGTCCTTGCCAAACATGTGGTAATCAATATTCTTGGTCATGGAGTTGAAATGAATTCTTGTATATTTCTAGTGAAATCATAGAAATCAGTAGGATTGTCAGAAAATGAAATGTATAGCAGAAAAGGATATAGCTAGCCTTTTTATGCTAAACATCAAGTTATCAGGCTGTTGGGTACAAAAGTGTTTTGGATTGCCTTCATGAATGTTGGAAATATCATTGTCCTGAGTTTAAAAAATGAGATGATCATGACATGCATTATATAGGAATGGATTCCAACTATGATTCTATATCTCATTGTGAATAATTATTTATGATTTTGTGCAAGGTGAAATTTTTTAAAAAATGCAGAAATTGTTTTCAAGTAAATGACTTTGAAAACATTATATTTGTTGTATTTTGAAAATGGTATTATTTTCAAAAGTGTGTAGAATTTTTTCAAAAAAGTTTGAACATGGGGATAAATGTTGTTTTGGAAAATAATGTTGTGATAGATGATGTGATATAATTTGAAATTCTAAGACATTAGTTTCTAGAGTGTGAGACTGATAGAGGTCATTGTTGGTTTAGAAAATGAAACCTGGTTGGCATCGTCGAGACCAACCCGAAGAGGCTATGGAGAATATGGTTTTACCAGAACCACGTGTTAACTAAGAGTTGGTTCAAAGTGTGTAAAACCTTTGTTTGTAGAGATCGTGCTATAATTGTTGATGGAGGTGCATTAAAATGGGACTTCTCGATGTTGGACATGGATGTATATGACGAAATCATGGGTATGGATTGGTTGAAAATGTTTAAGGATCACATCAACTCTTACAGGAGAACGATTAGTTTCATTACTAAGGATGGCAGCAACCATCTAGTCATAGGAGAGATGATGGTAAAGAAAGGTGAAAAACGCTTGTTGGTACCAATGGTGGGAAATATCTCTTACCAACTGTTAGAGTTGACTTTGGAAACAATGGAAGAGATTGAGGAATGTAGTTTTACAGCTGTGGTGGACCAATTTCCATATCACTTTCCCAACAACTTTTCAGGGTTACCACCTCTAAGGGAAGTGGAGTTTACTATTTATCTCCTTCCGAGGACCAGTCTTATTTCCCTTCCGTCTTATAGGATGGAACCAATAGAGTTATAGGAATTGAAATTGCAGTTAGAGGAGCTGGAAAGCAAGGGTATCATTCAACCAACTACTTATCCATGGGCAGCACCGATGTTTTTTGTAAAGAAGGTATATGGAACTCTTCATATGTGTGATGATTATCGTAAGGTTAACCATGTTACGATAAAGAATAGATATCCACATCCATGAATTGATGATCAGTTCGATCAATTGAGGGGAGATCAGTTGTTCTCCAAAATTGACATACGATTAGGATATCACTAATTATGAATTCAGAAGGAGGATATAACAAAGACAGCTTTTAGAAGCATATATGGCCACTACGAATATGTAGTCATGCCATTCGGTATAACGAATTCACCAACAGTATTCATGGATTTAATGAATCAGATATTTAAATGATATCTTGATTCTTTTGTAGTGGTGTTTTTTGATGCTATCTTGGGGTATTAAAATACAAGGGGTGATCCTGAGCTGCACCTAGAAACAATGTTACAAATCTTAAGAAATCATAATTTGTATGCCAAATTATCAAAGTGTGATTTTGGGATATGGTAAGTACATTTCCATGGCCATTTCATTTATGAGAATGGTGTTTCTATTGATCCTGAAAAGATAGAAGTCGTTATCTCTTGGAAACCATAGAAGAATGCATTCCAAATACACAGCTTTCCTGGTCTATCTGGGTACTAATAACACTTTGTGCGTGATCTCTCACAACTAGATTCACCAATGATAGCTCTGATTAAGAATAATGCTCTCTTCCAATGGATGTAAAAATGTCATAAATCCTTTCAAGAACTGATTGATTGGCTTACATAGACACCTATCTTGATCTTTCCAGAATCTGGACAGGGGTATGGGGTATAATGTGATGCTTCAAGACCAGAGGTGTGTTGTGTTATCATTCAAAGAGATCATGTGGTTTCTTAAGGTTTAAGAAAGTTGAGGGTGCATGAGAAAAATTACCCAACACATGTTTTGGAGTTGGATATAGTCATCCATGCTTTGTAAACATGGAGACATTATCTCTTTGGTGCTAAATTTACTGTGTTTATTGATCACAAAATCGTAAAACACATTTTATCACTGCGAGATTTGAATCTGAGGAAAAGGAGATGGATGGAGTATCTCCAGGTGTTTGATTTTTACATGATGTACACACCAAGAAAAGGGAATTCAGTGGTGGAAGCATTATGTAGAAAGTAATATGCTCAGCTAGAAAAAGCATCTTCAAACGAATGGCAGTTGATTTCGGTCATAGACGACTTGCATGTGGAATGTGAAGTCTGAGGTGATGTTTCTATTTTATTTTCAACTACACTTGTTCTTGATTTAGTAAATATGATCAATGAAGCAAAAGCATCTGATGCATAATGTCTGGTTTTATGTTCGAAACTCAATGGTGGGGAGACCATTGATAGCTGAAAACTTGATGGGGGTTCAGTTTTGTGTTTTAGAGATAGGATGGGTGTACCTATGGTTTTTTAGAAATAACTCCTTCATGCTTACCACCATTCTAGATGGGATGTACATCTAGGTACACAGAATATGTATAAGGTGTTGACGGAGTAGTTTTGGTTGAGAGGCATGAAAAGGAAGGTGGTCATGTTTATCTCATGGTACATACCTTATCAGCAGGTAAAAGTAGACCATCAGAGACCAGCTAGTATGTTACAATATTTATCCATCCCAGTGTGGAAATGGGATCATATATCAATGGATTTAGTAAAAGGCCTTCCAAGAATGGTCTAAAAACCTGATTCCATTTAGGTGATATTTGATTGTCTAACCATGTCAACCCATTTCATCCCTATTCCTGAAACTCATACGGTGGAAGATCTTACAAAAATATATATCCGAGAAGTGTTAAAGAGGAATGGAGTACCGGTTTCTATTGTCTCAGATAGAGATCCGAGGTTCACATCTCATTTCTTTAAATCATTATAGCAAGCCCTTGGAACTCAGTTGACTATAAGCACGATGTATCATCCCCAGATGGATGGGAAATCAGAGCGGGCGATGCAAACATTGGAATAAATGTTGCAGGCTTCTGTAATGGATTTTGGTGGCTCATGGGAGGATAATATACCCTTAGTGGAGTTATCATTCAATAGTATGTATCAAGCCTCGATATGCATGGCCCCTTTTGAAGCATTTTATGGGTGTCATTGTCGTTCTCCACTATTCTATGTGTAAATGGGTGAAACATCACTAGTCGGACCAATCCTTGTTCAATAAACAATAGAGAATATCCAGTTGATTAGAAAAAGGATGAAGATGGCTCATAGTCATCAGAAATATTATGCAGATCACCATCAAAATCCGTTGTCGTTTGTAGTGGGTGATCATGTCTTCTTTAGGATCTCTCCAAGGATTGGACATCATCGTTTCATGAAGTAGGTAAATTTATATCCTAGATATATTAGCCCTTTTGAGATTCTAGAATGTGTTGGAGAGGTGGAATATCAGTTGGAATTACAACCATGGTTTAGTTTGGTGCATAATGTTTTCCATGTATCTCAGTTGAAAAAGTATAAGCCCGATCCTAACCATGTGATTAAATGGGATCGCGTTGAACAAGAGCTGAATGCTTCATTGATAGATATACTAGTGTGGATTGTGGATAGGCAAGAGAATGTCTTTTGGGGAAAAAGCAGGGGTCTAGTGTGGGTTTTATGGCAGCATGGTCAGATTGAAGAAGAGACCAGGGAACGTGATAAGGAAATTAAAGAGCAGTGGCTAGAGCCCTTTCATTTGGGTGAAGGTTTTCTACTTTCTGAAGATGGAAAGTCCAATGATGGGGAGAATGTAGTACCCCTGGTTTCAGTTATGTAACCATTTCTTCTGTCTTTTCATGGTTTTAATGTTAAGGGTGATGAATTGGAGAGTCGAGACAACTTAAATGAAGTGTTGATGCAAAGGCGAAGTCACACAGACGATGAAAAGTTTTTCTAAACCGTGCGGTAAAACTGTGTGTAGTTTATCTTGGAGGCAGCAGCTTCGGCACAAGTGGTGCACAGTTTGTATAACCATGCAGACAAACCTTGTGTGGGGTGTATTCTGAGGTATTGGATAACACATGATTAGCGCACAATTTCTCTAACCTTGCGGGAAAACTGTGCAGCCACTTAAATGAGATCCTGTAATAGACAATCTCACTCATTTCTACCTCTTAGTGCCTTGTTTGTCCACCTAAGTGGCCCTAACTCTCAATTATTTTGTCTCTTAAGGGAATAAAATGTTCTACCATTGTTTCAGAGGTGATCTGAAGGCTTATCTTGGTGAATCAGAGCTAGATTCTTGAGGTATGTGATCGTTCTTGATCAGTTTCATTGATCTACTTAGATCTACTTGTCCTCTTATCTCGGTTTCTTAGATCTTCACCCATTATGGGTATATGTAAGTGCTTGGATGCCAAATATGATGATATTTGGATGTGATATTTCTTGGAGAAGTGATCTAAAGTTGTTTTTTGGAAGATCGACTCAGGTTTCTAGAGTGTTCTACGATCATTGTGGTTTTTGTAAAAACTATTTTGGTATGAGGCTTCACTCTTGAATCCTATTGTTAGAATTGATTATCTTAGTTTTAATTTGGTTTATTTGAAAGTTTTTGATTGTGAAAAGCATGGAATAAATCTTCATCAGTAATAATTTATGGTTTTGATGTAATTGTGAAATCTTGGTGAAATTTTGTACAAAGTGATTTGGCCTTTTGAATTTAAAATGTTTATTTTAAATTATGATTGTTTAAATTTTAAATGGTTTTATGAAAAATGGGTTTTCAAAAAAATGGAAGGTTTTTAAAATGGTTTGATATTGAAATGACTTTGATGGATTTGGTTTTCAATAAAAAGGGAGTTTTATTGAAATGGTTTGATATTGAAATGAATTTTATGGATTTGGTTTTCTATAAAAACGGAGTTTTATTGAAATTGTTTGGTGTTTAAATGGTTTGATATTGAAATGACTTTGATGGATTTTTTTTCAATAAAAAATGTGTTTTATTGAAATATTTTGGAATTAATAAGGTTTTTATGGAAATGGTTTTCAATAAAAAGGTGTTTTTATTGAAAGGGTGTTTTGGCATGACCATTGGGAATATGTGGTTTGTGTTCATGTTGCATGTACGAGGCTTTGTTGAAATATGACCTTGTTCTCGGTGCCAAACGTTTAATGACACAATAGTAACTATATGTATGAGTCTTGGTTGAAATATGACCTTGTGCTCGGTGCCAATGGTGTAATGGCACATGGGAAACAATTACCTTGTGACGACTTGGTAGATCCACGAGAGACCACTCATGAGTATGGAATTGTCATAAAGAAGCATGCATGGTTGGTAGCTTGGGTTGATAAATGGTTGGGTATGCCAAAAAGGATTGTTTAGGTAGTGGGTTTTAAGGTTGTTTGGTTATTTTTCTGAAAAAATAACATGCTGGAAAATTTGTTTCAATTGCTATTGACGTTACTTTGGTTACGAATGGTTTTGGAAACATGTTTATATTTACATATAAACTGATTTTCAGAAGATTTGTTATATAAAGCGATTTTAAATAAAATTTTATAACTCTTATATCCTAGTGTCATGAGTAGGGAAGTAATTGGGGAAAACATAACAATTTTTACTCACCCCTGCTTTAGAACATTGGTAGTTTTGCAGATGTCGTATTCCGGGACACATGTAAAGGTAAAGAATCTTATTGCATGTGGCTTGTGGTGATGCTTGGGAGATGTTCTGTATCTCGGATCTTGTGGAGCATAGATTTTTAGTGTCTTTTGAGAGCCTTGAGTTGTTCATCCTCTATGTACTTTGATGCTTAGTTTGTTCTTCTTCTATTGTGTACTTTGATGTAGTTTGATAAAAATGAAGTGTTTATTGGTCTTTCATTTGTTCAAGCATAATATAGTTAATGTTTGGTTATGGTTGGTTTAAGGGTTTATTTCTCAATGGGTAAATCATCCCCCACTTGTACCTGAATCCATTCGGTATTTATTGACATCCTTTGGAACCTTGGGGATTTTGCTTATGGCCTAGTAATGACTCGTGGTACTCTTAATCCAACGAGAAATGGTGGGTCATTAAAAATGGTATCAGCGTGTTCGGTCATTTCCTAACAAGTGTTCATCGATGTTCTTGGTCTTGGAGTTGAAATTAATTCTCTGTCTATTCCTTGGGAAATCCTAGACAAGAGTAGGATTGTCAGAACTTGAAATTTATAGCATAATAACACGTAGCTAACCCGTTTATGCTGAACGTCAAGTTACCAGGGTGTTGGGTATATAAGTTTTTTCGATACACTTCTAGAATGTTTGAAATGTCACTGTCATGGGTTTGGCCAATGAGGTGAGCATGTCATGCATTATAGTGGAATGAATTCCCACTAGTATTTCATATCTCATTGTGAAGAATGATTTATGATTTTGTGCAAGGTGAGAATTTTTGAAAAATACAGGAATTTTTTTCTAGTAAATGATTTTGAAAACATGATATTTGGTGTATTGTGAAAATGGTCAGATTTTGAAAAGCAAGTAGAATGTTTTCAAAAAATGGTTCAAAATTTGAAAAAACGATATTTTTGAAGACAATGTTTTGATAGATGATGTGACAGAATTAGAAATGATAAGACATCAGATGCTAGAGAGTGATATTGATAGAGTTCATTGTTGGTTATGAAAATGGCACCCAGTAGGCATCATCTAAACCAACCCGAAGAGGCTGCGGAGAATATGGTTGTACCAGAACCAAATGTGAACCAAGATCTGGTTTAGAGTATGTAAGACCTTTGTGTGTCGGGAATTTTCTATAACTGTTGATGGAGCTGCGTTAAAATTGGACTTCCCGATGATGGACATGGATGTCTATGACGTAATACTAGGTATTAATTGGATTTCAATGTTTAAGGATAACATTGAATGTTATAATAGAACAAATAGTTTCATGACTGAGGATGACATCAACCATATCTTCAGAGTAGAGAGGATGAAAAAAAAAGGTTCAAAGAGCATGTTGGCCCCAAGTGTCGGAATGTTCTCTTACCAACTAGTAGTGTTGGATTTGTCATCAATGGATGAGATTGAGCAAAATAATTTTACATCTGTGGTGGATCAATTTCTAGATGCCTTTCCCAAAAATATTTTAGGGTTAACACCTCTAAGGGAAGTGGAGTTTATGATTGATCTCATTTTGGGGACCAGTACTATTTCCATTCCATGTTATATGATGTGACCAATAGAGTTACAATAGTTGAATGTGCAGTTAGAGGATCTGGAAAGAAAGGGTTTCATTCGACCATGTTCTTCTCCATGGGTAGCACCGACGCTGTTTGTGAAGAAGGCAGATGTAACTCTTCATATGTGTGTTGATTATCGTAAACATAACCAATTTACAATAAAGAATAGATATCCACTTCCACGCATTTATGATCTGTTCGATTAATTAAGGGGAGCTCAGTGGTTCTCCAAGATTTTCTTACGATCAGGATATCTCCAATTGCAAATTCGGAAGGAGGATATTCCAAAGACAGCTTTTAGAAGCAAATATGGCCACTACAAATATGTATTCATGCCATTAGGTCAAACGAATGAACCAGAAGTCTTTATAGCTTTGATGAATATGATATTTCAATGATATATGGACTCTTTTGTAGTGGTTTTTGTCGATGATATATTAGTGTGGTCAAAGACAAGGGTTGATCATGAGGTGAACCTGGAAACAATCTTACAAATCTTGAGAGATCATCATTTGTATTCCAAATTATCAAAGTGTAATTTTTTGATACGGTAAGTACATTTCCTTGGCCATGTCATTTCTGAGAATGGTGTTTCTATTTATCCTCAAAATATAGAAGCCTTTATGTCTTGGCAACCACTGAAGAATGTGTTATAGATACACAGTTTTCTTGGTCTATCTGGTTACTACCGACACATTGTGCATGATTTCTCATGACTAGCTTCACCAATGACAACTCTAAATAAGAAGATTGCTCTATTCCAATGGACAGAAGAATGACACAAATCATTTCAGGAACGGAATGTTCAGCTTACATAAACACCTATCGTGATCTTTCCAGAATCAGGACATGGGTATGTGGTGTATTGTGATGATTTCCGATTAGGTTTAGGTTGTGTTCTAAAGCAAAGTGATCATGGGGTTGATTATAGCTCAATGCAGTTGATGGTTCATGAGAAAAAATACTTAACACATGATTTGGAGTTGGTTGCAGTCTTCTATGATTTGAAAACATGGAGACATTATCTCTTTGGTGAGAAATTGACTATGTTTACGGATCAGCATATCATGAAACACATTTTCTCATAGCGGGATTTAAATAAAAGGCAAAGGAGATGGATGGAGTATGTCCAGATGTTTTTCTTTGACTTGATATACACACTAGGAAAGGGGAATTCGGAGGCGGATGCATTGAGTATAATTTCATTTGCTTAGTTAGCGAAAGAAGCTTCAGAAGAATGGTAGTTGATATCGGTCTTAGCCGACATGAATTTGGAATGTGAAGACTGAGGTGATGTTGCTATTTTATTTTCACATACACTTGTTCCTGATTTAGTAATGATGATCAAGGAATCACAAACATCTGTTGTAGAATGTCTGCTTGTATGTTAAAAACTCAACGGTGGGGAGACCATTGATGGATAGAAACTTGATGGGGGTTCAGTTTTGTGTTTCAGATATCGAATGATTGTACCTATGGTTTTTTAGGAACACCACCTTCATGTTTACCACCATTAAAGATGTTCTATACATCTTGGTACACAGAATATGTATAAGGTGTTGAAGGCGTAGTTTTGGTGGAGCGGCATGAAAAGGAAGGTGGATGAGTTCATCTCATGGTGCTTAACTTGTCAGCATGTTAAAGCAGAGCATCATAGACCAGATGGTATGTTTCTATCTTTTTCTATACTAGTGTGGAAAGGGATTGTACAGCAACAGATTTTGTTACAGGTCTTCCAAGAATGGTCCAGAAACAAGATTCCATTTAGGTGATAGTAGATCATCTAACCAAGTCAGCCCATTTCATCCCTATTCGGGAAACTCATACAATGGAAGATATTTCAAAAATAAATATATGAGAAGTGATAAAGAGGAATGGTTTACCAGTGTCTATAGTCTTAGATAGAGATCCAAGGTTCCCATCTCGTTTCTGGAAATCATTACAGCAAGCCGTCGAAACTCAGTTGACTATGGGCACGACGTGTCATCCCCTAACATATGGGAAATCTGAGGGGATGATACAAACGTTGTAAGACATGTTGTGGGTTTGTGTAATAGATTTCAGTGGCTCATTGGAGTAGCATATAACCTTAGAGGATTTCTCAAACAATAACAGTTATCAAGCCTCAATACGCATGGCTCAGTTTGAAGCATTGTATGGGCGTCCTTGTCGTTCTCCACTATGCTGGGTGGAAATGGGTGAAACTTCACTAGTCGGACCAAGCCTTTTTAAAGAAACAATAGAGAATATATATTTGATTATAAAGAGGATGAAGACGGCTCAGAGTCATCAAAAATATTATGCAGATCACCGAGGAAGACTGTTGTCGTTCATAGTGGGTGATCATGTCTTCTTGAGGATCTCTCCAAGGCTTGGACATCGTCATTTCGGGAGGCAGGGCAAGTTATCTCCAAGATACATTGGCCCTTTAGAGATACTAGAATGGGATGAGGGGTGGCATATCAGTTTTCATTACAACCATGATTTATTTTGGTGCATAATGTGTTCCACGTATCTAAGTTGAAAAAGTGTTTGGCTGATCCTGACCATGTGTTTAGATTGGATCATGTTGAACTAGAGTCAGATGCTTCATTGATACATATTCCGGTATGTATTGTGGATTGGCAAGAGAAAGTCTTGTGGGAAAAATCCTCGGTCTAGTGCGGGTTTTGTGGCTACATGGTCATATTCAGGAAGAGTCCTGGGAATGTGAGAGGTAAATGAAAGAGGAGTGGCCAGAGCACTATCAGTTGGGGGAAGGTTTTCTTATTTTTGAGGATGAAATGTCCAATGGTACGGAGAATGTAGTACCTATGGTTTCTAGTATGTAACCCTTTCTTGAATATTATCATGGTTTTAATGTTAAGCATGATGAATGGGAGATTCAGGAGAACTTGAATGAAGTTTTGAGGTAAATGGGAAGTCACACGGACTGCGCACGGTTTGTCTAAACCTGGCGGTAAAACTGTGCGTAGTTGGTCTTGGAGGTAGTAGATTATGTATGGGAGATGCACAGTTTGTCTAAATGTGTATCCAAACTGTGCGTGGAGTGTCTACCAGGACAGTGGCTAACACACGGTTAGCGCACGGTTTGTCTAACCGTGCGGGCAAACCGTGCGTCCACTTAAATGAGATCCTATAAAAGTGGATATCACTCATTTTTACCTCTACGTGCCTCTTTACTCCTCCTAAGAGACCCTATCTTAGGATTTTGATACTCCTAATGTCATAGAAGGATCTCCCATCGTTCCAAAGGTGATCCAAAGGCTTCTCTTGGCAGATCGAAGCCAGATACTTGAGATATGTGATCGTTCTTGATTAGTTTCATAGATTTACTTAGATCTACTTATCCTATTCCCTTGGTTTCTTAGATCTACGCCTATTATGGGTAGATATAGGTGTTTGGATACCAAATATGACGAGATTAGGTCTTGATCTTGCTTGTATAAGTGACCTAAGGCAGGATTTTTGAAGATCGACCCGGGTTTCATGAGAGTTCATCGACCATTGTGGTTTTTCTCAAAAATATTGTGGTAGGAGGCTCCAATCTCGACTCCTCTTGTTAAAATTGATTGGCCTAGTTTAAAAATAGATTATTTTAATGGTTTTGATTGTGAAAATAATGGAATAAATCTTCTTTAGTGATATTTTATGGTTTTGATGTAATTGTTAAATCATAGTGAATTGTTTTGAAAAGTGATTTGGCTTCTTGAATTTAAAATATAGAATTCAAATTATGCTTTTTGAAATTGTAAATTGTTTGATGAAAATGGGTTTTCAATAAAAAGGGTGTTTTGTTAAAATGTTTTTGAGATTGAGATGACTTTTATAGATATGGTTTCAATAAAAATGGAGTCTTATTGAAATTGTTTGAGATGGAAATGACTTTGATGGATTTGGTTTTCTATAAAAAGGGAGTTTTATTGAAAAGGATTGTAATTGAAATGGTTTGAGATTGAAATGACTTTGATGGATTTGGTTTTCAATAAAAAGGGAGTTTTATTGAAATGGTTTGGATGGAAATGGTTTTTAATAAGAAGGAGTTTTTATTGAATGGGTGTTTTGTCCTGATCGTTGGGAATATGTGGTGTGTGTTCATGTTTCATGAACGAGGCTTGGTTGAAATATGACCTTGTGCTCAGTGCCAAAGGTCTAATGACACAATGGTAACTATATGTATGAGGATTGGCTTAAATATGACCTTGTACTCAGTGCCAAAGGTGTAATGGCACATGGGAAACTATTACCTTGTGATGACTTGGTAGATCGACGAGAGACCACTCATGAGTATGGAACTGTCATAACGAAGCATGCATGGTTTGTAGCATGGGTTGGAAAATGGTTGGGTATACCAAAAAGGAATGTTTGTGAAATGGGTTTTATGCTTGTTTGGATATTTTTCTAGAAAAATAACCTGTGGGAAAATTTTATTCAATTTCTCTTGAAGTGCCTTTGGTTATGAATGGTATTGGAAACATGTTTATATTTAGTTATAAACTGCATTTGAGAAATTTTTTTATATAAAATTTTTTTATATAAATGTTTCTAACTATTCTATCCTAGTGGCATGGGTAGGGATTTCATTGGGTAAAACCTACAGATTTTTATACTCACCCCTGATTTGGAACGTTGGTGCTTTTGAAAATTTCATATTTTGGGACACAGGAAAAGGTAAATCATATTATTGCTAGTGTCTTGTGGTGATGCTAGGGTGATGTTTTGGAGTTTGGATCTTATGAAGCATGGAGTTGTAGTGTCTTTTGAGAGTCTTGAGTTGCTCATCCACTATGTACTTTGATGATTAGTTTGGTCTTCGGCTGTTTTGTACATTGATGTAGTTTGATATAAATGAAGTGTTTATTTGTATTTCCTCTATACATGCATCATATAGTAAATTTTCGGTTATGGTTGGTTTATGGATCTATTTCTGAAAGGTTAAATCATCCCCACTTGTAGATGAAATGCTTCGGCATTTATTTCCATCCTTTGGCACCTTGGGGATGTTGCTTAAGGCCTAGTGATAATTTGAGGCACTCTTAATCCAATGAGAATTGGTGGGATATTACAAATGGTATCATCTTGTTCGGTCCTTTCCTAACAAGTGGTCATCTATGATCTTGGTCTTGGAGATGAAATTCATTCTTGTTTATTCCTTGGGAAATCTTAGACAGGAGTAGGATTGTCAGAACTTGAAATTTATAGTATAAAAGGATGTTGCTAACCCATTTATGCTGAACGTCAAGTTACCAGGGTGTTGGGTACATAAGTGTTTTGGTTACACATCTAGAATGAAGGAAATCTCATTGTCATGGGTTTGGCCATTGAGATGAGCATGGTATGCATTATAGAGGAATGACTTCTCAGTAGTATTTAATATGTCATTGTGAAGAATGATTTATGCTTTTGTGCAAGGTGAATTTTTTTGAAAAATATAGAAATTGTTTTGAAGTAAAATATTTTTGAAAACATAATATATGGTGTATTTCGAAAATGGTCTGATTTAAAAAGCTTGCAGAATGATTTAAAAAATGGTTGAACATGGGGAAACAAAGATTTTTTTGAAAAGAAATGTGGTGATAGATGATGTGATAGAATTTGAAATGCTAAGACATCTATCGCTAGAGATTGAGATTTATGGAGGATGTTGTTGGTTTAGAAAATAGAGCCTGGTAGGCGTCGTAGAAACCAACCCAAAGAGGCTGTTGAGAAATGGTTGTACCATAACCACATGTGAACGAAGAGATGGTTTAGATTATGTAAAACCATTCTGTGTAGAGGATGTGCTATAACTATTGATTTTTCTACGTTAAAATGGGACTTCTCGATGTTGGACCAGGATGTCTATGAAGAAATCCAGGGTATGGATTGGTTGACAATGTTTAAGGCTCACCTCGACTATTATAAAAGAACAGATAGTTTCACAACTTAGGATGACATCAGCTATCTCTTCAGAAGAGAAAGGGTGGTAAAGAATGGTGCAAAGAGCATGTTGGCACCAATGGGGGAACTATCTCTTACTAACTGACATCATTGGCATTGGCATCAATGGAAGAGATCGAGGAAAATAGAATTACAGCTGTGGTGGATCATTTTCCCGATGAATTTCCCAAAAAGTTCTCTGGGTTACCAACTCTAAGGGAAGTGGAGTTTACGATTGATCTCTGTCCAGGGGCGATTCCTATTTCCCTTTCGTCTTATAGGATGTAACCAACAGAGTGACTAGAATTGAAAGTTCAGTTAGAGGAGATGGAAATAAAGTGTTTCATTCGACCATGTACTTCTCCATGGGCAACACTGGTGTTGTTTGTGAAGAAGGCAAATGGAACTCTTCGGATGTGTGTAGATAATCATAATCTTAACCATGTTACAATAAAGAATAGATATCCACATCCACGCATTGATGATCTGTTCGATCAATTAAGAGGTTCTTATTGGTTCTCCATGATTGACTTATGATCTGGATATCACCAATTGTGAATTCAGAAGGAGGATATTCAAATGACAGCTTTCAAAAGTAGATATGGTCACTACAAATATATAGACATGCCTTTCGGTCTATCTAATTAACCAGCTGTCTTTATGGGTATGGTGAATCAAATATTTCGACGATATCTGGATTATTTATTGTGGTGTTTCTCGATGATATCTTTGGGTATTCAAAGACAAGGGTTGATCATGAGGTGCACCTAAAAACAATTTTACGAATCTGGAGAGATCATTGTTTGTATTCCAAATTATCAATGTTTTATTTTTAGATACGGGAAGTACGTTTCCATGGCCATGTCATTTCTGAGAAAGGCATTTCTATTTATTGAAAGGGTGTTTTGGCATTACCATTGGAAATACGTGTTTTGTGTTCATGTTTCATGTACGTGGCTTAGTTGAAATATGAACTTCTGCTCGGTGCCAAAGGTGTAATGGCACATGAGAAACAATTACCTTGTGAACACTTGGTAGGTCAATGAGAGACTATTCATGAGTATGGAACTGTCATAATGAAGAATGCACAGTTGGTATCATGGTTTCTGAAATAGTTGGGTATACTAAAAAGGAATGTTTGTGAAATGTTATTTAAGCATGTTTGGTTATTTTTTTGGAAAAATAACTTTCTAGAAAATTTGTTTCTATTGCTCCTGATGTGCCCTTAGTTACGAATGGTTTTGGAAACTTTTTTATATTTAGTTATGAACTTCTTTTGAGAAAATTTTTTATATAAAATGTTTTTATATAAATTTTGATAACTCTTCTATCCTAGTGGCATGAGTAGATAAGTCATTGGGGAAAAACTACTGAGTTTTATACTCACCCTGGCATTGGGACGTTGGTTCTTTTACAGATGTTGTATTCTAGGACATAGGTAACGGTAAAGCATCTTATTGCTAGTGTCTTGTGGTGATGCATAGGATATGTTGTGGAGCTTGGAGCATGTGGAGCCTGGCGTTGTAGTGTACTTTGAGAGTCTTTAGTTGTTCATCTACTGTGTACTATGATGTTTAGTTTGGCCTTCCGATGTTGTGTACTTTGATGTAGTTTGAGATAAATGAAGTGTTTATTGGTCTTTCATATGTTCATGTATCACATAATGAATTTTTGGTTATTGTTGTTTTATGGGATTATTTCTTAAAAGTTAAATCATCCACCACTTGTACATGAAACCCTTCAGCATTTATTGCCAGCCTTTGGCCCCTTGGGGATGTCCCTTAAGGCCTAATAATGAATTGTGGTACTCTTAATCCAATGAGTATTGGCGGGTCATTACAAATGGTATCATCTTGTTCAGTCCTAGCCTAACAAGTGGTCATTGATTTTCTTGGTCTTGGAGTTGAAATTCATTCTTGTCTATTCCTTGGGAAATCATAGACAGGAGTTGGATTGTTGGAACTTGAAATGTATAGCATAAAAGGATGTAGCTAACCCATTTATTCAGAACTTCAAGTTACCAGTGCGTTTGGTACATAAGTGTTTTGGATATACTTCTAGAATGTTGGAAATCTCATTGTCAAGGGTTTAGCCAATGAGAAGAGCATTTCATGCATTATAGGGGAATGAATTCCCACTAGGATTGAATATCTCATTGTGAAGAATGATTTTTGATTTTGTGCAAGGTGAAAATTTTTTAAAAATGCTGAAATTGTTTTCAAGTAAAAGATATTAAACATAGGATATTTGGTGTATTTTGAAAATGGTATAATTTTCAAAGCATGCAAAATGTTTTAAAAAATGGTTGAACATGGGGAAAAATGTTGTTTTGGAAAACATTGTTGTGATAGATGATGTGATAGAATTTTAAATAGTAAGCATTCAGTTTCTAGAGAGTGAGATTGACAGAGGCCATTGTTGGTTTAGAAATCGCACCGGGTAGGCATCATTGAGACCAACTCGAAGAGGTTGTGGAGAATATGGTTGTACCATAACCATGTGTGAACCAAGATCTTGTTCATAGTATGTACAACCATTGTGAGTAGAGAATGTGATATAACTATTGATGGAGCTTTTTTAAAATGGGACTTCTTTTTGTTGGACATGTATGTTTATGACCTAATCATGGTTATGGATTGGTTGACGATGTTTACGGCTCACATCGACTTTTATAGGAGAACAGTTAGTTTCACGACTGAGGATGGAATCAACCATCTCTTCATAAGAGAGAGGATGGTAAAGAAATGTGTAAAGAGCTTGTTGGAACCAATGGTGGGAATGATCTCTTACCAACTGACAGTGTTGACTTCGGCATCAATTGAAGATATTGAGGAAAATAGTTTTACAGGTATGGTCGATCAATTTCCAGTTTTCATTCCCAACATATTCTTAGGGTTTCCACCTCTACATGAAGTGGAGTTTATTATTGATCCCCTTATGGGGACCAGTACTATTTCCCTTCTGTCTTATAGGATGGCACCAACAATGTTACGGGAATTTAAAGTGCATTTAGAGGAGCTAGAATGCAAGGGTTTCATTCGACCATGTACTTCTCCATGGGCATCACTGGTGTTGTTTGTGAAGAAGGTAGATGAAACTCTTCATCTAGGTGTTGATTATCATAATCTTTAAAAAGTTACGATAAAGAATAGATATCCACTTCTACTAATTGGTGATATTATCTATCAATTAAGGGGAGATTAGTGGTTCTACAAGAATAACATAGGATCAGGATGTCACCTATTTTGAATTCAGAAGGAAGATATTCCAAAGACAGCTTTCAGAGGCAGATATGGCCACTATTAATATTTATTCATGCATTTCAGTCTAACGAATTCACCATCGGTGTTCAGGGATTTGATGCATTAGATATTTTAATGATATCTGGATCCTTTTTTGTGGTTTTTATTGACGATATCTTTGTGTATTCAAAGACAAGGGTTTATCTTGAGGTGCACCTAGAAACAATGTTACAAATCATGAGAGATCATCGTTTGTATGACAAATTATCCAAGTGTTATTTTTGGATATGGGAAGTAAGTTTCCATGGCCATGTAATTTCTGAGAAAGGAGTTTCTGTTGATCCTGAAAAGATTGAAGCTGTTATCTCTTGGAATCCACTGAATAATCTGTTCGAGATACACAGTTTTCGTAGTCTACCTATTTACTACTGACGCTTTTTCCATGATTTCTCATGAATAGCTTCACCAATGATATCTCTGACTAAGATGAATGTTGTCTTCCAATAGAAGGAATAATGTCAGAAATCCTTTCAGGAACAGAATGTATGGCTTACATCAGAACCTATCTTTGATCTTTCCAAAATCAGGACAGTGGTATGTATTGTATTGTGATGCTTCAGGATTTGTTTTGGGTTGTTTTCTCATGAAAATAGATCATGTGGTTTCTTATGGTTCAAGGCAGTTGAGGGTGCATGCGAAAAATTACTCAACACATGATTTGGAGTTGGATGTAGTCAGCCATGCTTTGAAAACATTTAGACATTATCTCATTGGTGAGAAATTTACTTAGTTTACAAATCAAAAAATCTTGAAATTTTTTTTCTCATAGCCAGATTTGAATCTGAGGAAAAATAAAATGGATAGAGTATCTCCAGATTCCTAACATTGACTTGATGTACACACCAAGAAAATGGGATTTGGTGGCAGATGCATTGTGTAGAAAGTCATATGATCAGTTAGCGAAAAAAGATTTAGACGATTCTCAGTTTATGTCGGTCTTAGCCGACATGCATGTTGAATGTGAATACTGAGGTGATGTTGCTATTCTTTTCAGCTACACTTCTTCTAGATTTAGTAATGTTGATCAAAGAAGAAAAAAATCTAATGCAGAATGTCTGGTTGTAAGTTCAAAACTCAATGTTGAGGAGACCATTGATGAATGGAAGCTAGAGGGGGCTTCAGTTGTGTGTTTCTGAGATCAGATTATTGTACCTATGGATATTTAGGAACAAATCCATCATTATTTCCACCATTCAAGATGGGATGTTTTTTCAGGTACATAGATGATGTATAAGGCGTTGAAGGCGCACTTTTGGTGGAGCGGCATGAAAAGGAATGTGGACGAGTTCGTCTCGCAGTGCTGAACTTGTCAGCAGGTTCAAGAAAAGAATCAAAGAACATTTGGTATGTTACAGTCTCTATCCATCCTTGTTTGGAAATGGGATCAGATTGCAATGGATTTTGTTGCGGGTCTTCCATGAACGGTCTGGAAACACGATGCCCTTTAGGTGATAGTGGATCGTTTAACCATGTCGGCCCATTTCATCCCTATTTTTGAATCTCATACGGTGGAAGATCTTTAAAAATTATATATCTGAAAAGTGTTAAGGAGGAATGGTGTACCAGTGTCTATAGTCTCAGATAGAGATCTGAGGTTCACATCTTATTCTAGAAATCATTATAGCAAGCCCTCCGAACTCAGCTGACTAAGAGCACGACATATCATCCCCAGACAGATGGGTAATCTGAGCAGATGATTCAAACGTTGGAAGACATTTTGTAGGCTTGTGTAATGGATATTGGTGGCTCATGGGAGGAGAATATACCCTTAGTGGAGTTCACATACAATAACAGCTATCAAGCCTCAATACACATGGCTCTGTTTGAAGCATTTCATGGGCGTCCTTGTCGTTCTCTACTATGCTGGGTGGAAATGGGTGAAACTTCAATAGTCAGACCAAGACTGGTTCATGAAACAACAGAGAAGATCCGGTTGATTAGAAAGAGGATGGAGATAGCTCAGAGTTGTCAGAAATATTTTGCAGATCACCGTCGAAGACTGTTTTCATTCATAATTAGTGATCATGTCTTCTTGAGGCTCTCTGCAAGGCTTGGACATCATCGTTTTGGGAAGCATGGAATGTTATCTCCTAGATACATTGCCTATTTTGAGATACTGGAATCGGTCAGAGAGGTGTCATATCGGTTGGCATTACTACCACGGTTTAGTTCAGTGCATAATGTGGTCCATGTATCTCAACTGAAAAAGTATCAGCTTGATCCTCACCATGTGATTAGGTGGGATCACGTTGAACTAGAGTTTGATGCTTGGTTGATACATATCTTTGAAAGGATTGTGGATAGGAATGATAATGTATTTTGGGGAATAAACATTATTCTAGTGCGGGTTTTATGGCAGCATGGTCAGATTTAGGTAGAGACTTGGAAACGTGAGAAAGAAATGAAAGAGAAGTGGCCAAAAATATTTTAGTTGGGTGAATGTTTTTTACATTCCAAGGATAGAAAGAACAATGGTGGGGAGAATGTAGAACCTCTGGTTTCTGTTATGTAACCCATTCTTGATGATTTTCATGTTTTTAAAGTTAATGGAGATGAATCAGCGAGTTGGGATAACTTGAATGAAGTTTTGAGGCAAAGGGGAAGTCGCGCGGGCGATGCATAGTTTTTCTAAACCATGTGGTAAAATCGTGCATAGTTGGTCTTGGAGGCAGTAGCTTCCGCATAGACGGTGCATGGTTTTTCTAACCCTCTATCCAAGAATTTGATGGAGTGTCTTCCAAGGTAGTGGCTAATGGATGGTTAGCACACGGTTTGTCTAACCGTGCGGGCAAACCGTGTGGCCACTTTAATAAGATCCTATAAAAGTTTATCTCACTTGTTTTTTCCTCTAAGTGCCTTGTGTTTACCAATAATCGGCCCTAACTCGGGATGTTTCTTCTGCTAAGGTCATAGAATGTTCTCCCATCATTCTGGAGGTGATTCGAAGGCTTCTCTTAGCAAATCGAATCCGGATTCTAGAGGTATTTGGTCGTTCTTTATCAGTTTCTTAGATCTACATAGATATACTTCTCCTCTTCTCCTGATGTCATAGATCTACACCAGTTATGGGAAGATCTATGTGTGTGGATGCCAAATATGATGATATTTGGTCTTGATCTTGCTAGGAGAAGTGATCTAAGGTGGGTTTTTGGAAGAGCAACTTGGGTTTTTTAGAGTTCTTCGACCGTTGTGATTTTTGTCAATACATTTGAGGTAGGAGGCATCACACTTTCATCCTATTGTTATAATGGATTCTATTAGATTCAAATTTGATTATTTGAATGGTTTTGATTATGAAAATCATGGAATGAATCTTCTTTAATAATGATTTATGGTTTTGATGTAATTGTGAAATTATGGTGAATTGTTGTGCAAAGTGATTTGGCTTCTTGAATTTAAAATGTAGATTTAAAATTATTATTTTTGAAATTGTAAATTGTTTTATGACAATTGGGTTTTCAATAAAAAGGGTGTTTTATTGAAATGGTTTGATATTTAAATGACTGTGATGAATTTTTTTTTCAATAGAAAAAAAGTTTTATTGAAATTGTTTGTGATTGAAATGACTTTTTTGGATTTGGTTTACAATAAAAAAGGATTTTTATTGAAATGGTTTGGAATTGAAATTGTTCGAGATTGAAATGACTTTGATGGATTTGTTTTTCAATAAAAAGGTAGTTTTATTGAAATGGTTTGGAATTAAAATTGTTTTTATGGTAATGGTTTTCAATAAAAAGGTTCTTTTATTGAAAGGGTGTTTTGGGATGACCTTTGGGAATATATAGTGTGTGTTCATGTTGCATGTACGAGGCATGGTTGAAATATGACCTTGTGCTTGGTGCCAAAATTTTAATGTAACAATGGTAAATATATCTAAGAGGCTTGGTTGAAATATGACCACATGGTCAATGCCAAATGTGTAATGGCACATGGGAAACAATTACCTTGTGACGACTTGGTAGATCGACGAGAGACCGATCATGAGTATTGAACTGTCATAACGAAGCATGCATGGTTGGTAGCACGGGTTGGAGAATGGTTGGGTATTCCAAAAAGGAATTATTGTGAAATGGTTTCTAAGCTTGTTTGGTTAGTTTTAAAGAAAAATAACTTACTGGAAAATGTGTTTCAATTGCTCTTTAAGTGCCTTTGGTTAAGAATGGTTTTAAAAACTTGTTTATATTTAGTTATAAACTACTTTTAAGAAAACAAATTATATATATTGTTTTTATATAAATGTTGCTACTTCTTCTGTCCTAGTGGCATGAGTAGGGAAGTCATTGGGTAAAACCTAATGAGTTTTATACAAACCCATGCTTTGGCACATTGGTGCTTTTGGAGATGTCAAATTCTGAGACACAAGTAAAGGTAATGCATCTTATTTCTAGTGGCTTGTGGTGATGCTTGGGATATGTTTTCGAGATGGGAGCTTGTGGAACATGGAGTTGTAGTGTCGTTTGAGATTCTTTAGTTGTTCATCTATTGTGTACATTGATTCTTAGTTTGGTCTTCAGTTGTTGTGTAATTTGATGTAGTTTGATGTAAATGAAGTGTTTATTGGTCTTTCATTTGATCATGCATCATATAGTAAATGTTTGGTTATGGTAGGTTTGTGGGTTTATTTCTTAAAGGGTAAATCTTCCCCCACTTGTACATGAAACACTTCAGCATTTATTTCCAGACGTTGGCGCCTTGAGGATGTCGCTTATGTCCTAGTAATGACTCGTGGTTCTTTTAAGCCAATGATAATTGGCAGGCCATTACTTTTTACTACACAAAATGAAATTGGATGTTCTAAATACCTATAATACAATGTAAAACTACATGATAACATGATCCTAGCTTGAGAGGTTTCCCTCTATTCTTGTTTCATTCAACCCTCACCATATTCAATAACTATACACTATTTGATTCTTAGTTCATTGGGTCCCATAATGATTCCCAAATCTCATATCATTTTCCCAGTATAATAGAAAACATATTATGGGGAATTCCCAATTTTAAATAAAATAAATTATAATATTCCAATATTCTCATTCACTCTTATCATGTGCATGGTGGAATAACTAACAGAGTGTTTAACACCCCCTTCAATAATCCTAATATTTTATGTCCCACACTTCATTCCCATCTTGATTTAGATCCTCATTACCTGCATGATCTATAGTTCACACTATTATTAATTATATGTAGTTATAGCTACTAACATACTATCCTTGGAAGACAAATAAATGTATCATTAGAATCAATTAATGGTTCTCATGTTTTAAACATGGTCATCAATTGATTCCATGTTTTTTCCCATGAATGGCTAGTGTGGTTATTTATGTGGTATTTAAATATGCACTATTTAATTCAATAATTGTTTTATCATGGTGGAAAAAAGGATAGAATTTTTGATACATCCCCCAGTTGGCAAATTTAGAAACTCATTTTTCCCTTTATAACAAGGGGAACTCTATACCAATCAAATTTTCTAATAGTTATAAATGATAATATATTTTAAAGATTCTTAGTGTAATTTCATCATGAATTTTTGAGGAATACATGAATCCTATAAATTGAATTTCATGTGGTCTGAACACTATGACCGTAAACTAGGATCCCATGTCCACGAATCATGAGGTTAAAACATTTTAAATGTGCCCAATATATTTTTCATGTGGAAGTGGGAATTCATGTATCATTTTCAGTATTATATTAATTATAATTTATTCCTCATATCCTCCATTCATATGTATGATACATATGGTCCAAGATTCATGACACTAAGCTTAGTTAAAATCGTCTCGAAGAGGATCCATATAGAACCCTTCCATATTTTATATCATTAAAAATATTCTTCTTAACATATGTATTATGAATACTAGAAAAAACACATTGAGACTCAATTCTATGGGAACATGTATCCTGACCATAATTTAATTTCAATCCTATATTCCATGCCTCATGAACATAATGATACAACATCATCATATCCTCTCGAACCTACATAACCTTAAACTAAATAGCTAGTATCATTATCTTCAACACTCTAAACTATATATTCGGCATTATATACTGATAATATTTGATTTCCCCTTATGGATTTCTTCTCCAACTATATCATGTTCCAAACAATATGTGGCACAATTCCCAATTATGTGGGATACATAATTATGCCTACAACAACTATCCCTAGTCCTACTAAAAATACCCCATCAGGGGAGGAAATGTTCTACCACCCTTATCCCTGTAGACATCTTCTTTTGACATAAATTCCAGAAACTGGTAAAAAAACCATCTCACTGTCCCTCATAAGGTCCTAGAAATATAAATATAAAAAGTGTGTAACCAATGATATTATAATTTTTTTTGTGTTGTTCTTTCACAGTCACCATCCAAATTGAATTTTAAAATCCGTAGATCTAGAATAATTATGTCAATATAACGCCATTGGGTCCAAGAATCATGAACATAATATTTTTATAAACACCTAGACAAAGAAACATTACCTTAAACTATGTACAAAATTCCTTGTATCTTTTCATTAATGTTGGCCTCAATCACCTTTTTTCAAATTGATTAAACCACCTTTTATTCTAGACAAACATAATTATGAGACCAAACCGTTTTTATATGAATGATGAACTAAAATTTATTTCATTACATTGGCCAAAGAATTATGACCTCAATCTATTTTCAACAAGCCCCCTATGACCCATAATGAGAATTTGGTTTGCCTCAAATATAGTTCTTCAAAAAATTAATTCCCCTTCCTTTTGTGAGTAATCACCCCAGAGAACTACCGCGAATTATTATTGGTATCATGACACACCATTTTTCATAACTACATGTAGATTGATTTTTAATGTCATATGTATATAAAGATATTCCTAGATAACATATCCTAAACCCAAATACAAATATTTTTATGATACATTCATCGTCTATGATCTCCCATCCCTTTGAGATATCCTAAAACCCGCCCACAAACTTCAGCCTTTTGATTCTAATTTTGGAGAGCTCTTAATAGTATGATATTATTCAAGGATATATAGTCCTAAATTTCCTGACATTAAACATTATGTATCCACCCATATATTTGACTTTAAATATGTTGTCATCTACAGCAGTTTCCATAACTATAATTTCCTAAGGATAAAGACAAAAATGTATGAATTTATTAAATCTCATAGTAGAAAACTGAGTAATGGTTAAAATTTAATCCTCCTACTAACCCTATGGACTTGGGAAATAATGTCAATAAATGTAGGACATGCAATAATAGTGGGACATTTCATAATGTTTTATAAAAGCTTGGTTGATCATGTAGGAACCACTGATCCAGAAATAAGATAGGGCCAAACCATAACTCCCCATATATCATTTTTTCTCTGAGGTATCACTATTTGGGTTCCCTTTTCCTTCATCACATTACCATTATTGGGTGGGTATCCTTAATATATGTTTAGACATATGTGTTACAACATGCTAAACTATGTTAGACACATTCTTCATCCTTGGCTATAAAATAAAAGACACCACTGTTAAATGTATGTAATCATATACTATACCTATCTTAGGTTGTTATAGTACAAAAAAATTATTCACCATTATTATGACAAAATATTAAATTTCTCTCAACACGATCACATTGAATAATGAAAAACATTGATGTATCATACACTATTTCCTGATATGAACTTTTCCTCCTTTGGTATTGGTATCCTACCAAACCATTCAAGATCTTCAACCATCACATGGAAACCAAGATAATGTTACCCTTGGAATAAGAGTCTGGTTTTTTTAGATGGATACACTGACCCAATATGATCAGACCCACATAGGAGGAATACCCAGGGTGATGAATTTCACTTCAATATTACCTTAATCCACCTCTTCACATCATGTCTCCCTTGATTTAGATAACTATAATCTTCAATGTCCAGACATAACAACTCATAATGATGGTTCCTAGCCACATTATCACACATCTTCTCTTGGGAACACACATTAAATTAATATCAATTAAAATTATGGATCCCATGCGTTTAACATGGTATATAGAGAAGATGAATTTGTTATTACTCTTGGTGGTAAAATAATGAAATATGGTTTTTTCAACATGGTGAACATTCAAATTTTTGTGGGATCATAAGACACTTTTTGTTGCAAGTCTGGTATAGCTTGATCATTTCATCATTATACCCTTTTTCATTTTGAATACATCATAAAATGTGCTATGCTAATTTCACACCAATGAACAATTTGAAAGTAAGTAAACTATGAAGAGAGTGACTTCATATCCAATGATTTTCTTATTTAGAGACTCCCGATGATAAATGAATAAATCTGGCCCCACCAATCATGGAACATAAAAAAAGGTATTTCTATTCTAATTGTATCATATTTCTCTCACTGATATTTACTAAGGTGGGAATATGGGTTATAGTTGAATATTTGTCTTGTATGATCAATATGTATAAATAAGACGTAAATATTTTACAGGAAATGAAAAAATTATCTCTAAATTATCTTACAAGGATTTTAATGCATAAACTAGATCCAATCAATTATTATTAATCAGGATTTCCAAAGGTTCACCCCAATAAACAGATAATTACATCCAGGAAAACATACATAGAGATGAATACAAGGTATTTAGTACCCTAGAATACCCTTCCACTTCATGGATATTTTCAAGAAAAAATATTCCTCTTAGACTCGCACCCAACACTACTCAGACCAATAATATGGTGGATTGAATGTCTCCTCCACCACCTTAGGTTCATCTACCCCCAAGTATTCCCTTACATTGCATCCCCTCTCTCCTCTTTATTTTATGAAGAAATATACCGACTGATCATGACCCACCATTTGGGAATTCTAATTTTAACCACATGGAGAGAGTTGGATCCCTTATAAATCCCCTTGTAACAAGTATCATTTTGATCCATCCAATCAGCATGAATCCATGTGATATGGATTTCTTGATTCAGAACATGTAATTCATAAGAGTCCACCATTTTATTATCTAGGTTACTAAACCAGATATTTCAAGATATTTTGGAGTCTCAACATATTAAGTGAATACAAAGAGGATATAATCTTCAAATTAATCCTTTTTCATCCTTTCAATTAGAATTGGATCCATTTCTAGAGGAATTCCATTGTAAACTAACTCACCAATGGTAGTGGATTGCTCTCCAAAACACTATGGAACCAAAAGTGTACGAAAAAATATTTAAGCCCCTAAAAATCCATTTATAAAACATGAATGAGACAATCAACTACAATAGATCCCTTTTAACAATTATTAGGTTCCACAGTTCAGCCACCATGGCCTTTACCATGGGTTATTCCTACTATGGAAATACCAAATCTTGGATCTCTAATGCTCTTGAACCATATTTTATTCATGAATCCCCCAAGCATGAGGTACTACCATTGAATAAAAAATTAGTGAAATATATAATGACATAAATAATGAAATAGAGTGGTATAAAATTGGATATTATATATAGGAAGTATTAGGAATTTTCAATAGATCAGTGATGTTTACAAAGAGACCTTCCAGTGATGACACCTCAATGGTTACTAATAACCCAGCCACCAAAATATTATCTACAACAGAATGTTCTTCATCATTTTTAGATAAATAAATTAATTAATCATATATCACTAAGAGTTTAATCATTTAAGGAAATGATAATTGTGAGTGGATTATAATCTACTAGAATTCATATTGGGTAGTAGAACTACCAATTCAATAATATAAAGATCATGGATGGAAGATGAATGGATTTATGTAACTATAAATTTTTGGGGATATGCACAACCCACCACATTAATTTTCAACTACTGTTATTCATCCACTTAACATTCAACATGAATACACCCAAACTTTGAGCATCCAATTCTAAATAAACTCAATATAGGTTAAGATATAGATCAAAAAATGGATAGTAATTGACCATAACCACTGAAACTAGGAGGTATAACTCATTGTTAGTAGAGTTACTTCACCATCGTAGCATATGGGCCTGTAATCCTTCCATTTCATGACCTAACTTAGGGAGGTGAATCGCATAATCTAAAATTTGCATCCAAATTTTGAGTTAGTGGTGTTTTTGTAGAATATCATAACCCTTGTAGGAAATTAGGAAGATAAAAAATATAATATATATACATTTTCATATTGAATCCAAGTACCCATAACCCCATGAATCACACATGGAACCACCCGAGGAACCACCATCCCCTCAAGTCATCTTTATTAGGATCCTCAAGCCCCCCATTAATCCCCTCCAGAGCTTCACCCTCCATTCATATAATTAGATAGACTCTTCCTCATTAGTGAACTCCACTTTCTATAGGAATCCTCTGGAAATGAGGCAGAAGGTCTCCATCTTTTGTGTCTTCCCAAACTACCTGTAAAATTACAAAATCACTTGGGAAATATATCTTCTAAATACACATTTTATTGTGGAATATATCATAAGGTTCATTGATAGGATTTCACTTATTTCTTCCCATTTCATCCTCTCACATAAACACATTCTAGATATTCTAGATCACTTAAATGTGGGTCTCTTTTCACACTATGTTATTATCCATGTTGGTAAACCTTAGTAATTAATAGAATTGGATGCGAACTGGAATAATGAATATGGTTCATAGGGGACATTTAATTCGAACCATGAAACCATAAAACCACCTCAAAAGTCAATGATATATAACCTCTAATCCTAAAATCCCATATAGTTGTTGAAGATAGTCCTTTTTCAGAGAAGGAATAAGTAAAATATGAAATTATCTTTCAGCCAGACCATTGTAAGAACACCGACCTACACTAGCATTATATGAAATTTGTAGTTAATGTTTATAAATTATAACCAACTATATCTTCATGGAGGAGATATTTGATTATAATACTCATAATCCTATATTTCTATTTTATAAAATCCCTGAATAAATATATTGGTCCATAAATTTGAATATTATTCTTCGACTCACATATGTACCACATTAGTTGGTACAATTTTTTCATAACTAGCACAACTTTGTTGATGTGTGTAATTATCTCCATAATAACTATCATGAAAATTGTGCTAGTATTAAACCCTATATGCACATCAATGAGTTATATAATCCAAAAAAATGATCACTATGCTAAATCCTAATTATTATACCATGAGAGTGATATATTTCAATTTGTACCCCCAAATGTCATTCTAATTCCTATATAATTATATAAAATTTCCACTTCCCATCATGATATACTATCATACATTAGAAGATTCCTGCTAATATACCTTACAATGGATCAATAATTGTGTAGTTGAAATAATGATTAAAGCAGATGTCCTTCACACATAGGAAGATCTTCTACTCCATATACATGAGGCGTAGGAGAACCCCTCTTAGTGCTTTTGTTATTTCGTAATCCTCTAATTCAGGAACTTCTTGTTGAATCCCATCATATACATACCTTTTAATGGATATTACAACCATATGGTGATGTTATGAGAGTTTTATGTTGACATCTCCAAGATGTAGGTGGAATATATTTTTCTCTGACATTCACCATCATAGTAATTCAACCTTGATACTTTGGGTGGATTTAGAGGAAGACCTATGATGTCTATTCTTGTTTATATAACACCACTACCATTATCTTTATATTATACTTATAACAATAAAGACACACCTAGTAAAAAAAGGTCAACTCAACCATAAAGTATCTATCTTGCTATAGGTCCAACTAATTAGTCCATCCTTAAAGATGATTCACCAAATACTCCATGAAAATATTTTCATATTACAGGGAGATGTATGATGAGCAAGAGACTCCACTTTTTTGTTCATCACTATGTTCAACAAGGAATTCACTATGTTCAATGTGTGTCCCATCATAAAGTAACTCAATGGTTCCCAATTTCATAATATATCCCTTTAGAACTACTAAACTAGTAGGTTGGAATCCTCGATTAGCATTTGGGGTGAACACATCAACCCCATGTCAAAAACCTTATAATGGTAGCATCTTGGACAATAGAAATTCCATCAGTGCCACTATCATCAATTCAGTGGGGGTGTCATAACCTAATTCAATGTGGAAGTTCCTTCTTATTATTATATTCTCAATTGTCTCCCATTATCAATTAATTTCATATTTGTCAACTATTACATCCGTCATTATGACATTGATACTTTTTGTGGACCTATTAGGTATATTCAACTTCACACATGTATTTTTTAAATGTAATATAATTATGAAAAACTATACATTGAATTTGATAATATTCACAAGAACTACTTATTGGGAAAAGTTAATTCTCACAATTATAGAGTTTAATGAATTGTTAGGTACGAAAAATCATTCATAAAATTATTGTGGTCCTTTATGGGACCCATCCACATATTTTTTGGAATGTAGTAGCACCATGTTTCATAGGGAAACTCTCTAGAATACCAATTTTTGGATGTTTTTCATTAGTTTATATCTCTTATCTCCAGATTCATCTCACATTCTGAGTAGAGAATATGTTAAAATAAAAAAACATTAAATAATAGTGATTTTGTGGAATTCAAAAACATTCTTTTTTGGAATCATAGACATAATGGGATGAAAATATCCAAATGAAATTGGATATGTGAAATTTTATTCCTTAAAAAATATTGGGTATTTTTAGTTGCTTTTCTAGCCTCTATTAATGATAGCTCTAGTGATTCCAGATACCCTTTTCACAATGTCATACAGAGCATGAAAACTAATTAGAATTGTTAACACATTAATTAAATGTATCTCTTAGAAGGTAAAATTCATGAAATGAGAAATCCAAAAAAATCACCTATAAGTACCTCACGTGATCTTATATTTATAGCGATGTATCCTTTAGAAATCCCGCATATGATCTAAATTCATGAAAAATAATACATCATAAGAAATTATATTGATATGTCTCTTTAGGTTTCCATATTTTTCAAAAATCCTCCCATGAATTACTTAAACACAAATAAAATTTATGAAATAACATTAATTTAAGTCTATGGATATTGTGATAGAAGAAAACCACATGAAATTTTTGTTGTTTTTATTAGATAATTAACATTTTTCAAATATTATCTAGTTGATAAAAGACATTACCCCAAGTCTAGGGAACCTTCTGTCATGGTGCTTTTACTTTCTCCATACTCCTCCAATTATAGAACCCAAATAATTTCATGAAAACTCCATTCTTGGTCCCCACTTGATGCCTTCTTTTAGCAGACCCACCTTCACAAACCTTGAGTTATAAGTGGCCCTATACACATACAAACCCTATTGATTTATGTCCCAACATTATACATGATCTATATATTCATACTATCTATCTAGAATCTTGTATTCAGTAATGTCCTGCACAATGTCATCTCCTATAACTCTTATGAAAAGGAAACCTAATTTTTGGATCTCTATTTTCCTATTCACCATGGAAGTGTTTATTCAATCAGTCACGCAAATGTGTACATGAAACAAACACATAATCCCCAAATTCGTCTCAACAAATGTAAATATAGAACCTTCCTAGTTATGAATTACCAATTCTAGATCCAACCTATAATGAAATGGACCCCTTAGGCATGGGGCCCACAATTTCAGAGCAACATTATATAAAACTGCATATCATGGCATTCTAGTTACACATTTCTAAACTACATGACAACATCATCAACACATGATGATTTGTTGTAGCTTTATTATGTGTGGTGAACAAAGGATAGAACTCGTATGAATAGAATGGGATGAAATCTAACCATCAACCCTATCTCATTAATAGAGGATTCCACTTGTATGATCTTCTTGGGCTGAGCCATACTCTGCCACCATTGGAAGAGACACCTTAAATAGGAAGCCACCATTCATGATCTCTATATCATCCCTTGATGTCACTCCATCCATGACATGATCAACCAGACCACATGGATATAAAATATATTGACTGGTCCGGGATTTTAAATTATATTAATGAACTATGTGGGTTTTGATCCCTATTTACAAACAATGTATAAAGGTTTCCTCCCTAGGGACCAATCCCAAAAAATGACTTATACTTCCCTAATGTTCAGTCCTGATGCCTCGACATCACCATTAAATCTGTATGTATTCCCCTAGACGGAAAAAATCCAATGTTTTTTCATATTCATCATGCGAGAAAACTGAAAACCAACCATCTAAACTATATCCAATAGATGTTTAATGTATGTCCCACAATTATCTATAATATATTAAATAATTGACCTACATACCTTCATAATATGTTAGATCTACGACTAATATAACTCTAAAAGACGATAAATACATGACCCACCTACCACTACTTGATGTTAAATATGTGGCCCACCAGTCTCCACAATATGTTAAATTTGTAACCAATTTTGTCCCCAAGATGAAAAATAGGTGACCCACATGTATTAGAAATATGTTATATCTATGAAAATTTTTCCCCCAGAAGACATAAAATATATAAAAACCTTATGCCCAAAATATCATAGAACCAGACAATACTAAATCTATTAAAGTTTCCACACCCTGAAATAAAATATGGGATGCTTGAGGGAAAAAATTCTCTTGATCCTTAACACTGAGGTGAAAATTTCCAAATTACATATTTGGCAAGAATCATGTTCTATATCTGAGATTCCTAATATATGATATCCCTATACATTAAAAAATTATGAATTTAAATATCACCAACACTTCAAAGTATATAGATTTACACATGTTTTTAACATCACTATCCACCCCAACCATATGTATGTACTCTTTCATGATTGCAGTTGTGTAATTAATAGTCATGCACCATGGGAAGGAGGCGTGAATGAGCTTCATGAACATGAAATAATTATATGAGGGAGACTTATAATAATTGAAAGATTCCATGGAGATATACATATAATTAAGAACAAATATCTCATTATCTTGTTTTGATCATGGATCAAATATCACATGGTCGTAGTTGTAGAGGCCATAGGACTTTTCAAACAACGAATTAGGGGTACCTATCTCCCCCCCCATGGAGGAGGAGAGACCAATACATTGATGCAATCCAATTTACGGTAGGAAAGGTATGAAAAAACTAATAACCATGAACTATGTTCAGTCCATGGTTAAAAAGCATAAAAAATAGAGGCTTCATTATCTATTAAAAAATAATTCAATGTGTTATTAAGGGGGAAATATGGATTGTATTTTACCATATATATAATGGTTTTCCTAAGAAAATACTGATTTCATTATACTGAAATTCTAAAAACTATATATCAAATGATATTATCAATTCTTTATTCTTGAGGTGTTTAAGTTAGCATAGATTAAATTATCTTCAGCAAAATCTTAAATGTTTAATCTGTGTAATTCATGATCATCAAGCTATAAAAATTTACAGTGATTGTACGATGATTCACAATAATGGTGGGAAATCAATACAAAATACACCACCCAAAATCCAATGCTTCTAATAGTTGGATTATGTAAAATATACTAACCAATTGACAATTCTGATTGTAAATGATGATGATCAATGTTATAAACATATTACATCTATATACAAAGTGAAATGTAATTTAATCACTATTTACAATGTGGGGTAAAATTACAACATGGTGAATGTCACCCTTACCATCAACTATATAATAGCCTCTGAATTATTTGATTCATTATCTTTCAAATCTATGGTATTTTCTTAGGATATCAATGCACCACCTCATATAGTATATGTTCAATTAGAAGTGAAATCCAGTAATGGATTGATGATCACATCAAATTTCAATCATTTTTCTCGGGTTCAGTATTGTGTGAATGGGCTTCCTATAACAGTATGAATGAAATTACCATTTGTTACTAGTTATTTGTGATGGGAAAATCACCCCCTCGCAAATAATATATATTGGCGATAGGGGAGTAATGACCCATCCAAAATGTGTGGTGTGATATGTGTTCCAAACCGTAGGAAGTGAATTTTCTACGAGTTCATATTCCCTTCACAAATGCTTGACATCAGTTTGTAGTATTTGTGAGGGGATACGTGTCTCGTTGAAAATAGTATGTCGTCATGTAAAAATTTATGATAGGACCCATCCCAAATAACTTTTTATCAAGTGGCAATTTGCGATGGCTCCCATCAAAAATGCCACTATTTGTGATCATAATCCCATAAAAAATAATCTCATCGCAAATAATCTAACTTATATATACCAAATCCATTTTCCTCCCATTCTACTTCTTTCTAAACTTCTCTCCCTCTTTCTTTTCTGAAAAAATTTCTTCTACAAATTTTTACAGTTCATAATTTTAAATTGGAGAATTATCTGGTACATTTATATCCTGAAAAGCATGAGTTTCAATGTATTTTGGAATTTTTTTATTATTTTGTTTATTAATTTTATTTTAGATTGTTTGAATTTATTTTTAATTAAAAGAAATTAAATTAAATTGAATTAGGTAATTGTTTTATTAGTATTTATTCTTATGAATAATTATGAGTAACTGTTAATTAGAAACAATTAGTATTAATTATAATCAAGTACACATAATTAATAATAAATTGTAATTATTAGTAATAAATTTAAACTATTATTTTATAAATTGTAATCATTGGTAATAAATTGTAATAATTAGTAGTAAATAATAATAATTTGTAATATTAATTCATAAATATTATTAATAATAATTAAATAGTAATTATTATATTTATTATTAATAATTAAGATTAATTAGTAATAATTTGGAATAATTTTTAATATTTAAGGTTAATTGTTAATAATTAGGAATAATTAGAAATAATAAAGATTAATTAATAGTAATTGGTATTAATTAGTAATTACTAGGATTAATTAGTAATAATTATTATTAATTAGTAATAATTAGGATTAATTAGTAATATAAATTATTAATTATTAATAATTAGGAATATTTATGATTAATTAAGATATATTATCATTAATTAAGATTAATTCAAATTATTTAGTAAGAATTAGGATTAATTAGGATTAATTAGTAATAATTTGGAATTTTTAGAAATAATTGGGATTAATTAGTAAATATTAAGATTAATTTGTAATAAGTAAGAATATATTGTAATAATTCGGAATAAATTGTAACAATTGTTAATAATTTGTAATAAATAGTAATAATTAATAATAAATTCAAACAATATGAAAATAAATTATAATAATTAAGATTAAGTAGTAGTAATTAGAAGTAATTAATAATAATAATGTATAATTAGTAATAAATAAGATTAATTTATAATAATTAATATTAATTATTAATAATTAGGATTACTTAGTAATGATTTGGATTAATTAGTAATAATAAGGAATAATTGTGATTAATTAGAATTAATTAGGATTAATTATATTTAATAAGAATTAATTAGTACTAATTATGATTATTTAGTAAAAATTTGTTTTAATTAGTAATAATTATAATTAATTAGTAATAATTATGAATAATTATGATTACTTTTTAATAGTTAGGATTAATTACTAATAATTAGGATTAATTACTATGAAATAGCAATAATTTGTATTAATTAGCAATAATTAGTTTTATATAGTAATAATTATTAATAAATATTAATAAGTATTAATATAAAGTAATAATTAGTAATAAATAGAAATAATTATGATTAAATAGTAGTAAATTAGATTAATTAGTAGTAATTTGTAATAACTAGTATTAAATAGTAATAATTAGTTCTAAAATAAATAATTAGTACTAATTAGTAATAATTAGTTATATAATGTAATTATTTGTAGTAAATAAAAATAATTCGTAATAATTCATAATAATTAGTAGTAAATATTAATAACATGGATTAATTATTAAAAAGTAGGATTAACTAGTAAAAATTTGGATTTATTAGTAATAATTATGAATGATTAGTAATAATAAGTAATGATTAAGAATAATTTGTAATAATTCGGAATAATTAGTTTTAAATAGGATAAATTCGTAATAATTAGGATAAAATAGTAATAATTATGATAAATTAGTAATAATTAGGATTATTTATTAATAATTAGGATTAATTGGTAATAAAGAGAATTAATTTTTAATAATTAGAATTAATTTGTAATTAATACGATGAAATTTTAATAATTAGGATTAATTTGTAATTATTAGGATTAATTAATATATATTTTCTAATTAGTACTATATAGGTATTTATTTGTAATAAATTACCAATAATTTTTAATAATTATTAATAATTAGTAATAAATTATAATAATTAGTGTCAATTAGTAATATTTAATTATAAGTAGTAATAAGGTGTAGTGATTAGAAATAACTTGAAAAAATTAATAATAATTAAGATTAATTACTAATAATTAAGAAGAATTAGTAATAATTATAAATAATTAGTAATTTTTTGGAAATATTGGGATTTATGATGAATAATTACAATTAATTAGTAATAATTTGGATTAATTAAGATTAATTAGGATTAATTATGATTGATTACTATTGATTAAGATTAATTAGGATTAATTAGTAATAATTACTAATAATTAGTAATAATATGGATTAATTAGTAATAAATTAGAATAAATTTGAGTACATTGTGATAAACTATCACAATTTCCAACAAATTAGGGGCATTCCTTTTTATCGACGCCTCAATTCATTAAAAATTTCTCCAACTAAAATAAGTGTGAAAAATATACTCTGATGTATGTGATAGAATATTTTTCATAATGATTTCAGTTAGAGAAAGTTACATGGAGGTGATCCATTCGAAAAAATAGGCACTCTTAATCGACGACTCATTTACTTGGATCTTTTCTGACTGAAATCACTATGAAAATTATGCTCTGATGTATGGATATCAACATAAATATGCACGATCTAAGAGAATAGTGCAGAGAGTCCCCTGTCCTCTATATCCTTGTGCATACAAAAATATTCATTTTCATATCAAATTAGACTTTTTATAGTGTTTTTAGAATAAATTTTTTTTAAGGTGATTAGTTTTTGGGAAAAATAATTTCCTCGAATTTAATGGAAATCATGCTGCTGATAATTAACAATAATTATTAAAAAATACCTTTAATTAATAATTATCTTTTCTTTTTTGGATAGTGTTTTTTATATATCTAATTTTACAAAAACTATAATTATTTATTAATTTTTAGAAAAATATTGAACAAATAAGTCGACAACAGTCTTTAATAGATGATCGTGCATGGATACATAAAATTTGGAATCCATATGGTTAGAGTTTAAATCCTATATATATTGAGGGTGTTTTAGATATATTATAATTTTCATCATCAAAACAAAAAAATCAGAAGGGATAATTATTTGTTCTTGTAAAAAATGTGATCTTAGGACCTATGACACATTTAACAACATTAGAAGTCATTTATTGCATTATGGTTTTCTACCAGATCATGTTTTTGGAATAAACAATGTGAACATAGTTCCAGAGAAGATACTAGTAATTTGGTTCCTAATCCAGAACTATTTCAAAATTTAAAACATAATGTGGAAGGTATATATATTCAACAATCTGAAACCCAAGATAATATTGATTAAACTCTTGAGTTGGAACAATCGTATTCATATGGGTTGTTGAGTATCATTGATGATTTATTATATATTGGTTTCCTGACATGAAAGTTTGATGAATTTGCTAAATTTATGGTTATTAAATCAGATAATGTAATGTCAAATATTTGTTATGATTAGATATTATCTTTTTCAAAAACACTACTACCTGATAAATATGTGTTTCTTACCAATTTCTATGGGAGAAATAGGATAGTTTTTAATATAAGGCTTGGTTATCAGATGATTCATGCATTTTCAAATGACTGCATCTTTTATTATGGTCAAAATGAGTCATTGTATATTTTTCCTACATGCAGACAATAAAGGTATAATGAAGCTCAACTAGGGATGTCTAGATTTACTCATGTTAAACAATTTAGATATTTCTATCTCACACCTAGATTGTAGCATTTATTTATGTCTCAGAATATAACAGCATTGAATTCATGACTGATAACTAATATTTCAATTGATAAAATCATAAACTATTCCTCTGATGGTGATTCCTAGAAAATTTTGGACATTGAACATTTTTCTTTTTCCTTAGAATCCCAAGACATGTGATTTGGTCTTTCTACTTATGGTTATTATCCATTTGGTTATTACAGTAGTTAAAATTAATTTTTACTATCTTTATAACTCTGTAAAATTTACCTCCATTGATGTTGATGAAGGATCCATATATTTTTTTGATCATATCAATTCTAGGTCATCCATGAAAGCATGTTTATGCTGATTTTAAACCATTGGTTGATGAGTTAAATTCATTGTGGGGTAATGGAGTTAGTAAATATGATGTTGTTGTGAAAAAAATAATACTAAAAGTTGTATTGATGTGGAAAATTAGTGACATCCAATTATTTGGAATATTATCTTGTTGGATAACAAATGGTTAAAAATCATGTATATACCTTATAAGAGACATCAAAGCCTTTATAATTATCATTATAAAAGACCTTATTGTTTTACTGTCATTACATATTCCTTCAAACTGATAATCCATTTTGAAGAAAAAATATCAATTTAAAGGAGGAATAATTGAGAATAATGGGATTCAAAAAATGATCGCTGGTAATGTGGCAAAATCAATTGTTACTTCATTACCTTACCACACATTTGGACTAAGAATAAACAAATAGAATATTAATGGGTTTAGAAATGATCACAATGGGATTCAATAGAGCATTTTTTTCATATTTTTTATGTTGGAATAATTTTTTAGTTCATCAAATTTAAGATGTGATTATTATTTAGAAGATATGATTGCATAATTTATTTCATACAGTTTTTGTTACACAAAGAGAGAAAATTGATAATGTAAATTCTTGATTAGATGTCGCCTGAATTTCTATGTGACCAGAAATTGAACTGTTCAAAAATGTCAGATCAGATAACTCAATAAAGACAAATGATTCTTATTCTCTATCCAAAGAGAGTCTCTTAATATTTCGATAGGTAATTTTAGATTTGAGACTTCTCGATGGATGGGCATCCAATTTGGGTAAGATGTGTCAGAAATGGTCATATTAAGGGATTTAAATGTCATGATTGTCATGTTATAATGGACATAATTATGCCGGTTGGATTACGATTTTTGGTAAATCCTAATATATTTAACACGCTAATAGAAATGACATAATTATTTGGATAAATTAATCAATTGAAAAAATACTATGATGTAGTAAGAAAAATTCAAGTAGATGTCGTTATAATTTTCTAAAATATTGGAAATAATCACCCCAACTACTTTTTTTGAATCAATTGAATATTATATATTAATTTTTCTTTATGAAAAAAATGTGGTGGTCTGGTACAGTTCTTATAGATGTACCCATTTGATAGATGAATTCATAAATTTAAGAAAATTGTTTGTAAGAAATCATCAGTTGAAAGCTCAATTGTAGAAGCTTATTTGAAAAAGGAAATCTCATTTTTATGATTTCATTACTTTCAACCCGAATATCCATCAAAACACAACCTCATGGTACATAACAAAAGAAATATTGATGAATACATGAGTAATAAATTATTAGCTATCCATTAGACCGAACATCACTTTAGTGGAGTTCATGAATGATTGTTTTCAGATGATTAATATCATAGACCTCAAACATTAATTTTGTGCAACTATGAAAAAATGTCACTAATTGTATGGAGATTTCTCCAATCACTTATTATATAATTTTTGTAATAGTACATTAAACCTATTTTATTTGTTGGTTATACGATATTCATATCAAAAAGTTGTTTCTACAAATTAGAGTAGCTGCTCTTGAAGAACGTATTCATATAAAATTTTCCTACTAGATTAAAAAGCTATTTATATAATTATTTTATGCATATAAAATAATTTGAATACTTATTATAGTGATAACTCTTTTGACATATTTTCATGTACCTCAACATGATGATAAAATTGATAATTTATTGTGTTTATTGTGTAACCCACAATCCAAATTGGTTAAATATTATAATGCATATATGTTGAAAGATTTTTAATTACATAAAAGTTCATATAAATAATCAAAAGATTACAAAGAATATTTATTTTTTCTTTATAGGATGTCATTATAGATAAATTGAAGTTCCATTTTATTGATTTATAGAAGAAATCATTGATCAAATTTATCAGGGACAACATTACATAATGATTTTTAAATGTTAGTGGTCAGATACAGGGAGAGGAATGCATGTTCATCTGATCTATGGAAATGTTGATATTAAATAAAAAAATATTAATGTAGAAAACTAATAATTTTTATTGTATAATCAGTCACATCCAATTTATTATGAAAATTACAATTCTAATTCAAGAGGATTGGGTGATTGATGAAGAATAATGAAAATTAAATCTCAAGATAATTAGTTTACTGAATGTGAATGATGTTCCGTTGATGTGTATGAAATTGGAATTTTTCAAGAGAATGCTCTAAACACATCATTTCCATGAATTGACATGGATATCATTAACGACACCCCACAGTTAAGGGTCAATGGTGATGATGATGTTAATGATGTTAGAAATGAATTTTAAATGACAAGAGATGATGAAAGAGAAACTAATATGAAAATTGATGACGTTGAGGAGGAAGATAAAGACATTGACATTGATAGTTATGAAGATGAGGATGATGATGGACATTTACATAGTTAAATGATGGTTATAATAATATATAATATATTCATATATATATATATATATTTCAAATACTTTATAAAATCAATCATTTTGTTTTTAGGATGGATGTGAATCTTTATCGTCTGTTACAAGAAGCTGATATACCATTAGACTAGCAGGATGTTGGATCATCTGACCCTCATACTACATACATTTTAGGGATCACTCAGAGGAAGTGTGGTATTTCCCAACTGATGATTCCATACCCTATCCCTGAGCAACAACCACATCTTGGGTTGGATCCACATATTCATAGGTATGAATAGATTTGTATTTTAGTTAGTTTTGAATAATTTATTTCTATTCTAATTGTTTGAATTTGTGTAATTTTTTTTCCGCTTTAAGCATATAGTTTTTGGACAAGGGATTGATATAATGTGCAATTATTTTTATAAAGCATGGGTTTCATGGGATTAGATACCCATTGATGTTCAGAACTATATGTTTTAGCATTGGATTGTATGTATTTAAATAATATTTATTTTTAAATTAATTTAATTAATAACTTCATATTATAAATTATTTATAGGGTTCAGGGTATCCCATCGATTAGAAAATGTGTGACACTATCTGGAAGGAAAGGTTGAGAGCTATGTGTCCGTGTTGTACTCAGTTTTTTTCACAATATGAAATGAAATGAAATGGATAAAGACCAAGTGTCAGGGGTTGATGAGACATGTTGCATCCCCTGAACAGATTATATTTCATATCATGTTTCAGAATGATTATGTACTCATAAGTTCTGTAGGTAGTTTCAGAGCAGATCATCAATATGTCGAAAATATCTGAGAAATAGGATGTGACACATCGAGATGGTAATCATTTTTTTAGTACACATATAGAGCATATGGTAACTCAATATTTAAAATATTTTATATATCTTTAAATGTAAAAAGATTAGTTTATCTTCATATAGGCAGATAGATAGCCCAATATTATGAAGTATGACTTTTATTGTAGGATGTATTGTTATCCATCCACTGGAGAGATTATAGGTGCTCGACAACGTCATATTATGGTCAATATAATTTATTTTTGAGTTTTAAATTTCACTGTAAATAATATTTTTAATATTTTTATTTTAAATTGAACTTGATGAAGTCATATGAGGATGGAACGTCTCAGACACATAGTGAGAGTCAAGATGAGACCGATGGTTAGACCAGTTTCCACTGATTTAATGAGGCATCATAGATGTTGGTGACCCTGTATTCCATCAGTAAAGGGTTATTTGTTGGTATCATCACTCGATTGAGCACTTGGTGTTTTAATGGAACATCTGCGATGTGAGTGTCCAACTCGAGAGAAACACACAAAGAGTCATCATTATCTGTTGCACTGTATCAAAAGCACCATTGAGCTTAGAGTGAGCTACTAGAGACTATGCATATAGTGCAGGAGGAGATGCGTTAGTGGAAGCAACAATAGCAAGAAGATTTCCAATGACATAAGAAACAACAACAATAGGTGACACAAGATAACATTACTCTATTGAGGTATCATATTGAGTATGAGTAGAGGGAGTACATGTGACGTCTGACTAGTAGTTTAGGGATGGAGTTCCCTCCACCATCTCCTCCAGCTCCTCCAGCCGTCCCCCCCCATTAGAGATGTATTTTTATTTTATAATGAATTATTTGAGTGTATTTCTTTGTAATATTATCTATTTAATGTTTTAAAAAGTGAAATTTTTAAATTGTTGCAAATATTACCATTATTATTATTTAATTAATTTTTAATTATTTTTACCATTTTTTCTAAAAAATATGTTTTTATTCTTTTTCAAATACTTTTGTTATTATTATATGACTAATATTAATATTATTATTTCAATAATATTATAATTAAATATAATATTAAAATATTTAATAATTTAATAATTAATTTTATTTTACTAATATTAATATTAATATATCATTTATATTAATATTATATTATTATTATTGTTATTTGATACAACATTTTATTGTACTAATATAAATTATATTTTTTTGATTTATATTAATTTTATATAGTTATTAATATTATTTTATTTTATTTATATTTCACATCATTTGCGAGGGGCCAATCATATATAATACTTGCTGTGGTCCATCAAAAAGTATTTTTATAAAAAAATCAAAAAAAAGTATTAGAGATGGGTAGTTGGCCCGTCGTGATAGGTATTTTTAAAAAAATTATCTGAACCTATTTGTGACAGTACTACAACCTATTTCAAATATTGAGTTTTTGCAATGACCTATTGAAAAAGAAAATATTTGTGTCCCTTTTCTACAAAATGCCATTTTCAATGGGACCCCATCATGAAATATCATTTGGGATGGGAACTAGTCTCAAATAGCCCTTTTTGAGTAGTGTAAATATCACTATTCTCCCACAAGTTGAATTCATTACTGTTTTGATCACAGATTGGATTTCAATAAACAATCAAAAAAATAATTCCTGAGGAAGTGAAGTATTGTTTTATGTTTAGACCAACAAATGATATTCTATAAATGTGATTATAATTATTCACTTATAATGGAAATTTCAACTATTGTATCGGTCATGATTCCTATTAAAATATGTCAATATCGTTGTTGATTTGGGGAGAAACTCAACATCAATGAAAATTTTATTTTATGGGATACTTTTGAAGTCTTATCATATTAGTTTAGTAGAATTCCACTAAATCATGAAGTTGTGTTCTCAATAAAACTCATAACTCATGCTACACCAATTTCAATGATTCTATATATAATGTAATTGATATAATTTCAGAATTTTTTTTAAGAAACTCCATGATAATATTTATTGGGGAATTATTCATCCATGTTATCACCTTACGGTAAATGTTTTTGTTTTTTCTATGATTAATGTTCAATCTGTGTAACTATAAATTGATTACGAAGAACATTAGTTAATCATAATAAAAACCAAGTTTTTTCTTTGTCTGAATTTTTTCTTTTTTAGCCAACATTGACGATCTCAAGACTTTTCTGAGATTGATCTTAATTCTAGATATCAACCTTTTAGGGTAAAAAGGACGATATACCCATGATAAGATATCATATAGTGTATGTACAATACGAATATGTAGTGTTTCTATTGGGTCATACTTGTTCCCCTACAACATTTATTGATTTAATGAATATGGTTTTTACTGATAAAATTGATAAGATTGTTTTATTATTAATAGATAATATTCTAATATATATAAAGATCAAGTAAAAGAATGAAAATCCCTAAATGAATTAAATATTCACACTATAGAAGTGAAAAAAATGAAGAATTTACAAAGGATCAATTTTGGATACAAAAATTTTTCATTTATATATTATATAATATCAAGATAGGGTATACCGTTGGATCCATCAATGATGGAAGTTATTATGAATTAGTCCATAATAATAACTCTGACTATGTAACCTAATTTTCTTGGTTTGGTTAGATATTATGAATGATTTTTGGAGAATTTCTCATAATAATCTAATCTTATCACGAAGATTACTCAAAAGGGTTTTATTTTCATTTTGGAGAATGAATGTGATTAAAATTTCAGGGAAATAATGAGATGGTTATTTAGTGACACTATTGTTAAAAGAATAATGATATTGTTATAAATTATGCCTTAAAAAAGCTGAAGGACCATAATAAAAATTACAAAACCCCTAATACGGAATAATTTGTGGCAATTTTGTCAACAATGATATAATAAAATTATTGTTATGGAGAATGGTGGGATATATATACGAATAATAAATGTTTATACTGTATTATATTCCAAATTGAAAAAAATATTCTTTATAGAAGATAGACTGAGTGTAATAAATATTTTTACTTCTCAATACATTAAAACCCATAAAAATGTGAACTAGGAGGTATATGTAGCGAATATAAAGCAAAATATATTTTAATATATGATGAGGATAAAAAAACTACAATTTTTGGATTTATAAAGATTGAAATATAAATATTGAAAAAATTGGAGAAGTCATATATTTCTCAAATAAATTTTCATTGATCTATCATTGTGTGGATTAAAGAGGAATAAAAGTAAGATATTGAACTTCATGATAATTTAATAAAGGATCGTGTATTCAATATTGATTATTATATAAGGATATGATTTTATAACCTTATATATGATCATTCCATGCCGTATTTGAGGAAGTAGATATTAAATAATGCTCATAGTTCATAAATATCTATTCATCCTTGAAGTATGAATATGTATATAGATTTGAAGGAGTTGTTTTTGTGGGTCAACATAAGGTGTGATATTATAGTGTGTGTATCTTGGTTATTGTTACCTCCAAATTTAATGGATGAGTGATAAAACTGTTATAGGTTTTTCAAACCATTGACCATAACATAATATAAATTATAAAAGAAGTCCATGTATTTTTTCTTTGGTCTCACAAAAAAATAAAAAGGAAATAATATTGTTTTCATTATAATCAATAAAAAATAAAACAAATGAACATTTCATTGATATTAGATATGATTTATCAATTTTTACCTCAATATAATATTTGTTATGGATTTTTTAGGGATGCATTGACTACATCACGATATCGTATCTTGTCGAAATAAGAGGTTATTATGATGTCTTGGAGTATTCATCAATAGTATATTCACACAGAGTTTTTTTCGAATAAAATAAATCATACTCATAAAAATGGATAATTTTAGATTACCATTAAAAATTGATGATATTTTGATCCTTTATTCAATGTGTTTTAATGTTTTTTGGAATCAATAGCTCCCTCTAGTAGTGGTTTATAACAACAATTTATTTAAATAGATCATTATAATTCCTGATTATGAATCCCTATATGTGAAAAAGTGTGTATATCCAATGTATTTGGATGAATATAGAGAATGATATAAATTGGGACCTATTTTAGTATGGAAATGATAGAGATAGCGAGATCCATTCAAAAATATTAGAAGGAATCTTAAATTAAATAGGAAATATATACTTACAATCAACAAATACATATGGAGTTCATTATTGGTGAGAGTTAATTTCATGCAATTCTTACTTGGATAGTAGATATGATATTGAAAAACCATAAACATTGGAGGACATGGTATATTTTTTATTTCATGATTTTTAATTGTGTCAGAATGGTATCTTATCTGTTGAGGATTCCATTGAACATCTCCCAAGTCCATTATGTGGTCCATAGGTGTAACATCCCTAACTCTAGTTTCCTAGATCCACTACCTTACTATATTTCATTGCATGATTAAAAGTATACATAGCCTAATGTAACAAATATTGTAGTTTTCTAGTTAAACAATATATATATAACACAAAATTGACAAAGGGAATTGAAAAATAAAGATAATACATGATAATTGAAACATCGTAGAATTCTTAAATTTCATTTTATGATTTCATATTACAATAATGGGGAAATTAATAATAATAACATTAAACTCATATAGTTACTATGGGATAACTAAATGGAAAACAACCCCGAATCAGTGGGCATAAAGAACACAAAAAGGTAGATAACAGAACACACATACAAAATAATTAAAGAACTGAGAATGAAATACTTCCATAAATATTTTCATTTTGAAAATATAATTGATAATAATAACTTAATGATGAATTAAGTCAATTATAAATTATTCAAGATCATATATATAGTACAAGAACCACTACTGTCAAGACCAGTCATGAGATGGATTAATAAAATGGTAAAACACCATTTAATTTAAGATTAACTAGTTCATTCCAAGATACGACTGATGCATCAAGGGATATCTATAACATGTAACCACTTATGTCAATTAGTCCAAAAAATACTCATATATTTACTAAAAAATTCATATTAGACAATGTTCCCTGTCAATAAATTTCTATATTTATTAATTGAAATGAATTAAACATTATTTCTCTTATTAATCATATAATATTAAAATCGAACATCATATTCCAAAGTGGAATACAAGGTAGAAAATAATCATATCCATGATGTAATATATATGGGTATTTTAGAAAAATGAAATTTTTTATAAGTGGTGATCATAAATAAATCAATGGGAATTATATAGCCCCAAATAATGAAATTAGGTGCATAATAATAGAATATGCCTCATCAAAGTGAAGTATTCATGAAGTCCCCCATGAATATTATATCATTGATGTGATCATTAATCAAATTAATAGATTATATGTATTAAATAAAAATCGACATAAAACAAGTGTTTATCAAAATGATAATAAAAACAAATTTTAGACATAATTGTAGAATGGCATAATCAAATAGTAGGGGTTTTAACAAATTGAATAGAATTTCAGTTCAGAATTCCCTTATCACATTGTTATTGGTTGAATAATATACCCCATAGAATTAATAGAAATATTATGAAACAATGAGTACAATGAAAAAATATATTCATGACATGATAAATCAAAGGGTTCATGAACAACATAAAAGAAAGAAGTCATGAATGTGGAATATATCTCAGAAAAATAAAATTTGATGAGAAATCCTTTCCTTTCACTTATTTTAATATAAAATTATTAAAAATATTCAATAATGGTTAAAATATTATTATTAAAATATTCCAAATTTTTTTGATGTCATATATGATTCACTTATGTCATCTTATCACATGTGTGTTAATAATATTTCATTATTACACTAGTTTTAGGTGCTAAATGCTTCCTTTTCCATGAGTGTTTTTACCTGAAAGTCTCAATTATTATTAATAATATACAGTTATATAACATATATAATTATATTAAGGTAATAGATATCATATTTTTAATCTATTAATTTTTAGAATCATTATTTAATGATTCCCATGTTAAATTAACCGCATTGAATTATAGAGACAACTGGTCATATGTACCCATAAGCAATAATATAATTCTTTTAATATTGAAAAGGTAAGGATGTAGATGGTATATTAATTTTTCTATAATAAATACCATTTAATAATTATCATATATATATATCCTTTGGTTTAATCATTATATCCATCTTATTAATGTGGTTATGAAAAACAAATTTGACCACAACATGGAGATTCCAAGCTTCACAAACACAAATTCGATGATTTCTTCCATAGGATGCATAAATTTTAAAATATCATTTCCCCATAATAATAATAATGTATAATAAAATACATTATACTTTATTTATTATCTTAAATGGAAGCAGCACACTAAAAAAATATATGAATAAAGGAAATTTAATGATTTGGAAAAAAATGATTAACCCTTTGTTGGTCTGCATCATTTAGATCCCATTTTAAAGGATCATGGGTTAGTGTTTTTGGAATTCTATAACCTCAAAAAATTAGATAGGTATGTTTAGATGACAAATTGTAAAGGTTTGGTCAGTACAGATAATGTTTGGTGATGAAGTGAGGAATGTGGTTCCCTATTATAATCGTGGTTAGGGGATCTTTTGGAAATTCTCTAAATATTAAATTAAAATACATTAATATACAATTATTAATGGATATAAATGATCTATTTAAAATAAATGATGATTATGGGTCGGAATAAGCTCAATCTATGATTTTTATAAAAGTTATGAACATATTGTAACCTAATCAATGTGTTTTAACCCATATTTAGTATCATTAACTCTTACCATGATAACATGGATTTTTAATCCTTCATTGTTATTATAGTTATTTTAAAATATCATAAAGAAAATAAATAGATCATTTTTAAAAAAAATCTTTATGAAAGTAATTTGGGTGAATGATAGTTTTTTAATAAATTTATATCATTTATTAGAATATTAATTAAATTAAAATATTATTAATACCAATTTAGACACTATACATTACATTGACTTTTAAAAATATGGATACCAAATGTCAAATTTGGAAAAAATATTCATTATATCTCGAATAGGTAAATTAAATATAATAATATATTTAAGGATACTAATTATTGCAAATTAAATTTATTTTAATATTTTAATAACAATTATTTGATCTTTCCATTAATAAAATATTTATTGTATCACCATTGTGAATGAATTTAAGTAAATTATTTCTTCACAAAAAAATTATACATAAATTTCCATAATGAAGATAAATATTTTATATATCCAAATAAAATTAATGTCTAATATATATTAATTATTACCACATATTAGAAACATTATACTTTTAAAGAAAAACATGATAAGTTTAATTTCACTTAAAATAAAATACTATGAGGGGATTTCGGTCATAAAAGTTTCTCCATGAGTTCATATATTATAGAAATGGATTATTTTTTTTGATACCCACAATAAAAAAAAAACTGGAGAATTTTAATGGTAAATTAAATTTCTTATTGTAGTTATTTTTACCCTTAATTATGTGATTTAACATTATTTTTGGCAATACAAATAACTAAAGATACTATTCATATTGTCCAATAAAAATGTAAACATATAAATAATTTGATTTTTTTTATTAAAATATGGAATACGTTTTTTAAAATTTAAAATATATAACTAGAAAAAATTATTGTATAATTAATCCTATAGACTGGGCGAGAGAACCTTTTTTTAATGTGAGAATATTGAAAATTTTACAATGTTTTTATATATAAATTCATTATAAAAATGAATAAAATGAAATAAATTGGATTAATAATTTTATAATTTCTATTTTTTAAATTAAAAACTCATTAATAATTTAATTTTTCTTTATAAATTACTTAGAAAGAAATTCATTTTTCAATTAAAATGTAAATTTTTTAGTTTTTATCAAAAATAAGAATTATAAAAAAATAAAATTACACATTATATTAATTTAAAATTACTTTTAAAAAAATAAATTCAAATTGATCATGTAAAATTTATAAATAATTCATTATTTTTTAATAAATCGAACTATTAGAAGGTGGAAAGAACATTTCAAAAATTCATCATTAAATGCATAAAATTTGATGTGTTCTTATCTTATGAAAAAAATTCTATTGGATGAATGTCAAAAGAATTCATTGAATATATAAATTTCATTAATATCATTCACTGGTATTAGTTCTTTTAAATTATATTTCCTAAATTCATTTGGTGCATAAAAATACTTTTTTATGAAAATAATTTCATTTATATTCGATTTGGTTTTATATTAATTTCTAATAAATTGGTTATCAATGAATTGAGACATATTTTCCAAAAATTTTGTTTACCCTATTAATACCTACAAATTTAATGTACGGTTTATAACTGACCTATAATAATATATTGGGGTAAATTTTGGCACATTATTTCATGATACATAAGTTATCATAGTGAATAAATTTATTTAAAAAGAAATTGACCAAATAATCTTGGGGTGTTATATTATCCCCACCTTCAATAAATTGTGTCATCAACATTAAATACATGAAAAAGGTAAAAAAGGTTTGAATTTTAAAAATAAAATTATTAACATTTCACATAACAATAACATTCCATAATAAAAACTTTTGAAATTAATGAATTGAAAATATAAAGTTTACCCGACATAACACATAGTAGGTTTCAATAATTTAAAACTTGGATGTGGTAGAAAAAAATAACTATCATGTTATAATAGAGAGTGATGGTGAAAATGGACATAATATAGTCTATGATCAAAAAAATCATAGATCTGTGATGAGATAAAAGACTATTGATTTCTTAATAAAAAAATTACATAGATAATATTTTTGATTCAAAATATAATTCTTAATTTTGATGAATTCATTAAATACATAGAGTGGGAACAAAAGGAAATATACGTAGTTGATATGATTCTACATTATAATCTCAATTTCATCCTCTGGGTTTGATTCAATCAATTTTTAATTCATCTCTTAATTCAAGAAATTAATATCCATATATGAATTTTTAATTCATTTAGTACTAAAAATAACATTTAATAGGTCGTAATTTCCATAAAAGAGTGACACATATTTATTTATATCTCTAATGATTTTTATAATATAACATATTTAGAAGCATTTATCAAATATACATCAATATTTAAATTATATTGTTATAAATTAATTTCTAGAATCTCACGCAATGTTCTACTTAAACTATTTAATAAATAATTAACAAATTTAACTATTCAAAAATATTAAAATTCTATACCAGATAAATAAATTCACTGAATTTCCAATATAATCATATCATTTATCCCAAAACAACATTATAAATATCTTAATATTTACAAACCAATTATGTTAATATCTTCATCTAGTATTCTATTGAAACATTGTAATTACCTGAACTATAATGAAAATTATTTAAAGCACGATTCATTACATATTCATTAAATAAAACACATATTATTAGATTTTTTCCATACATCCAATATTTTTATTGACTCTATCATTGATATAAAAAAATATATTTCTCAAAAAAAATTTATTAGTTCCATGGTATTCAGTACTATAAAATTTAAATTCTCCCTATAAATCCATTATATACCCCAATATCAATATATCACTATAATAATGATATTAAGGGTTATCCATATCTCAATCATGTGTTTTCCCTGAAATTCAATGTTATACTATAAATTTTATTATTATTTATTAATATAATTAAACATATACTTTCCAATCCCTAAGAAATATGTACTATAGTACAACCCATATATATTACATAATACTTATAACTACGATATCATTGATAAAATAATTTTACAACGTTATTCAGGGATACAATTATAGGGTAAAATTAATTATTCTAATTCAAATATTTTAATATAATAATATTGACCTTGGCCCTGTAGCTTTATTTGAGGTATATTATCTTGAGTCTTGGTGAATTAATTTGTATAGTGTCCCAAGTCCTTGTAGTTGTAAAACTAAATATAAGATTTTTTATCTATCCCTCTTCAATCTTTTTTATTATGAACCATTTTCTATGACTTATAGAAAAATTAAAATCCCATTAAAACACTATCGAGTGTGGGGTGTTCCATAATTATCACATGTTGGAAAATACATCTTTCCGAATATCAATTCATATATCATTTCCATTATCATTCTCTTTTTCTCTTTATTCCCTTTGAATTCATAGGACATGGAGAACTATTTTATTGTCTTGATGGAACATTATACCATTTCTTCCTTTGATAAATCTATTTTAGAGAATATATCATAATAAATACTGGGCTAAAGCTGTTGAAATAACGAGTTAATATTTCACACAATGTTTTTTATGTCATATATTTGATACTTAACTACCCATGTAATAGTATATTCATACACATAAAAAAATTATTCTCCCTTTTTATAATGCTGAAGAGAGGTATATTCATTTTAATTTGGTCATCGTGATGGAAGATTTTTTAAATGATTGTATAATTAAAATAATTCAATTAAATGAGGTCTATTAATTTATCCACTATAGTATTCTTATCTATTAACCACAACTGTTCAGTATTGGATTTTAGACAATATATTCTACGTGCGACCTTTTCCCTTTCAAATCATCCTAGTTCTACAACTATCTTCTCCAAAACATAATCCATTCATCACCTGTAATTTTACTACTATTCATACTAAAGTATGTGTAATCTACCAGATAAAACAACCCAACATAATAGATCCCTGATATGGAATAGTTTTGTCCATCTTGGAATTTTTAGTTTTCATATCCTAATTTTAATTACCTAAAATAACCATAATTATATTGGTTCAAATTACAAATTTATTGGTTCCCTCATCATAGAAATATCTATAATGAAATTGAGTATTGAAACCAATATTTATTATAGGCAGAATTTTTGAAAAGATTCATCTATTAGATTAGATATATTTCGTATAAAACATAATTCACAATACTAGAACTACTGAAATATTGAACATTGATATATTTAATCATAGGCAATATCATAATGATACACATGTTTTAATTTTTATGTTTTTCTATATTTATACTCAATTTCTATGATTGTTTTTTTTCAAATATATGTTTTCATAAATCTATTTTCAAATGTTTCTACTAAACAACCTATTAATCAAACTGTAACAACCCAAACGCTATAATTCTTGGAGCCAGTTCCTTAATTTTTTACATTGGAATGACTACAAGGAATCACATCTCAAGGACTGAGTAGTTTAGTAGTCTTGGTAAACTAGGTACCTAAATGAAACCCACTTGAAAAGGGTAATATATAATGTAACAAAATACATAAAAAAATAAACTGCTAAGTATCATTGAAATAAATTATAAGAATTTTTCCACATATCTGGGGTAATGAATACATAATTAGGGTGGGATCAATTACTCAGTAAGGATTATTAACATAAACATTATCACGAGTTAATGAGAATATTGAACATGTCATGGTATATAAGTAAACACATATACCATATAATCAACAAACTATTAGTGAAATACATCGATTGATTTTTTCATAGTGAAAATATCAGCAATAGTAATAATAATTTTTGAATGATGAATGAATGAAATGAATAATTATTGGGCATCATTCATCTGGGTAGTGAACCACTACTATCAAGAAACTTCCTATTATGGTTTAATCTATATGTACAAATCTATTTAATTTTTGGTAAATAGAATCATCTCATGAGACTATCGATGCAACAATGGGATATTCATAACTGGGACCCACCCACATCTGTTAGTCCAAATAAATCCTAATATATAAAAAAATAAATTCAATTAATAAAAAAGGTATCATATCCTCAGATATATTTATAGAGTAATTTATATTTATTTATCATTATTTCCCTAGTTATTAAAATAAAATTATAATTTAAAACCATATGTAAAAATTATATACCTCTAAAATAATAATGATATACATGATACTGAAAATATAGATATTTAATTGAAATGATATATTCAGGGAATTGTGATCATAAGTAAATAAATATGTAGTATATATATCATATGTAATAAATTAGGTCCACACTATTACAATATTCCTTAATGATGTCAAATTGAGACGAATATCCTTAAAAAATGTATATCAGGGAAGTTAGAATTAATCAAATGAATATGTTTTGTGTTTCATCTATTTATCAACATAAAAAAGTGGAAATAAAAAATAAAATAAAAAAAATTAATGTCACACATAGTCATTGTATTACATAATAAAAAGTAGATGCTTTAACCCAATAAAAATAAATTAAAATAATATATAACTTACATCATTGTAAATAGATGAATCGAATTCCCCCAAAAATTAATAGTATATAAATAATGCATTGAATTAAATTAATATACAAGGATGAATTATATTATATATCAATTTTTAATTTAATAATCCAAAATAAATATGTGTTCAATAAGTCATATATCTCCCAAAAATAAATCTGTGATGAGAAACCCTCATATTTTACTTTTTTTGGTCGAATATTATGAAAACTACTTTATAATTGATTCAATCATGTTATTAACTTATAAAAAATATTTAGGATATGATATCTATCCTTTTACACCATCCTATCACATATGTGTTTGTAATATTTCTTTATTACCCTTCTTTCTGAAATTAGCTACATAATTTTCATATGCGTGTATTGTTATAAAATTACTATATTTTATGCGTATAATATAGTTAGTTAATATAGATAATGGAATTAAGTTAATAGTTATATTATTAACTCATTTTATAAATTTTTATTTTCATTCTTTATTTTTGAACAAGGGAAAAAACAATCACATCGCATCTTGGAGATGGTTGTTCATTTTTTCACACAAGTGAAGGTATCAGGCACTTAATAGTGAAAATATGAATAGGTTGATGATATATTAACATTTCCAAAATAAATATCATATCATAACTATTATATATATCTGATATTTTCATCATTATACCCATCCATGTAAAGTGGTGATGAAAATAATAACACCACAATGTGGAGATGATAATCTATATGTATGAATGTGGTGCGGTTTTGTTTTTGTAGGATGGATAAATGAATAAATATGGACTTCCCATAATCATAATATGATATAATAATGTAGTTGTCATTGGATTTATTATTTTATGAAGGATACAACACATTAGAAATTTGTAGAAGAAGAAATGAATAGGAATAAGATGGTAGATATGATTACCTCTTCATAAGAAGTTGTCTATTAGATCTCTTCTTAAGGAATAAAGGGATGGAATTTTTGGAATAGAATAACCTCAATAACATGGAGAAGTTTGTTTCTAAGACACACTAGTAGGGTTTTTGAGAAATATCTAGATTAATGTGGTGGGAATACTTAATGGAGGAGGATAACTTTTAGAATTGTGTGTTAGGGTAACTTTTAGAAACATTCAAAATATTAATTTTAAAAAAATTAATTTTCATTTAAAAATATCTCAAAAATTATATATATATTATATAAGGTTAAAATGGGAAAAAATACAAAAAAAATATTTTTATACATGTTTAGGGAATATTCATATGTGTATCTTTTGGTTTTATAGTAATTTAAACCCTTTAACTCTTATCATCACAACATTGTTTTTTGCATATAGAGGCTTGATATTATTACTATATAATATCAAAATACCCATAAATGTAAAATTTATGAAATTTTAATAATTATAAAAATATATTTTTCCAAATTTAATATTTTTTTGAATTTTATATAATTTAATAAAATATTATTTGTTTTAAAATACCAGTAATGTAATTTGGACACAATTCTTCACTTTGAATTTTAAAAATTTCAATAGAATAAGAAAAAATTATAATAAAAATGTAATTATATCCCTAACAAGACAATGTAAAACAGGAATATCGTTTATGTCATTAATTATATCAAATTATATTTATTTGAATATTTTCAATACCATTCATTTGATATTTCTATAAATAAAATCATTACTACATCAACATTGCATAAGAACTTAAGGTAACTATTTGATTATATCAATTTATAAAATCTTGACGAAAATAAATATTTTATATATCAAAATATTATTTATTTTTAATGATATATACAGGATGATAATATATTTAAAATCATATATTTATGAAAAATATTACTGTGACATGTTTCACTTTTTGTAAAAGAAAATACATTAAGGGGATTTTAGTCATTCTAGTGGGGTCAAGAGTTTATAAATTCATCTGAATGATTATAATGGTCTATAATTACTCATAAAATATAATTATTACAAGTTTTAGGTTAATTTTCTTATCTTTATCATCATTATTTTGACCCTTAATTGACTGGTTTACCCCCAAATGTGTTAAAAAAATTAATATGTTTATTATTCATGTTTTCCAAAATATAAATGGGTAATATTTACAAAATTTGGACACTATTATTAAAATATGGATTAGTTTTTTATAATTAAAAAAAATTGTGCATAAAATAAATTTAATATTAATCTCTTATATTGGGAAAGAAAGAGGGATTTTGAAGTGAAAATGTTCAAAAGATAAATACATTTTGAAATCATAATTCAATATAAAAATAATTATAATGAACTATAATGTATTTATAAATTGATAAAATTTCTTATTATAATTTTAAAAAATAATATATAATTTATTGTGATATATTATTTAGGTGGCATGTAATTTTTCAGTTAAAATGAAGTATTTTTTATTATTCATCAAAAAATGAAACTTATGAGATAAATACCAGAAAGTCACACTAAGTATATTTGGAAATTAATATTTCAAAAAAGAATTATATTTTTTTCATATAATATTTTTAAATTTATCAATAAAAATTTAAAATATACTTCCCTATTAAAATGAGGAAAAACTAAATTTACAAATATATAATATTAATGCATAAAATATGATTTTTTTCATATCTTATACCTATCAAATTAATTTGATTAATGTTAAAATATTTTACTGAATTTATTTATTTCTTTGATATTATTCAATGATTGTAATTAATTTAATTTATTATGTTAATATTCTTTTAGCACATAAATTTTTTTATAAAATGTTTTTCAATTATATTCACTTATTTTTTCTATTCATATTTGAATTATTGGTAAATAAAGAATTAAATAATTCATAAGATAATTAATCGTATTTATTCACATGAATTTACTAAGTATATTATAATGTTAATATAATAATATATTGGAGTTATTTTTGGAATAGTGTTCTATGAAACATAAGCTACTGAAGAGATTAAATTTATTTATAATGTGGCGTACCTCAAATTCCAGTGTTGTTATAATGCACCTCTCATAAGGATGTAGATTCCTGATGAATCATATGTACTGAAATAATATGACATACTACTAGAGAATGATGTATCAAACAAATAATATAGATTATAAATCATGAATCATCATGTATGTTTTCAATGAAAGAATAGAACACATTTCTTTAAAGTAATCTAGAGGATCAATAACAAGAAGAATATGGTTGGGAAACTAAGGATGTAATGAAGAAATTTTCTTATGATGTATCTTATCATTGTGATGAAACTATGATGGAAAAATTAATTATATGGGGAGTTTAATTTAAGTCCCTGAGAATTATTAATATATTAAACATTATAAGAATTATATATTCCTGATATATTTCATTACAAGAAACACCGAGAGAAAAAGAACCACGATATCCTATTAAAATGTTATCATTTATTGTGAAAACAATCTCCAAGAAATTTTATTATATGTAATGTACAAGACTAAAAAAATATGAATAAAATATGGTTTAAAATTATGAAATTAATTCATTTATTAACAATTAATTAAAATTTAAAATAAAAATAATATAAATTTATGGTGATGTTTTTCTAAAAAGAAATTTAATTTCATGTTAATTATTTAGTCTAAAGAAATTTAATTTATAAATAAAATTAAAAATTTAAATAATATATATATATTTTATATTTAATCAAATTTATTAAAAATCATATAATGTTTTTTTACCCCTTGGATAGAAATATATCTAGTTTTCCAAAACAAATTATTTTTCGAATAAAATTTACTTTCATTATGCATGGTAAAATTGTTGAAAAATTATTTTATACAAACTATAAACAAATTATTGGGAAATATAGATTCCATATTTGCAATATGGATGTCCAAATTTTGTAAATATTCCCATTTTTATGCCATATGAATTGTAATTTTTTGCAAAATTTATCACCATGTTTAAGTACAAATCTAGATAAACAAGGATGAAACTAATTATCAAGGTTACTATTTTTCATCTTAATCCATAATTTATGAAATTAATTTAAACATAATTACAATATTCTTAAAATTTAATTATTTAAGGTACAATTGTCCCTAAAATAGCTTATAAAGTTTCTCAATAAATGAAGAATGCAAATTTTCATCCACTTTGTTTTAAATATCTGTTATGTGTTTTTATATGGAAGAAAAAAGGATTAAATTAATCATAAATGTTATTTTAAGAAAAATGTAATTATTTTCATCACGGATAAATATATTTATATTTTAGTAATTATATAATTTTCTTTATTTTATACACAACACCAACACAATAATTATTTACAAAATAGAAAAAAATATGTTATTTCATTATATTAAATGTAATATAATTACATAAAATTAATTTCATACACGAATATTTTAGATATATATTAAATATTATTTATGTTTGTAACTAACATGTTCTTATTTAATATTTTTCTATGTTACTTTTCCTTAAAATTAATTTAATTGTTCCAAAATTAAATTTATTTATAGTTTAATAATTTATTTTAAAAAATGAAATATATTTTATCTAGACTCGTTAATGGAATATGGTAGACCATATCGAAATTTATACTTTCCATTCATTTTTCCAATTTTTAAACATTCATAACCCTTTAAGATTGTATTATATGTTATTGAAATTAAGATCAAAATGGTTAATAATGGTGTTAATAAAAAATATAAGGTTTAAAATGAATCCAAAAACTATAAAAAATTCATTATATAATGTTATATTCAATGTATCATATTTAAATTATAATTAATGTAAAATTTCAACCATTTTACAATATAATTATTTTATTATAATTTATTATTTTAAGAAAATACAAGTTTCTTAACTCCCAATATTACTAATGCAACTAAACCAATCAACATTTTACAACACTTGGACCCATCATGCATGGGGTATCCATAAAAACTTCACTTAATAACAACCTTCTATATATTCATGGGGTTTTGGTATTTCCAATAGACTAATTGTGTTATCCCTAATAGGATATCAGAATGTTTTCATTCAAATTAGAGGTAATCACCTTAACTGGTCACATTAATTTTTACTAATTATTTTTCCTATTAGTAAATGGAATTCATTATAAAATAATATATTATGTATCATAAATATCTTTAAATGATATTATAATTTTTGAAATAACTTTTTTTGAAAATATTTCAAATAAAATAGTAGGTGAATGTATTTCTCATGCGTACGTATAAATTATCATCGCCATAGAGCGATGCAATTCATTTTTAATTACCCCATTTCATGGATGGATTTTATGATGGTTTAAATTTTTATATATGATATTATTGACCTAGTTATTCTTCCATAATGATAATATCATTAGTTCTATTTTAAATTCAAATCTATTTTTAAATGATAACATCTCTCATGTCTATGTGTAGGAAACCACCTCCACAATAAGTTGTGATTCATTTTTCATTTCCATATTAAATTGCGGTCAATAAGGATAGTTCCTATTAATATATTTCATTTATATTATGACATAAATTTTTTTACATGGTGAATTTTTATTTATAATTCGTTCATTCTATCTATTATTAAATGAGAACATTTTTTCATGTGAATGTAAAACCTACCCTCTCGGGAACAGTGTAATTCCCTTTTTTCTCTTCAATTACGGATGAATCTATATATATATATGTATATATTTAATATATGTTACATTTTTATATCTATATATATTATTTATATAACATATCCTTGATAAAGATACCTTAACTCTACCACTAATTTTATTTTTTATGAAAAAGTGATATAATAAATGTTTTGAATCGATGTTTTTGATAATACATTATTATATAATTTGGAATCAAATGTTCTAAAGGGATCATATATGATAATATATGTATTTAAAATATTATATTAAATAATTGTTATAAATATAAATTTATTATATATGGGGATATAACAAATTATATTTTTTGGAATCATGGTTTGTGTTTCATATTACAATTTCATTGCTTGTTGGGACACTTTATGATAAGCAAATATGACAAAATATTATAATCTATCTATCAAAAAAATCATAATTTATATTCCTATTTTTTTGTAAATTACATTTATTCCAAAAATTTCCCATCATTATAATATAAATATATTTAAATTATGTTTTTTATGGAAAACTAACTTTACTTTTTTGTTTGGTGAAAAATACCTTCTCTTAAATATCCATATTGTATAAAAATATTTTCCAGAAATTTTTTACTATACTATAATCATTTTTAATGTAATGTTTTCCCATTTTTGTATTTTGAAAATTTTTATTAAAGAGAATCATATTTTTTATTTCCAAATCAGGTATTTTTCATCAGACATGTGAAAGTAATCATTTTTTTAACTTATATGACATGATTAGAATATCACACCATCATTATCGATCAATGGTTATATTAATAATTTACATTTTACCATAATTATATGAACAAAAATTTTCTTCTATAATAATTCTTATGTTTTTATTTTAAATAAAATATTTTAGTGGTAAATGGTTATATTCCTTATTAAAAGTAAAAATATAAATTTAAAATCATTTTCCATATATTATGACATCATTGGGCGTTTTCAAACCTTAATTTGTTATATGATCCCTTGATACCATATTTATTCTTTATCTGGATGGTTTTTTATGATGATTTATTTTATTTCCAAAACCCATTCCTTCCCAAAGATTAGGCATTGATGAATTGAATAAATGTTTTAAAAACACCATTATTTTACATGAGTTATGATAGTTTGATCTTCTGTTGAAACCCAATAATTTATCATTTTTTATGATTTAAAGAATGTTTTATACTCTTTTTCCACACATCCATATGATCTTTAAAATTTTATGGGTGTAAATTGAATTATATATCCCTACAAATATTTGGGAAAATTTGATATCTCTTGGAAAATATAGGAATAAAATGTGCAGTTCAACCAATTTATTTGGGAATCTATCAACTAAAAATAATACCCTAAAATTAAAATGTACAACAAAGTATTCGATAGAGTGTGTGACACACATCACCAAGACCATAAAGGACTATAATATCCTAAGATTATACAATTTATTTAATATATTAATTAAATTAAAAACATGATATTACTTGTAATTCATGAAAATATATGTAGTCTTACATCACACATAATATAGAACTTCCTTGATAGCTTGTGTTGCATGTGTGATATAGTTTCACAAAAAAAATGAAACATTATTAAAATATTATTATTTAATATGATATGATATAAAGAAGAGATTATGTAATAATTTATTCATATTATTTTCAAAATTATGAATATTAATGGTTTATATAATTATAAAAATAATTAATTATATACCAATTAATGAGAAACAGAAATATGAACAAATTTGATATTAGAAGATTTATTATATTATTTATTCTTCTAAAGGAGTTTTTTCATGAAAAACATAATTAATTAAATTTTTGGTTTTATTTTAATAAAATATATATGTAATATATTAAATAAAATATTTTTGAAATTCATATGGTAGGTTTGATATGCATAAGATAAGATCAATATCAATTTCACACAGAAAACCCAATATTTTTATAAATTCAAATTTTCCTCCATTTAAAGAATAAGAAATTTTAAATTTGATCATTGAAACTTAAATTGATTTAAATTTTCATAATACACATAATTATTGTAATAAAAAAAATAAAAAATAGGATACAATTATTTTTTTGATATTTTTGGAATCACATCATTTTTAGTGAATAGTTAAAAATTTTAAACTTTAGTTCAAAACTACTTATCTATAAATTCAAGTTATAAGGATAAATTATAAATTAAATTGGATTTACTATTCAATTAGATGATAAATTTTTCAATTAATACAAATTAGTTCACTCTAATAAACGTCAATTTCAATTTGATTAAAAACAAAGCAATCTTTTGATCATTTTTATTTAAAACCCTAAAATGTCACCCAATCTATGGGATGAATATTAAATTCATGTCATCCACTTGTAGGAATATAATATAGAAAAATGGATTCCATATTAATAATTTTAATAATATATAATCTCTATAAATGAATGAACATTTTCATAAAAAATATTACTGAAATTGATCAAAATTAATTGCAACAATTAAGGTTAAATTAAGAATAATATAGGACTAAACCTTAACCATAAGGCCTGAAAAAACCTCTAAAATTATACAAAATCCATTGGATGTCCATATTTTGACCCTATCCGAAATTGGATCAATATTGTAACATTATGAAATCCACATTCAATGTGAAAAACTTTCATAGAATTCCATTATAAAAATATTACAAGAGTACCACTCGTCTACTCTACAAAAAGGCTTCCTATAATCCAATTTATTCGCACGTATGATGCAAAAATTGATCAACCAAGATCCTGGATTCAATATCCCTAACCTAATCTTATAATCCTCCACTAGGGATGAAATAAATCCATGGAGGCCTTTGGTTCAAACCAATAGGAGTTACATGAATAAGTGGTGACAAACATCTTCCAGATTTTTATATTTATTTCAATTCACCAATACCTAAAATATTATTTTGTTATGAATTTATAAAAAAATTACCCTAAATAAACTTTTATGTTTTTATTCTAAGGGTTAGACCTAAATTCACAAACACATCCATATAATGTGTAATAGACATATTGTTTTTATGTATGGGGAATCACTGGCTCTGGAAATAATGATTGGTCATTAGCCCTTTACAACCATTCAAGGGGGCCATTATGATGTCCAATATATTTATAAATTATATAAATAATATTTATTAGTACATTATGATTATTTAATTATTTTAAAACCCATTTTTTATACATTCCTTTTTGTTTAAAAATGATAAAATCTTTTGTGGAAGTGTGGACTACCACCCCCTCAAAGCAATATGATTCGTTTATAGGATATATGCAATTTATAAATAAAGGTTTAATTAAAAATATGTGATATATAAATATTTAATAACATATTAGTGACATAATTATCTTTTTTAATTAATATATATATATATATATATATCAATTTCATTATTACCATTTCAGTTATTTAAAAGAGATAATGTCATTCATGGACGTTTGGACTACTATCTCCTTAACATGGTGTGATACCTTTTATACATCACATGAATTATGTATATATGTATATTTGAAAAAATAATATGTTATTTATTATATAATTATTATTATGGAATGTTATAATTATACATACCTTCTTTAAATAATCATCATTGAAAAATGACAATGTTACTCATGCGTATTTACGACCAAAGGTCTCTATGATTGTAATATTAAATCATTTTTTATAAATATATATAATTATTGGTTTTAAAAGTATTAATTATATGTGAAAATGATAATTATGGAATTTTTTTTCTATATTATATATTATATAATAACCCCATTGACCATATGGTACCTAGAAATGTTGTTTTCGACAGACAAACAGAATTTGGTCAAAACACCCAAGATAAGAACAATTGATGTAGTATATATATATATATAATGGAAATAAATTAAATAAAATTAATGATAATTTTAAAAACATTTACCAAGTATGTATATAATTAACAAATTATTATTATAAATAAATTTAATGGATGATCACCCTAAATAATATATCATTTCATTGGGTTAAATTAATTTATCATTTTCATTAATATTATATGATTATGTTCACAATGACATTGACTATATATTGATTTATTTACTCTTATAGATGTTGACTAAAATTTTATACACATAATCTAGACATTTATTTATTATCAATGAAATTTTATAATATTTTATATTGTTTATATTATAGAGTCATTTTGTTCGGTATTGTTTACACATAAAATTGATTTAGAGGGAATTATTTGATCACTGTCTTATAAACCCATTAATTTTATTACCCTCAACTACTTCATGACCTTTACTAATTGATCATATCATTTTAACACTATTTTTTCTCAAAATATTTTATATTCATTTTTTAGAAAACCCATAAATATTTATCAAATTATTTTGCGAACCCGTTTTCTTTTAAAAATTATAATTTATTAAAATGTATTAAAAAAATTAAATTATTTGGTAAATAAATTTTTAAACTTTTGTAATTTATAACTATTAGAAATGAATCCTTTTTTCACTTTTGGAATAAGAAATATTTTTATCATTTAACTATGGAAAATAAATTTTATTCTACCTTGTACAACTTGTATAGATTTACCGGATATAATTTCTTTGATGCATCATTTTCATGGTTAACTGTCTTCTTTTAAAATTAAATATTTCCAAAATTCATTTCCAAATAATATAATTTTTTTCAAATGGTTCTTATAATAAAAAGATATTTTCCTAAAAAATTATTTTTAATGATAGTGTTGTAGTGTATATATTCATCAACGACAACTACCCATATTTTTACCCGACTTGGGATATGTTGTATTGATACCATCATATTTCATCCACTTGATGGTTATTGATTTTTTCCCAAGTTGAGTATTAACTATCAATTCCATTATTCATTTTTTAGTACCCTTGAAATATTATATCTCATATAATCATAAAACATTTAATTTCCCTTAAATAATTTAGTTCATTTATCATGGATATTATTATTGCCTTACCCATATACCTCTTTATATATAGTATATACATTGAATGTTTTCTGATTATTTATGGAAATATTGAAAAATATATATTCTTTATTCAATACAAATATTTGAAATAAAATATTTTCTAATAATTATATCAATTACTCAATATGAATAATAATTTTGACATGCAATGATGGGTGGACCCTGAAATTAATATTGCTCCTCATTTCATAGATAATTATTCATGACACAATTATGTTTCAAAAATTAAAAGGGTTTCCATCCAAATTTTAAAGTATCTAGAGGAGGGATCTTGAATGTGTAGTTGTTTATGTTCCTAAGGCAAGAAATCTAATAAATAATCATTTCCTTCATTTTGAACCATTACTTATTATCTATGAGATTCTCAGATAATAAAATTTATGGATGCATTTTAATATCAGTTTATTGATTAAATGGAAGATTTTTTTGTCTCTTACTATTACTTATTGATTTTAATTTTCCAGTTATTTTTATGTCATTTTTTCCATTTATTACCTACCCATATTGTATAAAACTTTCTTTCACATATTTTTGATTAAATGGTATGTGTGTTCAACTATTTTTCATTCCATAATTATTACACCCGATTAGACATTATTTATTCAGTTATACATTAGCCATACAAAGCATTTGATCTCACAAATATTAGGTTTTTTGACAACTAGATCTCAGATGCTACTTAACAGGCACCCCAAGCCCAGTGGGACACATGGAATCATGCGCAACATCCCAAATGGAAGACACTGTCGACTAACAGTGAGGTCCTTGGGTGTGTTTTTGGGAAGACTATGACCTCAATAGTAGAGTCTATCATGGAGGAAGGAATATAAAGGAATAGAAAACCACAAAATCAATCTAAATAACATTTTACTGAACATCATATGAAAATATATGCAATAAAAAATCAGAATAATAATAACTGTATCAACAAGATAAATTTTAATGAAATTTCATGTCACTATAAAACTGAAAAAACATGGACACAAGATAGCAAGAATTAAATGCTCTACAATGTAAATGAAAACACAAACTACTCCAAGCATCCTAAGATCTTACTCGGTCATCTAATATCAAGATCCATTCGAGTTAGCAAGATATCAAGTGTTAGAAGATGTATGATTCCACATGTAAATACATATAACCATGTAATCTACTACATGTACCAAATGCCACCCGGAGAGCTTGTGAAATAAATCTCAGTGGGAAACCACACACTGTGCCTATAACATCTGATTCATTTAATGGAATATAATAGTGTGTGGTCATGCATATATAATGTAATGATAGAAGTACAATATAACACAATACCCAAGAACATTCTTTATTCCTCAACTGTTGTCTGAACATGTTAATGGTTCATTTATTAAATAATTACCATTTAATTTAAATATGACACGTGAGGCATAGCCAACACTAACATCATATTGTGATAGTGTATGTTGTGAAGGTCCCAAGACGTAACAAGGCATCCTGACAATGATAACTAGTGAGGGAGTTCTAGGGTAATAACCAATGTATTGTAAATCTCACAGAACACTAACTTTTTTGTATCTCGGAATAGCTAATAGGTAAGTGTGTAATCCCAGGAGAGTAATACAAGGAACTCAACAATAAGGTGCTTACTGTGTACAATAAGATCAACCAAGGTAAAGAGAGGCTATGAAATGATAGGGCCCGATGGGCTTTCAATATGGACCCTAATAGTCAATTCTGAATCCATGGAGTGTATTTGTGGTATCCTATAATAATTTAAAAGAACCCTATGGTAGTATACCAGGAATCCGAGGAATAGTCTATAACTAGAGTCTCGGTGGGTATCAAACTAAGAATAATATATCCTTGGATCGAAATAGGGTTCCCCAGACCCATGGAATTCTCCTCTTAGAAATCAAGGTGAGCGCAAGTCTATCTATTCCTATTTGATATTATAATCATGTAGTAATTCGTTTTGTTTAAGACATGCCTTCCAAAAGTGTGGATAGGTCAAATAGAGTTGGAACCATTTATTTATTGGTCGAATCCTTGTATTACATTAGATTTGGTTGTCTAACCAGTGTTGAAACCATTTAATCAAATCTTAATTAACTATTAAGGCATGAAAATTAGAGAGGATCACTCTTCTACCTTCCATTAAAATGAAAAGGGGTGATACATACATGTAACTTTAATCAAACTCATTTTTAAGGCCAATATATATATTTAGTATACTTTCCATTCCATAATTCACATTTTATAAAACAATTAAATCACATACCATAGGTGGGTAAAGAGGTGAGAATACATGGTACCTGAAATTATACAATTCTAATCAATAAAAATTAATTTATTATGGAAATGCTATCCTATAGGACAGTCATGTAAGGGAACACCTAAACAGTTGCTCAAACATGTTATGAACACTGAAAACTCATTTACGGAATAACATTTGACATGAGGCAGATTGAGTTGTTGGTGTAAACACCAAAATACAATCCCATATTTTGAATTAGCATACCATAAGATACTATCATTTATAATTATGGAATGTAAATTAAAGAAACTTTTTACAACGAAACTGATGGGCCCTACACGAATCTTCAAGTTATGGAAATATTTAGGGATGCGTTATAACCACTCACCATAGGTTTGTGCGATCCTTCTCCTCTAGTAATGACCCTTTATTTTCCTCATATTGGAGTAGATATAATAAAATTTTGAAATTATAAAATGGAAATATCTAAGTGAAGAGAAAGAGGGATGAAGAATTTATAATGAGGACATTGGTAATTACAGTTACGCATTCATTGTGATGAATGGAGGCTCAATCAGATGTTAGGTGAAGTAGTTCCCTAGATTCCATGTTTAGAACTTCAAAAATCTCCAAATTGAGTGTGTAATAGGTACATACCACAAAAACATAGATTAGGGAGGAATGGGTGGATTAATTGATCATGATGAAAAAATTGGAAATTTACCAAGAAATTTACCTTGTGTACGTATTGTCCAAATGGTTTTTCAAACTGTGCACAAACCATACGGGGTGGATCTGTCCAAATGGTTTAGTCCACATTGATTATTAAACAGTGTTTATACCATGCATGGGTACCTAGGAAATAGAGAGTTCACACGGTTTGGTCGCATGACCAAGCACCAACCGTGTGAGGTGGCTCTATCCAAGGAAACACTATCAGCATGGTTTTCCAAACCATGTAGATTTAATGTATGGTTTTCACTAAACCCTAAGCCAATCCTTTTTTTTCAAAAAGAAGGGTTATGGGATCCGAACAAGACCCAAACACCCTCAGAAACATCACTAACTAATTAGGCACCAATATTTGGTATAGAGTAAATATTTAGACAAAAAATCAAAGGAACCCAAAATGAGTGAAAACCCATGTTCATATAGTCATCCACCCATAAAAGACCCCCTTGAGTTCTCCTTACAAGGGTAATGAAACGCTCTCTAAGAAAAACTCTGGCCACTGGGCATATACGTCAGCTTCGCTCCCCCATATATCTTCCTGTACGCGGTCGTGCAACTATAGCACCCATACAAGAGGGAAAAACATTCCTCAGAGTTCCTTTGCATTTCGGTCAATGATGCACATGTGACACTCCTCAAAGTAAGCAGCGTCAACGAACTCGTCTTCCTCAAGATCAAAAGTATGAGATGAGTTGGTATGATATTGGTGAAGCTATGAGACATGAAGGATTTCATGCATAGAACAATACCTCATAGGTAGTAGCCACTGAGAGGATACAATCTCAATTCTCTATAGAATTTAAAATGGCGTTATGTAATGACGTGAAAAAATTTCTTACTTCCTTAACCATCTATTAACTGGATTGGGCGAATCCTAATAAAACATGATCCCCAACCTCGAACACAAAAGCCATCGACGGTGATCGGTGTAAATTTTTTTCTAGATTGATCAGTATACATATGATTTTTGTTAACCCAAAATTGTCTTGAAGTCTCCTAAAAAAGATGAGGAACTAGTAGGGTGGCCTCACATGCCTCCAGCTAGCACAATGGTGAATGGAATGACCTACATTAAATGTCCTTAAAAGGAGCCATCTGAATCATCACCAAAATGATGTTATTACAAGAGATCTCGATGAGAGGGATATGATTCTCACAAGAAACACAAAAATCAATGACACATTCTCGTATCATAGACTCTACTTTCCATACATTCAGTAATGATAGTCCATAGATTTGAGGGTGAAACATTGTTCTTAGAAGAAACTGAGTCCCCAGAGATTTCTACCAACCATTCCAGAATCGTAAAGTGAAACGAGCTTCCCTATCTGAAATGATAGTATGTGGAACACTATATAGTAGTATGATCTCACAGACATATAGAACTCCTAGTTCATTAACCAATAATGTCTCTAGAATAGGAAGGTAGTGGGATACATTTTTCATTCAGTCAGTGACTACCTATATAGAATCTTTACCCCTTAGTGAACTAAGTAATATGACTATGAAATCAATAGAAACATCATCCCATTTCCATTATGGTACTGGAGGAGTTTGTAATAAGCCTGAATGTCTCTGGTGCTCTGTCTTCACCTGCTGATAGGCGGAACACCTAGTGATGAAGCCAGTAATCTAACATTTAGTTCCAAGCAACCAATATTGGTGTCTCAAATCTCAATACATTTTTGAGATTATTGGATAATCTAACCACTGAGAAGAATGAGATTCTTTCATAAAAATATCTCTCATGTTTATAGGATCACAGATAGGTCCATGTAGATGCAAGATATCGTACCTGTCAACAAATGAATCTAGAGGTGGGTTATCTCTTGATATACATTCGCCGAGAACCAAAACATTATTATTACAAAACTACCTATTCTTCACCATCTCATGAAGGGAAGAGGTAACTATTAATGATAAATACTAAGACTTCCTAGGACTATTTTGAAACTCTAGATGATGTTTATAAAAGAGGTCAATTAACAATAAGTCATCAGTGGCTTTTGGTTCGACCTATGTTTGAATTTTTTTACTTAGTGCATCAACAACCACATTTCACTTCCTCTTGAATATATGAAAGCTCAAAATAAAAGTATTTTAGATATTCGACCCATATCTTCTATCTAAAGTTCACGTCTCACTATGATATGATATACATGGGGCTCTAGAGATCTGTATACACCACAAATCACTCACCCTATATATACTGTCTCTAGAAACGTATGAATTTGACCACTACTTCTAGTTCAAGGTCATGTGTTAGGAATTTTGTCTCGTGAGGCCTCAACTGTCGAGATTAGTACACAAAAAATCTGTATTATTTTATCAACACATCTTTTAGGCCTATGAACGATGAATCACATAGAATGATATAACCATTTCTAGGATCTGGAATAATCAGAATCAGTGCTAAAACAAGCCTCCCTTTCTATTCTTGAAAATATATCTCACATGGTTCGGACCATGTGAACGTGACCACATTATTTTAAATAACTGTAAGATGTGAATAAATATGAGAATGGTCTATATAAAACACCTGTAATATCCTACAAACCCTGAGAAACTCCTGATATCAAACACATTCTTAGGATACTCAAGTGAATCGACAACACTATCCATTTTAGGGTAAAAAGATACCATTTATTGTGAAATAATATGACATATGAATTGGACATTGTAATTCCACAAGTCTCATTTACCATTCATTTAATTAAGATAATGCTCTCTCAGTGTTCTCAAAATGGTCTCAAGATGTTTTCCATGGCTGTTATGTGTATGATAATACACCAAGATGTCATCCACAAAGATAAAAAAAGAGTCCAAATAGGGGTGGAAACCCCTTTTAATCAAATCCATGAAAATGGAAGACATGTTCGTAAAACTGAACTGAATAACAAGATAATCCTATATAACATACTTTCAATAGAAAGCGATATGAGTTATGTCTAATGGCCTAACTCTCACCTGATGAAAACCCAATCTGAGTTCGATCTTATAGAACACCTTTTCACGTTATATCTATTGAAATAGAACATATATTTGAGGAATGGGATAACATTTCCTAACCATAATATGGTTCAACCTTCTATAATCAACACACAAATGAAGAGTTTCATCCACCGTCTTCGCAAAAATCACAAGTGAACCCCAAGAGGATGTACTAGTCCGTATAAAGCCTATGGACTCTAGATCATCTATCTACTAATATAAATCTTGAAGCTTTGTAGGTTCTATCCCATAAGAAGGAATTGACACTGGACCTCCTCCTGGAACAATATAAATTGTACACTCTACCTCTCTCTTATGAGGTAAGACAAAAAAGTCATCAGGAAATAATTCCCTAAAATGATCAACTACTGGAGGGAAATTAGTTTGTAAGAAAACGTGATACTCCATAAATATATTGGATATATATATGATCAATTAACTTATCCAATGATGCTTCGGTAAATATCTAACAACTTGTACATCCCACTTACCTTTTCATAGATAACTGTTTCCCTCTAGTGATGTTAAAGAAAACCTATGATGATAGCAGTATATAAAGGCATGATAGTGGACTAACCAGTCCATCCTAAAAAGGTCATCGAAGCCCATAATCATGAAAATAATGTGATTCCACATGAATGGGTAACTACCAACCTCTAGGAGATAGTCCCTACATTGGCGTATCCCCTTTGTCTTAATTCCCAAGAGTGTATTGAGGGTCATTACACTATAGTGGTACTGTATCTCTAGTCCATGTATTTATTTGATAGATAGGTAAATAACAAGTTTTTTAAGCACATGTATCATAAAAATCCTAGATAATGGTGGAGGATACTAGAATATTACATTGTACTATAGATGGTCCAATAGTCTGATCTTTTGGTATCAGATATAAAGCATGAAACTAACAAGATCCATGGCCCTGTTCAAATGATGGACTACCACAATCATAACTGATCTACATGTGCTTCTGGTAATCAGTGGTCTAACTACCTTAACCACGACCTCTTCCTCAGCAGACTTACTAGTTCTATTACAAATCCCTGACTGATGTTCTGCTAAATAACTCACCCCTGTAGGTAGAGCTAAAGTTGATCATCTTGAACTTGAAGTTGATGAAAAAGCCCAACAGAAGGGCTGAAGATGACCCATACATCCATAATATCTGCATTCTATAGTGTCTCTATCAAATTAGGTATTCTTATTCCCTGGTCTTACATACTAATGACACACCATATAGCAGTAAAACTAGATACTGTGGCTTCCACTTCCCTGATCAAAAAACCTCAAGGGAACATTTCTTGCCATAGAAAGAATTATTGTCATGTCATGGCACTGATCCTTTAAACCCTGTACTTTTGTCTTCCCTAAAGTGGTATTCGGTGATATGTTTCTGATAAACTATTTCATAAAGGTAGGGAGGCGAATGACATTCAACTAATATTAGATGGGTTACTAGACACGATCCTCAAAACATCTAGAATGTGAGAGCTTATCACTAGTTAGAAGTGGTGTAAAGAATTGTAGATCTGTAAAATGGTTCTAAATATTCCAAAACTAACATAGAACCCTACTCGAGATGCCTGAATTATCTATCTTTGTTCACTCTTAGTGCCTATGGAAATTACTGACCATAGAAGGAATTATGGAAATAAACGCATAAAATGCCCTGATGATGACCAACCTGGGTAACCACATCCCAACAATGCATTTCCGAATAATAAAGCATTATGTTTCATGAATGACTCTCCTCATTGGATGAATTTTCAGATGCTCCAAGATAGACAGCATGGCTTTTAGCCAAGACTAAGTAGCTTGAGAACTGACATCCCATAAAAAGTAAGAGGATGCTACTACAAGAACTCTTGGGTCAGATCAGCCATCATATGTGCAAACCTTGGAGTACCTTGCATGGAAGGAATCAGATGAAGGAAACTATCATGGACTTGAGCATCAGTGTTTGGATCAGGTAAAACAGGAAGTGCCTCATGTGGCACTATGTGAGGTATGAATGGTTGCTCAGGGACCACCATGTCTAAAGCAAGATTGTGACCACTTTCCTGAGATACGACATGAGGAATTCATGGTGCTATTAGTCTACATATTCCATGGAAACTATTTAAAACATCTGTAGAATAAAGGATAAAACGTCTCTAATGGAAGATTAACAAAAGAAAACTCACTACCAAAGACATACAACACCAAAATACGTACTTATATGCCTAGGTATCTGTAAGTTCTCAAGTATACATTTCATATAATTTTGCAGTTAATTTCCCCATACACTCCATTACATTTTATAGACATGACAATGAGGGATAAGGATGCACAACAAGTTAATTTATTATTTCATGATTTAATTTATAATGGATTTCTATTTACAATTAATTAGTTCTCATACACCTATCACCAGAAGCTTCACACATTTATTTAAAGCCTAATGGATAAACCTAGTAAATTATTCATCCCAACCCATGTGGCCCCATAAACCACATGAATTGTGATAGGCAATCACTGAATCATAACATAGAGTATTATATAAACAAGAAACTATCACAAACTCATTCCAAAATCAAAAGCATATCAAGCAATGAAAAGAAATTAAATGCATCGATATGGCATGGAAATATGCATGACATGTGAATTATAGGTGCCTTTTATGATGAATGTAGCAATGATCCTTGACCTCCTGTCGTTGGGCTAAGGCTAAAATTAGACCCTCAAACAAATTAATAATAAACCACACCACACAAGATGTGCATCCCCCAATGGATAAACAATAACAAATAATATAGGATGAATATAATAATAATTTAATTTTTGGGTTAGTAAGCTTTTACCCTAAATATGGGTTCGTGATGCCAAAGAATAGCTTATGACCAAGTCATAATAGATCCTTTTCTCATATATATTTTCTACAAATACTAAAGCAAGAAAAGAAACCACCGCTGATACCACTTTGTGATGGCCCAAACCCGGATGCCACATAATGGGTACCATGAGCCTAGTGGGCCGCATGGCCTCAAGTGCATCTTCACAAATGCCAGAGGTTATCGACTTGTAGTGAGGGCCTAAGCTGTGTTTGTGGGAATACTATGACCACATTATCATAGTGTAGCATTGTTAAAGGAATTTAATGGAATAGTAAATAGCAAAATAAAACTAAATAAAATGTTAATGAACATTGAATGGGGTGTTGCAGACATGTAAACTTAATTAAAACTCATTAGTTAATGAAAATATATATACTCACTATACTTTCCATTCCACATTTCACATTTAATAATAAATTCAAAATCACTTACCATAGGTGGGTCAGGTGGTGAGCATAAATGGTAAATTCCATTATTCAATTATCATCAATAAAAATTTATATAATATGGAAAGGTTCACCTTTAAGAAGTTAAAGCAAGGTAATACCTGAATAGTGGCTCAAACGTGTCAAAACAACTTAAAATTCATTTAGGTAAAAACCTTTGACATGAGGCATTTTGAGTTTTGGGTGTAACTACTAAAAAATTATGACAAATTTAGAAAGATAGTAACCATACGATTAAATCATATATTATCATGGCATTTAAATTTAAGAAACAAATTCCAATGAAAATGATGGTCCCCACCGAAACATTCAAAAAATAACGAACATTAGGGATGCATTACAGACTACCCACCTTAGGTTTTAATGATCCTTCTCATCTGGTATCATCCCTTGATTTGCCACATATTGGTGTGGATCTATGAAAAGGGTAGAAACACTCACATTGTGATATCTCAGTTGAGAGAATGAGAGAATAATAATAGATAAAGAGGACTCAATTACGTATTGAACATCCAACGTGAGGAACGAAATCTCGATCAGATGCCGTACAAAGGAGATCTCTTAATTCGGAGTTCAGTTCGTCAACAAGACCCATATTTGAAGATAAATAGGTCAACAAAACATATTATAAGATTGTGGAGGAAGTGGTATCTTAATAGATCATTAAGGAAAAAACTGTAAATTTACCCTGAAATTTAGACTTCCCATGGGTTTTCAAACCAAGAACAAACTGGGTGGCACAACCCGTACCGAACAATTTTTTCTACTTGATTTTCCAATCTATTTTTAATCCATGCTTCGGTACCTATGAAAAGGGGGAATTTTCACAGTTTGGTGGCATGGCTGAGTTCCAATCTTGTGATGTGGCTCTGTCCGAAAAAACACGATCTTCACAGTTTTATAAACAGTGTGTAATTTTTGAATAGTTTCCTCTAAACTGCGAGATAATACTTTATTCCCTAAAATATGGGTTACGGGATACAAAAATCCCTAGACACCCTCAGAAACATCACAACCCCATTAGGCATCCATATTTTTTCCAAAATATTAATTATACTGAAATTTAAATGATCGATACCTTAGTGAAAAACTGGGTTCTTATAGGTTAGTTTTCCACATGATTTCACGAAGTGTAAAAAGAATGATTTGAATTTATATACTTTATGGAATTATGTTGTAATAAATGTTATTTAAAAAAATTAAATTTTAATTAGAGTATTAATTTGTAATAAAAAAGTCTTATATATATCTTTTTTACCCAGACTATTAACGCCTTCTTCCTTTCGGGCTTGATTATTTATAATCATTCCAATGTAATTGATAGCAGATATCAGCCCCCGAATTTTTAGTGTTGGGTCAATATTGTTGGTATAAAATTAATTTATACCTTAGGAACAAAATTTAGGAATATATAGGTTATAGAACATTACCCTAATGTTTAATTAGAGGATATGTATATGATAACATCGTATACTTTTTATATAGTAGAGATTATGTGGTCATTCCAAGTCATAAATTCATATATAGATAATTCACGTGGATTTGGTTATGGTAAATATATAACTAAGTGTAATAACAATGATAAGTATTTTTGAGTTGGACTTTGGGTTTCTTGGTATATGATAACATTCCTTACTGCGCACTTGGTATGGCACTCCCAAGAAATATTCTTAGCATAATTCACATTTTCATTAGAAAACATTATGAAAGATTTTAATCGATAATGAAATTGAATATATTATGTTAAATATAAGGTTTTTTATATTGAAAACAAGTTTTTATTATATATAAATATTATAGATGATTTTATGGGTAAAATCCATATCAAGGAAGGAACATTGAGGAAATAAATGTATAAAGTCATTATATATTAGGGTTTATTGAAAACATTAGTTAAAAGGATATTTAGTTATTATATTTATTCCAATGACTTAAATTAGATTTATTTAGTAAATTATATTAATATGGTTTTACAAAAGGAAAACCAATAATGTGGGTGTCTATAAATCTTATTTGGCAATGCTGCTAGACATTAACCCTTGGCTGATGGATGATAATGGTTTGACTCCAACCACTAACCTAAAAAATATATGGGTTAATATGTATTTTTTTAGTTGAAAAATTTGAAAATATATATTAATAATGAAACAATATTGTATACTTTAGGGTTTTGCTAATAATGTATCAACCATTCCAGTTTTTGAAAATTGTTATTTAAAAAAAGTTGGATTTTTTCCTCTTTTATGGGCCAAATGATCCTTTATAAACATATTTAAATTATTTAGGCATCAAAAAATATTTTTGGATTAATTAAGTAAGTAATCAATGAAAATACAAAGGATAAAATTTTGTTGTTATAAATATTTCATATATGTGATTTCTCTTATATATAAAAGTAGAAAATGAATTACCCAACAATAAGAAATTTACATAGAAATAAAATGTTATCATAGTTCCTATATTTATTTTGAAGTAATGGTCTTCTAAATCATCACTGAATTATAGATTTTAGGCCCTTGTCTACTAATTGATCATTAAATTAATTATTATTTAATCCATAAATAACTCTCAATAAATATTTATTCTATTGTTCTAAGTACTTATATGTACATTGACCGAATGTTATACAATGTAGATAACTAGTTACATTGTAGTCCATGTGACCTTTTTGAATCCCATTATCTCTCTTATAAAGGATGTATTACTAACCATTCTAATGATTTGTGGTTTCATTGTAGTAAATATAAAACAATATAATAACTAAACAATTTTTTAATTGTGAGGACACAATTGAATTAAGGTTGGGATAATGTAACACCTCAAAATTCTAATGTACTACTTTGTACTTGATAACATATATGACACACATCACCAAGCGTGTAAGGGAATATAATATCCCAAAAATATACTCTATATTTACTATTTTATATAAATTCAATACATGATATATATCTTAATGCACACATCACTGATTTATCTTAAATATCATGTAAGAGAAATCTTCCTTGATAATTTGCATTACATGTAATACTGAGTTTCATGAAACAACGATATATTATTAAATATTATTATTTAAAATAATATAATAAAACCTAGCCATTATGTTAGATTTTTTTAATAGTATTAACTAAATAATTAAAATTTATTGCTTATATAAATATAAAATGAATTCATTGGTTACCAATCAATGATAAACAAAAATAAGAACCAATTGGATATAGAAAAGATAATATTATTTTTGTGATTACTAACGTGTTTCGTCCTAATAAACCCAATTAATAACAATTAGTGAATTATTATAATTAAATATATATTGTATGTATTAAAAAATATTTTAGATATTCATATTTTTGTTTTCATAGGCATAAGATAATAAAAAACCTAGTTAAACACATAAGACCCAATAATTTTATAATTCCAATTTACGACCATCTAATAATGAAAACATTTTATATGTCACGACCCGTCCCCTGGGGCCCATGTAGTGACTACCCCAAGCCCGCCTTCCATAGGCCAGGAGCTGACGACTAGCACCGAAGGCGTACTCCCTAAAACTGGGAACGCATTGCCTCTATAACCTGTAAGCACACACAACCCAGTACACAACAAGATACAAACTCAAGTAAACTGAGTAGTAAAATGGGTGAGTGAAGTAAGAAAAAAGGGGCTAGAATACAAGAACAAATGGAAAGTACAAGGAAAACTGGAAAGTAAAAGATGACTGATAGGTGAAAAGCATCTCCTGAATCATCCATCAAGAATCCTACATGAAGGGTAGGTACAAATGATGAATGACCGTCTTTACAGTTCACCTCGTCTAATGTCCACCTCCAAGCTACCTCCAATCCTGGTACTCTCTTACTCAGTCAGTTCTATCCATTGTATGCACCAAACACAATAAGTTGTGGGGATAACCCATGGATGGGTGAGTATAACGATACTGAGTAGGGACCCTGAGACCCTCAAGGTCTCACAAAAACACCAAGGATAAACCACACAACACATAATCAACTGACATCCAAACTTAGGTATATCCCCATATATATACCTAAGCCATTAAGTAAACCCATCTCAATCATGATGAAAACACAGAGTCGAACTCAATGCCAAAAGATCAACTCTTCCACAAAGGAAAGAATACCAAGAAGGTAAGTATCACACACGTATGCTACACAGAAGAATACCACAAAGGTATTACTACGAAGGAATGTACCACAAGGTATATACTCATATCACACCAGGTATAAGGTAAGTGCAGTGGTAGAGATGATTAGATGTAACTACTAATCATTTTACTCAGTTAAGAGGCTATACTGCTCACCCACATAGGATTTCTCTGTGATGACCCACAAAGGATCGATAGGTGCTAACCCACACAGGATCGCTTGGTTATGACACACACAGGATCGCTCAGTGCTGACCCATACAGGATTTTTCGGTGCTGACCCACACATGTTTGCTAGGTGCTATCCCACAGAGGATCTCTAGGTGATGACACACACAGGATCGCAATTCTTTCTTCATGTCACAACCAGCTATTGGGTACCCAAACTAGGCTTTCTTGTCTCCGTGAGGGTCTTCTCCTCATTCCACTGGTCAATACTCCAACTGTAACACCCCAAGATTTCATAGTACATTATTTCTTCAATGTAATTCTATAACTTACACTACACGCGACACAAAGTTCTAGCGCACCATTACATACCAAACAGGCCGTTCAAAAGAGGTTATGAATAGTATTAACTGAATATTGAACTTTATATAATACATATAATTTTAGAATCCATATTTTGAGTTTCTTAGACATAATGTAAGAACAAATACATTTTTTAGATAAAAGAAGTATTTTTCAAAAAATGCACTTTTACTGCCTTTTAATGGAGAAGCCTTTCTAAATCCAATATTTGAAACTTTTATATATTCAATTTGACAAAAAAAAATTCATTTTCACAATCAGGATATTAGAATTTAGTTTCAATAATGTTTTGGTGTTTTTCTCAAAACACTCATATTTGGGTGAATAGTGAAAATAGTATATTTTAACTGAAAACAACTTTTTAAAATCAAAATAATTTATATTCTTATATTATACATTTTAATTGTTTGTAAGTATAAATAGATTATATTTTTACCATTTAATACAATGATGGTCATTGTAGGTAAATTCACTTTGAAATTGGACATAAACAAGTGTCAATCTTTTGGTAGTTATTATATCTTAAAAATACGCCTTTTGGTTTTAACAGCGGGAATTAATTTTAAATTAATAAATGAATTTTCTATGTTTTTAATTTGATAAAATAGACTTCATTATTGAATTCTGAATACCAAAATTATCTTATGGTAAATGTTTGGTATTTTTCTAAAATCATTTAATTTTTGATGAATAGTGAAAAACACTGAGTTAAAGTTTAAAACCGAATTTTTATTTAAATAATTATTTTTTTAAATTTATTTTATGAAAAAATAGATATATAATTCCTATATATGTTAAATTTCATTCATTGTAGTCTGTTTATAATAATTTTAGGTATATAAATATTTTATTGAACTTTTCACCGTCTTTTACCCACATCATAGGAGAATTTTCAAATTCACATAAAACCTAATTTTACAGCTTCTGTGAGTGGAATTTCGAAAATCCAAGAGACACGGTTAATATCTAAGAGTAAAATTTTATTCAATAAGATAAAAATAATTTTTTTTGAATAGTAACTTTTTACTTTTATTTACCACGGTAAAAAGTAAATAGGGAAATTAAGGGTAAAAATGATATTATTATTACCCTATCACATGTCCTAATTCTATTGGATAAGTATAATTCGACAAAAAACGACCTTAGGAATAAAATATGAACCTCTTTGATCTAGTTGGATTAGATTAGGTCATTTATTATTATTTAATTCAAAGAAGAGTTAAAAGAGTTAAAATCAAGGGTTAAAAACTAAAACATCATTAATATACGATTATACATAAGATAAATTCGACTATAAATATTAATTATAAAGCTAATAATATTTCCAACGTAATTATATTTTATTTATAATTTTTATACATTAAATAATTAAATTTATATATGACACATTGATGATGCAGTAATTACCTTATTAGTGAAATATTAAAATAATAGATATTATAAATAACCAAATAAATATAATATAAGACTTTTAATGAATTCCACGAATTTTATTGGTTACAATGAAATGTTAGGATTGATTAAATTAATTTTACTTCGAATTAATATAATTATTAAGAATTTAACAATAATCAATTATTAAATAGGGTCAAAATTGATAAAAAGGAGTTTTTAAAACAAATATTATATTATTAATTGATATAATATTCCTAAAATTCTATGGTTTGGCCAAACGACTTATATAATGATATGTATGTCATTACTGACACACATGGGGTTCTCTTGGTTGTTTATAGTATGTTTATTAACCATATAATATAAAAATACAGATAGACATGGTAAATGTCAAACTATTCAACTAAGAGTTAAATCTAAATGATAAGGGTAAAATAGTGACCCAAACTTGTCTAAAACCTATGGGTTGATTTTTATGAGACCTATCCCCACATCAGACTTTAAATAATCTAGTTTGGAGCCATTATAAACTGAATATTAATTTATTATAAAATAATACATTAAGTGTTTCTTAAAGAGCCCCTCCTCCCCTTAAAAAAGGGCACCACTTCTATCCAATTCCTCACAACTCCCAATCCTTTTAGATAATCCAACCTCTACCCAATAAAGATCAGGACGTCCCTCTACTCCTTCTAGAAGCCTTATCTTATGAAGAAGGCACTTCAAGGGTCCTTTTTAGTTCTAACCAAAGGGAGTTACCCAAATTAAAGGTAACGATTTCTCTTAGCTTCTTTTTGTTTATTTTACTTCTCCAATCCCCTAAACTCTTCTTATTATTTTCTTTTGAAACAAAAAAAAAGTATCCTTAATATACTAGTATATTTTTATGAGTAGTATTTTAACTAAACATACACACACCTCCATCTTATGGTTGATTAACATAATGTTTATGTGGATGAAAACCAAATGCCTCACGAAATGATGATTGTTAAATTATCTCCTACCGCCTCTCATGGTAGCAATTATGATGGAACTATAATTAAATATGATATTAATGATATTTATTTTATATATAAGATTATTTAATTCCATTTTATATCATACCATTATTCATTTCATGTTGCATATATATACGATAATTTCATTTGAGGATGTGCCGACAACCGCCCCCTCAAAGTGATATGACTCGTTCACACCATAAATGGAATGTATAAAGGATGGTGTTAATGAACATAAGTAAAAAATATAAGATATTATATTATACTGGAATAATAATATACCTATTTATCAAATTTTTTTCATTCATTTTAAAATGATAAAATTAAACGGAAGTTGCATTCGTGAATACGTACAGACTACTGTCTCCACGAACGTGATGAGATTCATTACCCATCGTATGCATTCAAGTATAATTCACATTTTTTGAATAAAAATATTTTTTAAGGAATTGATATCATTCTGGATATGAATAAGACACAAACTATCCATAACAAACACAACTTATGTAACAAAACATATAAAATAAAATGAGTAAGTTAACACCCGAAACGACGATAACACTAAGATATTATTAACAAAGCATTGTTAAAAGGTCATATATGATATAATATTAATGTATATGATTATTTTATAATTTAATAACAATTATTACACCATTATAATTCTTGTTAAAATACCCTCAACCAAGGTAACGTACAAGGTAAGGGTTTATTTCACAATCTCTTCATTATCTGAGGTTGTTTATATGTAATTATCTACTAGGACTTCTTTATCATCCACATCAATATTTCTTAAAAATGTATTTCAAAACATTTTTACCATTCACTAGAATATGGGATAAAGTCATTTATACCCTTTTTAGACTTTTTATAAAATGGTTTGAAAGGAATCTTTTCATCATTTTCCAAGCAAGGCCCCTTTTAACTTTTTCGACAAAATTAAGGTAACAATGTCTTTTTTAACTTATAAGGCGGTTGCCGCTATTTTCCGACATTATAAAATATTCGAAGCATTACTTACAAGATTATACGGATATTTTCAAAGTAAATGTATTATTTTATAATTATGTGACTTTTAAATGATTTCAATAAAAAGAGATATTTCTCTCAAATAGTTTTTGATATCATATATGTCAACATCGTTTGATTGATTTTAAGCATATTTGAAGTTGATTTATTATGATAAAAAACATCTATATTATATTGAAGATTTTGTGATATGTTTGACTATGGATGTGTTATTTTTATACCATTCATGGATTATGGAGAAAGTATTGACATTTCGTATGCAAGTTTTAATACGAATGATTATGTTTAAACCTATTCATATGAGAAATGCATTGGTATTAATAAGTGACGGGTGGAACTCGCTATATATCCTCGATTCATCGGTAGGTCTCATGAGGCAAACTAGGGTCTTGGCACAAGGCCTTGATTAAAACTTATTTGTAGAATTGGCACAGGGCCTTGACTATGTGGTTATGATAGTCTGGCATTATGCATTCCATTATTATGAAAGTTATTATTGACATTGCATGTGATTATTCAACTAGTAGAATATCCATGTGAATAAGTAAATGGAATTATTTCCTTTTATTTTTTCCATATTATGTTGATGTTAATGTTTAAAAGGATTTTTTAGTTATACATTGCCTTAATTGTTTATTCTTATTTATGAAAGTTTATGCTATATTGTTATACTTATTGAGCATCTAAGATCACCCCTTTCTATGTTTTATTTTTCCCAGGATGTGATGAAATATTTTATGACTGACCTGCAGGGATTGTATGAAGGGGATTTGAGTGTAGACCATAGAGACTATATTATTGTAGTTTTTCACATTATTATTTAATGTAACATTTATAAATGTATCTAGTGATTCTAAGGATACTAAACGAATTGGTCTTTCGAGAGATGATCTTTTGTGATCATGATAATGTTATGTAATATTGCACCGAATCTAGGTATCTAGGGTCAGGGCATCACAGTTGGTATTAGAGGATGTTTAGTACAATCCTTGGAAACTAGATTCTGATAAACTCTGATTAGAGCACATAAACCTAAGATGGAAATTGAGGATTAGAATAGAAGAACTTTCAAGAATTTTGGTATTGTATAGATTTTGTGAGTTTTCCGAGCAATACATCTCTGTCTGGATATGTGTTGGTAGAGGCAGCTCTGGCACAGATGTACCAAGGGGTAAAACCCAAAAAACACCACTTTGAGCTAGACTCGAACAGGAACTGGTGCACGACAATGGGCCTTGCTGCACTCTTGGTTATGACTCTCCCAGGGGATATGCTTAGGATAATTCTCATTTTCTTTACACATAATTATGATGGGTTTATGAGTATATAATTACTCAATGAAAACATATTTATGATTATAGATTATATCCATAAACCATTAAATTTACATTAGGTATTTTACAAGTTTGTAATTATTCCTTGCAATTCATAAACTGACCTAGTGTATGCCATTATATAGAAATGGAGCCCAGGAGAAGGAATGTGAACTCCTGCAATACGTATGATCCAAAGAGTAAGAAAGATCATAACTTTCACGATAATAAGCCAACATTTAGATGGAAAATAGTCTCCCATTTAGTCTCAACATATGAAGAAATTGTATGATGAATTAATAAGATAATTAATCAATTTTATGAAAACTATGGATTTGAAGGGAAGCATGAGAAGAAAAGGATTGAAGAGAGAATGATGGATAAATGGAAGAGGAAAAAGAAGAATTTTCCCATATGTGATAACTATGGGAAGAAATACTGTGGATCTTTCATGAAGGGAATGTGAATTTATTATAAGTGTGGAGAAAAAGGACACTATGTACGTGATTGTAAGGGTAAGAAAAAGGTTTAAAATGAACAATGCTTCATCTGTAAGGAGTTGGGACACTACGCGATCCGATTTCCAAATCATCAGAGTATTTCCCAAATGATGCTATTGGATAATAATCAAGTTATGATACTACCACAGTTGAGGAAGAATTATTATAGTTCTTATGTTGTTATTAGATAATTATGTAATTTTAGTGTGGTATCAACAATGTACTGGATATAATAATTATAGAGTATATATGGATTGTATTGTAGTAATATTTCATTAAGAACTTGAGACTGTGTGGAACCAAGAAATGTAACTCAATAGCAGGTTAAATTCTTGGAAAATATATGGTTGAGAGAAAGATAAACCATAATATGGTTCTGATACTGAGTTAGTGGTTTTGGAATAATACATGATTGATTTTGATAAATTATATTGGATATTGTTGATTACCTTGAATGTAAAGACCCGTAAAATTCAAGGGAAATTTTTTCTTAATTTTCTTTGGAATTATACAAGAGCGCAGTTTCTGACGGCACTTGATTCCGAGGCCAGGAGTGCCCGGAATCTTTTTCCGAAGTTTGGCTCGGGTACGTTCAGTGAACGAACGAGCGGGAATTTCTAACTTTTGAACCAGTTCTCGGAATCAAATTCCGAGGGCACCGATGAACTCACAGTGTCGATATTCGATTAAAGAGGCCTTTTCCGAGGTTGCGTTTTATGCGGAATGAAAGTTAGTTTTGGGAGAAATTATAAGAAGTTAAATAAAAATGTGGAAACACTTTTTATTTTTATTTTGTTGGTTAACTTCTTCCAAAGGGAGTTAGGGGTGGGACCCACATCCACATACCCTCCCTTGAGAGGATTATGTGTGGTGGGGCCCACACGAACCCTAACTCTTCAACTTCTTTTTTTTAAACTCCCTTAAACTCCTCTTTTAATGAACTTGACAACTTGGTTAATTAATGGAGTTGAGTTGTTTGAATTTCAAACCTTTGAAATTCAAATTGTTAATTGTGTGAATAAAATAAGCCTTAGCTTATTTTATTTTGGTTGGTCTCCTTAGCCACCTTGAGAGAGTTTGGAGCTTTCTTCTTCTTCTTCAAACACAATGAAGAACACGAAGAACACTAAAGAACATCGCTTCTCTCTTCTTCGTAGCTGGTTTGTTTCTGAAGACTGAAGACGCCTTCTGTGTCAACGAAAGGGAACTCCGCTTCCTCCTCGGACTTTCTTCATCGGCTTATGAAGATTCACCAATGACGTATCTCTTCAGACGTACCTCTTCGTCAACGGAATCGACGAACGATTACTGCGACGCCCGACCTCTGCGACGCTTGTCTTCCGCGATTTGTTGACATGCTCCACACTTGAATTCAAGGTAGGGGTTTATTTATTACTTTTGTTCATGATTTATACCCAAGAATATTTCTTCGTGAAATTTATCCAATTGTTAGCAATTAACGCGAGGGGGCCGGACCGTACAAACACGGCCGACCCTCCTCCTTTTCATATTGATTTTGTTGTGGATTGAAATGGGTGTGGCGTGGTGCCGTCACACCGCGCAGGACCATACGACAAGAAACGTGCGGCGCCATCGCGCCGCGTCGTAAAATAATGCAAGGACGCGACGCCGGCGTGCCGCGTCGATGAGAGTTGAAGGCGTCGCGGCCAGAGCGGGGCCACGGTGGAGGGGTACGGTGTCATCACACCGCGCCGAACGACGAAGACCGCGGCCGGTTCCGGGCCGTGGCGGGACGGGAAGACCGATGGCCAGCCGGGCCGCCGGTGTCGGAAGCTGGAAAGGGGACCGGCCTCGCCGGTCCCGTTGAGGAAAAACCTGTCGGCCAGGTCGGGCCGGCCGGAAGGGAGGCAAAACTGGGGGAAAATTAATTCCCCCGGCCAGCCAAAATGGCCCCCCATTAAGAGGGGGGCCGGTTTCACAAAGGGGGGCAGGAGGCCCCCCGTTTTCCTCAAAGCAGGCCCCCCACGTGAGGGGGGGTGGTGCGTGTTTTTAAAATGGGGCGCGGCAGGTTGTCGCGCCGCCAGGTAAGAGAAGCGGGGGCTTTACCCCCCGCTCGTGGCACCCGAGCGGTGCACCGGCCGCACCACAACGCCAGAACGCGCCGCCGTGCCGGGCCGGGTCGGACCCGGGTGGACCCGGTTCGGGCCGACCCAGGGGGGGTCGGGCCTGGTCGGCCAAGACCCGGACCCCCCATTTTCGAATTGACTTCGGTACTTTGCCCATAACTTGAGCTACGGACCTCTGATTGATGAACCGTCAGCGGAGATATGATCCTTGAATCGAGACGGTCGATTCGGTATATCGCACTCAATGTTTCGGAATACTTTGAGTTCGGCCGGCTTGGTTAATACACAAAACCAACCGGGCCCTCGGAGCGGAAACGCTCATATCATGAGCTATGGACGTCCGATTGACGTGCCGTCAGCTGTGTTGAGTTCCTCTTAAAGAGACAAATCTTTTGGCATACTCCGCCCGAGGTTTGGACACAGGTGGAGTACAGTCGGGTCGGTTTTTCCTTAAAAACCAACCGGGTCCCTAGGACGAAAAAGCCAATAACTCTCAGACCGGGCGTCCGATCGACGCGCCGTCTGTTGCGTTGAGTTCCTGTTGACGATAAAGAACTTTTGGATACATCAACTATGGACATTGTGACAGTTGATGTATCAGCCTCTCGGCTCGTGGAGCAGACCCTCCCGAACGAGCTTGCTGTGTGCGGGAACCCTAGAGCTGGCTACGACTGTGACTACTACTGCTACCGCTACTACTACTGTGATTGCGATGACGACAGTACAGAGATCCATAGTGGAATCGACGACAACGACTACAGCACTCAGCGATCCTATGTGGATCAGTGCTACAGGTCCTGTGTGGGCCCGATCCTGTGTGGGTCTGATCCTGTGTGGGTCTGCGCTCAGCGGTCCTATGTGAACCAGTGCCTACAGGTCCTGTGTGGGCCCGATCCTATGTGGGTCATTGCAGGGGTTAGTTACCTATCGATCCTTCATGGGTCCGATGACTTAGATGGATCAGAGATCATCTTTATCTTCTTTCGAAGAAGTATACCTGTGTGAGCTGAATCATGTTGCTTTCCTGTGTGGATTGTGTTGTGCTATCCTGTGTGGATTTCGTTTTGCTTTCCAGTGTGGAATACGTATACTTTCCTATGTGGACTGAGTTGTACTTTGGCTCGGAGGTTGGAGCGTATTGGAATTGATGACTTAGGTATATGTATGGGCATATACCTAAGCAGTGACGGTTGTTACTTCGTGATTGTATCTTTCATTGTGGTTTATCCTTTGTGGATTTTGGGAGACCTTCCGGGGTCTCGGGGTCCCTACTGAGTAGCTTATACTCACCCCTGCACGGGCTATGCCCACACTACGTTGTGTTGGTTGCAGACGACGGAAAGCGTTGATCGTGGTTGAGGCGTGCAGAGCAGGACGGTACCTGGAGGTGGACCACTGGGCGGGACGTATTCGGAGCGGACGGCGGGACCCGAGGAGCAGTGTAGCTATCTGTATCCACCCTTCAGGTGGGATCTCCAGTGGACAACTCGGTGTAGCAGATTTTACTTTACAGTTTCTGTTTTACCTTTCAAGTTGTACTTTACTTTCAGTTTGGGTTTGTATACTGGCCCATTTACTTTTCCGCACTTTCAGTTGTACTCTGTTTTTACTTAGTGTTTACTTTTCCGATTGGTTACTCTGTGGTGCTTGTTTACTTTTCAAAGGCAATGCCTTCCCTTTTTACCGGGAATTACGCCTTGGTGCTAGTCGCCAGCCCCTGTCCTATGGAAGGCGGGCTCGGGGTAGTCACGGCACGGGCCCCGAGGACGAGTCGTGACAATTTAGTATCAGAGGAGTTCGGTTGTACCGCGAACTCTGATCTTTTCTAGGTGAAGCAATAATGTTTAGCGTATTGAGAGTGGTTATCAGTCCAGGGAGTCCAGTTTTGGTGCGGCGGCCGACGTATCCGTACAACAGGACCCTGACTACTGATTTCCGACTTAATGCACGAACACATTGATTGCGTGTGTGTTTCAAAGTTTTCTTTGTGATTACTTTATATCAGCTCACCAGGTATACTGTTCTGACCGTGGCACACCTGTTTCCTTTTCGGGATGATTGCACGACGGCATCCAGCGAGGGTTCCGAGAGTTGAGTGTGACGACAGCCCACCGAGCGACGAGGGCTCAGTGCAGGGCCCTTTGTCAGCAGTGGAACCGGCGGTAGCTCTACCCATCGAGCCACCGATGCTTCCAGCATCAGCCGCTGACGATAAGCGTCGCCTCAGCGCATTGCATGAGTTTCAGCTCCAACGACTGCCTAGGTTCCTTGGGGAGACGGACCCCCAGGCAGCAGAGGACTGGCTGGAGGCAGTGGTACGAGTTTTTAGGCTAGTGAGGACACCTGCAGTCCTCATGGTGATCCTCGCTGCGAGCCTACTACACGCAGCAGCAGGACGATGGTGGAACTTGATGCTCCAGGTGCAAGATGAGGCATCTCTACTTTGGACGGACTTTGAGAGCCTCTTCCGCTCGGAGTTCGTCCCAGCCACACTTTGTGCGGTGCGTATTCAGGAGCTTCTTCAGATGTGGCAGGGCAGCATGACGGTCACTCAGTACTCGACGAGATTTACTGATCTCTCGCGCTACTCGACCGACATGGTACGGGACCCATTCTTCCGGGCCCAGAACTTCGAGCAGGGTTTGAGACACGAGATCAGGGCATCGCTGATCTCCCTCAGCATACCGACTCAGACATGAGTACTGGGGCGAGCCCTTTTGATCGAGAGTTTCCTTGCTGAGTCTACACCAGCGCAGCGACCCACCGCACGGCTGCACGTGGCAGAGCCATCTGCAGCAGGCAGTCGACGGATGACTCAGGGGTCCAGGCAGACCAGACCTTCTGGCAGATGACCTCAGGACACTGACTCAGCAGTGCGGGGCACACAGCGCGGAGCCAGTCTTTCGAGAGGCAGACAGTGCTACTCATGCGGCAGGCAGGGCCACATGGCTCGTGACTGCCTGACCCGTCGTGCCGAGGAGCAGCAGACGGTTGAGGGACCACCTAGGCAGAGGCAGAGGGTCGACCGTGGCGGTCTGCATGGAGGAGGCGGACGAGGCAGAGGAGTTGGACGAGCAGCAGGTGGTGGGCGACGCTTTGAGGCTCTACCACCACCACCACCAGGAGGTCCACCCCGACCACAGGGAGCTGGCGAGCAGAGACAGGCACAGCTCCAGGAAGCAGAGGCCTACGACCACGGCGCACCTGAGATGATTCGAGGTACTATCTGTGTCTATTCCACCCATGCTGCAGTACTTATAGACATAGGAGCGAGCCAATCTTTCATAGCCACTTCCCTTGTTCGAAGCTCGGAGACTCTGACAGAGCCGTTCGCTCGATCCTTACGGCTAGAGACTCCTACGGGAGGAGACTCGACGATTACGCACTAGTGCCGGCAGTGCGAGCTTACTCTAGGAGGCAAGAGCTTCGGCTGGGATCTTCTTGTAGCAGCGTCGAGGCCTTACGACGTTATCTTGGGCAGGGATTGGCTATCTACGGTCCATGCACAGATTGACTATTTTAGGCGCAAGGTGCGATGTGTACGTACCGACGGGAGCAGGTTCACCTTCACCGGCGAGAAGGGATCCTTTGCAGCACAGGATGGACTTCCGCGGAGGAGAGGACAGCCCATCACTTATCAGTTGGCTAGCCTCATCCTTGGAGCAGTTGACATGCGGAGTCCTGGTTTTCCTACAGTGGTGGATCAGTTTGCGAACGTCTTTCCCGATGACGTTCCAGGGCTACCTCCTCACAGAGAGGTAGACTTTTATATTGACTTGTACCCCGGGACAACCCCGATATCGACTCCAGCATATCGGATGGCCCCCTCCGAGCTTCGAGATCTACGGGTACAGTTGGAGGACTTGCATGGCAAGGGGTTCATCCGAACCATTGTTTCACCCTGGGCTTCCCCGATATTGTTCGCCAAGAAGGCGGACGAGAGCTTGTGACTTTGTGTTGACTATCGTCGCCTGAACCAGGTGACAGTGAGGAACATGTATCCGCTACCGAGGATTGATGACCTCTTTGATCAGCTCAAGGGAGCACGGTGGTTCTCGAAGATAGAACTCAGGTCAGGCTATCATCAGCTCAGAGTCAGAGACGAGGACATGCAAGAGACGGAATTCAGATGTCGGTATGGCCACTATGATTTCTTGGTTATGCCTTTCAGCGTAACCAATTCTCCAACAGTGTTCATGGCCCTCATGAACAGGATATTTCAGCCTTACCTTGATCGGTTTGTCGTGGTCTTCATCGACGACATACTGATATACTCGACGACTGAGGAGGAGCACGCCTATCACTTGTGAGTTGTACTAGACACACTCTGAGAGAACCAGCTTTATGGTATGCTCTTGAAGTGCCAGTTCTAGATATGTGAGGTCCACTTCTTGGGACACGTCATCTCTGAGGCGGGAGTTGCAGTGGATCCCGCGAAGATCGAGGCAGTGCTAGCTTGGGAGCCACCCAAGAGCGTGACGGAGGTTCGGAGATTTTTGGGACTAGCTGGATACTATTGGAGATTCGTGCCAGACTTCTCTAGAGTTGCGTCACCACTCACAGCTTTGATGAAGAAGGGGAAACCCTTCGTGTGGTCAGACAGATGTCAGCAGAGCTTTCAGGAGCTGAGACAGAGATTGACCAGCGCACCTATCTTGAGATTTCCTGAGGAGGGAGTAGGGTACGTAGTCTACTGCGTTGCATCTGGGACCAGACTCGGATGTGTTCTGATGCAGGAGCAGGCATTGATCGCCTTTGGATCATGCCAGTTCAGGCCTCATGAGCAGAACTATGCTACCCATGACCTGGAGCTAGCAGCAGTGGTCTTCGCTCTGAAGATTTGGCGACACTACCTGATGGGCGAGCTCTTTACAGTCTTTTCTGATCATCAGAGTCTTAGGTATATCTTCTCACAGAAGGACCTGAACCTGAGACAACGACAATGACTCGAGATCCTCCATGACTATGACTTTGAGATAGTCTATACTCTTTGGAAAGGGAACGTAGTAGCCAATGCCCTCAGCAGGAGGACGGTCATTTATCTACTTGAGGAGGCGACGGAGAAACTAGCCTCTTTGCTGATATCCTTCGTGGATAGAGATGGAGCAGCCTTCCTCCAGTCTCTCACATTCATCCCTCCTCTACTACAGCATGTCAGAAAGGCACAGCGTGAGGACGCTGACTGTGAGACACGGCGTGCACAGATATCCTCGGGACAGGCACCTGATGGTTTCTCCCTTGGAGCAGAGCACGACATCCTTTTTAGAGGACTTACCATGGTACCGGTTGCTTTGCGAGAGGAGGTGATGAGAGAATTTCACACTTCTCCTTTGGCAGTACATCTAGGAGTGGCGAAGATGTACTAGGATCTCAGACGACAGCACTGGTGGCCGGGTATGAAGAAAGTTGTAGCAGAGTTCATTTCTCGATGCCTCACCTGCCAGCAGGTGAAGGCAGAGCATCAGGTTCCAACAGGCTTGGTACAGCCCTTGGAGGTTCCGGAGTGGAAGTGGGACGACATATCTATGGACTTCGTGACTGGACTTCCACGCACATCCAAAGGTCATGACTCCATTTGGGTGATTGTTGACCGACTCACCAAGTCGGCACACTTCTTACCCATCAGAGAGTAGGGCTCAGTGGAGAGCTTGGGACATCTCTACGTTCAAGAGATTGTGCGGCTCCATGGTGTTCCATTATCTATCGTCTCCAATCGATATGCTCGCTTTACTTCCCAGCTTTGGAAGGGGTTACAGGAGGCGTTCGGGACGCAGCTACGTCTGAGCACAGCCTTTCACCCTCAGACGGATGGTCAGACGGAGAGGACCATTCAAACTCTCGAGGACATTCTCCGCGCATGTTTCCTCGACTTTGGTCGTAGCTGGGAGGATCACCTACCCTTGGTGGAGTTTGCGTACAACAACAGCTACCACTCCACCATCGGGATGGCACCGTACGAGGCGTTGTATGGCCGACCTTGTTGATCTCCTTTGTGCTGGACAGACCCTGGGGAGTCAACACTTGTGGGATCAGAGATGGTCCAGGCCATGACAGAGAAGGTCCAGGTCATCCAGGAGCGGATGAGGACAGCTCAGAGCTGGCAGAAGTCATACGCTGACAGGAGGTGGAGGCCACTAGAGTTCGAGGATGGCGACCACGTCTTCTTACGGGTCTCACCTCAACGTGGTATTCGGAGATTTGGCCGAGGTGGCAAGTTATCTCCGCGCTTCATCAGACCCTTCCAGGTCCTCAGTTGGATTAGCGTGGTGGCTTATTGCCTGGCTCTACCACCTCAGTTGCACCGGGTGCACGACGTCATCCACGTATCTCAGCTAAGGAGATACGTGCACGACCCGACGAACATCATTGACCATGGGGAGCTTGACGTTGACGATGGGGCGACTTTTACGGAAGTCCCAGTGGAGATAGAGGATCGACAGGAGCGGGTCCTACATGGGTGATCGATTTCTCTTGTGCGCATCAGATGGCAGCACGAGAACCTCCAAGAGAGCAAATGGGAGTGGGAGGCTCAGATGCGTGCTCAGTACCCTCATTTGATTCCCTAGTTTTTGAAGTATCATTACGGGGACGTAAATCCCTGAGGTGGGAGTAATGTAAAGACCCGTAAAATTCAAGGGTAATTTTTTCATAATTTTCTTTGGAATTTTAGAAGAGTGCGGTTTCTGACGGCACCAGATTCCGAGGCACGGAGTGCCCGCAAACTTTTTCCGAAGTTTGGCTCGGGTACGTTCAGTGAACGAACGAGCGGGAATTTATAACTTTTAAACCGGTGCCCGAAATAAATTCCGAGGGCACTGATGAACTCGCAGCGCCGATATTCGCTTAAAGAGACCTTTTCCGAGGTTGCGTTTTATGCGGAATTAAAGTTAGTTTTAGGAGAAATTATAAGAAGTTAAATAAAAATGTGCAAACACTTTTTATTTTTATTTTGTTGGTTAACTTCTTCAAAAGGGAGTTAGGGGTGGGACCCACATCCACTTAACCTCCCTTGAGAGGATTAAGTGTGGTGGGGCCCACACAAACCCTAACTCTTCACCTTCTTTTTTTTAAACTCCCTTAAACTCCTCTTTTAATGAACTTGGCAACTTGGTTAATTAATGGAGTTGAGTTGTTTGAATTTCAATCCTTTGAAATTCAAATTGTTAATTGTGTGAATAAAATAAGCCTTAGATTATTTTATTTTGGTTGGTCTCCTTAGCCACCTTGAGAGAGTTTGGAGCTTTCTTCTTCTTCTTGAAACACAACACAGAACACGAAGAACACTCATGAACACCGCTTCTCTCTTCTTCGTAGCCGGTTTGTTTCCGAAGATCGACGACGCCTTCCGTGTCAAAAAAAGGGAACGCCGCTTCCTCCTCGGACTTTCTTCGTCGGCTTAAGAAGATTCACCAATGACGTATCTCTTTGGACGTACCTCTCCGTCAACGGAATCGACGAACGATTACCACGACGCCCGACCTCCGCGATGCTTGTCTTCCGCGGTTTGTTGACGTGCTCCGCACTTGAATTCAAGGTAGGAGTTTATTTATTAATTTTGTTCATGATTTATACCCGAGAATATTTCTTCGTGAAATTTATCCAATTGTTAGAAATTATCGCGAGGGGGCCGGACCGTACGAACACGGCCGACCCTCCTCCTTTTCATATTGATTTTGTTGTGGATTGAAACGGGTGTGGCGCGGTGTCGTCGCACCGCGCAGGATCATACGACAAGAAACGCTCGGCGCCGTCGCGCCGCGTCGTAAAATAATTCAAGGACGCGACGCCGTCGCGCCGCGTCGATGAAAGTTGAAGGCGCCGCGGCCGGAGCGGGGCCGCGGTGGAGGGGCACGGTGCCGTCGCACCGCGCCGAACGATGAAGACAGCGGACAGTTCTGGGCCATGGCGAGATGGGAAGACTGGCGGCCAGCCGGGCCGCCGGTGTCAGAAGCCGGAACGGGGACCAGCCTCGCCAGTCCCGTTGAGGAATAACCGGCCGGCCAGGTCGGGCCGGTCGGAAGGGTGGCGAAACCGGGGGAAAATTAATTCCCCCGGCCAGCCAAAATGGCCCCCATTAAGAGGGGGCCGGTTTCACAAAGGGGGGCAGGCGGCCCACCGTTTTCCTCAAAACAGGCCCCCCACGTGAGGGGGGGGGGTGTTTTTTTAAAATGGGGCGCGGCAGGTTGCCGCGCCGCCAGGCAAGAGAAACGGGGGCTTTGCCCCCCGCGCGTGGCACCCGAGCGGCGCACCGGCCGCGTCGCCGTGCCAGACCGCGCCCCCATGCCAGGACGCGCCGCCGCTCCGGACCGCGCCACTGGCCGGGCCGGGTCGGACTCGGGTCAGGTCGACCCGGTTCGGGCCGACCCAAGGGGGCGGGCCGGGTCGGCCAGGACCCGGACCCCCCGTTTTCGAATCGACTTCGGTCTTTTGCCCATAACTTGAGCTATGGAACTCCGATTGACGAACCGTCAGCGGCGATGCGATACTCGAATAGAGATGGTCGATTTGGTATATCGCCCTCAAAGTTTTGGAATACTTTGTGTTCGTTCGGGTTGGTTCGTACACGAAACCAACCGGACCCTCGGAGCGGAAATGCTCATATCTTGAGCTACGAACGTCCGATTGACGTGTCGTCAGCTTTGTTGAGTTCCTCTTAGTGAGACGGATCTTTTGGCATACTCCGCCCAAGGTTTGGACGCAGGTGGAGTACGGTCGGGTCGGTTTTGCCTTAAAAACTAACCGGGCCCCTGGGACGAAAAAGCCAATAACTCTCAGACCGGGCGTCCGATCGACGCACCGTCTGTTGCGTTGAGTTCCAGTTGACGATACAGAACTTTTGGATACATCAACTCTGGACTTTGTGACAGTTGATGTATCAGCCTCTCGGCTCGTGGAGCGGACCCTCCAGAACGATCTTGCTGTGTGCGGGAACCCTAGAGCTGGCTGCGACTGTGACTGCTACTGATACCGCTACTGCTACTATGACTGCGACGACGACAGTACAGTGATCCTTAGTGGAATCGACGATGACGACTACAGCACTCAGCGATCCTACGTGGATCAATGCTACAGGTCCTGTGTGGGCCCGATCCTGTGTGGGTCTGATCCTGTGTGGGTCTGCGCTCAGCGGTCCTGTGTGAACCAGCGCCTACAGGTCCTGTGTGGGCCCGATCCTGTGTGGGTCATTGTGGGTGTTAGTTACCTATCAATCATTCATGGGTCCGACGACTTAGATGGATCAGAGATTATCTTTATCGTCTTTCGAAGAAGTATACCTGTGTGAGCTGAATCCTGTTGCTTTCCTGTGTGGATTGTGTTGTGCTATCCTGTGTGGATTTCATTTTTCTTTCCTGTGTGGAATACATATACATTCCTGTGTTGACTGAGTTATACTTGGGCTCGGAGGTTGGAGCATATTGGAATTGATGACTTAGGTATATGTATGGGCATATACCTAAGCAGTGACGGTTGTTAGTTTTTGAATGTATCTTTCTTTGTGGTTTATCCTTTGTGGATTTTGGGAGACCTTCAGGAGTCTCGGGGTCCCTACTGAGTATCTTATACTCACCCCTGCATGGGCTATGTCCGCACTACGTTGTGTTGGTTGCAGACGACGGACAGCGTAGATCGTGGTTGAGGCGTGCAGAGTAGGACGGTACTAGGAGGTGGACCACTGGGTGGGACGTACTCGGAGCGGACGGCGGGACCCAAGGAGCAGTAGAGCTATCTGTATCCACCCTTCATGTGGGATCTCCAGTGGACAGCTCGATGTAGCGGCTTTTACTTTACAGTTGCTGTTTTCCCTTTCGAGTTGTACTTTACTTTCAGTTTGGGTTTGTATACTAGCCCATTTACTTTTCCACACTTTCAGTTGTACTCTGTTTTTACTTAGTGTTTACTTTTCTGCTTGCTTACTCTGTGGTGCTTGATTACTTTTCAAAGGCAATGCCTTCCCTTTTAACCGGGAATTACGCCTTAGTGCTAGTCGCCAGCCCCTGACCTATGGAAGGCGGGCTTGGGGTTGTCACGGCACGGTCCCCGAGGACGGGTCGTGACATTGAAACTGATTAATGATTTGTATATTCAATCATTGTTGGAGATTAAAATATTTTTCTATAGAAGGATTATATCCATTATTCTATAAGGAATAAGTGATAGTGAATATAATCAATAAGGTTTTATGGTAATTCAGGATGTTGTAGTGTTTTAAAAGAATACATGATGAAGGTGTTCACATTTTATTACGTGAAAAAAAGATCTTCATTGTGTTTAACTTCCTTATAAATTTTGGACTGTGAGTTTGGACATAAGTATTTTGGATAATTATTGTTTGAGATTATTTTTGGATTGCCATAAAAGGACAACCCGGAGGTCGGGCGACAACCTGTCACGTCCGGTAAGGCTATGAGACTTGGACCCACAACATAAGGGCAACAAGGGTGTATCACCTACCACTGGCCCATGTGATGTCCTGTATTGAATAATGTAGTATTTCTATAAAAAATCTGGTATATTAATTATAAATTCCTTTTTTTTGAACCCTAAACGAATAGGATAGTTAGAATATTATTTTTATTTTCTATTATCTTTTAGAGTGAAAGATGAGTTTGTGGTAGAAATTAGTTAAAAGATGGGACTCTATTTGTCAAGTATATATTTTTCTTCTTCTCTTATTCTATGAAGAAATAAATTCATATACATTAGTGAAGGGATCTTAAAACAAAAAATGTGTTATCCTAATACCATATGTTTTGTTGAACAGATTGTATTTTAAATCATCATAGATTGATGAATTTAAGGCCCTCAATTTTACACTTTTTCGTGAATGATGACTTCAATCACTAACTATAAATATTTACGTTTTTCATCCAATTATATTTCACTAATTTCCACCAATGTTCTCTTAATGAAGATCATAATTTGATGGTGTCGCATTCATTTCCCTTTTCCTCTTATTAAGACTAAATTTTATTAAACTAATTTCCGATGTGAGTTTTACCAAAGGTATTTCTTATTATCAACCTTTTATTTTCAAAAAATAATATCAAATTGTGAGGACTCAATTTATTGAAGGAGGGAAGAATGTAACACCCCAAGAATTCATAGTATCTTATTTCTTCAATGTATTTTAATAACTTTCACTACACACAACACCGAGTTCTAGCGCACAATGACATATCAAACATGTCGTTCAAAAGAGGTTATGAATAGTAATAATTGAATTTTGAACTTTATATAATCCTTACAATTTTAGAATCCATATTATGAGTTTCTTAGACATAATTTAAGAACAAATACATTTTTTCAGATAAAAGAATTATTTTTCAAAAAATACAATTTTACTTTCTTTTAATGGAGAAGCATTTTTAAATACAATATTTGAAACTTTTATATATTTAATTTAAAAAAATAACTTTATTTTTTAGAATCGATAAATAATAATTTAGTTTCGATAATGTTTTTGTGTTTTCTGATAACTTTCATATTTGGGTGAATAGTGAAAAATACTATACTTTAATTGAAAACAAATTTTTAAATAAATATAGTTTATATTTATAAATAATAAATTTTAATGTTTTGGAAGTATAAATAGATTATATTTTTACCATTTAATCCAATGATGGTAATTGTCTGTAATTTCACTTTGAAATTGGACATAAACAATTGTCAAACTTTAGATAGTTATTATTTCTTAAAAATACACCTATTGGTTTTCACAGTGGAAATTAATTTTAAATTAATGAATACAACATATATGTTTTTAATTTTGGGAAATAGTATTCATTATTTAATTCAGAATATAAAAATTTTCTTCGGGTAATTTTTTGGTATTTTTCTGAAAACATTTAATTTTGGATAAATAGTGAAAAACACTGAGTTATAGTTAAAAACCGAATTTTTATTTAAATATTTATTTATTTAAATTTATTTTATTTAAAAATTGATACATAATACATATATAAGTTCAATTTAATTCATTGGAGTAACTTTATAATAATTTAGATATATAAATATTTTATTGAAATTTTCACTGTCTTTTACCCACCACCTAGGAGAATTTGCAAATTCTCATAAAAAATAATTTTACGGCTTCTGTGAGTGGAATTTCAAAAATATGAGATACATGGTTAATATCTAGAAGTATAATGTGGTTCAATAAAAGTAAAATAATTTTTGGTGAATCGTAACTTTTTACTTTTATTTACCACAGAAAAAAGTAAATAGGGTAATTAAAGGTAAAAATGATATTATTATTATCCTAAAACATGTCCTAATTCTATTGGCTAGGTATAATTTGACAAAAAACAACATTAGGAAAACAATATTAACCTCTTTGGTCCACTTGGATTAGATTAGGAAATTTATTATTATTTAATTCAAAGAAGAGTTAAAAGGGTTAAAATCAAAGTTTAATAACTAAAACACTTTTAAAAAAGAATTATACATAATATAATTTTGATTATGATTATTAATTAGAAAGATAAAAATATTTCATACATAATCTTATTTTATTTATAATTTTTAGAAATTAAATAATTTAATTTATTTATGACACATTGATGATGCAGTAATTACCATATTAGTTAAATATTAAAATAATTTATATTATAAATACCCAAATAAATATAATATGATATTTTTAATGAATTAAAAGAATTTTATTGGTTACTATGACATTTTAGGATTAATTCAATGAATTTGGTTTCAATTAATAATGTTATTCAGACTTAAACTAAAATCAATTATTAAATAGTGTCAAAATTGACAAAAAGGAGTTTTCAAAACACATATTATATTATTAATTGATATAATATTCTTAAAAATCTAAAGTTTTTTAAAATGAATTATATGATTATATTTTTTTTATTACTGACCTACTTAGGGTTTTCTTGGTTGTTTATAGTGAATTTATTAACCATATAATATAAAAATACAAAGAGTCATGGTAAATGTCAAACTATTAATCTAAGAGTTAAATCTAAAAGATAATGGTAAAATAGTGACAAAAACATGTCTAAAACCTATTGGTTGAGTGGTTTTAGACCCATCCCCACCTTAGACTATATAATCCTGTTTGGAGCCATTATAAACCGAATATGAATTTATTTTAAAATAATAATTTATGTTTTTTCCAAAGAGCCCATCCCCCCTTATAAAAAGAAAACCACTTCTAACCAATTCCTCACACATATAAAGCCTTTTGGCTCATCCACTATCTGCCCAATTAAGCTCCATACATCCATATCCTCCTCCAAGAAGCCTTAAATTAGGAAGAAGTCATTTCAAGAGTCCTTTTTGGTTCAATCCAAAGGGAGTTACCCAAATTAAAGGTAATGATTTCTCTTAGCTTGTTTTATTTTATATTACTTCTCCAACCCCTAAAATATTCTTATTCATTTATTTTGTAACAAAACCAGTATCCTAAATATACTAAGATATTTTTATGGAAATTATTTTATCTACAACTACACACACCTCTATCTAATGGGTGAAGAACATAATGCTTCTGTGGATGGTAACCAAACGCCTCACGAAATGATGATTGTCCAATTATCCCCTACCGCATCTGATGGGGGCCATTATGATGGAACTATAATTTAATATTATATTAATGATATTTATTTTATATTTAATCTTCCATAATTCCTTTTTATATCATACCATTATTCATTTCATGTTGTATATATGTACGATAATTTCATTTGAGGAAATGTGGACTACCGCCTGCTAAAAGTTATATGACTCGTTCATACCGTACATGGAACGTATAAAGGATGGTGTTAATGAACATAAGTAACACATATAAGATATTATATTATACTGGAATAATAATATAGCTATGTAATATTTGGTTTTTATTACTTTTAAAATGAAAATTGAAATGGAAGTAGAGTTTGTGCGTACGTATGGACTACTGTCTCCACGAACGCGATGAGATTCATTACCCATCACATCCATTCAAGTATAATTATAATTTTATGATTAATAATAATGTTTGAGGACTTCATATCATTCGGGATATGAAAAATATACAACCTATCCATAACAAACACAGCTTAGATAACAAAAAACACAAAATCAAACGAATATGTTAACACACGAAACGACGATAATACTAAGATATTATTAAAAAAAATGTTAATAGATCATATATGATAAAATATTAATGTATATGATTCTTTTATAATTTAATAACAATTATTTCACCATTATATTGGATGTTAAAATACATTCAACCAAGGAAAAGTACAAGGTAAGGGTTTATTTCAAAATCATTTCATTATCCGAGATTGTTTATATGTGTTTATCTAATGGGACATCTTTATCACCACATCCATGTTTCTTAATAATGTATTTGAAAACATTTTTACCATTTACTAGTGTATGGGTTAATTTCATTTATACCCATGTTATAATTTTTATAAAATGGTTCTAATGGAATCTTTCTGTCGTTTTCCAAACAAGGTCCTTTTTAACCTTTTCGACAAAATTAACGTAAGTATGTATTTTTTCACTTATACGGCAGTTGCTACGATTTTTCACAATTATAAAATCTTTGAATCTTTCCTTACAAACTTATAAGTATATTTTCAAATTAAATGTTTTTTATAATTATGTGACTTTTAAATCATTTAAAAAATATATATCTCTCTCAAATAGTATTGATTTCATCTTTTTCAACATCATCTGATGGAGTTTAAGCTTATATGAAGTTAATTTATTATGATATAAAACTTACATATTGTATTGAAGTTTTTTTGATAAGTCTGACTGTGGATGTGTTATTTTTATACCATTCATGGTTTATGGAGAAAGTATTGACATTTCTTATGCTAGTTTTAATACGAATGTTTATGTTATGTTTAAACCTATTCATATGAGGAATGCATTGGACATAATAAGTGATGGGTGGAGCCCGCTATAGCTCATCGATGTATTAGTATGACTCATGAGACAAACTAGTGTCTTGGGACAAGGCCTTGACAAATACTTGTATGTAGTCTTGGGACATGGCCTTAACTATGTGGTTATGATAGTCTAGAATTATGCATTCCATCATTATGAATGTGGTTTTTGACATTTCATGTGATTATTCGACTAGTAGAATATCCATGTGAATATGTAAATGGTATTATTTCATTTTATTTTAACCATATTATGATGAATTTAAAGTTTAAAAAGCTTTTGTTTTAGTTATAAGTTTCCTAAACTATTTATACTTATTTATGAAAGATTCCACTATATTGTAATACTTACCGAGCATCTGAGCTCACCCCTTTCTATGTTTTATTTTTCGCAGGATGTGATGAAAAATTTTACGACTGACCTTCAGGGATAGTCTGAAGGGGATATGAGTGTAGAAAATGGAGACTATATTATTTTAGTTTTTCACTTTATTATTTAATATAACATTTATGAATGTATCTAGTGATTCAAAGGCTACTAAACAAATCAGCCTTTTGAAACATGATCTTTTGTGATCATTATAATGTTTTGTAATAATGAATCAACTCTATGTTACTAGGGTCGAGGCATTACACCAACTTCCCAGAAGTCCGTTGAAGAAGTATCTCAATGAACCGCCATGTCATAGGGGTCTCGAAGAAATTGATGGAGTGTCAATCAGATGCCTGGTCTGTACGTTATTAGATGGTTTTTCTTGAGGGACATATTGGGTTCGTGCTCGATCCAACCTAAATGTACTCCAAATTTTCCAATATATCCAATGGGGTATACTCAAGGGGCCTTCTCACTCTATGTTTTCCAGCACAACTGATGGTTCGTCAAACAGACGTTCGGTGCCAATGTTCTGGCCAAATGATGGTAAATGGGTCGTAGTGGGCATGTGTATAGTCCAAACCGATCAGACCGACCCAGCATGACCTATCCTGGGTCGTCCCGGTTTGGGTCGACCTGGCACATCCCACTGGGTCCGGCCAGGCCTGGCGGCACGGGGTGGCACAGAGGTCATGGGGCCTTGAGGGCAGTGAGGTTGCGGGGCTGCGCGGCAGGGACGAAGATGGCGTGACAGGGATGTGGGGGGTGTGGTGGGGCTGCGAGCGGCCCAAGGGGCTTCGGGCGGCATGGGGGGCCGCATGCAGGTGGTGGGGCCATGAGGCGGTGGATCCATGGGGTGGCGCGATGGGGCCGCGTCGGTAAGGTAGGTCCATAGGGAGGCGGAGCTACAGCGTGGTGGTTCACCGTGGCCAGCCTTGAGGCGCAGTCGTGCATCATTCCTTCATTGGCGACTGGTTCGGCTAACCTTCCATCCTTCAACACTATGGTAACAAGACACTAATCTCTTCCATCGGGTGGTGCGATCGCGCTTTCGCCTTCCTCGCTTAGACCACAATAAATAATCCCCACAAATTGCAGATAGCCCAGGCCATTTTTGTTTTCCCTTCACTCTCCACATTAGAGCGGCATCAAGTGGTTCAAAAATTTTTTAATAAAGAACCTAAATGAAAGATAATTAAAAATCAAACCCCACAACCTTAATCAATCACTATTCCCAACCCGTAAAAGAAAACATCCGCGAAACAACTAGTTGGAGGGAGTTTATCAACGTTATTTGATTAGAAGGGAAGAACATGGGAAATATTAATCATGTAGAATTTAACCCCTATATTCATTTCTCATTGAATATGGAAGGGTGAAGTCGGTGATGTCGAAGTATCCCCGATTTTCGATTCGTAGTCGTCAAAGACGTTCCTGATCAGTATGATCGTTGTTCGTTGGGGAGCACTTTCTTCATTAGAGAACGCATTCTTCATTGGAGAGAGTAATCCTCCAAAAGGTTCTCCTCTCCCAAATCCACCAAAATGAAATGTAACCTACATAATAGTACATGTATTATAATTTAATATTGGTAATAAATAGGTTGGATTAATTAATTAAATGAGAGTTGTCTTGAATAATTAATGATGAATTGGCATAGTTAATATAGAGAGTTGAGAGGTTTTTCTCCCTTAATGAGGGGTTCTGGTGGTCCCCACCCCTAAGAATTTAGTTTGGGTTTTACTAGCTCAGGTGGTCCCCACCACCGAGCATTCATGTTGGGAGGTTTTAACCCCTCATGGTCCCTACCTCCATATCCATCACTTGGGATGATTATTTGAAATAAAGTAAAAGTTTATTTTATTTTATTTTTCCTTCCCACGAAAAATCCCAAAAAACTATCTTTCAGCCTCACCCTACTGCGGTCGAGGTGAAAGACTCTAAAGCGAATACCAGTGCTGTGAATTCAACTATGTCCTTATATTTCAATTACGAGCACTAGATCAATATTTACAGAAACATGCTCGTACATTAACTTAACGTACCCAAAAAAATGTTCAAAAATTCATTTTGGGCTCACCGGGCCTCAGAATCACACGACGTCAGTTTTCACAGACTCGTAAAATTTCCATCTATTTAAAAAATTACATGTAAAATCCGGGTCTTTACATTCTCCCCACCATAGGGATATGTGTCCCTGTAAGCCACAACTCATTATTAGGGAACAAGTGGGGGTACTAGGCACTTATCTCATCTCTCCTGTTCCCATGTACTCTCCTAGAGGTTCCCGAGCTGCTAGCGAATGTGAACTAGAGGTCTCAAACACCCACAAGGGTCCCACTCCTGTTGATCCTCAATCTAAACTAGAACCAATATAAATGTCACCCCATCGTCAACATCCATCTCACCGTGGTCGATGATGTGACAAGGGCCGTACAAGTATCTCCTCAGTTGGGATACATGGAAGACGTCATGCACCCGGTGCAACTAAGGTGGAATGTAAATGATGTAATCCACCTATCCAACTCTTCCGAGGACCTCGAAGGGTCTAATGAACCTCATAGTTAACTTGCTGCCTCAGCCAAATCTCTGTAAAACTAGTTGAGGTGAGACCCATAGAAATACGTGGTCACCAACCTAAAACTCCAAAGGTCTCCATTTCATGTTAGCATATGAATTTTGTCTGCTCTGTGCATTCTTCATCTATCCTGGATGATCTGCACCTTCTATGTGGTATCCTGAACCATCTCGGGCCCCACGAGTGCTGAGTCCCCTGGGTCAGTCCAGCACAATGGTGATCTGCTAGGTCACCCATACAACAACTCAAATTGTGCCATCCCAATGGTTGAGTGATAGTTGTTGTCTTATGAATACTCCACCAAAGGCATGAGATCCACCCAGCTGCAACTAAATACTAGGACAAAAGCACTAAAAATGTCCTAGAGAGTCTAAATGGTATGATCAGTCTGGCCATCCATCTTAGAATGGAAGGTGGTGGTCAAACGAAGCTATGTCCTAAATTCCTCCTACAACCCCTTCCATGTCCAGGAAGTGAAACATGTATCACAATTAGAGATCATCGTTGAGGGTACTCCATGTATCCACACAATCTATTGCACATAGAGGAATCCCATGCTCTCTACTGAACCTTGATCTCCGATCGGTTAGATGTGGGACGACATGGTCAGTTGGTCAGCGATCACCTATATAGAATCATGAACAATGGATATACATGGATGTCCTATCACGAAGTCCATGGAAATCCATTCCCACTTCTACTCTAGGCCCTCTAATGGCTGAATCAAGCCTAATGGTATCTAATGCTCTGCCATCACTTGCTGACAAGTGCGGTACCGAGAGATAAACTCTCCTACAGCATTCATCATTCCTGTCCATCAGTGTTTACATCAAAGATCCAGGAACATTTTCGCCACTCCTAGATTTTACAGTAGAGGGGATGTGTGAAACACTGTCAACACCTCCTCATTAATTGAAAACGGTACCATGTCATGACCTTGTAAGAGGATGACCTGCTCCCCACATTAATAAAATACATCAGGTGCATGTCCTGTGGATATCTGAACATGTCGAGCCTCGCAGTCAATGTCCCCAAGCTACGTATCCCTAACTCACTAAAGAAGTGGGGGAGTGACTATAAGATACAGAAGGAATACAGCTCCATCATGATCCAAAAAAGTTATCTACCATGTGGCCAGCAGCTCCATGACCTCATCTATCATCTGTATACAAGATCTACTGCTAAGTGCATCTAGTACAAGATTCCCCTTCCCAGGAGTATAGACTATCTTGAATTTATAGTCCTGGAGGATCTTCAGCCAATGTCTCTATCTCAAGATAAGTTCAATCTGAGAGAAGATATACCTGAGACTCTTGTGATCATATTACACTATAAAACTCTCTCCCTTCATGTAATGTCACTATATCTTCATGGAAAATACCAAAAATCCAAACTCCATGTCATGTTTAGCGTAGTTCAACTCATTATGTCTTAGTTTTCGAGAACCAAATGTGGTCACTGCTCGCCCCTACATTAGGAAAAATACGAGCCTAGTCCTTGATGATTCACCATAGACTACATACCCTACACACTCCTCTAGTCGCCTCAATATAGGTGGCACTAGTCAACATATACATCAACTTATGAAAACTCTATTGGCATCTCTATAACCTCTTGAAGGGTTTCCCCTTCTTCTTCAATGTTGATATAGGTGCTTCAAATCTGGAAAAATCTATCACAAATCTCCGGTAGTATCCAGCCAAACCCAAGAAACTCTGTACCTCCGTCAGACTCCTGGGTGGCTCCCAAGAATGTACCACCTCAATCTTCCCTGGATCTAATGAAATGCCAACCTATGTTATGACATGTCCAAGAAAGTGAACCTCTCAGATCTAAAATAGGAACTTCGAGAGCTTACCATAAAGTTGGGGATCTTGGAGTGTGTCCCGTACTACCCGTAAATGATAAGCATGATCCTCCCCAGTAGTAGAGTAGATCAAAATGTCCTTGATGAAGACTACTACAAAGCGATCAAGGTATGGATGAAAGATCTTGTTCATGAGTCCCATGAAAAATGCTGGAGCGTTTTCCATGCCAAATGGAATAACCAAGAACTCGTAATGGCCATACTAACTTCTGAAATCCATCTCCTTCACATCCTCATCTCGTACTCTAAGCTGGTGATATCCTGATTTGAGGTCTATCTTCGAGAACCACCGTGCTCCTTTCAGCAGATAAAAGCGGTCGTCAATCGTCGGGACCGGGTACTTGTTTTTCAGGGTCACCTAGTTGAGGTGCTGATAGTCATCAAAAATCACCAAGCTCCCATCCGCCTTCTTGTAAAACATAATCGGGGCTACATAAGGAGAAACAGCGGGCCGAATGAATCCCTTCCCCTGCAAGTCCTCATGTTGTACCCGCATCTCATGTAGCACTGCAGGAGCCATCCGATACAATGATGTAGATATCGATGTTGTCCTACTGTATAAGTCAATGTAAAAGTCCACCTCTCTATGATGAGGTAGACCTAGAACATCTTCAGGGAAGACATACATGTACAGGTCCACCACTACAGGATAAATCAGACTCTCCACATCAGCCACTCCGAGGGTAACTCTAGCAAACTAATGAGTGATTGGCTGCAATCTCCTCCAGGTAAGTCCATCCTATGATGCAAAGGATTCCATCTCACCGGTGAATGTAAAACTAGTCCCATCCGTGCAGACACACCACACTATGCTCCTTATACAATAAATATGAGTATGGACTATATATAACCACTCCATACCGACGATTTCATTGTAAGTAATCGATGACGCTACTAAGAGATCCCAGCTAATGATCTTGACTCCTAGAGTAATCACGCATTGCCGGTACTAGTGCATAATAATCAAATTTTCTTTAGTAGTAGAATCTAGCAGTAAGGATCAAGCCAACAGCTCCGTCAGAACCTTTGAGCACCGAACGAGGGAAGTGGAAATAAAAGAATGACTAGAACCTATGTCTATAAGTACTATAGCTACTCGTAAAGTCTTCCAGAGGAAAAAATCCCCTGACCATTTATTAAATAAAATAAAAAGTACATAGGCGCACAACAAAGGATGCAGGAGAATAGATTTCCCACATCCAAACATCAGTACCAACCAAGAAAGACACTTACATATCATAATACTCATAACCTTCCCCACCGACATAGTCAGGTATTTCATCTGTAGTAGCTGATTCCCATTCTATGATCGTTTCATATTTCTCCAAGTGGTTGGAACACTACTCTCTAGGCTTCATCTATTCTAGTGACTAGTCTTCTTTGATGGAATCTTTAAGACCTTTCGTAGACATAGGAACTAATCCTCTTTCCTTCTGGGATGAAGACCTAGTGTTTACTGGCTTTGTAAGGTAAGAGTAATCCTTACATTATTTCCACCTTGGTGGAACAGACTTAATTCCATTACTTTTAGATGCCCTGCTTCGCCCACCTCGAACAATGTCACTATAAGAAGGAATGACCACTCCATAGTTTTCTTTGTCACTACCCAAGCACCTTCCCCAGTTTCCTATTCTCATCATAGAGGCCGAATTATTGACTCTATCATTCTTCCTCACGACGGCGTTGTCTATATCATCTAGTATACTTCTCACTACAATGTTACTTTTATGCTCAGTCACTACAGGATATTTCCATGCCTCAACATCACTACCATCATGCAGATCTAGCACAGATTCAGTCATGCCAGACTCCACATGAGTCTTGGGAGTGATATGCACCATTTTAGACAGCCTGGAGTCCTCCATCACAATAGAAACATTCACATTTTCTAAGAAATCAAACCTATTTCCTTTTGCCCAGCAGCCTTGCACCGCATTATTATTATCCGAACCCAATAGGGAGAAATCAACACCACTGTCCATTGCAGTCAGCTTCCCAAACCCAAGGTCACTCGCCAACCTCTCAAATACATGCTTCACCAATGGGTTAGCATGAATTTTCATCTCTTTCAGACCACTTCCATTCACAGGTTATTCTACTGGGTTCCCCTGCCTCATTTCCTACACCGTCACCTCAACAAAAAAACCTTCATCTACCTCTGCAACTAGAGAAGCATCAGCCACTGCAACTACTACTTCATCAGCCATAACATCTCCATTTCTATCACCTCCAGTGCATGTAACCTCATTGCTGCCCTCCATCACCAGTTGCACCAACCTAGATTCCTCACATCTAGATTTTGTTTCTGTATTACCAAACTGAACCTCTCCAGCACTGACACCCTCACTACTACCTTCCACCGCTAGATGCACCAGCCCCAGATCATCAAGACTAGAAATTGGCTTCCCTTCCATCATTGAGTGGCTTCAGCGCATCTTCCCCTTACAGAAAACCACATTCATGTGGCCAAACCTGTAACAGGAAGAGCAGTATCACATCTAGGATTCAAAAACAACTTCATTCTTCCACCAAAACTCCTCTCCATCAGTTATCCAAACATTGATCACCAGGTCCCTCGCAACATCTACCTCAATGCATATCCTCGGGAAAATTGGATGACACACCACCTTAGTGTTGAGATCTGGGAACAAGTAACGCCCCACCAAATTCCCAATGACACACAGAATGGACGAATTTTGAAAAGAAAGGGGTAATCCAGGGAGGCTTAGCCACATTGCGATCGTTGAAGGATCACGCCTCATGTGAAAGTTGAAGCTCCAATGGAACAGGTAAAACAAAGATTCATGGCAATGCCGAGGAGCCGTTGACCAAGCCTCAATCAAATCCTCCTCCGAATGAAACCAGATAATGAAGTGATTTTGATCATGCAAGCCAACGACTGCGCGCTTCTGCATATTCCAAGCTTCTATAACGAAATGATTGAACACAACCACTGAGGGCCGATTCAGTCTAAAGGTTGCGATCAGGGTGACCCGGCACAGATTTGATGCATCGTTTAGCTCCAATGGAAGTAGAGTCAGAATGGGTTCCTCGATAAAAAAACCAGGAACCTTTGGAGACAATCAAATTTGTGGGAATTGAAATAGGGCGTCAAACGGACCTGAGAGAGCCCTATCCTTCATAGACGATGGAGGATGCAAAACTCCCCCCTCTCCGCGGAGGGGGGAGCGATCCCCGACAGCAAGCGACTAGGTCTTCTGTCGTAGGAGTGAAGAGAGAGAAGCGAATCCCCAACCAAACACGTTGTTGGGTAACGAGGTATTGATTTGGCCTACCCACTTGCACGCCGCACATCCCTATCTAGGTCCAAGGTAGACAACCCTTGGGCATGGGCAGGTTCCACATGGAGTATAGGGGACGAGAGGATTGTTGGCGTATAGTGCACTTTTCCTGGGCGAGGACTCGTACCTCATATAATCTACAGAGTCCCATCGTCGTAAGCCTCCCCTGCCAAGAGCTATGCTCACACCTGTCCTCCAGCTCACTGTGGTCAGGGTGGACCAGATGGTGGAGGTGGCGGTAACATCTCGAATCATCTCCCACTATCAGCTACACAGCCAGCTCCTCTTCCAAGTCCCTCTAATCCAAGCGGACGACCTCGATCAAACCTCTGTCTCTGCCCAAGTGATCGTTCGACCGTCTACTGATCATCTGTTTGGTGTGTCTGACAGTCATGAGCCATGTGACCCTGACCACTCCTTTCATAACACTTCCCACTCCTAGCATGACTGGCTCTTCCTCAGGTTCCCTACAAATCCGACCCAAAATACTGTGTTCTTTCTCATGTAGGTCTGGTCCTCTTGGACCTCTGAAACATTTTTGACCATCCACCTACAAAAGAATCCTCTACTTGATGAATGGTGGAGGGTCTCGCTGCTGGTGATTGTTCAGCAAGGAAACACTCCACTGAAGGTTTATCTCTAGAACCCCCACTTGCATCGGGATGTTAAGAGACATCATGGAAGCCCTGATCTCCTATCTGAGACCCTACTCACGGGTCTGGGCCATGAAGAATGGGTCTTGCCCCATATTAGTGGAGTAGCATGAGAGGTTAGTGAACCTCACTGAGTAATGATCTATAGTCATACTGCCCCGCAACAGATGAAGAAGCTCTTGCATCCACACTGTGTGAAGAGTCGCTGGGACAAACACTACTCGAAATAGGCTCTCGAAGACTGCCCAGAGAAGGGACACCTCATCATGAATCTAGAGAATCAAGCTACACTATCGACCTACATATCCTTGTAGAAGGATGGAAGAAAGGATCACCAGGAGATCAGCAAGTGTCATTACAAGTCAGAGGACTTTCTCCACGGCCTCTAGCCAATCCTCAGCCGTATGTGGGTCTGTGTCTCCCCGGAACGTGGGTGGCCTCTGGTGATGGAACTCATGCAATGCGATCAAGTGGCGTGTTCCCTCTATTATTGGGGCTGGTGTCCTCAGTGGCCCAATGGGTAATGGTATCGCTAGTGCCACAGTTGTTGACTCTACTAGAAGAGGGACCTGCACCAAGGCCTCATCGCTCGGTGGGATATCAGTGTGTACTATATCCGAAACCCGAGATGGTTGCCTACGTGGAGGCATCCACAAAATAAATACATGCACCATGGTCAAAATCTTATACCTTGTGAGCTAAATCAAATAGATCACACAGAAAACACATTAAAACACACACAGTATCAGTGATTTTGGGCACTGAGTCAGAAATCAGAAGTCAGGGTCTTAGTGTATAGATACGTTAGCCTCCATACCAACACTAGATTCCATAAACTGAGAACCATAATCACTACACATAACACTATTTCCATTAAAAATAACGGTCAGAGTCTTATTTCCTAAGGTAGAACCGACTCCTCTGATACAATTTTGTCACGACCCATCCCCTGGGGCCTGTGCCATGACAACCCCAAGCCCTCCTTCTATAGGCTAGGGGCTGGAAAGTAGCACTGAAGGCATATTCCCTAAAACTGGGAAGGGATTTCCTTTATAACTTGTAATCACATGCAACCTAGAAAATAGTAAGATACAAACTCAAGTAAACTAAATAGTAAACAAAGTGAGAGCATTACGTAAAAGGGGGCCATAATATAAGCTAAACAAGAATTTATAAGGAGAACTGGAAAGTATAAGATGGCTGATAGGTGAAAAGCAACTCCTTGATCGTCCGTCAGGAATCCTACCAGAAGGGTAGGTACAACTCACGAATGGTCGTCTGTGCGGTTCACCTTATCTAACATCCACCTCTGATCAACCTCTAGTCTGGGTACTTACATCGTCAGTCAGCGCTATCCATCATTTTCACCAAATACAACAAGCTGTATTCATACCACATGAAGGGGTGAGTATACTGATAACCAATAGGGACCTTGAGACCCTCAAGGTCTCAAAAATCCACCAAGGATAAACTAGACATCATGGAATCAACTGACAATCATACATAGGTAAATTCCCATACTTATAGCTAAGTTATCAAGTAAACCCATCTCAAGCATGAGGAAAACATAGAGTCCAACTCAAAGCCCAAAGATTAACTATTCCACAAAGGAAGGAATATCGTGAAGGTAAGTACCACACAAGTACTCTACACAGAAGAATACCACCATGGTATTACCACAAAAGAATGTACCACAAGGTACAGACTCAGATCGCACCACGTATAACTTAATTAAAATAGTTGAGATGGTAAGATATAACTACAAATAATCATACTCTATTAAGAGGCTCTACTGCTGACCAACACAGGATTGCTCGGTGCTGACCCACAGGGGATCGCTAGGTGCTGACCCGAACAGGATCGCTCGGGGATAAGCCACACAGGATCGGTCGGTACAGACCCACACATGATCGCTCTGTGCTGACACACCTAGGTTCCCCAGGTGCTGACCCACACATGATCACTAGGTGCTAACCCACACAGGAACACAATTCATTTTTCACATCACAGCCAGCTACTGGGTGCCCGCACTAGGCTTGCTTGTCACCAGGGGGTCTGATCCTCATTCAACTGGTCATTAATCCAACTGGAAAGTCCCAAAAAGAATTATCTCAATGGACCTCCACATAATAGGGGTCTCAACGCAACATATGGCGAGTCAATAGGAAGCCCGATCTGTATGTTATTGGCCTTTTTGTCCTGAGGGCCCAGTTGGATTCATGCTTGATCCAACCCAATCGTACTCCAATATTACCCAAATCTCTGGTGTGGTATACTCAAGGGACCATATCACTCCAAGTCTTCCATTTCTATTGATGATTCATCAAACAGACGTCTAGTACCAATGTTATGGTCAAACGAGCGTAAATGGGTCGTAGTGGGTTTTGGTCTGGTCTGACGCAGTGGGACCCACCAGGCCCAACCCGGCCCGACCCACTGGGTCAGTCCTGGCCCATACTGGGCGGGCTAGCCTGGAAGTGTGGTAGGGCCATGGGGTGGCATGGCAGGGCGGCACGGTGGGGCCGCGGGGTGCAGTGCCGCGTGATGGTGGTCCGCCATGGTAGGTCGTGCAACGTGAGTGCATGCCATGCCTTCGCCAACGGCCTGTTCGGTCGGTCATCCATCCTTCATCACAACATCAACATGCCACCATTCTCTTTCATCAGGCAGGATGATCACGTTGTCGCGTTCTTTGTGAATAATGCAACAAATAATCCTCAAAAAATGAGGAGAGGTCGGGCCATGTTTTTTTGGCCTGCACTCTCCGCATTATAGTTGTAGAAAGTGGTTCACAAATTTTGAATCAAGAACATGAATAGAAGATTTTAAAAACATCAAACCCACAACCTCCATCAATCACTATTCCCAACCATCAAGAGAATACATCTGTTGATCAACTAATTAGAGGGAGTTGATAAATATTCATTGTTTACAAGGTAAGAGCATGTGAAATATTAATCACGTAGAATTAAACCCCATCTTTGATTTCTTGTTGATGTTGGAATGGTGAAGTCTATGACTTTGAGGTTTCACTGATTGTCGATTCATAGTCATCTAAGATATTACTAATCGACATAAGCATTCTTCGTTGGGGAGCACATTCTTCATTGGAGAACACATATTTCACTGGAGAGAGAAATCCTCCCAAATGTTCTCCTTTACCAAATCCACCAAATTGAAATGTTGCCACATAATAAAATATGCTGTTTAATTTAATATTGGCAAAAAATAGGTTGGATTAATTAATTAATGGAGTGTTGGAATAATTAATTAAAGAAGACATGGAATAATTAATGTAGGGATTTGAGAGGTTATTCTTCCATAATGTGGGGTTCAGGAGGTCCCCACCACTAAGATTTGAATTGGGGGTTTACTAGCTTGGGTGGTCCCCACCACCAATCAATCAAGATGGGAGGCTTTAACCCCTCATTGTTCCCACCTCCATAGCCTTTACATGGGAGGTTTAGTAGAAATACAGTAAAAGTTTATTTTAATTTATTTTTCATTCCCATGAAAAACCCCCTAAACTATATTTCTCCCTCGACCTACTGTGGTCGAGGTGAAGGTCTCCTCAAGAGAATATCGACACTGCGAGTTAAACAGTGTCCTCAGATTTAAATTATAATAACCCTTTCAAAAGTTAAAAAAACCCTTTCATATGTTAACTGAATGTAACTGAAAATAAGTTCAGAAATTCATTCTGGGCACACTGGTCCTCGGAATCACGTGCTGTTAGTTTTCGGGGACCCGTAAAATTCCCATATATTAAAAATAGTACATGTAAATTCCAGGTCTGTAAATTAAATATTAATTTAGATAATTTTATTTAATTATTTTGAGAAAATAAAATTCAATTTTTTTAGAAAATTCTAAAAATTAGGATAGATGTGTTTTCTTATATTTTTTAAAACATATAATTTTTTATTGAATTGTTAAAAACGTTGAGTTTTAGTTTAGTTTTTTCTTTTCACATAATTTGTTTATATCATCAAATAATAATTTTATGTGGTTTTAATGTTTTATTGAATAACAATATTTTCAATTAATCAAATTTAGTTCAATGGAATTAATTTAACACTAATATTTATTAGAAAAACATATCACAGGGTTGATCATTTTTAATTTCAAAAATGCATTATTGCTCCAATTGCTATATTAATTTCAAATTAATTTCTAAAGATTAGACGATAATAAATTTCACAAATGGTTTCACTATTCATAATAACAATAATTTATATTCTCCAAAATTAATAATTTTTTTTACAAAAACATTTAGTGAAAATGATTAAAATTAATTACAATGATTAAGTATAAATTGAGCTTAATAAGTTGCTAAAATTTAACCATAAGGCCCAAAACAACTTATACACTTTCCCAAAATACATTTTATGGAAATATATATATCATATCACTGCATGGATTGAAATTTTTGCATTATGGGACCCACTTTAAAAGTGAAAAACGTCCATGTAATTCCATTGTAAAAATATTAACTGAGTGAGACACCTCTTCCACTATAGAAATGCCACCTCTCCTCACACATTATCAATGATCTAAACCCTCTATTTAATGAGAAATAAGGGAGAAAATGTATTCTAAAAATCACTCCCCTCATCCTAGAATCTCTCATTGGTTATAAATAATTCCAAGGAAGCCTTTGGTTTAAACCAAAAGTAGTTACACAAATAAGTGGTAACCAACGTCCTCAAGCTTTTTTGAATAATTTAAATTCTCCAATACTTAATATATTATTATTTAATGTTTTATAATAAATATTATCCTCAATATAATATGTGTTTAAAGTATAATTATGAAACTCACACATGCATTGATGTAATCTCTATCAAAAATATTGTTTTTCAATACGATGAACTACTACCTCACGAAATGAATATTGTTAATTTTTGTTATACCGAATCTCATGGTTTCCATTAAGAAGTAAACTAATTTTATATATCATATATATTATATTTATAATGTCTTTATGATTTTTTATTTCTTTTAAAACTCATATCACGCTAATTTCCATTTTTTGTAAAAATGGTTACATCTTTTGTGGTAGTGTGGACTGCCACCTACTCAAAGCAATGTGATTCCTTCATATGATACATGGAATGAATAAGGAATGGATTTGATTAAAAATATGTGACAATGGATAAAAATATATGATATTCTTGAAATAATTACTTTTATATAAATAAAATATATATCGTTTTCTTTATTACACTTTCAGACACTTTAAAAGTGTTAATGTCATTCATGGACATCCGGACTACAACCTCCTTGATATGATGTGATTTATTTTGACATAAATATAATTATATATATATTTGTGTGTAAATAGGGATAAATAATATGGTATTTTTATAAAATTTATATTCTTGAATAATATAATTCTACATACCTTCTTTCCATAACGATCATTGAAAAATGAGAATGTTACTTATAAATATGTATAGGCTACCATATCTATGATTCTAACATTGAATAAATTTTCGTAACAATATATACTTATAGGTTCTAAAAGTATAATTTATGTCTGTGTAAGATAATTATTTCATAATTAATATTCTATAGATTTTAAATAATGATCCCTTTTACAATTGTTTACCTACTAATTTATTTTTAACACAAAAACCGAATATGCTCAAAACACCCGATGTTAGGGTAATTGACTATGTAATTTAATAAGACAAATTAATACGTGAAATGAAACTAATGGTAAAAATGAAACATGTTCTCATGAAAGTATATAATTGAAATAATTTTATTATATGTGACGTTAAATTTCAATAATATGAATATAAAAGTAAGGTAATGGATTTCATCTCAATTTACATTCCATTGAGACTCACTTGTTGTTATTCAACTAGTTTATTTTATGTAGTGTATATACTCCACTTTTATATGATATATCTTGAATCTCATTACTCTAATGATATTATAACAAACAATTATTTTTACATTATGATTCTAATGATTTTAAATGTTTCAATATTTTATGTGAATCTTTGGAATGTCTAAATATTATTATCCTCAATAATTTTTTAATGATTGTCTTTGTAATCTCAATTGCTTTAGTTACAGTTAAATTTCACATTATTAAATCAAATTATTATTATGGACCTAATTTCATAAATATGGTGATAATATTGTAAATTTTTCATATAATATCATGACTTATTCATTATTGGAGATATTTTGTGATTCAATTTGAATTATATCATCTAGTGGGAATTGTGTGAAATTATTCAAAGTGTAAAATTTATTTTATAACCCAATTCATATTCCATGGGTTATAATACTTCCTCATTATGGTTAAAATACGAAGATTGTGATTATAATGAAATTTATTATCTGTTAAGGCATTTCATATTTTAAATGTGGGTGAATAGTTGATACACATTGTCTAATAATTAATAGATTCCCACTATAATATTATAATATTATTAAAGGCATGACTTAACATCTCATATTAAATGAAATTGTTCATAATTAATTTTCCATAAGAGGGAATTCTTTTATCCTTTATTAATAATACCTTTAATTTTATTGTCTTCTATTTATTCATATCCTTTATTATGTAATTGTACCATTTTAACAATTTTTTACTCAAAATGTTTGATAATTTTTTAAGAAATTCAATCTTAATTTTTTTGTTTATCCGGTGATATTTTTTTCATCAAAAAACAATTTTTTATTGAAATGCATTCAGTTTTTCGAATGATTTGTTAATGAAATTTTTTCCTTTTTTTATTTTATGAATGTTTTCAAAGGAATCTTATTCATTATTTATGAATAAGATATCTTTTTCATCTTTGACCGTGAAAAATTAATTTTCATTATACTGAGTATGTCTTGAAAGGATCTACCATCTATAATTTCATTGAATCTTCATTTTCTTTTATATAGGGTTTTATTTTAAATAAAACATTTTCAAAAGTGTTGTTCAATGAAAATGTCTTTCAATTTCATTAATAATAGAAGGATATTTTCCAGAAGAATTATTTTAAAATATCATTTTATAGAACTTCTATTCATCGACGAGAACAACCATTATTTATTTTCCACCTCAGATATATTATATTGATACCATACTGTATCTTCCTCGGTATGGTTTTTGATTTATTTAAACAAGTAATGTATAATACTTCACTTATTTGATTCATTTTTTAGTCCCATTTAAATATATAATCTCCTATGATCATTTAATATTGAATTTTCTCTACATTTTAAATTTCATTTATTATTGATACTACTATTTTTGAATATCTACACCTCTTTACATATGGTTTATTCATTGAATATTGTTTTATTATCTATGGAAATGTTGATAAATCTATATTATTTATTTGATATAGATACTTGTTAATCTATTTCATTACAAATTAAATTGGTTACTCGATATGAAGAATGGTTTGGACAGGAAATAGCTGGAGGATCCCGAATGTTATATATCTCCTTGATGTATCGATGCGTTATTAGGAGAAAATAAGTTTTGAAAATTAAATGGGGTTCAATATATATTTTTTAAATCCAAACGATGGATATTGATAGTATAAGATTCTATATGCCTAAGACATGAAGCCCAATAATTAAGCATTGCCTTAATTTTTATTCACTATTTATTATCCATGATATATTCACATGATAAAATCTATGGGTGAATTTCATTATTAGTTTATTTATTAAAAGGAATATTTTTTTAGTTTCTTACCATTCCTTGTTGGTTTTTATAATATATCTAATTCAATGGATTTTGATTCCATTTATTTCACATTCACACTATTTATGAACTTCCTTTTTATTTTCTAGATTATATGGTATTTGGGTTTATTATATAGTATGACATAATTAATATTCTGAATGATTAATTATTTATTCTGCTATACATTGAACATTCTATGAATTTTAGCTCACCCGACATATGTTTTTATTCTCAATGATTCCACAATGTTTAATAAGAATGATATAAATGGATATATATTATAGAATAAAATTATCCTAAAATTTCTTTTTAAGAAAAAAATATGTGATAATTCGTGTATTAATTTGTAATACAAGACTCAATTATAAATTTGGTTTATGAAGAGTACTAAAATATTAGTACTTCAGTACTCAATTAATTGTAATCATGACAATGTAATTGACAGAAGACATCGTCTCTGAACATTCAGGGGAATGGAAATGACACTGAAATAGTCATTTGAGTTATCCATTAATACTATAATTGTTTTGGGGGATTGAACCAAATCCATTATGAGAGACTTTTTCTAAAGAATTTAATATCATGGATATCAATTTTTATGATGTTTTGGTACACAAATCCATATTTTACATCAATGTTATTATCTCATGTTTCATTTTCCTTGATTCTTTTATGAATCATGTGTTCGGAACTACAATTATTTTTCAAATTACTCTTAATTACGATCTATGTAATACATGACATGGTTTTAAAATGATATTTTCATGTTCTCATTCCATTATTCTAATTCCACTATTATCATGATATATTTATATTATCCTCAATATCATGATTATTAACCATAATATGAATCAAAACACACCACATATTATGTTTCATTTCCCTTGGTTATGATGAATATAATTTATCATGATATGTCTAAGAAGGGTTCTAGTTATGAAAAGATTAGTAGAATATGATGAAGTTCACATATCAACTAGTTGTTTATGATTCTATTTTTGACGTCTAAATATAACTATTAGAATTAGTTTGGATTGTTTTATTATCTAATGAAAATTCATCTATGAATACTTATAATACATTAATGAAAATTAATGGTTCATTTATATATTCATTGACCAAAACATGGATGAAAAATAAAAATAAAAACATTAATTCAAAGAATGGATTATTTGGATCCTAGTTTTTCATAATATATATTCCCAGATTTTATTAATTATTTTCTTTTGTGGATATCCAAATATGGTGGGGATAAAACAACTGATTGAAAATATAGAAAAATAAGAAGAAAATATATAAGGATATACTCAATCCATCAAAATAATGAATTTAATTAATATATTTACATACAATAGTTCAAATTCCACCACCTAACTGATTTTTTCCATTGTAAATTAGTTAAATAATAATTAATATACATTGAATAAATAATATAACAATATTAATTTGAATAAATATTATTTAAATTTTAATCATTCCAATTCTGGTTCTAGATGTGAGGATTACAAATTTGAAACATCATTAATGCCTACAAAAACCCATTTTAAAATATACCAATGTCCTATGAATAGAATGAATAAATCCAAAACAAGTATCCACAAACCATTAATAAATTTTCCATCATTAATATAATTTAAAAAATATAAATACCCAAACATAATTTCTAATGAAAACCCTATAAGGTTGATGTATGATTGAAAAACAAAAATATAAGTGTGAAATTAATGTTTAAATTATGATTTTATATCACATATAAATGTAAAAAAGGTTTGGAATAATACTTCATGAACCACTAAAAATACAATAAATTATATCTTATTTTTTCTTCTATTCTAATGAAATTAAAAATAATTCTCGTTTTGAATTTAGTTTATACGTAAAACATTAATACAAAATATTACAAAACATGTCTAACAGTCAAAAAATGGTAATCATATATAGATTTGACAATGAATTATTCCATAGAAATATATAAATAAAATAATTAATATATTTTTTAAATATAATCAGGTCATGGAACAATAGGGTTATTCATAATACAATACATGAAATCTCATGAATCATTGTGTAACCTGCAGTCTTAAAAAAAATATTAATAACTCAAAAAACATTTTACATAATGTTACACACCCATTATGAGGCCATACCCCCCAATGTAAAACTAAAAAAAATCAAACCCCAATATTCTATGTAAAAACCATAGGGTGACACTATAATATCATTTTTTTATGATTAACCCAAAACCCTTCATACTATAATGAAATATATCATGTAGAATCATAATTCATATGAAATGTAAAATAAAAAAACAATCTTCCCTGGACCATATACCTCAAAAAAATACACCTACGCTCATACAAGTGCCAAAGAACATAATTTCTAACACTAACAACTTAACCCTATTATGTGTCCATCTAAAAATTTTATGACTCTCATGGTTAGGGTGAAACACATATTGAAAATTGTAATTTCATCATGAAAATATACATATCCAATATCAATCACCAAAAAAACTCCCAAAAACATCGATAATATTATGTAATGGTATATTTATTTTCCAAAAATTATTTGGGATTTATTGAATAAATTTAATGAGAAGTGTGTAGAATTCGTAATAATATTATTCTCATATTTGAAAGCTCAATCCCATGATATTTTTTATATTTTTTATGTTCCCTTAGTTCTTGTGGAATCCATGAAACATATAAGAATTTTTTAGGTATTTTACCTCAAGTGAATTGTTCGATCAATTATATGAATAAAAAAAAGTATCACTAAAATATGATTGTAATGAAGGGGATTATGTTAATCTACCAAATAGTTTACATCAGGATAACAAATGATAATTTTTTTAAAGAAATAATTTAGATTAAATAATTATATAAGTGATTAGTAATATTATAATAACACTTATTTATATGAGAATGAGTTATAGAATAGAATAGTTCATTATAATAATCTTTTAGAGGAATGAGGTAAAAATATAATGATGGTTATCATATATATATAGATATATTATAATTTCTCCATTTTATAATATTTTTATTTAGAGAGATATGTTATTCACTAATGAAAATAATATCAAAATGCATGTACATTTTAAAATGAAAGAAATTTATCATAAATTATACTATTGATGTATTATATAATATTTTTATAACATATTAATTTTTCCTCTCCCCAATTGAAGGTTTAAAAAATAAATAAAAATATTAAAATAGAACAGATTTATTTTCAAATAAATTATGGGTTCTCATTGAAGGTTTTAAATTACAAACTACATCATGTGTAGATAATGATTTTGATATGAAAATATTTGTGAAATTTAAATCTTCACCTAATTAATAAATATATTGTTCATGTAATACAGTTATTAGGATTATGGTTTGAGAAATTTATATAGATTTTAATATTCAAAAAAATAAATGTTTGAAATGTATGTTATTTGTATTACTAATTAGATCTAGAATGTAAATAATTGTATGAAATCAACATGTTCATTATTTTTCTATATAGCGCACTATATTTTATAAATTCTAATAAAGTTAAATTCAATGAAACTAATTATATCCCATTCTTGATATATAGTTGAAACAATGGGAAATAGTGTGATGGTTTGGATAAAAAACTAGTTAGATGATCCTAAATTTTTTCTTATGATACACATCATGACTGATTATTATAATTTATATTCTATAGATACTCCAAATTGTTTTGTGAAAATTATTAACAAGATAATTTTTTATATTATGTAGTATTTTTTAAATGATATATTCAATTATGTCTTAACAAATCATGATTAGTTCCCATTATAGGAAAACTAATGCATATTTTTACTAAGAGTTTAAGAAAACTACACTCTTGCAATAGATACTGAATGTAGAAGTTATTTGTCATTTATTTCATTGAATAATAATATGTACCAAATTCCACTTAAATAAAAATATATATATTATCACTCCAATAGGATGAAAAGGAAAAATTGTAAATATATGATATATTAAAGAGGAATTACATTGAAATTTTAATGTGTATGATTTTCTTTAGGAATGAAGATAATGACTGATAAATATATTATGGATTTATAATTTTTGGGCGGACATAGAATTTTTTGGAATATTTTAATAAATTGGATAATTTTCATTAAGAATATGATAGAATTATATTTCTGAAAAATAGATAACAATCACAAATAGAATAATTTGTGTATCCTCAAATAGGGTGAATTGTATTCTTAATATTTTACTATTGATATAGTGGTCAATAATAATTTTTTTAACCTTTTTGATTTTATGATATTGAATAGTTAGATAAATTAATTATTTTTGGTTTGGCTGGTTGCATAAGATTCAATTTATTTTTGGTGTTCCTTTGTATGTCTCATATGACAATAAAAAAATGTTTGTAATTTCCTTCAATTTTATTAAATAGAAACATAATGATGATCAATAATATTCTCAATTATCATAACCAAAACACTATATGTAAAAAAAATTGGTAATAATGAAGTGAATTTTTTGTACAATGATTTATTGTTATTGAGGAAACTATCATTTTTTAAAGAATTTTATAATTTCATTAAGTCTTCATAGGGTATCCATTATTATTCATAATACATATTCTAAATTAAAACCACATTCCTCTGTCAGAGAAGAATTTTGGAAAACATAAATAATTGTCATTCATTAGATTTTTAAAGGATTAATTTATTATTAGATAGATAGAAATTGAATTTATTCAATATATTTAAAAATATTGTTATAATATCAATTTATTCATTAATTTTTTTTATAGTTTCTATTTTTATGGTATTTTCCATTATTTATGCTTTGATAAATAAAATTATGTTAACATTAAAAATCATTAATTTATTATAAAATAAATCATGTTTCCTTAATTAAAAAAAGAGATCATTTATGATTTTAAATGTATATTTTTATTATCATGGTAAAAATTGTTGATGAGTATTGTAATATCTACCTAAGAGTTTTTCTTCATGTAAAAAAAATTGAGATTTTTTTTAAATAATAATGGTTATTATTTTAGAATGAATATTGTATATGTACTTTATGTTAGTACAGAGTCTATTAGAAAATCCAATATTCGTAAGTTAGGTTGTTGGGGTTAAGTAGAGGTGTTTAAATATTTTTAATTTTAGCATCATGTATATCACTTATCTTGTTATATTGTCTGTCAAATAGAGATCGAATTAAGAATATACAACGAAAAAGTGAAAATGGGATATAGATTAGAATTATTGATGATATAACATGAGATAAATTGTTATATTGTGAGTGATTTTAATAGATAAAAATATATTAATATATATATACAGACTACACTCCTATTAATTATTATTTTTAATAATATTTAATTATTATGTTTTATATTGATGTAATTCTCAAATATATTATGTTTTTTTAATAATTTTAATAGTTGATACATTTGGAGGTAACATTTAAGATGAATATAATAATTTTCAAGAAAATAAATCATTGAAATTGATTTTAATTTTATTATAGAAAAATTTATGAAATAATTGATTCCAGTAATAACATAGATTATCTATTTTAAAATATTTATTTTCATTGAAAATAATATTTTTCACCTTGTCATTGATATTTATGATTCATGATGTTTCATGAGTGTGATAAATATATTTTTAATAATTAATTATTTTATTTGGGAATGATAATTGAGGTTTGAATTAAAAATGTTTTTAAATGAAATTGAATTCTTATTCAATCCCCTAGAAGTGAATAAGGAATCACAAATTTGTAAAATTGTATTCATATAGAAACCTAAATTATATAACTATTTATCATGATTAAATTTATAAATGCTTAAAAAATAATTTGGTATATGTCCCAACTCTATTTACCAACCTCAAAATTTCATTACATGTCCAATATATTTCTTGTTTGACTCCCTATATGTCACTGAATTCTAGTTATCTATGAGGGTCATGGGGATTCTATAAGCATTATATAGATTATTATCAATATAAAATATATAGAATGTTTAGGAGTTGGTTCCCTAGAACCAACTTATTTTTATTTTATGATAAAAATTTATTCATTATTTGAATATTTATATACTACTTATCCCATCACGATTATTCTATATCCTGACTAATTATGTGATAAAATTCTACGTGAAAAGTCATAACAGTTCCTAGCTATGATGAGATATAAGAAGTGTAACGAAAATATATGGAAATATATGTTCTATATCAGATGATATAATTCTAGGAAAAAATATTATATAGGATATTAGGGGTGGATACTCATAGGACAATAATACACCTTCCAATGGTGTATTACCGTGGTAATATCTTGTAGGATATCATGAGAATGAGACCCACAAGTTGGATATACACATTCATACATGTCATTGGATGTTCCTATCTACAAACATGTTTATTTTTCTTTATTCCTTAACACTATTATTAATGAGTATTATGAGTCATGACCTAAGATGTATAGATGAAAACCATGATGACAGGTGTTTATAGTGAATTATGATTTTTTTGGGGCGTCACAAGTAATATTGCGTAAAATAATAACGAGATAATGGATTTCTCACTGCTGTTATTTAATGAAATTTAATATATATGGACTATTTACGAAAATGATAAATCCAAAATAAATTTGTGGACATGTAAATAAATAGGCACATTTTATTTTCGGGAAGTCAACGAAAGAGATAATTGAGAACATAGGCTAATGGACTTAGCATGAAACCTTCTCTATTTGAGATATTTTGATAAAGGGGCTATAAAAGATGGAAAGTGTTCAACCTGAACTTTCTTTATTCCATCAGGTTTATTTATATTTCATTTTACCTAAATTGGGTTATCTATTATTATTATTTTAATCTCCTAAATTCCATTTCAATGTTCCAAACACATGTATCAAGATCCATTAATCATTCTCTTCTATGGATATACATGTTTTTAAGTGATTCCACCCTCAATACTTCCCGATAAAAAAACCTGTTTTCAGGGAACATCCCAAATTCTAACAAGATTTAAAGTGCACAAAATCTTCTATTTTAATAAACCATTATATTTATAAGATAATCCTCTATAATGTTAATTCATTATTGTCTCAGATCTGGTTTTTTATTAAGGAATTTTCCCTTTTCAATTTTAATGGCTCTATAGAAGTTTCCTTAAAACCACTCAAAAAGGTTTTTATGCTTAATTTTTTGAATAATTTTCGTACATCTGGTCACTTATAAATGAAATCACTCGTTGTGATACATATCTATTATCCCTTATTAATTACCATATATAATTTATTTCCATTCTTTCATGGAAATTTTTTGTTACACCAATTATATATTCTTTGTGTCATGGTTATAATACCCAATTATTCCAATTGGTAATCCATATGTTTATGTATGATTTATTATGTATTATTATTTATGTGAAAAAATTATTCATGAAAATTTAATAAATGGGTGCCTAGAGAGTTCTGCAATGAATTGAGAAATATTACGTCTCATGATATGTTATATCTGACGGTTTTGGCAGTTAACCATGGATTGTACTACAAGTACTAAAGTCATGTTTTATGTAGATTCCACATTTCTATGATTCCATGTTTATATGATCTCATATTTATATTTCAATGTTACATATGTAAAATTCCTTTTTATATCATCATGTCATGCCTTCTATTCCTTGTGTTAATGCTTTGTTCTTATAGATATTACCTTACTAGTCTATTTAGATCATCCCTTTATTAATGTGTTCCCTGGGGTACCATATGTAGATGTTTGAGAATAATTTATGATAGTATTAAAATAATAAGATTAAATAAATAAGTGTTTCTTTAGTCCCATGATTTTAGTTCAATGTACCTATTCATTAAAGACATTAGGCTTCATTGTGCTTTTCTTTTACCCTGATGTATAATAATTCTTATTATCATATAATTTTAGCTGAAAAGGCTAGGGTATCTATAGAAATGAAGGTTTTCATATGGTCGAATAATGCATTGAGGGGATATATAATTCCATGCACAACTCATCACTGCATGTCCATAAAATTCCTTATATATCAAATGTTTGATTTCATTCTTGAAAAAATATTCCTTATCAAAAAAATATCCCTATTGAGTTATTGAAACATATTTATCAATATTTCCATTATAAATCAACAATAATAAAAGTAAAAAACCATATATAAAAATTGTATACAATTTAGTCCATAATCATAGAAAAGATACAATGAATATCAATGTATATGAGTAACATGATGTCTAATAAATTATCATAGTATTATTACAGTATAATTAGAATATTCAAGATCAAAAAAATAGTCAACCTCTGAGAGGTAACCATTGGTTCAATAGGAATTCATATTTAGGAATTAAAATCATTTTATATGAAAAAATAAGGGTAATGGGTTTGTAATTTTAAAATAATATTTCATAAAATTGTTTTCATTGTAAATACATTGAAATTTTTTAGAATAATCAAGATTTTGAATAATTGTTAAGGAAGAATGAAGTTATGTAATCACAATATACATTAGAAATACATTCTTTTTGTCTTTTTTTTTATAAAAATTTAATTTTCAAAAAATAAATTATTTATTTCATTAAAATAATTATTAAAGAAAAAGATAACAGGAAATGGATTTGATTATTGTTTCATTGAAGAAATGTTCATCTGTAAACAAAATTAACCTGTATAAGGAATAAAAATATATGCGATTTAACGAGAAATAATATAATTTTTTCTTACAAAAAAATGAAAATAATTATAGTTGGATTAAAATATATTAAAATAATAATTATCTTGTGTATATAGAAATTATTAGGTCTTATGAGTGGTAAACGATAAGAATCCATCAATGAAAGAAAAAGTAATACCAAAAGAAAGTCATATTGTAACATAAACTACTTCCTCTTTTGAAAAATTAATATTTTAACACCTTAAATAAATAATAGTGAATAAAAATATTTTACCATAATAAAAAATATCAATTCCTATTAAGTACATAAAAGTATATGCATATAAACCACATATAATTTAATCGGTGAACCTTATTAAATATGTTTCAATAGAGTGAAAATTAGGGAGAAATTAATTACAATGGTAATACAATTCACGTAAGATTTAATTATTTAATTTGTTATTTGTATTGAATTTAAATACACTTCATAAAAGTTGAATTAAGAAATAAATTATTCAAAACTGAATACAAAAATAATAACAGAATACTTAATAAAATGGATAAATAATATAACCAAATGAAAATATACAAGTTATGAAATTCCTTAAATCTTGGTTACATTCAATTCAAATACCCTTTAATAAAATAATTATAATTTAAGCATAAAATTCTTTTATGTTTGAATTATTGATGATATTATATGTATATGGGGTAAAATAGACACCATATAAAAGTAATAATGTGTATTACATTAAAATATGCATCAATAAAGTTAAATTTATGGGAAGTACTTTACCTAATGCTTCTCCTAAACTGATCATGATTTAACCTCCTGAATAATAGTTTTAGTCATGTATTTCTTTTATAAAATTCCAATATTCATATTTTAAATTTCATATTTTATCTTCTTATAACATTTTACCACCTATTAGCTAACAAAATTAGTTTATTGCTAATGGTTTGGGTGTTAGCTTCCTTATTTTATCATAGCTATTTTGTCAAGAATAAACTTGTTATTGTGTAACTGGTATAGTAAAATAATCTATAGAATCTATATTAATGTTATAAATATCATATTTTATTATTAGATTAATTTTTAAAACCATTATATAATGTTAGACATATAAAATGACTAATATCACTTCATAGAGATGCTTGACCATACGTACGCATTAGAAACAATATCATTTCCTTAATGGGTAAAAGGGAAATGAAGTAGATGATATATTAATTTCATGATTTAATATCATATAAAAATTATTACATGTACTCATTATTTCGATATTTATGACTATTTGTGGGAGTTAGTAATGAAATAAATTACAACATTTCATGGGGCGGTAGTCCACCGTTCACACGAGTGATGGATTTATTTCACATTTAATGGCAATAGAGATGGGTAAATGTTACTTCATAATCATAACACTATATAATTATAATGATATAATTTGTTTCTTATATTTTATTTAATAATAAATATTTCAATCTTTTAATAGATGACTGATCTTTGTTAAGAAGATTACATTCTCCTACCAAAACCCCCTACGGATCTCTCTTTATGGACACTTAAGTCATTATTTTGGAAATAACCGCACATGAAAAATGTGGATAGGGATGTTGGAAAGAAAATTTTTCATTGTTTATATGTTTTATATGGATTTTTAGTTTTTAATAATTGTTGGTATGGAGTTCCATTTTTTATGTGGTTATGGGGGACATTTTAAGAAATTACATGGAAATTTCCATAAACAATGAATATTGATAAATTCATTACCACAAAAAATTCATCAAAATGGATTTATATTGTAATTTTTATAATGATAAGGTTGAAATATTTCTATAAAATAAATTTTTATATTTTTATTTTGAAATATTACCCATATCATTTGGTTTAATACCCCTGTTAATCTCATTATAACCTCCAGAGGAGTAATTAATATTTTTTTGTTTTTACCATTTGTTATTACAAAAACTTAAGATGAAAATATTATCAAATTTTAAATATGATTATTATAAATATTAAATCCATTTCATCAAATTCAGCCAATGTAATGGTAAATTTTTAATTCAATATCAACAATTAAAATGTATCGAAAAACCCAGTTTTTAATGAATGTTTTCCCTAAAGGAGATTATATTACATTAACTATATTTATTGTAACCATAATTACATGTATTTAAATTAATATAGTTAGGTAAATAATTTTTTCATTTCATTTTTATCATTAACCATTTATATTTATTTTTATTAATTTAAATGAATAGAAATCATTCAATTTTAAATGAAAACTGCTTTTAAAAGAAACAATTGTTTTCAAATCAAAAAATTATCTCCAAATGTTATTATGACTATTTATATCAAATATGAAAATAATAAATTTTTAAATATACATATATATAATCATTTTTGTAAATAACATTGGGATAGTTTAAATATTACATTTCTATTTACACATGAATGCTTTTTTCTGTGGTAAAATTTCAATGATATGTCCAAGGAATATTCCCAATATTAAAGTTCAAAATTGATATTCAACCAATAAAAAAAGGACTTTTTGATACATGAAATATTTATATTATAAATTTATTATATTTAAATGAATATAAGGTTCACTTTATATAATTGAAGCTCCAGTGATTCATTCATCCTATGTTAAAAAAATTACATCTTGGAAATTTTCATTAATATCACATTCTAAACCGATGATGGTTGTTTTTCATCATAATGTCCTCTAGTTCACATATTTCATCCACGATTTTATGATTTTCACAACGTTCCTTTACCATTAATGTTATCTAATTTCTTAATACATTCTCTACAGTTTTATTAATATTGTTATGATCTTCATATTAAGGTACATCAGGTTAAATTACTTCTTTTAGTGGTGAGTACATTTATGAGGTCTTTCATATACATCCTTCACATATTTATTTGGAACACATCATTTACATTAGATAAGCTTTGCGTTATTTCCAATAATTTGGTCACAAATCTAATCTATTCTATAATTTCCGATGGGCTTAATGTACCTATGGATTAATAATCCATTCATACCTATCTATTCCAATTTTCTTAAATGAGTATACATTCATGAAAATGTTTTATCCTACATGAAATTAAAAAACATTTATCCATTTATCAATATAAATATTTTTTTGTATTGATATTTATTAATATGATCCATAATTATAATTACCTTTTTCATTTTCCCTTTAAAATCATATGGTCATACAAGTTTAAATTCAAATACTACATTCCTACAAGTTGGAGTATGAAATGTCTTTTAATATAATTATTCATACAACACCATATGAATAATCTAATAGAATCTATTTCTGTAAAAAATCTGTATTGATTTTAAATATTGAACCCACTTACATTGAGCATGAACCCTAATTGAATTCCAATATTTGAATAACACATTCAAATTATCTATCTGTATGAGGATAGTGGGGGGGGGGGGGGCGTACATAGATACATATCAATTAGACTCATATAGAATTTTGAATCATAATGGGGATAATGATCATAAAAAGTGAAAGATGAATTCTATGATGTTTTATAACATTATTTATAATGATATTTACAAGAAATTCAAGTTTCAAATATTCTCATATATGAATGAAATTTGATAACATAGTTAGGTGATTTGCAATAACACATATTTTATGATTCTTTCCATGATACACCAGTTGTTCAATGTAAAATTCAACATAAATTTAATCACATTTTGACATTATAATATAAAGAGGGTATATAACTCCTCTATGATTCTATTTCTCATTCTGTCATGAAAAAAAAATAATGATACAAAATATTCAATTTCCAGCTACATATTAATCACCAAAAAATGTGCCCTCAAATATATATACATATTGATGATACAATGTTTTTTAGGGAAATTATAGCTTTTAGCATCATAAAACAATTACTTTTTAGGTAAGGTAATGATGGAACATGAAGTCTCTTTCTATATTTTTGAATTCAATCAGCAAAAAAAGTTTCATCAAATATCCCATAATTCATAGAAGTAAATATCTTCTAAAGAATATCATAATCTGATTGATAACATTTTATCATTTAAACTAATAAAGGTTTCATAATTATTTCAGAAAAGATTGATTTATACCATCCCTTAATAATTTTCATATCCATATATACTAGATCCAGGAACAAATAATTACCTTCAATAATTATTTGGGTTATAACTCTATGAAACATCCTAATTAATGAATCCTCTATCTAATTTCCATTCCATAAGAGGTAGTGTATTAATAAATTATACTACATGAATCTCTAAAGTCATCTATCATTCCTTGTGATGATATATTTCTAAAAAAATAAGTATTTTAATCTCTTGTGGTCTTCCTATGTTAATAAGAAACAACAACCCACAATTATGGATCCTTTTTTTAAGTCCATAACATTATATAATCTTCATTGATGATGATAATTGTGACCTGAATTTAGCATATAAACTTTTCATCTTTAAAATGAAAACACGGATAACGTAAACTCTAGAGGAAGTTTTTGGTTTAGATTTTTTGATAACTATGACAAAACTCTTATATACACTAATAGAAATATGAATATACCAATGTTTTAGAATTGTTGGTATAGGCCCTAAAAACAATGGTATAACCTATACTATTAGTTTGGATGACCGTTAGCTAATATTCCATCGATATAGACCTATATTTATTGTTTTGATAAATTATTTGTATATGGATATAACCATTATTTTGAAAACTATTGGTATATATCATTAGCAATGGTTTAAAAACTATTTGAATGGGTGACAATTAAAAAAAGATCAACTAGATTTATTCCCAGCACCTACATCATACATTTGAATGATCAAACCACTAAGGTAAAATGAATTTTCTGAATATAATATCTTATATATATATATATATTAAGAAGTAATTTAATGATGTATGTTCTCATTGTTATTTGATAAAATAATACATAATAAATTTTATTACCTATACCAGCTGTTTCTAAATCCATTTGTTTATATGTTAGTACTTTTGGAATATCTACTAAAGTTTTTTTTAAAACGTTTTTATGGGGGATTAGTTTAGAAGTTATACCAATGGTTAGTCTGAAAAAATTTATATATGTCACAATTATAAGAATGGTTTTTCCAAAATAATTTGTTTGGTGTCTTATTATTGTTTTCATATAAATGTTTTTGACTAAAACATAAGTATAAATATGACATATACCAATGGTTTTACCAAAATGATTAGTATAGGGTATTGTTATAAAATCCATACCTGCAGTATTAGAATAATAGTTTTTATAGATAACACCAAGAGTAATAGTATTTTTCAGAACCATTTACAGGTTTTCTCTCTAGGATAGTTATGCCAATGATTTTGGACAAACCATTAGTTTTGGAATGTTGGTATAAATCAAATTTAACATAGTGATAAACACTTTTGAAATCGAAAAAAGTACATTTTTACCATTTAACCCATATTTTCTTATTTGATAATAGTTTTTAAACATCATCCTATTCAAATACATTGTAGATACAAATTATTCAACATCATTATTTAAAACCTTGAAAAAAGAAAATAAAAAATAATGAGCTGATATGCTTAGTATGTGTAAAAATAATCATTTAAAATTGTGTGACATCAATGAGAATAAGAGTGCATATGGGTTTAAGGAAAAAATTATAGTGGATGTATGAGGAAAAAAATAACTATTACCCATCAATACATGAATCATCAAATACCAAATCATGGAAAATGGAAGAGTCAACAATTTAAAAAAAAACAATCAATGTGATCTAAATATAGATCATTACCGAAATTATAAACCAATAACAGTTATGTATACATTCTTTGGGTAACATGGAACATAACATCCATAAAACACTTTCAAAACCATTTATAAACCCTTTCAATTATAATTACCAAACGACTGACATACAATATTTTCATTACCCAATGCATTAGATATTTAAAATTGGGATAAACCTTCATATAATTTATATCTATCCCACCCATTTTATATGGTATATAATGGTTCTCAATCCTCATATAATATATATCAAGCTCAACCATTTCATATAATTCTCAATTAACATATCATTAATAATATGCATCCATGATAACACTAATAGACTCAGTCATTATTGTTATATAACATTACAAAAACATGGAAACTAATTGGGTTTAGGGTGAACCACTTTGAAACATGATTAACCAATGGAAAATAAAATGATTTCACAAAAAAACTTTGAAAATTTATTATATTTTGAAAAATCAATGGGGTAGACATAAAATTTCATTGAAAATTGAGTAAACCATTGAAAAGAAATGAGTTCTAGAAAAAACACTTTAGAACATGATTAACCTATGGAAATGAAACTGTTTCCCAAAAAATATCATTGAAAAATGATTTAACCATGGAATGTAAACTAGATCCATATAAATACAATAAAACTTGTTTTGACCATTGGAAAAGTGACTTCATTAAGAATATATTTGGAACCCGAATATCCCATGAAAAAGACTCAATTTATAATAAAATATGTTTTAAAATATTTTATTTCATCGATAAATGAATAAGGTTGATATCAATAAAAAATATCCCTACTTTTTTATAAATAAAAACTAGTGTAGTTGACATTAATGAATGTAAATACCTTAAAAGGGTCATTGAAAACATTATTGAGGAAAATAACCTCTAAACATTCCTACATGTCACATAAAACATCGAAATAATTGAATCGTTGGACCCAAGAAGGAATACTGTTAAAAGAAACCTAAAATTTCATGAGAGTAACAATATTCATTATATATAATGTCATAGGATATGTATACACAACTCATAAAATAAAATAGCTTTATAACATAATAAATGTATTAAAGAAGGTGAGTTGTAACAAAAATCCATCACCACTTTGGTTGCACTAAAATAGTAAACACCAAGAGAGAGATATAATCAATAGAATATGTAAAACCCCATAAATGTAAGGATACAAATGTTGAAATACATTCATGGTATATACACATGTCACAAAAACTTTGTTGTGAATATGGAATATATCTCAACGAAATATAATTTAGATGAAAAACCACTTTTAATGATTGTATCACTTAAAGGATAATAAGTCAATTAAATAGATATGTGTGAAAATTATTAAATCAAAAAAAAATTAAATAATTAATAATATAATCATAAGTCATTTCACACATAATCATGTTATATCATAACTAGTTACAGAAAATTTTAACCCCATGAATCAGAAATTGAGTTAATGAATCCCTTATCTCGAGTTTGAATTAGCATTCATTTTCCCTTTCTTTCTAAATAATAAATATATGATAGTTATTTACGTTATTTAGAAAAATTTACTTTCTTATTAGTACATTTATTTTACTTATAAATATATTCTATATAATTACATGGTCAATAACATTTACCTTGAATGTTTTGACCATATTTGGCTTCTATGTCAAAACAACTATTGATATGTTGACTATGGTAAATGACATAATTATTTATAAATATCTAGAATAAAAACCATGACATAATTATCACATTCATAAATAAATTATAATATTATAATCATATTGTAAATAAGGTTATTAAAAATGAATCATCATTTCAATCATGGAGATGGAAATCCATAGATACAAATGTGTAACATTTATATTTTTTAGGATCTATATTTAAAGAAGTTATATTTATCTTTACATAATGACCATTATACCATAAATAAAAAGTTATTTAATTATATATATATATATATAACCCCTGTGATGTGATAATGGAAAATGAATAATCACATCACTTCAAGGAGTTGGTAGTATATACATCCTTGAACAACATTATAACTTTTCATTGTGTGATATAAAAAGAAGAAAACATTATAGGTTAATCTCCACATAGATAATTATATCATTAATATGATAAAATTTTAATTTTAATCTTATATTTTTTAATATAGAATAAAATTATTATAGTTTTATATTTAATATGATTAATATATACCCACCAATGTTCCATTATATGATAAATTTCTTTATTTTAAGAATTGTTATGTTTTTTGAGCTAAATTGTTGAAATGCCCTAATTTTAGAATTTTAATGATTTATCATCATTTTATTGTTTTTGGAATATTTTATTATCCAGTTATTGAATTTAAATTTCATTAGGAAGCCTTTAATAATTTTATTTTTATGTTACAACTAGACCGAAAGATATATTGACCATCTTTAGGCAAAAAGAAACTATAAATTTAATATTTTAGTTTTGGGATAGAATTGATACCCCTTCAATAAATATGAAATAATGTTACCAAAATGTGTCCTAATTCAGTGATTCCAACTAGAAAAGAGATAGTAATTGATGGTGAATCTCCCTGAAAAATACTTTTTATAACATCGATCATTAAGATGATTTTGGGGTGCATGAAATTAGAGGAAGTTGAATAATCACAATGGATAGAAAATATTTTATACGTTAATAGGCTACAAATTTTTAAAAGAAATCGAAAAGAATTTAAAATTTTGTATTCCAAAAGAAAACTCAAATGAGAAAAACAAGTATGAATACACCAAATCATTATTCTTCAATGAGGAGGAAACAATTGTGTAGAATTTGGGTTACTACACACTTTTAATATGGTTATTTTAGACTTATCAAAATATATGGAACCGAATAATCCATAAGAAGAGTTATTAAATATTTCTCCAACCATTCTATATTATTTTTATATTAAATTTTTATCTTCTTATAAATTTAAATATTTAGTTCCTATTTCCTTTAAGTGGAATTATTTTCTAGATGAAGATGATTTCCTGGTTGAAATTTATGAATGAATGGTGTAACTATTTAATTACTCAGGTACAAATGTGAAGGGACAAACCATGCATATTTTTAAAGAATAAATCATTTTAGAAGATGAAGATGAATAAAAAAATATGATTTAATTCAATTTAAAAAACTTGTGGTGCTATTTCTTAGAAATAATTACATGGAAAGTTTATTTTTCATTTTTCACACTTCCAAAACACAATTTGTACAAATATTTTATGGAAGGGAACATGACGAAATATGTTTTTGGGAGAATCTGCAAGATGTCTGAGATGAATAAGATTAGAGGAAATTCTTTTTAATGGTTTATAGAGTTAAAAATACCCCTTATTCTGATTTGAGATGATTAGATTGAACTATATGACTATGTGTATTGAAATCCTGGCTCCCTGTTAGGGGCTTCATACAATGGGCCTATTCTATGGGAATTTACTTGGTGTTCTTACATACCTAAGAGTACAGATTCATTATTTGTGGGAATTTATAGAGATTAATTTTTTTTAAAAATGCTTTTATTTCTATAACTATATCCCCACAAATGTTTATATATATTTGAAATTGAATCATTTTGGGAATATTGATGTGTTTTAATCAAAATAGTTAAAATTACCTTATTCATGTATTTAAAAGGTTTTTCAACAGTTTCGTGTTTTCATAATTACGTTTAACCCAGTAATACAATTGATTAAAATATTTTGTAGAACCCTTTCCTAATGGTATTCATATTTTACAACTAAAAAAAATAATTAATCGAAAATCCAAGGGCCCAAAAATTCAATCAATTTAGAAATTAATTTTTCAGATAGAATTGATATCCCTACAATAAATCAGGCATACCACATCCCAAAGATTTCCAAATTCATTTTTTATTCCTATAAATGTGAGTGGACAAAAATTCATATATCCTTGTGAATACTGGGCTATTGTTTGGTCATTAATATGGTGTTTGGGCACTTTAAGTAGGAATAATTTGATGCATCAATTCTTTGATAAAATTTTCTATAGGTAAATTGGAAATACAATTTTCCCCACATTTCAAAAATATCTCAAATTTTAAAGTCCAAAATAGAACACAGTTTATAACATAATTTATGATGCCACAATAAAATTATTTGGAAAGTAGGTTGTCCATTATTTACTAGACATTGGGGATAATAATTCTAGAAAGAAGAAATACACCCCACCCTTTACCATTATAATTTCATATCCACATTCATTTAAAAGATATATAGATTAGATGATTGGGGTTTTGTAGAGAACATATTCTTGAGAAGATGAATATTTTTAATGATAATTAAATAATAGTGGTCTATAATCCATGTTATTTTGTGAATCAATGATATTATGATTCATTAGTTTTGATTTAATTCTATTAATTGTAAATTATTTTTTTATCTACACCAGAAATTGTTATCATAAATAAAGGAGGAATATTTCATCCTTATTTTTATTTTTTCAAATTTTTTTTGGATTTTTTATCTATATTTTAATGTAAAATTGGTGTCTTATTATCTAAACCTATTTCTATGACCAATCATCTTTATGAAAATAATTCCGTCTAGTTTTGATTCCTCATATTTTTTTGGGAATGTAGATCACATTCTAAAAATGATAAACCCCATTATTTGAAGTATTGATAAGGTTTTTAGTCAATATAGGTGTATAAAATTGGTTATTGAGGTATAAATCTTTTAATTTAGTTTCAATAAATATTTTAAATATTATTGAAGAGAGTTTTTGGCTCGAATATTATTTATATCTCCTTTCATTAGTTTGTTTTTCCTATTATGTTTAGTTTTTTTCTAATAACTAACATAGATTTATTATTTAATTATTATTTTATGTAATTTATATATTTTTTATCTAAATTTGTATCCCCAATTGTAGTTTTAACATTTAAAAAACTAATTTACAATTCTACAATTTATCAGTTTATCCTGCAACCTCTTCTTTAGAAAACATTTTCCTCACCAAATTTGATCATTTTAAGGGGAAATTATTGACTATAGTAATGTAAATAAAACCCACAGTGTAAATTTTGGGTCATTTACACTAATATTTGATATTTTTCATGATTTTTGTTAAATTTATTGGGTTTCAAAAACAAATTTAGATTCTTAAAATACCAAAAAATATGGATTATCACAGTGACTTATTTTATTATTGTCCAGATTGTAAAAAATATGATAAGCCAATTCATGATGAATTTTAAAAATTTATACTCCAAAATAATAAATTTTTCATCAATATAGATCTTCCATCATTCAATATATAACAAAATATAGACATTACTTCCAATTAATTAAAATAATTAAATGTGATGAAAGATAAAAATTATTCAAATTAAATTGAAAAATAATATCCCACTCACATATTATATTGAGAAATATTATATGGGTGAGCTTCAATCATATTTGGAATATTTTTCCATAAATTCAATTTACAAAATCATCAATGATTCTAAATTATATTTTTATTTGGGAAATAAAATACCAATGTAAAATTATCATGATAAATTTGAAAAGAAAGATAATTCATCTGAACCCACTTTTTTGAAATTTAAAATTCATAACTATTGTATGAATATTTTTCTATGGAGGAATTGAAACATTATCCATTCGTTTTTGAAGAGAATATGTAGTAATTGGGGTTGTTTCAAACTTTGAACACTAAATTTTTGATTTCAAATACATAGATGTAACATGAGAAACCAAAGTATGAAGTCATAAATATTTATCCTTCTTTTCATGTATATTTTTATATCAATCATTTAAAATCTTTTGTTTTTGAATATTTAGTTCCCATTTAATTTGACTAGAATTAGTTTTTTTAAGATGAATTCATGGAAGATATTCAAGAAATAATTCTGTTATAATTTCATTACACTGGTACACATGATGTTTCCGTTATAAAGTTGATTTTCAAGGTGGAAATAATTTTTTAATATGAACATAATAATGATCCAAATTCTATGATAAAAATTAAGAAACTAGTAAAGGTATTTTGTGAGGATAATATCTTCATATACTTGTCTTATATTATCTTCCCACATCCAACTCATCATTAGAACAAAAAATTCATGTAAGGGAACCAGAAAAAGTTAATCTTAGGATGGTTTTACTAGATATTTGTGATTAATAATGTTGGATAAATTCGATTTTAGTGTTTCATGAGGATGAAACTATACCCACCATTGAATGTTGGATGATTATCTTGAACTTCATTATTAGGAGATGTAAAATCTTAGAACCTAGTTGGGTGGCTCATACCAAGGCCAAATTTAATTACCTTTATTTTTATTTTTATATCCTTGATTTAAATAAAATGTTGATATTTTGTTATATTTTTCATGTATGGTTCTATGTTTTAATATATACAAAGCTAGCTCAAGGCCATTACTATTTTATAATGACTATGTTTTTCCTTTCCTCTCCACATGTTTTTTTCATAACTTATCATCATATTTTTAATGTCATAATTTGAACGAAAATTCAAAATGGAGACATTTTAAAGAAATATATGTGGGAGATGAACATGAAATATTTAATTTTATTTTGTGTTTTTACTTCTAAAAGTTAGTTTTTTTTTCAATTTTTTGTGTTGTAATAACATTTTAGATTTAAATTAATATCATTTGTGAATTGAATTGTTCTTCAATGGATGTAACATACTTTATTCATGGAAATGAACATATATGACTCGAAAAATGTGTATTTTTATAGAGTCAAAATGTTTCAATTCATGAAAAGGAAATATAATTATAATTTCATGTCATGATTTTTTTCCAATATTGAAAATAATTAATTTTTTGTGAGGATTATGAAACCATTTCGTGCCTTCATCAAATTCATCCCCTTTTTGTGTGAACCAATATAATTAATGTTTTAACCAAACCATTCCTTTTTTCTATAAAAATAATAATTATTTAAATAATTTTTGTTCAAAATGATTATGGAATTTACTTTCTAATTTAATTATCCATTTTTAATGAAAATATTTTTAATTCTAGGAATCCTTGTGCATTTTTTTGGTTACCGCTTTGGAACCATGTACATCTTCTTAGGAAGGCGACATTATAATCCTCTAAATTTTATTACATCATTCTCTATATGTATATATTACTGATCTATTAATCCTTAATTATGGGGGGGATTACTTATGGAGTACAACATAATTTCATGTTGAAATAGGAGGAAATTAATTTTTATAGGAGTTATTTTTATTGTTGAATGTTTTTTGTTGAAATATAATCCCATCCATTGATTTAATGGAAAAAGTAGTTCTTCCATTCTCGATCTCCCATATAAATAATGTTTTTCCTAACTATAAAATTTTAATCGAAAAAATAAGAAATGTTGTAAAAAAAATAGTTGTTCCATTGTTGTAGACCTCGATATGTTTTGTGATGCCCATGAAAGATACATTGAATATATTTTGGATCTAATTGAATGCCACATTTATAGATAAAAATTGAATTCTTATGTGGGAACTAGAATCATGAAATTTTTCTTCAACAAAGAGCCAATCCATATCTTTCTAACATAAATTATTTTACATTAAAATACCACCAACCATATAACCCAAGAATGTCCTTTTATTATTACTCATAATTGATATAAATAATTGAAATAGTTGAGTGTAAATTTTTATATTTTTCCAGCATTGGGTGAAACGTTTATTTTTTTATATAAGAAACAATTTTCTAAAAATCAAAATCATTTTTTTAAAAAAAGCGAGGTAGTAATAATTTTGTATAGGGGAATAACTGAAATAGAAATGGGATGAATGAACATAATTAAAAAAAATTGAATTAATGATGTTGAAGTTGAATGATATTTTGGATTTCTTTTTTTATAGGTTTTGAATTTCATTGACATGTTTTTTTCATATTCATTGGTAATATATTTTTACTGGTCACATGATTAGGAGTACAAGTGCTAACCATAAGGGAATTAACATATTTAAAATTTTAATTATTAATTATTTTTATTTCTATGAATATATCCCCAAAAATATTTCAATACCAAATAAATTCCATCATTCATGAAATTGTGTATTGTTATGAGCTAATATTTGAATATTCCCTTACTCTTGAATTTTAACAGGTTTTCATGAATTTATTGTCTTTGGGAATACCTTATTCTTTACTAAAATAATTGTGAATTTTTTTATTAAGAACCCTTTTCCAATGGAATTTTTTTTTTTGAAATTGGACTAAATTATGAATTATCTCTATCAAGGATAAAAAAAAAATCAATTTAAAAATTCAGATTTTAGAATTAATTGATACGCCTTCAATCCATGAGGCATAACACAGATGAAAGAATCGAAATTTGGTAATTCTACCAATAAAAGATATAATACTCGAAGGATAATTTCCATGATAAATATTAGGCTCATCATCAATCATTAGGATGGTTCTTGGGTGTGTCAAAGTAGAGGTAGTTAAACAGTCAGTTCATCTAGAATATATTTTCTATGTAAATAGGCTATTATTTTTTTATCATGTGTCAAGAAGAGATAAAATTTTGTATTTAGAAAGATAACTCATTTTTGAATTATTATTTGAGAACTCCTATACATTATTCGACGGAGAGGAGGTTCATATTGTAGTTCAATTTCTAGATACTAATTTTATGCAAAGGATTTCTAGCTCTCCCTTATATGTTTATATTTTATTCCCCTGTTTCAGTTCAAGGATTGTTTTCATGAAGTAAGTTGTCGATGATGAAAAGTTATGATGAATTATTTGAGTTTAATTTATGATAATATATTAATTAAGTTCAAAAATCAATTTGGACTTGGTATGCGGAGATATGAGGATGCTTCCCATTGGTGTTTATGTTCTTCCTTTTAAACTAATTTCTTCTGATTTATCCTAAAATTATTCTCTTGATTGAAGGAGGTATATTTATTCTTTATTTTCAATGTCTCCCATTCAATATAGATTTTTTATCAAATTATGTATGTAAAATAGTTTTCTTATGGTTTAAAATTATTTGGGTGTGGTCTCCCTATTAAGGGTAAAAGTTTAACATGTTTTGATTTCACTTGGTATTTGGGAAACCAGATCACATTAATATGGAGATAAAAACATATAATTGAGGCCTCAATATGTTTTTTATTCAATATAAGGGTATCTATTTAGGATATGAGGTATAAATTGGACAAATTATTAGGAATAAATTCATTTAAAATTATAAAGTGTGTGTTTGGGGATCAATGTTTTTCCACCGCTTCTTTCATTAGATATTTTTAGAATAGATTGATTTTTATTTCCATTCAATTATGTATATTTATTATTTCATTATGATTTTATATAATTTATGTTTTTTTATATCAATTTATGTCTACAATTCTTATTTTATCATTATAAAAATTAAATTAAAAAATATATAGTTTGACAGTATATTCTATAACCTCATTATGAAATATCCATGTCTTCACAAGTCTACAATATTTTTAACAGAACATTATTAACTATATTAATATTTCTAAAACCAAAAGTTTCAAATTGGTTCATTTTTTTGGATGCTTCCAACATTTTTTTAATATATATTATTAAATATTCTACTATATAGTCATTAAAAAACAAAAAAAATAGTTATATTTATATTTACTTTTTTTATACTTAGCCAGATTATAAATAGTATAGGATAACAAGTAACGATGAATTTTTAAAAATTATAGTAACAAAAATTAAATATTTCATCAAAAGCATTCTTCTGTGATTCAATAAGTATGATGAAATATAGATATTAATTTGAATTCTCTAACAAAATTGAGTTGCTGGAAAGCAAAACAGAGGATCAAGAAATGGAAAATCTTATCCGACCCACATTTCAGGTTGAGGATCCTTTTATGGATGAGTATCAAAATGATTTGTAATATCCTTTATAAAAATTTAATGTATGAAATTATCAATGATTATCTAATTAATGTGTCACTATGAAATGAAATGAAATTGGAATCATATTGTACTAACTTGGTTGAAAAAGAAATTTCATGTAAATCCACTTTTTTGAAATTGAAAATTGCAATCCATTAGATGAATAATTAAAAAAATATGGTAGAGAAACATGAGCCATTAATTTATAAAGAAAATATAAATGAAAGTGATTTCTAGAACATTAAAAAAATATTTCACTCCATAATAGAGATAGAAGCTAAGAAGACATAGGATGATGTCAAAAAATTTGATCCATCTCTTCCAAATTATTTTTTTAGTAATTTTTTAATTGCTTCTACCTGTGCAGATTTTGATCCAATTTCATTTTAGTCGAATGATTTTTCAGTTGAATAAGATTTCAAGGGTGTTATTTTAGAAATAACAGTGTTACCATTTGTGTCTATTTTTACACATGTGGATTATGGTACCAAACTAATTTTCAAAATAAGAAATGATTTTAGAACATGAACTAGATAATGGAACACATCTAGAGACTAAAATTCAACAACATGCATTAGTATTTTCTGAGGATAATTTATTTGGAAGATTATTTTACATTTTTATCCACTTCCACTTTAATCAATGGAAGCACAATTTAAAGGAGGGGAATCAGAAAAAAATTATTCAGGTTATTTTTTTCATATGTGTTAGAGGGAAAATATTGAAGACATTTGTTTTTGGTGGATAATGAGGTAAAAACTACACCCAAAATAAATTGGGATTGATCAAATGGAACACCCTGACATGGGGAAGTGAAATCCTAGAACCCACACAGGGATTTCATACTTAGGGCCCAATCCATAATCTTCTTTTTAATTTATATTTACTAGTGTTCAACAAACTTTTAATGCTTGGTGTATTTTTTCATGTAGGGTTTCAAGTTGCATCATAATAGTGGATTGCTCAAGGATGCTACTTCTTAATATAAAACTATATGTGTCTTTCCACCCCACTTGATTTTTCATGTCATATATTCTTGATTTTCTCTTCACAATTTAATTTAATAAGAATAATGAATAAAATATAAAAAATATGTCGTGGGGTGGAATATGATGTTTTGATTAGGGTTTTTTGTGTTTTCATTTCAAATTTTATTTTTCTTATTTCACCTTTTTGATAAAAAATACTTTTGAGCTTAAAATTAATTAAATTATTGTATTTTTATTATTTTCAATGGAAATAAATTTCATGATTAATTTAAATTACATTGAATGAATGTTAAATTATAAATTTTTATTGTTTTTTATTGTGTAAATTAAACTAAACACATTTAATTTTGAATTTCATTCCATGAATATAGTATTATATTTAAAATATATATCTAATGAAGATTCTGAAAACATTTTTTCATCTTCATTACATTCACCCCCCTTGTGTGAACCAATATAATGACTGTTTTAACTGTAACTTTCCATTTTTTATTCAGAAAGTTTTAACATTAAAGAATTTTATTTCAAAATAATATGGAATTTTGTTTTCAAAATCCTCCCTTTTAATAATATATATTTTAAATATATCATTAATTATACATTAGACCATTGTAAAACCTTAGTATCCATGTATATATTGTTTGGATATCCACACTATAATGCAATTTTACCAATCCAACCTTATCTGGAATTACTAAAAAATATAGTTAAATTTAAGCGTGGGGGGGATGAATTGTGGAGTGCAACATTATTTTCCCTAACATTGTAAGGAAATTAATATTTCAAAGATATATTTTACCTACTAAAATTACATTACTGAATATTTTTTTCATCAAGAGTATTCATATAAAAGGTTTTTTTGCCGTTTTGGAGCTCCCATGGAAAAATGTTCTGCCTATTTGGAGCTTTTTAAATAATAAAAGAAGATCTTTTTAGAAGAAAATGTTGTTAAATTTCTAATGATCTTCATATTTTATGTTATTTGAAAGAATGAAAAATTGATGTTATTTTGAGTATTATTTAATTCCATAAATAATGTTAATAATACCATGTTTATGTGCAAAATATAATCATGAAATGATATTTCAAAAAATTATCAAGCCATCACATCTGTCCTTGAAATTATTCATATTTAAATACCACAATCCATAAAACATTAAAAAATATGATCTAACTAATTCGAAGGTATATAATTTGTTTACAAAATTTGGTAGATATTCATAAATTTTCCCATATTATTTTAACACTTACATATATTTGGATGTGAAAATATTTTATCAAAATCATAACATTGTGTTGAAAAAAAGTGAGGTAGGAATAATTTTTCATGGAGGATTGAATTAATTGATAAGAGAATGAACTAAAATAAGGAATAATTTTGAATTGATGCTATGAATGTGGCATGACATGTTTGGCTCCCATATTTTGTTCTTTTGAATTTCATTGACAGGTTTTTCGAATATTCATTGGGAATTTATTTTGAGTTTCCACTTGTTTGGGAATTCAAGTGGTAATTGTGGGGGGATAATTATAGAAGAAATTTTAAATAATTTATTTATTATTTTAAAGAATAAATACACACCTATGTTTTATAATATGATAAATTTCATCATTTGTTGAGTTTTTTTAGTTTGTGCTAAATTAAGAAAATTTGAATATTCTAGAATTTTAGCAGGTTTTCATTAGTATATTGTATTGGGAATGCATTTTCATATACTAATCATATCATTGAATTATTTTCTAAGGAACCATTTAATCATGGAATTCAATTTTTTTTTCAAGAAAAAATTTTGAATCAAATATTTATTGGGCCAAAAAATAATATATTTTGAAATTCTATTTTTTTGAAAAATTGATACACCATTAAAAAATATGGAGTAACATGTCCCACATGTGTCCAAATTTGGTGATTCCAACTAAAAATATATTATTTATTGATTTATCATATTTATGATAAATTTTCTTATTAAATTAGGTCACTAATATGGTGTTTGGGTGTGTGATAGTGATGGAATTTAAATTGTCACATAGGCCATAAAATATTTTAAATGTATATATGCTACAAAATTTTTCCACGAGTCAAGATAAGATAATTTTTTTATTCATAAATAGAGATATATTGAAAACAAAATTATTAATACACATTATGATGATTTTTAAGTGAGGAAGTCCAAATTGGATCTGACCTATCAAATAGATATTTCAGGCAATAGATTTCAACCCCACCCATTTTCCTTTTTTTCATCTCTAGTTCAAAGATGGTTAGGTTGGTGGAGGAGACTATGGAGGAAAATATATTATAGATAATAAGTGTTCAATTGAAAAAATTATGGAAGGAAGGTATAAACTAAATGTGATGGTGGGTGGTGGAGGACCAATAATTCATCCATTAGATGTTTTTTCTTTATTATAAACAATTTTCTTATGATTTATCCTAGAAATTGTTGTCTTGAATCAAGTTGGCCTATTTATTTCTAATTTTAAATTTTATATATATATTTTTTATTTTTTCCAACTTATAAATTTTATCTATTTTTACTTTTTGAAACATCTTTGGGTGAGGGAACCCCATTAAGCACATCAATTAAAATAGTTTTCATAGCTCATTGGTCATTGGGAAATTAGATCACATTTATAATTAGATAACAACCAATATTTTATTCTTTTATATTGTTTGTGAAAATTAAATGTGTATTCTCAGAGGTCTTGTAGTTTAAATTAGATAATTTAATTGGAATATATATTTTTACATTGATAAAGTGAGTGTGTAAGGATCAAAGTTTGTCCACCGTTGCCTTTCTTAGATTATCTTTTTAAATCTATCTTTTATATTTCGAATCAGTAATATATTTTCATTTTCAATTCATATTTTTTTGTAATTTATCTTACATAACTCAATATATATGTCTAATGTTATTTTTAACATTGACAAAAATGTTAACAAAGTGAAACTTGGACAGCTTAGTGTACATCATTTTTTTCAAATAACCTTATGGTCACCATTATGCAGCATTTATTACAAGAAATTATTGAATGGTGTCACGAGACTAAAAATCCTAGAATTATTCTTTAATATAATCTTTAATACATTCCATTATAATATTTGATGAATCATGTTTCATTGAGGTTTTCATAGTCCACAAGTCCATAGAAGATGTTATTGTATTTCAAAAAATGAAAATCATGAAGGTATGCATTATATAAAAATCTAAGAAGCAAATTATAATTTTAGATATCATATATATAATGTTAAAATATTATGTAAATAATTATTCCCATCCTTTAGAGGTGTCAACGGAAAAATAAATTCCATTGATTCACATGGTTGTAGTCTGCCATACACAAGATCGATGACTGTTTATTCCATTTGTTAGGATTTTCTGAAGTTATAGGTTAAAACCATAACAAAACAACATATTAATATTTTTCAATTACTGATATTTTTATCTAATTATTTAATGAGAATAATTTAAATGTATTAAGGAAAAAAAATAAAAAATGACTCTTAAATAATGTTTCCTTTTTTCTATTAACAAATTGTTTTAACCAAAGGGCTTTATATGATTTATTTATGATTAAATTGGGTAATTTAAGATGATATTATGGATTGTTGGATCTTTTTGTTGAAGGGTTTTGATGAGAAAAAAGACTTGATATTTTTGAATAATTGGGGATGGTGATTGACTATTTATAGTTGAGATAGAGTGTAATTTTTGTTAATATAATGAGATAAAAATATTTGGTGGCCTCCCATATTTCACGTGTACCAGATAATTTATAAATATAATAAAAAGTGGTGATATGGTCTAATAAAGGAAATAAAATTGGTTTTGGATATTTTTTGGGTTATATGGTCAGTTTAGATTAATGTTTAGCCATAATGTAACGACATTTTTTTAAATACCATATAATAATTATTTTTAATTTTTTTCAGTAATATATTTTTTAAAATATTTAATCAACCATAATAGATATAAAAAATTACATTTATTCAAAATAATGAATTTTTTTTCATAAAATAAAAAACATAGACATAAGAGAAATTAATTATAAATTAATCTCACATACGAGTAAGGAAATGTGTTTTTCAGAGGAATATTCAAATGATTTAAATGTTTTCCTATTCAATTTGAATAGAAGATAGATTTAAATTTAAAAAAATTGTTTTAGTGGTGTAAAACTGAAATAATTATACATTTAAACTAATTAGTAATATAATTAAACACTATAAATTATGTTGTTGACATTGTCATTTTCCATTAATATTTATTGTCATTCCCTATTCACCAAAATATAAAAAACATCTCATTGAATAGAAAAATTAACCCAAAGTAAATTTTTGATATTAATATTTTAAAATTAAATATTCTTTTTTCAAATAAGAATTATATATGTGTCAAATTTTAGTTTCAAAACAAGTCTTCCAATAAATAGTTGTAAAATGGCCCTTTCAAAATATACAGTTTTTATACATAAAATTTGACTTATTCCTATCATAATCCTATCAATCTTATTGGTTGAATTTTATATTTTTTTACTAAACATATAAAAGATAATAGTTATGAATATCATTCAATAATTTCAATTAATTGAAATTTTTATGATAAAACACTATTATTATTATAAAAAATTATCCTTCATAGTCAAGAGGTATTTATTTTCATTTCAAAATAATTTATCAAAAATTATTTCAATTTATAAATATGAGTAAAAAATGATTTTTTAAATTTAGATAATTTAATTAAGTCTACACAGTTCAATGTCTTGGAGAAAACTATCATAATAATATTAATAGTATATTTTTATTTGGTAAGACTATGTCTTATGTGAGACATAATTCTGCAAACAAACTCTAGGTTGTGTGAAACAAAATATTATTGTTTTTTGAGTTTCATTCCATATAAACCATTTATTTCAAGTAATTCAATCTATTAATGAATTTATAATAATTTTATAGAAAATTTTTCACTAAATTCAATTATCCTGTGAATTTAATTTATCCATAAAAATTCATCTTGGTGTTTATAGGATTAATATTTTCAAATTTTCATTTTTTATACCCACATAATTTAATTGAAATAAATAATATATACAATAAAAATGGTATGTGAGAAACATAATGTTCACCTAATGTTATGAAAAAATTAGATTCCATATAGGGAGAACATTTGAGTGAAATTTAAATGTTTTATTGGGAAGAAAAAACAAATACCCATCGACTAACAGGGATTGATATTGAACATAGTTTAGAGGAATTAAATGAAAAAAATAGAAAAAATATGTATGGAAAAGGTCATTGATAATACTAGAAAATGTGGTTACAGGACAAAAATGAATTTCATGATTCTTCTCCTAAATTTCAAATTTTTATCTAACTATGTAGAATAAAAAAAATATAATATACTTACTTGATGTATATAATTTCATACTTTAATCATCGGTTCTTGTTGCACTACGAAAACAGATGTGATGGGTTGTTCCTTTTTCCATTAATCCTTAAAAATAATTCTTCCTTAAAAACACATGATATTCATCCTAGGGGTTAAAAATACATCACACCCATAAAACATATCAAAAAACATCATTAATAATCTCAAAAATGAAACATCATAATACCCTTAAAGGAGTAGTCTAAAACTATTAACACGTGATAGACATATTATAGTATTAATAAATTGTAAAATAAAATCTCGTGAAAACATCCTAATCACAAATGTTATAAAAACATCTTTTGATAACAACAATAACAACCCATAACCCACACTCTAGGATCATATTTTGAAACCCATAATGTTATATTCTCTTCATGGATGATGATAATTTTGAATCAAATTTTCTTATTATCCTTTCCACATAAATAAGAAAACATGGATCACATACATAGTGGAGTACGATATAGGTTTATAATTTTCTTGAATTAGAACAAACTCTTACCTAAACAAATAAAAATTCTATAAAAGAAAGTTTATAAAATTTAAACCAGATTTTATTATTTAAAAAATTGGTCATCAGTATCATCATTGTCTGATCCTTTTTAGAAAATTATCATTCCTTATCATTCATCAAAACAAAGGAAAAATGTATCATATTATGATTGATCTCATATGTTTAGTTAGGTTAAACATAATCATTAATAGTAGAAATATCATAAATGAGTGTGAGAGTTCATTAGAGTAAGATAAGATAATTAAATTGAATAAAAAGTTCATAAACAACCCTTACATATCAATATCTAGAACATCAAATATGAAAACACTGAATTTGAATGTGTTGCCAAAATCTATAATTGATAGAAATGTAATATAAATATCTATCATTAGAAATATTATAAACTCATAAGAAATAAAAAACCTTATTTTGTTTAAATTTATAATCAAATTCATAATACCTTTTCAAAAACCTTTCAATTAGATTGACCACAGGTTCCTATAAATTCAACATCTATAATGGTGATCACACTTCTTATATGCTATACAAGGATCACCCATTTCAAAGGTGCTATAATGGGGTTCTACTATTTATATAATACATATCGGGATCACCCATGATCAATAATGGGCATAAAATGATTTTATAATCTATGTCAAGATAACATGTTTCGTATAATGCTAATTACCATAGCAAGAATAAAACACTTCCATCCTAATAATAATTTTAAAATCATCAATTCCTTTATAATATTATAAAACCATGGGAAATAAATGGGGTTAATTTCAATACAATTTAAACATTTTTATTTCATTGAAAAATGTTTCTATAAAAATATCCTTGTAACATGATTAACCCATGAGAAATAATAGGGTTCTATAATAAATATATTGGAAACACGTGTAGCCAATTGAAAATAAAGGGGTTCCATAATAATATCTTTAGAACATGATTAACCTGGGGAAATGAAACATGATCCAAAAAAATAGATTTTAAACATGATTAACACATGTAAAAAAATTATTTCAACAACAATCATATATAACCATGGTTTTCCTATGCAAAATAAATGGCTTCCATAATAATCAATCTAAAACATGATTAAACTATAGAAAATAAATGTTTCCAAAAACAATATATTAAAAAATTATTAATCCATTGATAAATGAAGGTGGATTTTATGAACAAAAAATATCCCATGTGAAGTGTATATAACAATATGTTTTTTTGAAATCGGTGAATGGAAATACAATTTCAATATCATTAAAAACATTAATGAGGAAATAGGCTGTTAAACATTCCAAAGATTCCTATTGCACCTTGAAATATTTGAATCATAATCCTCCTAAAGGATTAATGTTAATTGAGACTTATAATATAATTAGAATAAAGATATTCATGATATATAATATTTTATGAGAAGTATACATACCTTATAAAAGAAGATATTTGAATAACATAACAAATTCCTTAAAGAATGAAAATTTGGAAAACAAATTTTCAACTTTGGAAACCGTGTAAATGTATACCCAATGAAAGAGACCTCTGAACAAAAAAAAATTTAATACCCAAAAAATTTTAGGATATAAATCATAAAATAAATTTATGGGAAATATATACACCACACATCAAAAACTAATTTGTGAAAATGTAATATATATAAATGAAAAAAATGTGAAATGAGATAATCACATACAAATATTGTATCCTTAGAGGGAAAATAAATCAATGAAATTATGTTTTTTAAAATTGCAAAATCCTAATAATAAATATGTAAATTTATAATAATAAAATCAAGAGTCATTTCTAAAATATTCATTACACCACATAAGTAGTGACATAGAATTTTAACCCAATGTATTGAAATTGTGTAAGGAATCCATTACCATAAGTCTAAATTCTCATTTTTTTCATCAATAGTCCTAAATAATAAACATATATTAAGTAATTACATGATTAATAATATTTTATATTATTAATATTAATTTTATTTCATATAAAAATAAGTTACATGTAATTACTTCATAAATATTATTTATATTGGAGGTTTTGACCATATTCATCATATGTGTCAAACAGATATTGATAGGATTATTATTGTAAATGTGGTTATTATTTAAAAATAATGAATAATTAACAAGAATTGGTTATATTCTTTTTTAAATAACTATACTTTTAAATTCATCTGGTGTTTTTATTTAAAAAAATTATCAAACATTGCGATCATGGCGACGGTTGGTCATACACACACATCATTAATATTCCCACTTTTCAATGATCATCTTAGAAAGAAGATATGTGAAATTTATATTTATAGAATTAAAATTATATAATAAATACCATTTTATTTAATTATTAATTCTTACACATATATCATTATTGTGATGTGGCGCTAAAAATGATATAATAATATCCCATCGAGGAGGCGGTAGTCCATAACTCGATGAACAATGTTATCACATTATTAAAATTTGAAATGGAGAGAGGAAAAAATTATTTGATATATTTCAAGTTAGATAATTATATAAATATTATAACAAATATTCCATTTATATCAAATATTTTTTTATTAAACCCATCATTAATACATTCCATATAATGAATGGACGAATAACATAGCATTGAGGAGGCAGTAGTCAATATGACCACAAATGATCTAATCATATTTAAAAAAGGAATGCATGATGGTATGTGTTATGTAATAATTCATGAAGCATAATAAAATTAACAATATCATATATATACAATGTAAAAATATTAATTCTATAATATTACAATCAATGAAATAATGTAATGGATGAACGAACAACATTAGTTTGTATGGAGGTAGTCTTTCGTACACATGAATGATGATTGTGTATCCCATTTAGTGGAATTGTATGATTTTATTGGTGAAAACCCTAACATAATAACATATAAATATATTTTGGATACATATGTTATTATATAATAATTTATTAAGAATAAATTAATTGTTTTTTAAATAAATAAAATAAATTTTATCATTGAATAATGTTATCTCTTTTTCATGTAAATCTATTTTTTTCTCCAACGGACATCCTTATATTACATTGTTCCCAAGGTGAGCCTCCTTTGATTATTTGATGGATGTTTATATATTATTTAAATTGGGTTTTGACAATACCAATGGCTTTATATGTGGGAAGTGTTAAGGGGAGTGAGTTCTTTTTCATAGAGAAATCAGGGTGCTATTCTTTTAAATAAAAAAATCCAAACCCTCTTGGGAGGTCACCACTACATAATGTTAATCAAATTGTTAATATAATTATATATAATTTTTTACATGGTCAAATAGTTTCAATAAAATTGGTTTTTGAAATAATTCTTAGTTAGTTGGACGGTAATGATTAATTTTTAACTAATAGGTAAAAACATTTTTAATTTAATCACATTAATTAATCCTAGTTTTTTTGAGAAATATTTTCTCTCAAAATATAAGTTGACCACATTAGAGTTAACATATTATTTATATTATAAATATTTAATCCATTTCTCCAATTCTAATAAATGATGTGGAAGTAATTAATTGAAATTTAATCCCATATACACGATGAGACGACATATATTTGTAAAGAGAAAAGTTCAATGTTATGAAATGTTTTTTATATCTAATTTCAAGGAAATATTTATTCCAATGAACAAAATTTGATAAAATAATATAAAATTTATGTAATTATAATTTAAAACCAATTAAAATAAAAATTTAATATAATAAGTTATTTTTATTAAATAATGAAATTAAATTAAAATTTGTTTTCATTAACAATTCATTGAAATATGAATGATCTCAAAAATATTATTATAATTTGAAGAAAGTAACTTTTGAAGTAATTTATTTAATAATTATGTGTATTTTATCAAATAAAAATTATAGAAATTCTAAAATTTGTTTTTAGTAATCTAATTCCATTAAAAGACTCTAAAATTTCCAATTAAAAATATACACCTTTTTATGTTTAAAATTTTATTTATTATTATCTTATTCAAATAAATCATATTATATTAATTTTAAAAAAATTAATTTACTATATACCATATATATTTCATTAATGTCTTTCACTTGGAGTGATTAATTTAATTTATTAGTAAAAAACAGAATTCTTATTGTATAAAAACATCTTTATATTCAATAGGTTTTCATTTTTATTTCACATTAATTTGAAACCAATGAATTAATTTTATAAACATGTGAAAACAATAATTTTCATAATTTATGTATTCTCGTTCATTTCCTCCATTCCAAAATCTTGGAGAAATATATAATGATAATATTAACTGTATATTGTAGTTCAGAAAGACATGGGACTTTGTGTGATATAACTCTTTAATGGAACTCGATGTTGTGTGCAACATAAGATAAAATTGGTGTTGTGATTATAAAATAGAAACTATGTATTATTTGGTAGGATATATTTTAAATATTTTAAATTAATTTTAATGTATATATATCATAAATGTTTAGATGTTACAATATCTCATATCAAAAAAAGGTCAGAATCTGGGTGGAGGCATGTTCCAATTAAATTTATTTTAAAAATGTAAAAGAGGTAAAACATGGGGGTTTATATAACAGGTAATAAAAAATATCATGTGCATCCAAATCAATAAGATGTGATAAAATTTATTGATTAACAATAGACCATATCAAGGCATCATCCACAATTTCCCTCTAATATTTGGCATAGACAACTTGAATGGCCTCCCTAAACTAATCCTTGATATCCATTTGAAGATGGTCAATTAGGTGGAGGAATAAAATATATGATGGATGAATTTTCCCAGGTAAATTCCTAGATAACATCTTCATAATGTTTACCTCCATACAAGATTCACACTCCACCCAGAGATGTCTCAAATCAGGTTAGACATCAAACATAATTTATTTTATCATCTCCTAATGTTCTACTTCATTTACGAAGACACTTACATTATAGTAATAAAAAAATTATTTAACAAATCCCTGATGGGTGTGGAGGAAATCACCATATCTTGATGTTCTTGGTGAAGCTAAATCATCCCTATCCACATTCACCTTCTTCAAAAAGTAGATGGGTGGAATCCATCTTTTATATTTTAATAATATATGATTTTTTGTTATAATATCTCTTATATATCAACAAAAAAAAATAATTTCGTGATATTTAAAAAGAAACATCTGTAGTTTCCAACTTGTGATAATGGGTTGTATAGTTTTTTCTATAGTCCTTTAATTTTAGTGATGAATATATAAAATCTATATAATTTTTTCATAATGAATCAACTATGTCCCTTCATTAGTGTTTCATTGTATATCATAAAAACATCATTTCTCAACAGTAGAGTAAAAAAATTTATAATTGAACTCTATATTATTCAATTCATCAATGAACTCATCCCATTAAATTTTCCATATGAACCGAACCTCTTTATTCATAATATAAAATAATGGGTTATCCAATTATTTATATTATGAATGAACTATCGAAATTAAACTTAAAAAATCATGAAATTATTTACCTCACTTATGTTTATTGGTGCTGATAATTAAATAACAACCTTTTTTAATGATATATCCAGTGATGTTCCATCCCTGGAGATAATGTATCCAAGAAAATAATCATTTTTAAGAGAGAAATAACACATGATAAATTTCCAAAATAATTATATCTTTATAAGAGTATTGAAAATGATATGAAAGTGATTACCATAGTTCTCTTAGATCATAGAATAAAAAAATATAATCCAATGAATACCAAAAAAAATAATCATGATATTCATAGAATACTATAATCATTATATCTATAAAATCTAATTGTACATTTTTCCTTAAAATGGAATTACTATAAACATATAGTGTTCAAATATTAGTAAGAATATTATATTTTTAATTTCATCCTTCTTTAATCAAAATTGATGATACTAGAAATATAGGTATGTCATTTAAAAATATTGATCACTATGAAGATAATGAAACAATTCATCAATTATTTTTATATGATACACATTTTTTTCATAAAATCATAAAATTACAAAAAACCAAATCACATCATCATAGATACCTAATTCTCTTTCATGTAGATAACAACTTTTTCATATGGTGAAACAGAAGGGTGAATAAATACCTTATAGAAAACCACTTACAATTACTTCTTCAAAACTACTAATTCTATAGTGAAAATTATAAAGGGATTGTGAGATATTTTTCTGGAACTAGGAATTTAATCTAAAGAAAAAATCATCTTTGGGATCTAGTGTATGTTTATGTAATTTTGCAAGATATAAATTACTTTATTCCATTTTAAATGGTAGAAAATATATTTTAACATTATTATTTCCATCATTACATTTTTTTCTCTTCTCTAATAACATTATGGATTATAACCTGCAATTATTCATCATCACCCATGAGATAGTATACATCTAGGATATAATTTTATTTTTAATCGCATCCCAAGATAGAAATATAGTTTCAATGGACATAATCCATTACTAATGTAATATTGTTTTAGTAAACCCAATAAATGTTGTGTGATTATGGCACATGAAGAAAGTCATAATAGTACAATCACACTTCAGAACAACACATTGCACCATTTGGTAATGGTTATTTTTTGTAACCTAGTCAATATCCATAATTTATCCCGGATATACTCAGTTCTAATACGAGATGTATTGGAATTCTCAGAATTAAAATATCTACATTGTCCAGTCCTATTGATAGAATTATTTTATCTAGTTTCTATTTCTAAAATTTTGAATATACCATAGTAGTTAATAAAATTATGTATTTTAAATGATAATATTTATTTATAAATGGTGCGTAACTCATGAAATTAACTAAATGACTGTAAATTTTAAATACCATAATTTTACTTTTTTTAATAGGGTAGATATTTCATATAAAATAATTTGAAATGTTTTTTAAGAAAATATGAATTATCTTATGCTTATCCCCTGGAAGACTAAAACCTAGTCCACATAGTGGCCAATTTTCATCAACAAGATGATGATTGAGTCAAAGACCATTATTTCCATTTTGAATTTATAACACCTAATTACATTGCGTCCCAGAACCATGACTTCTTTTAATATATATATATATAAGAATTTATAGGAAAAACTAAATAATCTATTCATTACCAAATTGTAGGATGTTCTATAAATTTCATTAAATTCTAATATTGGTTTATCTTCAACAATTTACATTTTCTTTAATCTAGTTAATCAGGTTACATCTAAACATTCCCTGATAACAACTGTAACAACCCTGAACCCAACAACCCTTATACATTGGCTACATTATTATAATAAATTTAATATAAGGGGTCAAATCCTAATGGACTTGTATGTTTAGTAGTTTTGTTGATTTATACAGATACATGATTCTTAATTTAAAATGGTGTGAAAATAAGAAACATAGTTATGTATAAAATTTGTGTTTTTAAAATCATTCAAATAATAATTATTCATATACTAGGAAATTGAAAAAAAAAATGAGTTATCTCAAATTCCCGATAAGCATTATATACATTATGATCTATCATGAATCAATAAGGCAAAATCAAATTGTTAAGGTAACTAACTGAACACACATTCCATTTAATCAGAAAATCAGCATTCATTAATAGAAGATGAATCATCCACATGGACTATTAAATAACATACCATACATTCCACAAAATTAATATCAATATAAAAAATTTATATGTATAATATCAATTTAGTAATCTCAAGGATAATAATAACCTAATTTATAATGAAGGAAATGATTAAAAGTGGTTGATATAATCTCAATAATAAGGATATAAATATTTACAAGATGAGAAACATCATAGTTTATAAAATGAATTAATAATTAACCATTATTAATAAATATTTATTCATATTAAATAAATCATTGTGGTATTATATAATACAATAGTCAATAGGTGTATATTAACAAATATGTCACAAAAGAATGGAAATTTAGAAATAATCTCGTAAAAAGATAATACCATTGAGGTAAGGTCTAAAATGTTAATTGATTAAGTGTATCAAATTTAAATAAATAAGTGGAAATACAATATAAAATAATCAATGTTTATTGAATACATAACCATATGATATTAATGGAAATGAATAATTAATATAATCAAATGAAATGAAAGTGTGTTATGAGATTCCTTACAACTTGGTAACATTTACGTTAAATTCAAAATGATTAAATAACTAAAATTAAAATATAAAATTACATTAATTATGAAGGATTCATGATATTACATGTAAATGGGGGATTATATACCCTATATAAAATAAAATAATTGTATAAAATTAAAATATTCCTCACCAAAGAGAAATTTATAAAAAGACACTGAACTCATGGTTCCTTATTGTTTATAATGCTTTTATTTCATATATATTAGTATTAATCATGATATTAATTAATAAAAAAATATATTAATATTTATAATATAATATAAAATTATATAAAAACATAAATCCACTAATTAATATACAATAATCTATAATTTTTTTTATTTGGGGTGATAACTTACTTCTTTTTCTCTTATATGTTTTGTTAGGAATTTTATGGTTCATTGGTATATTGTAAATTTAGAATAATATCTAAAATGATAGAAATTTTATATAAATCAAATTTACTCATTATATAAATATTTATAATATTCATGAATATTGAACAAGGAAAAGGAATCACATCTCTACATGGAGATGATAGTTCTTACATATGCTCGTGTGACGATATCATTCTATTAATGGGTGAATAGGTAAATATGTTGGTGATATATAAATTTAATGAATATATAAAATTTCATAAGTATCATATATATAATCTATTTGACTCATTGTTACTATCCATGTTATTTGCTGATGGAATAATTACTACATCGGTTCTTGACAGTATAGTCCACTGTACACAAGAGTGATGGATTTATTTTTTATTTGATGGATCGGAATATGGATAAATATTTATCCCTCAAAATGATAAAATATCACTATATAGTAAATAATGGTGTTATTATATTGGATTTTCTAAGATATATTTTATGTTTTTAAAATGGTAATGAAAAAAATAAAGATCATAGTTAAGATGATTACATTCACATAGGGAATTTTCAATTAGATAACTTCATAAGGACCAAATAGTTGGTAATTTGGAAACTCTATAACCTCTATAATGTTGATTAGGAAGTTGTTGAGTGATTTTTTATATCATTTTAGATATATATGTATTTCTAGTTATTAATATTTGTGGGGATGGGTTCTTATTTTTATGTGGGCAAGGGAGACATTCATTGAAATTACATTTCAATTTTCGAAGTAAAAACAAAATCATGATGTATTTATCAATATAAATGATTTAAAATGATTCATATTTTAATATACGACAGGTTTTGTTTTATATATTTCCATATATTTTGTTTTATGGATTTTTATACATAAATAAACCTTATATTATAGGGAACCCAAACCCATTAACATGGAGGATGGATCTTACAATATTATATTGGCAGAGATACCACTGTCAAATATCTAAGTACAAAATATTTTATTAGATTCAGGGAACTAGCTACAAATATGATACACATATTATATTTGGATAGAAAATAAAACTTAATAACCTAAAAAATGATATGAAATGCATCCCTAAATACACATTCAATGACCACTTCTTCATGTCTCTGGGAAGGGAAACAAAATAATGGTGATCTCAAATGTTCAGTATGGGTTAAGTATACTTGAATCCATTATAAATCAGTAACACCAATCAAAAGGAATTGTAAATTAATAAACCCATGTTCCTTTGAATAAAATGATTATTTTGATAATGTAATTAGTAGTAATCCTGGAAAGATAAATAACTCTACATACATACCATTTAATCAATATCATAACTATAATAACTAAATTTGGATAAATCAATATGGAATGGAAAACAACAAATAATAGATTCCATTTATTCAATAAACTGAGAAAGAAATAAATCTATATATAATACAATTCTAAAAATATCAGTTCTTATATGAACATAAATAATAATTATGGAAATTAATTATTATTATATGTCCTGTCTCAGGCACATGATAACTCTACCTTGAATATTTTTCCAATAGATAGTTTAAAACATCTTGGTAAAAAATCTATACCATATGGTTAACTAGTATTTATCATGTGACCTATCAATGAATCAAAGGAATATCTATAACAATTTTACATCCATATAATCATGTTAATATAATTGCTAATATATAAAGTAACCATTATATTAGTGACATTATTCTATGTCATTAAATATATGAATTGATTAAAAAACATATGTTTATCAGTATTTTAAAACATAATCCAATAAATGTCAGAGTAATTTTTTTTAATAAATGGGTAATGGTTTATGATATAATAATATACATTATATGTGAAAATTTATATTTTATTTAAATGTAATTTATAATGAAACTGATCAGAAGAAAGAGATTCTTCCAAGAGAATGTAAACAATGACAAATAAAAATGAGACTTTACAATAACTTATACCAAAATGTTATTATCGAGTAAAATACTCTTGGATTAAATAATTGAAAATAATAAAATACCATTAATTTTAATGAATAATTATATTACATGTAATGGAGAAGTATATAAACCATATGAAAGAAATTTGGTGCACAACATGACAATAACTTTTAATATATGGTAATTGAGAAGAAGTCCGTTATCACAAGTCATTTAGGATGAATATTATTTAACCTCATTTATAGTGGTTTTAAAAATATTATTAATTATTCAAGAACTATATTAATTTTAATATATCATTTATAATCAACTTATATTTGTTAATAAATTTTGGGAAGAATGGGTTTTAACGCATGCTACAAGCCTTTCTAAGTATATGATCTACATATAACGTCTTATCCCCCATTTGTTATTTATTATTCATTATTTTGTTTGTTTCTTTGTTAATTTACTTTTTTTATCACAGGAATGTTATAAAGAGTGATAATGTTCTTGTGAATATTATATATTTCATTAATATATATTATAATAATCATGAAATAATTAACATTATTATTTTTCATTTATATTTTCCAGTTTAATCCTGAAAGACAGTTTTGAAAATTTAATTACTTTATGAGAATGGTAAGGGTTGTTCATACGTATGATGAAGTATCATTATAGAAATAAGGCAAGAAATATTATACCTTCACCGAATTATAATAATTTAAATTTTTTTGTTTAAATATAATTATGAAAATCATCCATGAGGAATGGTGATAAAAAAAGAGTCACATTACCCTGTGTAGGTTGTAGTCCACATGTACATTAACGATGTTATCATCTTGTTGTGAGTGGGAATGTTAGAACTTAAATGATATATACTATTTTTAAAATGAAAAATAATTTATTAATATCATTATTATAGAATTTATATAAAATATATTCATTAACATGATCCTTATCACCACAGACATAAAGTGTTATTGAAGAACAAATCACATTGCTTCGTGAGGTGGTTGTCCATCATATACAAGAGTGGAGTTATCATATCTCTAAATAAATTAGAACAATGAAACATTATATATGATATAATTACTCCATAGGTATAATTATATAATAAATCTCAAATATATACTTTATATCCATATTCATTCATATTTGTGATGGGTGTTAATGGAGAAATAAAAGAAATTTTTTCATGAGGGGGTAGTCCATCGTACAAATGAATAATTGTTTTCTAACCGATTTTATGGTAGTGGGAATGTTTTTAAATAATTAAATTAATATAAAAATGTTTTGGTTTATTTAATATACTTATTTTATCATATTATCTAGGCTTAATATGAATTATTGTAGCTGGTGGAATAAGTATAATGAAAATGTTGACTGACAAATGTTCACAACTTCAATAGGTAACCTCCTTATATACATACAAAAAGAGATAAAATTTTGTACTTATTCCCAAATTTTGGATCCTTGTAAAATTTGAATTATTTTGGAATGTTATTTTTGTAGTTATTTTTAGAACTATTAGGTTTTTAAGGTGTGAAGATAAGAATAGAGGGTTTGCCTTTTATATGTAATGTTAAAGGCATAGTATGGATTTTTCAAATGAAAAATATATAAACACATTTTTTCTAAAAAGTTATAAAATGGATTATATTCATCCATGATTAATTTTATGATTAAAATAATTCTAAAAAATATATTTTAGACTTTTTTTATGCCTTGTTAACCGTTCTGTTTTTTTATCCCCTCGTAAATCAATTTTTACCTTAACCATGATAAATAATTTTAACAACTTTCATTATTAATTTTATTAAAAACATTGGATATACTCACTAGAAAATATAAATTATTATGATTACAAATATGTAATCCATTTTCATAATTCCTTTAATAGTATTGGAAAAAATTAACTTAAAATAAATCCTGCAGATACAATGAGAAATCTGATTTTCAAAGAGAAAATGTAAAAAATTTTAGAATGTTTTTATTCCAAAATCCTATATAATAATTTTTACAATGACTTAAATTTGATTAATAAATATAATATAGAACTAATATTATTTTAAACCAAATTTAAAATATAATTTAACCTTGTAAATTTTTTCAAGAAACCCCATTTTTCATTTAAAATTCAAAATTGTTCACTATTTATTAAAAAATTGATGTAATTTTAGTCAAATACCAAATATACACTATAAGATAATTTTAATATTATAATATTTAAAATGATTTTTTTTAAAAAAAAATTTACAAAAAAAATTTAAATAATATTTTTTTAAAGCGATACTAAGTCTTCAGTTATAATGAATACAATTTTTCAAAAAATATATCATATTAACATCAAAGGATTCTTATTTTATATATACTAAAAAGATAACCATGAGTTTTATAACTACATATATGTTATCAAAAATAATGTTATTATTTTGGTATATTAGGGTGTCATATTCTCCCAACATGATAAAATTTAATCTGTTCAATTTAAACTCATTCTTGGTAATCAAGGATTCAACATTTTGAAATACCATTTGTTCAAAATAATCACATTGTAAAAGGTTTAATAAAACATAATATCATTAATAAAAAAAATAAATAATTATGGTCATCTATAATATCACATAACTAGGTTTTCATATAGGAGATTATATGTGGGAAATCAAAAATTGGACATTGAATAAAATTGTAAATAATTGTACAATGTTATAGAGGTCATTGATCAGAAGAAATTGATTAATCAATAAATAGATAAGAACCTAAAAACCATAAAAATTTCCAAATATAATTGAATATATGATTCATATGATATTATGTTAATATGATAACAATTTTTTTTCAATATAATTTACCAGAATTATGAGGATGTATTGTTATATCTATAATTATATGTAAATAAGCCTTTGTTATACATTTTTTTCTTCAAAACCACAATTTCATCCTTTGGTTGTTCTTCGAACAATTTCGAATTCAACACTTACCCAGTGATATGAATATTCCAAAATTAGTTTTTTTATACCAATATAACTAAAATTAACTTTCAAAGGATTGGAAAATCCAAAATATAGTGTAAAGTCATTCTATAGACCTATAATAATTATTTAGATAACATGATTATAATAGGATATGCAATATGCATGAAAATCAATATGGTGATGTAATAAATTAATGAATAAAACCTCTTTCATGTTTCATAAAAAAATAAAAAATGGAAAACCTTATGGCCATCTAAAAATATTATGTTCTTTAAAAAATGAAATAAGTTCACTGAATTTCCAAAATTATCATATAATTAATCATTTGAATAATATCATGTACCTCTTCATCATCACATGAGTCTATTTAAAACATATTAATAACCAAAATTATCCTGAAAACTTATTTAAAAAATGAATGATTCATTATTACTTATGTTAATCATTGATTATTGGATATGTAATGTCCCAATAAATTCCATGCATTTTTTAATTATTTGGGATTATTATATTCTGTAAAAATTAATGGTGCATGATTTCAAGGCCTAGTGTACCCATAATGAATTTAGGAATTTTTTAGGTAAATTTAGTAAATGCACTGGAGACATTTTCTATCTTTTGAAATCGTGCTCATAATTGAAGAATGAGTGCACTGTTGAATCTGCAGTACTAGGTTTTGATTAAGGGAAGCATCACATCGACCAGGGTTGGTAGAGAGAAAAAGATAGTTTTTGGACATCGTAATGAATAACTAAATAAGATTTAATTGTTTTTTATTTCATTTTTATCAAATGGATGAGCGGTGGTGGAGGGACAGGTGACTTGTCAAGAAATTTAATGGCTTGACTCATCAACTACGTAACTCCACTATTGTGATTTAAAAGACAATCATTAATTTCTTTAATTAACCTCACTAACTTTTTAACGTGTTAATCATATTTACCCTACTATTTTTATGGAGCTCATGGTGAGTTTTTTTCATTTATTTTTCAATAATGTAAACTTTGGAGAAGTCATGTGGCCACATCAACCAGGAGGATGACACTCGATTTAGCGAGTCGTGATGAGCACCACTGAATCACAAACCAATGACAATGACGAAAGAGGTTCTATCGATATTCATCAGTATAAATTTCATCCAGGTAAGGGATTATGTTTCTTCTTCTTTAAAATTATTTAAATGAGTTTATTTAGTCATTAATGATAGATAAATATTCTCCCTCTTGTTATCATTTTTACGCGGTGAGTGTGGGCCGATGAACAAGGACCGGAACCTCCACCGCTTAGTTTGTGTTGCGTTATTTGGGGAAAAAATTCATCAATTTGCATGGAAATGTGAGGCAGAGTATCACGCAGTGACAGTGGTTATTCGAGAGGCCTGTAGGCATAGAAGAATCCATGAACAGACCACCAGAGCACGTATAGTGGCCTGCAAAAGAACTGCTTGTGCGCCATGCTGGCGGCAACCGGTGGGGGTCGAAGGAGGGTTGCAGAAACCAGCCACAAGAAATTGGAAGGCAGAGAACTGCCGCGTGCCATGGTGGCCAGAGGCGGCGGGCTCACGCCTGCCATATGGGAGAAGGGAAATACCCGCAGGCCATGTTGGTGGCTACAGCCATGACCATCGGGCAACGTTAGGATGGGGCAGTGCAGCCCTACCAAATGCTGCATCGGCTGAAGACCAGTCGGCCACATGGCCGACCGCTGCATGCAGGAGGGAAGATAAAATTGCATCGCTGTCCAGCAGGCTAGAGAGGGTGGGCCGAGCCCCACCAGGGGGACTGAGCCAACTACAGCCTACACCCTCAAACCAGATGGGACAAATCTGATGGGCCAGACCTAAGGAATCGGGTCAAACCTGAATGAGCCGAACCTGGGCAGGGGTAGGTACACCTGGGGACTCAATGTGTCGGGTCAACCTGACCGAGTTGGGTTGGGCCCAAACCCAACTGGTCCCCGAATAAAAAAACATCTTCAACAGATGAACCAGGTGTCCGTTTGAAACACCGTTAGTGGTGTTGGGACCAATTTTTGGAAGTGGTCCATTTGGCATATTCTAGTGGGCCCAACCGAGTCGGGCCAGACCGAGGTGTGATCACCCCTATTTCACAGAAAATGGTGTAACTAATAGACCAAGTGTCTGATTAGTGCAGATTCCATGGAATAAGGACCCTTCTGACAAGGAGACCCTTTGGAGATACTCTAATTGAGTTTTCATGGAGATTTATTAGCAACCTGGGTTGGATCAGACATGAATCCAAAGGGATTTTTTTTTACAAAAGTGTGCATATCTCAAAGAGTGTGTGTCCGATTTATGTCCCTTCTATCACCTTGGGACCCCTATGCCAGGGCAATCCCTTTGGTATTCTTTTTTCAGGGCTTCGTACCAGTTAAAATATGAATGATATCTTGAGGAGCAGAATCTTATGAAGATCTGGCATGCTTCTTATAGGAATACAGCGGTTGGCATCTGACATAAAGTAGAAGAGAGACGAATACGGGTCAGTATCGAAACTCTAGAGTAGGATGATATACCTATACGAATAATCATCCCTACCAATATACTAGTGAGAAATACTTTTCAGCACCACCGAGAAATATGAGTTAGCACAAGAAACCAATACGGGTCAGCACCAGTGACAAATATTGGTCAGCACCCGCGACCAATACGGGCCAGCACATGCGACGAATATGGGTCAGCACCAACGACTAATACATGTCAACATCTAACGACCAATATGGTTTAGCAAACAGTGACTTATATAGGTAAGCAGTAGTGTTAATACGAATATGATTATATAGATTTAAGACTATTCATCCTTATCATAGTAATTTTGAAGTTATACCGTTAGAGTGATTTGACTCTTTTTCTTTATGCCTCTTGATTTAAATAATGCATTTGATATTAAATTTATTGTATTTCATGTGATTTTTCCCATTCTGGATTACTGAGAGATATTCAGGGTTCTCTGAGTCGCCTACTGAGTTGTTATAGTCACACCTAAATAGGCTACACCAGCACACGTGTGTCTAGTGCAGACTACTAATTCTCTGAGGCTCACATTGGGGGTTTGGAACATGGTGGAGCTTGGTGCAATAGAAGCAGTCGATATCCCCTTATTCTACTTCAAACTTATAGCTATTACCCTCCAGGTAGAGCTCCAGGGTAGATGCGATAATTGTTCACATTCTATTTAGTGTCTAGTGCTTGTATTTTGGCCCCCTATTTTCCGTTTACAGTTGTACTTGTGGTTGTACTTACTCTTAGGGTTATACCTTACATTTTTTTTTAATTCTGATTCCTTTTTTGAGTGTCTATATATCTCTAATGAAATGCCTTCCCTATTCGAGAAAATCCTTGTAGTGCTAGTCACTGACCCCTAGCCTATGCAATGTAGGCTTGGGGTAGTCACGTCCAGGCCATGTGGGATGGGTCGTGATTAGATATATTTCTTAAATAATAAGATGTAGTATACTCCATCAGTGATAATAAAAAAAATTAAAAAATTACTATTAATTCCTAAGGTACCCAATACTATCATGTTTCATTTATCCATATCAATCATATCATTATACAAACATTATTAAAAAAACATTATGAACATACTAATGTTTTTATTTCCCTCAATCCTGTGTTTATATTTATATTCAAATTTCCATTGAATCACATTTCATGGTGATCATTACTATTTAACATGAACATTAAAATTGTTAACTAAAACAAAATAAAGGGAAATACATATACATTTAAAAATTTCTATACCGTGGATTTTAATGATAAAATTAACAATTGAAATATTTCATGAATACAAACATAAAAAAATTAATCATCCCACATAATGTATGGTATTATTATAAACTTTACTGCAATCCAGTAGCTTCTTTTGAGTTATATTCTATTAATGCTTCAGACGTAGACTTTCATAGAGCCCCATGTCCCAAATCTATATTCCATTTTCATTGGATACATTTTTATAATCCTTAATATCGAAATCATGGTGTAATTTTTTTTCCACACTATTAGAAAAATACTATTCTATTTAATAATGTACCATAATGTTTTTTATTCCACATTTATCACGTGTAAAAAATTAATTCATTCACTTTTTTCCTTTATACATATTTTTTCACTTCATCATATTTCTCTCTTTATCCATGAAAAATTAACAATACATAGATAATTATTTCTACCTTTGTTTAGCACACGTTACTTTTTCAAAATATAATAATAATTTTTGGGAGACTAGATCACAAAAATAGGTTTTTAAAACCATCACTGAAATGAAAATTAGTTCTCCATGGACGGTTTGAATTGATGTGGTTACCATGACTTCTACTATGATCTATTTAAAAATGATATCATACAGAATTCAAATAATTTATACATTCCTAATATCAAAATAATAATCATGTATTATTTTAGGATATCCCAATTTCAAATCATTTATAATAGTATAAAAATAAAATTAGATTTATCAAAAGCACATCCCACAAAATATTAAGAGCATATTTGTAGTAAGGATTGTTTTGTGTAGCTAGTTGTGATCTGATTAATCCCAATGTTCCCTTTTTGTGGTCAAATACCCCTATATACCTCTATGGGAGAACCATGTCCATTTTTAGTATCCAGATAAGGATTTATTTTTTTGAAAAGTAAACATAATATCTTCTCTAAAAAAACATTTTGAAATTATTTTATACTTATCCTTTGTGTATATCATTGGGTTCGATTAAATAATCTAATTTGTCCCTCAATATAGATCCCATGGTTTCTCCTAATCATACTATTATAAAAACTATATTGATTGATGGCCTAATAACCTAATGGTATTTTCTTACATTATGACATTAGGATAGATACTATAACACCCTCAAAATATAACATAGGAACATTATATTCAAGAGCGTGTATGGCATGAAACACCAAGCATGTAAGGAAATATAATCTTTCAATAATTTATAATATATTTTCAAATGTAGATAAATTTAATATACCATGAAATTTAAATGATATGGAGTTAGCATGTGAATTATACAATAAAAAGTTTATTTATTGACTATTGTTACACAGAAGACTGTTTTTCTTAATAATATCATATTATAAAGTATTCTTATTTAATATAGTAATATATAAATTGGTTGTAAAATTAGTAGATATGAATATTAATAACTAAATTATGAAAAAAATTGTCCTAAAAATATTATATTAAATAATTAAAAACAAATTAATCAGAAATGAAACAATGAGGTAATTAAAAATAATGAAAATACTTTATAGAAGAAAAAAAATTATGCTCAAAAATATATATTACCATAATAGATTAAATTAATTATACTTGTTGAGTGATATTAATGTAACCTATATTATATATTCAATATAATATTATTTATATTAATTCAATTGATTTTATAATTACATGATATAAACAAACTCAAAATTACCCATAAAAACCTATATTTTTATTCAGACATTTTTACGACTTTTGAACAGAGAACATATTCTAAATTAAAAATTTCAAAATAATATAAATTAAATATATAAAATCTAAACATAATTTTGATGTGATACATTAAAATTAGGTTATGATTAATTTAATGGAAATTTTCTATGTAGTTTAATTTTTTAATGAATTGCGAAAAAAATATTAAATTTTTGTTCAAAACTGCTTTTTCATTTATTTTATTTATACAAATAAATTATATTTTAAAATGGTTTTAAAGTATAATTAAATCCTAATTAAATCATTTAATCCAATTTAGGTGTTTGAAATCTTCTATAATTCTAAATTTACTATAATATCCAAGAAATATTTCTAATTTTTTTCATTAAAAACCCTCATTGTCATCCCGTCTATAGGATTAAATTTAAATTAATTTTTTCCACTTATGTGAATTGAATTTGGGAAAATTGATTAACAATTTATAATTTGAATAATTTAAAATTAATAATAATTTGATATAAGTTTATTAACTAAAATTTTTGTGATAATAATAATAATTAATTAAAATGATTAAGGTAAAATTAAGCTTTATGAGGGACTAATACTTTATTTTATGTGACCAATTGACCTAAAATGTTTTAAAAAATCCCTTTTATGGACATATTTAGACCCTATCATAATTGTTTTATATTTTTTCCATTACAAAGTCAAATTTCAATGCGAAAAAATGTGTATTGAGTTTCTTAGTCTAAATATTACAAGAGTGTCACTCATCATCTACTATAAAAGTCTTCCACTCCTCTCACCGCCTCACACTTCTCAAGACACATTTAATAGAAAAATATGTAACAGAAATCACCTAAAAACCGTAAAATCACAATAAGAAGCCTCATCTTGGGTATAATTAGTCCATAGAATCCCTTGGATGCAACTCAAATAGAGATACCTAATTATGTTGTATCATCTTTCCTTAGGGTCTTCAGTTTTATTTCCATTATCCACCCCAAAAACTTTTATTATTATTTTATTGTATAAATAAATAAGTACCAAAAATATACTAATATGATTTTATGCTTTGATTTTTACCTAAACATATACACACCTCTATTTAATGGGTAACATGCATACTTTTTATGTGAACGGTGAATTACTGCCACGAGAAATAATGATTGTTCATTATTTAGTTACCACCACTAATTGTGGATGTTATGATGGTAATATGTTTTTATATTTTTTATATTATATTTAAAATATATTTATAATTATATAATTTTTTATAGCACGTGTATTTATGTATTAATTTTTTTGGAATATGATAACATTACTTGAGAACAAATGGACTCTAACATCCTAAAATCATTATGATTTAATTACATGATAATCGATATGTTTAATGTATGGTTTTAAGAAAACATATATGAAATATATAAATAAATTGGATAATAATGAAATAATAAACTTTCTAGAAATAATATACTTATATTTATATCCAATTTCATACTACTTATTCATAAACTTAAAAAGTGACAACATCATTCATGGACATGATGACTACCTCCTCCTTGGCATGATGTGATTCATTTTACATCAGAAGAATTATATATAAATTCTATATGATTAAATAAAATGATATTTATTATTTATTGATCATTTTTTGTGATATATGGTGTCACTTACCTTTTTTCTATAACGATCATTGATAAATGTTAAGGTTACTCATGCCTACGTAGGATATACCTTCCCCACAACTGTAACATTGATTAAATTTTCATAGCCATATTTAATGATTGGTTTTATTAGTTTAATCACCATAAATGTATGATAATTTTATCATGACAATTATTTTGGATATGTAATATAATTACCGCTTTTGCAATAATTTACCTACCAACATTGTTTTTGACACATAAACCAAAATTAATCAAAACAAAATATGTAATCAAATATTTTTTGGTATTTCTATACAACAATTTGGTAAGTAAAATAAAAGTTACGATAAACATGAAAATGGTTCCCATACATATAAATAATTAACATTGGTTTGTTCTTCATGTATATAAAGACACAAAACCCAAATCAGTGTTAATGTATGAAATTTTAATTACAATTTTTATATAACTGAGACAAATTTAATTTTCACCATTTAATTGTTTTATTATGTGTACCTACTTATCATTTAGATATATTATAACATTAATCCTTTAATCATCATGGTATCCAAAATATATTTTTTAATTTTATTCCATCATGAGTCTTATGACTAAAAAAGATTCAAGGTGGTATAATACATTTTGAAATGTGTAAATATTATTTTCCGAAAGACTAATTTAAATGTTATTAAAAGCTATTAACATTTTGAAAAAATATGTAACTATATTTCAATAAAATTATTCATTTTTAATATCCTATCATTATTCATTATTATTTTAATTAAATTTACCATTTTTCATTTATTGGAACTCAAGGTGTTTTATATAATGATTTTATGATAACATAATATCATTTCACTCTTTAGATGTAGAACCAATTTTATTCGAAAACTATGTTTTGGAAAAAAAATAAAAAACAATTTTTAATGATTTTATAAAGGCATTCTTAACCTTTATATCTTTTTAACACACCCATTTTTTACTCCACATGGGATATGTTGTATTGATACCATCCATATTCTTCCTCTTGATATTTAATGATTGATTTCTATAATGTTAGTATTCACATTCACTTCTTCAATTCTTTTTTCCCAACTAATATATACAATTTCCAATAATCATTGAACATTGAATTTTCCCAAATTATCAATATCATTTTTCAAAAATATTTTCATTTACTATACCATATACCATTTTCAATGTGGTTTTTATTTTCAATGTAATTTGATTATTTGTGGGAATATTTATAAATATGTACTATTTAGTCAATTAATATATTTGATAAGGTGAATTTTTAAATAGATTATTTGATATATTAGGAATGATTTGGACATCTAAGAAACAGATAAGGCTGAGTAATAGATATCCATTCATTGCATTTTTAATCACACGTGGTGAGTTAGTTGAATAGTCTCTTTATATACTTTTACCCAATATACTAAGACTTCTAATGAATGGTCTTGACGGTAATATATCTATGTTCCAAGGAAACATTCCCTCTAATAATTTGGAACATCCTTTATATAGTTTAAATTATTATTCATCCATGAAATTTTACATCGACATATCCATAGAATCATTTATTTTTCAATTAATTGTTTAACTATAATGTGTTTCATTTTGAAAACCATACCATATATATTCTTGATTATTTAGTTGTTTTAATGGAATTTCAGTAAAATTAATTAATGTTAACATTTTTTACACTAAAAAGTTGTTTATTTATTAAATGGCATGTGTGTTCTGTTATTTAACATTCCATATTAACAATTCTCATTGCCTTATTATTTACCCCACTGTATTTTTCACTTAGTGAGAATTTGAGCTCACCCTTATTTTTTTCATCCCTAGTAATCTAGGAAGCATGAATTGAATGATATGTAGGGATATACTAGATGGAAAAAATTCATAATAGAATTTATTTTGAAAAAAATATGTTATAATTAGTTTATTAATTTATAATAGAAGATACATTTATTTTTCTGGTTTACTGAGACTACAAAACTCTCATCCGTTCGAGGTTTGATTCCTTGTAATCATGCAAACACATTGATAATAGAAATTGTCCCCATATTTTCTATGGTTGTTTCATTATAGTTGGTATCAATGTAAATTTAATAGCATCTTTGGAAACTATATTTAGGAAAAATATTTTAGATAGCATAAACCAAAGATACAATTATTTGGAAAGTTATAGAATAACACCATAGAATTTAGGTAATGTAAATATTATGTGGTATTACTAAACATACACCCAAATTTAATGAATATAAGTAAATGTGGTTCTGTAATAGTTGTATCTAAGAGTAAAAATATCGACAAGGTGTGTCGGTCCTAACTAGGTGTAACTTGGTACACAAAAATGGGTCATACTATGAAACTAGTTTGACATACCTGAGGGATATTATTTTATAATTTACATTTTCTCCAAAATAGTTATGAATTATTTGAATGAATAATTAAAATTAATAAACTAGTTTAAGCCATATACTATGGAGGGAATTTTGTTAAAATAAAATGGATGAAGTATTTTTGTATTGATGTTCTAAAAATTTCATAGTTAAAATGAAATTTACATATTCATCTTATTACAAGGATATAAATCATCATTATTTTGAAATTATATTAATTTAGTTTTGTAAAAGGACAACATGTATGTTGGGTGACAATCAATCATGTCTGGAAAGGTTTCAGGTCTTGAACCCACAACCCAAATTCTATAAGAGTTTCATGTTAACCAAAGACCTACATTATTAATTGCTTCAAATAACATTATTTCTAATTAATTAATTTCACAAATAAATTTTAATAATGAAACAATATTGTAACTTTTTAGGTTTTTAGATTAATGTTGATGTCATTTTGACTAATGAAAAAGGTTAGACAAAAATATTTAAAATTTTCACTAATTTATGGTCCTTATGACCTGTTAAATGTTTATTTTAGTGCTTCAAGAATCATTGTCATTTTTTAATATCCATTTCATAATATAAGGGTTAAATTACAATTCAATAAATCTATAATAAAAATATCTATTTATTCAAATAATATTAAAACAAATTATGTATGTAAATTCCATGATATTGTAATAGAGTAAAATAAATACTCAACATTAAAATAGAAAAAATAATTTTGTTCTAATATCTTGATTTTTATTGAACTAATGGTATTCTAAATTGTTCACAGTATATGGATTTTACACCTTGAAGTTTATATAGATCATTCACATTATTTTGATTGATGAACTCAATCACTCCATATAAAAATTTAAACTTTTCCTCCATGTAGTTATCTCTACTTTCCACTAATTCTCTCCAACATATGATCCATGTCACATTTTCTTCCAACAGACCTTTTTAATTCTCATTCAATCTTTTTTATTGGATATTTTATGAACCATACTCACAATATGGGATTTAAAATATTATAAATATCAAAAAAATTAACATGATCTATTTTGACTTATGAGGATGAAAATTAATAATTGTGGGGATAATGGAATTCCATTAAAATCTAATTTAGTAACATTGTATGTTTTAGCATGTTTAAAATAAAAAACCAAGCATTCAAGGGAATATTATATCCTATTAATATATAATATATTTTCTATTTTCAATAAATTAAATATATCATGAAAATCATGTGATACTAAGTTATCACTTGATAAATGCAACGATGAGTTTCATCTATGGGTGGCGTTACACACAAGACAATGTATTTCAAACAATAATATATTGTTAAATACTATTATTTATGATAATATAATATATAAATTTAGTTAAATTAGTAGTTAGGTATAGTAATATATAACATATGAAAATATTTCTTTCAAAATTATAATATGAATTCTTTTGTTACAAATTTATTATAAATGTATATAAGTTCCATTTGAAAATAAAGAGAATATTTTATAGAAAAATATTCTTTATACTCCCAAAGATGTTATACCATAATAAATTAAATTAATTACTATTTTTGATTGATATTAATGTAATATATATATATATATATATTCAATATTCAATATAATATATTTTATACTCATAGAATATATTGGATAATAATAAAATAGGAACAATCCAAATTTTACACATAAAAACACCTTTTTTTATTAAGAAATTTTAAAACATTATAACAGAGAACCTATTTTAAATAATTTTTTTTAATATTTTATAATTTATTAATGTAACAATAAACTCCATATCTGAGGGTGTAACAAAAAAAATTGTCTAAGATGAGTATTTTGTTAATCTATAAAGTTTAATGTTTTTAATAAATAGTGAAAACTTCTGAATTTTAGTTAAAAATAGATTTCTATTATGATTTATTTGTAATATTAAATTAATTTTTAAATTTTATTTTATGTATAATCATTTTATATTTTAATAAATTAATACAATTTAGTTCAATAGAATTTATTTAACATTAAAATTTCCAGAGAAAACATAGATAACATTCTGACTATTTTATTTAAAACCCCTGCATAATCATTATGTCTGTGGGATTAAATTTTAATTAAATTCTACCATTTAAGAGTTTATAATATGGAAAATTGTATTAAATATTATGAATAAGAATAATTTTTAACTTCTAATTTATTAAATATATTTTAATTTACCAAATATATTATAAAATGTAAATAGAATTAATTTCATTATTTAAGGTAAAATTGTGTTTAATAAGGGGTTATTCCTTATTATTAATGTCTAAAATGACCTAGAAACATCTCTAATAGAACATTTAGGGTAAAATGTCCCTTTCAAAATATACAGTTTTTATACATAAAATATGACTTATTCCTATCATAATCTTATCAATCTTATTGGTTGAATTTTATATTTTTTACTAAACATATAAAATATAATAGTTATGAATATCATTCAATAATTGCGATTAATTGAAATTTTGATGACAAAACACTATTAATATTATAAAAAACTATCCTTCATAGTCAAGAGTTATTTATTTTCATTTCAAAATAATTTGTCAAAAATTATTTCAATTTTTAAATCTGAGTAAAAAATAATTTTAAAAATTTAGATAATTTAATTAATTCTACATCGTTCAATGTCTTGGAGAAAACTATCATAATAATATTAATATTATATTCTTATTTGGTAATACTCTGTCTTATGTGAGACATAATTCTGCAAATGAACTCTATGTTGTGTGAAACAAAATATTATCTTTTTTTTTTTGAGTTTCATGCCATATAAACCATTTATTTCATGTAATTCAATCTATTAATGAATTTATAATAATTTTATAAAAAATATTTCATTAAATTAAATTATCTCGTGAATTTAGTTTATCCATAAAAATTCATCTCGGTTATTATAGGATTAATATTTTCAAATTTTCATTTTTTATACCCACATAATTTAATTGAAATAAATATTATATACAATAAAAATGGTATGTGAGAAACATAATGTTCACCTGATGTTATGAAAAAATTAGATTCCATATAGGGAGAACATTTGAGTGAAATTTATATGTTTTATTTGGAAGAAAATAAAAATACTCATCAACTAATCGGGATTGATAGTGAACATAGTTTAGAGGAATTAAATGAAAAAAATAGAAAAAATATGTATGGAAAAGGTCATTGATAATACTAGAAAATGTGTTTACAGGACAAAATTAATTTCATTATTCTTCTCCTAAATTTCAAATTTTTTTGTAACTATGTAGAATAAAAAAATAATATAATATACTTACTTTATGTGTATAATTTCATACGTTAATCATCAGTTCTGGCTGCACTACGAAAGCAGATGTGATGGGTTGTCCATTTTTTCATTAATCCTTAAAAATAATTCTTCCTTAAAAACACATGATATTCATCCAAGGGGTTAAAAATACCTCACACCCAAAAAATATATCAAAAAACATCATTAATAATCTCAAAAATTAAACATCATAATACCCTTAAATGAGTAGTCTAAAAATATTAACACGTGATAGAGATATGATAGTATTAATAAATTGTAAAATAAAATCTCGTGATAACATCCTAATCATAAATGTTATAAAAAAATCTTTTGATAACAACAATAACAACCTATAACACACACTATAGGATCATATTTTGAAACCCATAATGTTACATTCTCTTCTTGGATGATGATAATTGTGAATCAAATTTTCTTGTTATCCTTTCCACATAAATATGAAAACATGGATCACATACATTGTGGAGTACGATATAGGTATATAATTTTCTTGAATTAGAACAAACTCCTATATAAACAAATCAAAATTCTATAAAAGAATGTTTATAAAATTTAAACCAGATTTTATTATTTTAAAAATTGGTAATCAGCATCATCATTGTCTGATCCTTTGTAGAGAATAATCATTCATTATCATTCATAAAAACCAAGGAAAAATGTATCATATTAAGATTGATCTCATATGGTCAATGAGGTTAAACATAATCATTAATTGTAGAAATATCATAAATGAGTGTGAGAGTTCATTAGAGTACGATGAGATAATTAAATTGAATAAAATTTTCATAAATAACCCTTACATATCAATATCTAGAACATCAAATATGAAAACACTGAATTTGAATGAGTTGTCAAAATCTATAATTGAAAGAAATGTGATATACATATCTATCATTACAAATATTATAAACTCATAAGAAATATAAAACCTCCTTTTGTTTAAATGTATAATCAAATTCATAATACCTTTTCAAAAAACTTTCAATTAGAATGACCACAGGTTCCAATAAATTGGACATCTATAATGGTGATCGCACTTCTTATTTTCTATACAAGGATCACCTATTTCAAAGGTGCTATAATGGGGGTCTACTATTTATATAATAAATATCGGGATCACCCATGATCAATAATGGGCATAAAATGATTTTATAATCTATGTTGAGATAACATGTTTCGTATAATGATAATTACCATATCAAGATTAAAACACTTCCATCCTAATAATAATTTAAAAATCATAAATTCCCTTATAATATTATAAAACCATGGGAAATAAATGGGGTTATTTTCAATACGATTGAAACATTATTAAATCCTGAAAAAATGTTTCTATAAAAATAACCTTGTAACATGATTAACCCATGGGAAATAATAGGGTTCTATAACAAATATCTTGGAAACACGAGTAGCCTATTCAAAATAAAGGGGTTCCATAATAATCTCTTTAGAACATGATTAACCGGGGTAAATGAAACATGATCCAAAAAATAGCTTTTAAACATGATTAACACATGTAAAAAAATTATTTCAACAACAATCATATTTAACCATGGTTTTCTTATGGAAAATAAATTGATTCCATAATAATCAATCTAAAACATGATTAAACTATAGAAAATAAATGTTTCCAAAAACAATATTTTAAAAAATTATTAATCCATTGATAAAAGAAGATGGATTGTATGAAAAAAAATATCCTATGTGAAGTGCATATAACAATATTTTTTTTGAAGTTGGTGAATGGAAATACAATTACAATATCATTAAAAACATTAATAAGGAAATAGGTTGTTAAACATTCCAAAGATTCCTATAGCACATTGAAATATTTTAATCATAAACCTCATAAAGGATTAATGTTAATTGAGACTTATAATATAATGAGAATAAAGATATTCATGATATATAATATTTTATGATAACTATACATACCTCATAAAAGAAGATATTTGAATAACATAACAAATTCCTTAAAGAAAGAAAATTTGGAAAAAAAATTTACAGCTTTGGAAACCGTGTAAATGTATACCCAATGAAAGAGGCCTCTGAAAATAAAATTGTAATAACCCAAAAGTTTTAGGATATAAATCATAAAATAAATTGATGGGAAATATATACACCACACATCAAAAAATAATTTGTGAATATATAATATATATAAATGAAAAAAATGTGAGATGAGATAATCACATTCAAATATCGTATACTTAGAGGGAAAATAAATCAATGAAATTATGTTTTTTGACATTGGAAAATCCTAATAATAAATATGTAAATTTATAATAATAAAATCCACAGTCATTTCAAAAATATTCATTACACCACATAAGTAGTGACATAGAATTTTAACCCAATGAATTGAAATTGAGTATGGAATCACATACCATAAGTCTAAATTCTCATTTTTTCTTCAATAGTCGTAAATAATAAACATATATTAATTAATTACATGATTAATAATATTTTATATTATTAATATTAATTTTATTTCATATAAAAATAAGTTACACGTAATTACTTCATAAATATTATTTATATTGGAGGTTTTGACCATATTTATCTTAGGTGTCAAACAGACATTGATAGGATTATTATTTTCAATGTGGTCGTTATTTAAAAATAATGAATAATTAACAAGAATTGGTTATATTATTTTTTAAATAACTATACTTTTAAATTCATCTGGTGTTTTTATTTAAAAAAATTATCAATCATTGCGATCATGGCGATGGTTGGTCGTACACACACATCATTAATACTCCCACTTTTCAATGATCATCATAGAAAGAAGATATGTGAAATTTATATTTATAGAATTAAAATAATATAAGAAATACCATTTTATTTAATTATTAATACTTACACATATATCATTATTGTGATGTGGTACCGAATAAGATATAATTATATCGCATCGAGGATGCGGTAGTCCACAACACTACGAAAAACGTTATCACATTATTAAAATATGAACAGGAGAGAGGAAATAATTATTTTGTATATTTCAAGATAGATAATTATATAAATATTATAACAAATATTCCATTTATAACAAATATTTTTTATTAAACCCATCATTAATACCTTCCATATAATGAATGGACGAATAACATAGCATTGAGGAGGCAGTAATCAATATGACCACAAATGATCTAATCATATTAAAAAAAGGAATGCATGAAAGTATGTGTTATGTAATACTTCATGAAGCATAATAAAATTAAAAATATCATATATACAATGTAAAAATATTAATTCTATAATATTACAATCAATGAAATGATGTAATGGATGAACTAACAATATTAGTTTGTTTGATGGTAGTCTTCCGTACACATGAATGATGACTGTGTCTCCCATTTAGTGGAATTGTATTATATTATTGGTGAAAACCCTAACATAATAACATATACGTATATTTTGGATACATATGTTATTATATAATAATTTATTAAGAATAAATTAATTGTTTTTTGAATAAATAAAATAAATGTTATCATTGAATAATGTTATCTCTTTTTCTCGTAAATCTATTTTTTTCTCCAAAGGACATCCTTATATTACATTATTCCCAAGGTGAGGCTCCTCTTATTATTGGATGGATGTTTATATATTATTTTATTTGGGTCTTGAAATTATCAATGGCTTTATATGTGGGAAGTGTTAAGGGGATTGAGTTCTTTTTCATAGAGAAATCAAGGTGGTATTCTTTTAAATAAAAAAATCCAAACCCTCTTGGGAAGTCTCAACTACATAATATTAATCAAATTGTTAATATAATTATATATAATTATTTACATGTTCAAATATTTTCAATAAAATTGGATTTGGAAAAAATTCTTAGTTAGTTGGACGGTAATGATTAATTTTTAACTAATAGGTAAAAACATTTTTAATTTAATCACATTAATTAATCCTAGTTTTTTTGAGAAATATTTTCTCTCAAAATATAAGTTTACCACATTAGAGTTAACATATTATTTATATTATAAATATTGAATCCATTTCTCCAATTCTAATAATTGATGTGGAAGAAATTAATTGAAAATTAATCCCATATACACGATGAGACGACCTATATTTGTAAAGAGAAAAGTTCAATGTTATGAAATGTTTTTTATATCTAATTTCAAGGAAATAATTATTCCAATGACCAAAATTTGATGAAATAATATAAAATTTATATAATTATAATTTAAAAGCAATTAAAATAAAAATTTAACATAATAAGTTATTTATATTAAATAATAACATCCAATTAAAATTTGTTTTCATTAACAATTCATTGAAATAAGAATGATCTCAAAAAATTATAATAATATGAAGAAAGTAATTTTTAATGTAATTTATTTAAGAATGATGTTTATTTTATCAAATAAAAATTATAGAAATTATAAAATTTATTTTTAGTAAACTAATTCCATTAAAAGTCTATAAAATTTCAAATTAAAAATATACAGATTTTTATGTATAAAATTTTATTTATTATTATCATATTCCAATAAATCATATTATATGAATTTTAGAAAAATTAATTAACTATATACCATATATATTTCATTAATGTCATTCACTTGGAGTGATTAATTTAATTTATTAGTAAAAAATAGAATTCTTATTGTATAAACACATCTTTATATTCAATAGGTTTTTATTTTTATTTCTCATTAATTCGAAACCAATGAATTAATTTTATAAACATTTGGAAACAATAATTTTCATAATTTTTGTATTCTCATTCATTAACTCCATTCAAAAATCTTGGTGAAATATATAATGATAATATTAACCGTATATTGTAGTTCAGAATGACATGGGACTCTGTGTGATAAAACTCATTTATGGAACTCGATGTTGTGTTCAACGTAAGATAAAATTGGTGTTGTGATTATAAAATAGAAACTATGTATTATTTGGTAGGATATATTTTAATTATTTTATATTAATTTTAATGTAGATATATCATAAATTTTTAGATGTTACAATATCTCACATCAAAAAAGGTCAAAATCCAGGCAGTGGAATGTTCCTATTAAATTTATTTTAAAAATTTATAAGAGGTAAAACAAGGGGGTTTATATAAGAGTTAATGAAAAATATCATGTACATCCAATTCAATAATATTTGATAAAATTTATTGAGTAACAATAGACCATATCAAGGTATCATCCACAATTTCCCTCTTAGATTGAGCATAGATAACTTGAATGGCCTCCCTAAATTAATTGTTGATATCCATTTGATTATGGTCAATTAGGTGGAGGAATAAAATATATGATGGATGAATTTTCCCAGGTAAATTCCTAGATAACATCTTCATGATGTTTACCTCCACAATATATTCAGACTCCACCCAGATATGTATCAAATCAGGCTAGACATCAAACTTAATATATTTTATCGTCTCCTAATGTTCTACTTCAATTACAATGACACTTAAATTATAGTAATAAAAAAATTATTTAACAAAGCCCTGATGGGTGTGGAGGAAATCACCATATCTTGAAGTTCTTGGTGAAGCTAAATCATCCCTATCCACATTCACCTTCTTCAAAAAGTAGATGGGTGGAAACCATCTTTTATATGATTTTTTGTTATAATATCTCTTATAAATCAATAAAAAATAATGTCTTGATATTTAAAAAGAAAAGTCTATTTTTTCCAACTTGTGATAATGGGTTGTATAGTTTTTTCTATAGTCCTTTAATTTCAGTGATGAATATATAAAAACTGTATAATTTTTTCATAATGAAACAACTAAGTCCCTTCATTAGTGATTCATTGTATATCATAAAAACATCATTTCTCAATAGTAGAGTAACGAAATTTAGAATAGAACTCTATATTATTCAATTCATCAATGAACTCATCCCATTAAATTTTCCATATGAACCTAACCGCTTTATGCATAATATCAAATAATGGGTTATCCAATTATTTATATTATGAATGAACTGTCGAAATTAAACATATAAAATCATGAAATTATTTACCTCACTCATGTTTATTGGTGATGATAATTAAATAACAACCTTTTTCAATGAAATATCAAGTGATAGTTCATCCTTGGAGATAATGTATCCAAGAAAATAATCATTTTTAAGAGAGAAATAACACATGATAAAGTTCCAAAATAATTATATCTTTATAAGAGTATTACAAATGATATGAAAGTGATTATCATAGTTCTCTTAGATCATAGAATAAAAAAATATAATCCAATGAATACCAAAAAAATAATCATGATATTCATAGAATAATATAATCATTATATCTATAAAATCTAATTGTACATTTTTCCTTAAAACGGAATTACTATAAACTTATAGTGTTCAAATATTAGTAAGAATATTATATTTTTAATTTCATCATTCTTTAATAAAAATTTTTGATACTAGAAATATAGGTATGTCATTTAAAAATATTTATCACTATGAAGATAATGAAAAACTTCATCAATTATTTGTATATGATACACATTTTTTTCATAATATCATAAATTTACAAAAAACCGAATCACATCATCATAGATACATAATTCTCCTTCATGTAGATAACAACTTTTTCCTATGGTGAAACAGAAGGGTGAATGAATACCTAATAAAAACCACTTATACTTACTTCTTCAACACGACAAATTCTATAGTGAAAATTATAAAGGGATTGTGGGATATTTTTCTAGAACTAGGGATTAAATCTAAATAAAAACTCAACTTTGGGATCTAGTGTATGTTTATGTAATTTCTCAAGATATAAATTACCCTATTCCATTATAAATGGTACAAAATAGATTTTAACATTATTATTTCCATAATTACATTTTTTATCTTCTCTAATAACATTATGGATTATAACCCACAATTATTCATCATCACCCATGAGACAGTATACATCTAGGATATCATTTTTTTTTAATCGCATCCCAAGATAGAAATATAGTTTCAATGGACATAATCCATTACTAATACAATATTGTTTTAGTAAACCCAATAAATTTTCTGGGATTATGGCACATGAAGAAAGTCATCATAGTACAATCACACTTCAAGAATAACACATTGAACCATTTGGTAAAGGTTATTTTTCGTAACCTCTTCAATATCCATAATTTATCCCGAATATACTCAGTTCTAATACCAGTTGTATTGGGATTCTCAGAATTAAAATATCTACATTGTCTAGTCCTATTGATAGAATTATTTTATCTAGTTACTATTTCTAAAATTTGGAATATACCATAGTAGTTAATACAATTATGTATTTTAAATGATAATATATAATTATAAATAGTGCGTAACTAATGAAATTAACTAAATGACTGTAAATTTTAAATACCTTAATTTTTCTTTTTTTAATAGGGTAGATATTTCTTATAAAATAATTTGAAATGTTTTTAAGAAAATATGAATTATCTTATGCTTATCCCCTGGAATAGTAAAACCTAGTCCACATAAAGGCAAATTTTCATCAACTGGATGATGATTGTGTCAAAGACCATTATTTTAATTTTGAATTTATAACACCTAATTACATTGTGTCCCAGAACCATGACTACTTTTAATATCTATATATAGATGAATTTATAGGAAAAACTAAATAATATATTCATTACCAAATTGTAGGATGTTATATGAATTTCATTAAATTCTAATATAGGTTTTTCTTGAATAATTTTCATATTCTTTAATCTAGTTAATCAGGTTACATCTAAACATTCCCTAATAACAACTGTAATAACCCTGAACCCAACAACCCTTATCCAGTGGATACATTATTATAATAAATTTTATATAAGGGGTCAAATCCTAATGGACTTTTTAGTTTAGTAGTTTTGGGGATTTATATAGATACATGATTCTCAATTTAAAATGGTGTGAAAATAAGAAACATAGTTATGTATAAAATTAGTGTTTTTAAAATCATTCAAAGAATAATTATTCATATACTAGGAAATTTAAAAAAAATGAGTTATCTCAAATTCTTGATAATCATTATATACATTATGATCTATCATGAATCAATAAGGCATAATCAAATTGTAAAGGTAACTAACTGAACACACATTCCATTTAATCAGAAAATCAGCATTCATTAATAGAAGATGAATCATCCACATGGACTATTAAATAAAATACCATACAATCCACAAAATTAATATCAATATAATAATTTATATGTATAATATCAATGTAGTAATCTCAAATTATAATAATAACCTAATTCATAATGAAGTAAATGATTAAAAGTGGTTGATGTAATCTCAAAAATCAAGATATAAATAGTTACAAGATGATAAACATGATAGTTTATAAAATGAATTAATAGTTAACCATTATTAATAAATATTTATTAATATTAAATACAAAATTTTGGTATTATATAATACAATAGTCAATAGGTGTATATTAACAAATATGTCACAAAATAATGGAAATTTAGAAATAATCTCGTAGAAAGATAATACCATTGAGGTAAGGTCTAATAAGTTAATTGAATATGTGTATCAAATTTAAATAAATAAGTGGAAATACAATATAAAATAATCAAAGTTCCTTGAATACATAACCATATGATATTAATGGAAATGAATAATTAATATAATCAAATGAAATGAAAGTGTCTTATGAGATTCCTTACAACTTGGTAACATTTACGTTAAATTCCAATTGATTAAATAACTTAAATTAAAATATAAAATTTCATTAATTATGAAGGATTCATGACATTACATGTAAATGGTGGATCATATACCCTATATAAAATAAAATAATTGTATAAAATTAAAATATTCCTCACCAAAGAGAAATTTATAAAAAGACACTGAACTCATTCTTCCTTATTGTTTATAAAGCTTTTATGTCGTATATATTAGTATTGATCATGATATTAATTAATATAAAAATATATTAATATTTATAATATAATATAAAATTATATAAAAACATACATCCAAAAATTAATATACAATAATCTTTAATTTTTTTTATTTGGGGTGATAATTAACTTATTTTTCTCTTATATGTTTTGTTAGGAATTTTATGGTTCATTGGTATAGAGTAAATTTTCAATAATATCTAACATGATAGAAATTTTATATAAATCAAATTTACTAATTATATATATATTTATAATATTCATGAATATTGAACATGGAAAATGAACCACATATCTACATGGAGACGATAGTTCTTACATATGATCAAGTGATGATATCATTCTATTAATTGGTGAATGGGTAAATATGTTGGTGATATATTGATTTAATGAATATATAAAATTTCATAAGTATCATCTATATAATCTATTTGACTCATTGTTACTATCCATGTTAGTTGCTGATGGAATAATAACTACATCGGTTCTCGACAGTATAGTCCATTGTACACAACAGTTATGGATTTGTTTTTTATTTGATGGATAGGAATAGGGATAAATATGTGTCCCTCAAAATGATAAAATATCACTATATAGTAAATAATGGTGTTATTATTTTGGATTTCCTAAGATATATTTTATGTTTTTAAAATGGTAGTGAAAAAAAGAAAGATCATAGTTAAGATGATTACCTTCACATAGTGAATTGTCCATTAGATAACTTCATAAGGACCAAATAGTTGGTAATTTTGAAACTCTATAACCTCTATAATGTTGATTAAGAAGTTTTTGAGTGATTTTTTATATCATTTTAGATATATATATGTATTTTTAGTTATTAATATCTATGGGGAGGGGTTCCTATTTTTATATGGTCAAGGGGGACATTCATTGAAATTACATTTCAATTTTCCAAGTAAAAACAAAATCATGATGTATTTATCAATATAAATGATTTAAAATGATTCATATTTTATTATAGGATAGGTTTTGTTTTATATGTTTCCATATAATTTGTTTTATAAATTTTTATACATAAATAAACCTTATATTATAGGGAACCCAAACCCATTAACAAAGAGGATGGATCTTACTATATTATATTGGCAGAGATACCATGGTCAAATATCAATGTACAAACTTGTTTATTAGTTTCAGGGAACCAGATACAAATATGATACACATATTATATTAGTAATAGAAAATAAAACTTAATAACATAAAAAATTAAATGAAATGCATCCATGAATACACATTCAATGACCACTTCTTCATGTCTCTGAGAAGGGAAACATAATAATGGGGATCTCAAATGTTCAGTATGGGTTAAGTATACTTGAATACATTATAAACCAATAACACCAATCAAAAGGAATTGTACATTACGAAACCCATGTTCCTTTGAAAAAAAATGATTATTTTGATAAAGTAATTAGTAGTAATCATGGAAAGATAAATAACTATACATACATACCATTTAATCAATAACATAACTATAATAACTAAATTTGGATTAATCAATATGGAATGGAAAACAACTAATAATAGATTCCATTTATTCAATAAACTGAGAAAGAAATAAATCTATATATAATACTATTCTAAAAATATCAGTTCTTATATGAACTGAAATAATAATTATGGAAATTAATTATTATTATATGTCCTGTCTCAGGCACATGATAACTCTACCATGAATATTTTTCCAATAGATAGTTTAAAACAACTTGGTAAAAAATACATACCATATGGCTAACTAGTTTTTATCATGTGACCTGTCAATGAATCAAGGGAATATCTATAACAATTTTCCATCCATATAATCATGTTAAAATAATTGCTAATATATAAAGTAACCATTATATTAGTGAACATTATTCCATGTCATTAAATATATTAATTGATTACACAAAATATGTTTATCAGTATTTTAAAACATAATCCAATAAATGTAAGAGTAAAAAACTTTTTAATAAATGGGTAATGGTTTAAGATATAATAATATATATTATATGTGAAAATTTATATTTTATTTTAATGTTATTTATAATGAAAACTAATCAGAAGAAAGAGATTTTTCCAAGAGAATGTAAACAATGAAAAATCAAAATGAGATTTTACAATAACTAATACCAAAACGTTATTATCAAGTAAAATACTTTTGGATAAAATAATTAAAAATAATAAAATACCATTAATTTTAATGAATAATTATATTACATGTAATGGGGAAGTATATAAACCATATAAAAGAAATTAGGTGCATAACATGACAATATTTGTTAATATATGGTAATTGAGATGAAGTCCCTTATCACGTGTCATTTTGGATGACGATTATTTAACCTCATTTATAGTGTTTTTTAAAATATTATTAATTATTCAGGAACAATATTAATTTTTATTATATCATTTATAATCAACTTATATTTGTTAATAAATTTTGGGGAGAATGGGTTTTAATTCAAGCTATGAGCCTTTCTATGTATATGATCTACTTATAACATCTTATCCCCCATTTGTTATTTATTATTAATTATTTTGTTTGTTTCTGTGTTAATTTACTTGTTTTATCACAGTAATGTTATAAAGAGTGATCATGTTCTTGTGAATATTATATATTTCATTAATATATATTATAATAATCATGAAATACTTAACATTATTATTTTTCAATTATATTTTCCAGTTTAATCCTAAAAGATAGTTTTGAAAAATTATTTACTTTATGATAATGGTAATGGTTTTTCATACGTATGATGATGTATCATTATGGAAATATGGTAAGAAATATTATACCTTCACCTAATTATAATAATTTAATTTTTTTTGTTTAAATATAATTATGAAAATCATCCATGAGTAATGGTGATAAAAATAGAGTCACATTACCCTGCGTAGGTAGTAGTCCACATGTACATTAATGATGTTATCATCTTGTAGTGAGTGGGAATGTTAGAACTTAAATGATATATACTATTTTTAAAATGAAAAATATTTTATTAGTATCATTATTATAGCATTCATATAAAATATATTCATTAACATGATCCTTATCACCATACACATAAAGTGTTATTGAAGAATAAATCATATTGTTTCGTGAGGTGGTTGTCCATCATATACAAGAGTGGCGTTATCATATCTCTAAATAAATTAGAATAATGAAACATTATTTATGATATAATTACCCCATAGGTATAATTATATAATAAATCTCAAATATATACTTTATATCCATATTCATTCATATTTGTGATGGGTGTTAATGGAGAAATAAAAGACATTTTTTCAAGAGGGGGTAGTCAATCGTACACAAGAATAATTGTTTTGTAACCGATTTTATGGTAATGGGAATGTTTTTAAATAATTAAATTAATATAAAAATGTATTTGTTTATTTAATATAGTTATTTGATCATATTATCTGGGCTTAATATGAATTATTGTAACAGGTGAAAGAAGTATAATTAAAATGTTGGCTGACAAATGTTCCCAACTTCTATAGGTAACCTCCTTATATACATACCAAAAGAGATAAAGCGTTGTACTTATTCCCAAATTTTGGATCCTTATAAAATTTGAATGATTTTGGAATGTTATTTTGGTAGTTATTTTTATAACTATTAGGGTTTTAAGGTGTGAAGATAAGCATAGAGGGTTTGCCTTTAATATGTAATGTTAAAGGCATAGTTTGGATTTTTGAAATGAAAAAGATATAAACACATTTTTTCCAACACTTTATAAAATCAATTATATTCGTCCATAATTTATTTTCTGATTTAAATAATTCTAAAAAATATATTTTAGACATTTTATTAGGCCTTGTGAACCGTTCTGTTTTTATTTTATCCCCTCGTAAATCTTTTTTTACCCTAACCATGATAAATAATTTTAACTACATTTATTATTAATTTTGGTTAAAAAATTTGGATATAATAATTATAAAATATAAATTATTATGATTACAAATATGTAATCCATTTTCATAATTCCTTTAATAGTATTGGAAAAAATTTACTTAAAATAAATCCGGCAGATACGATGAGAAATCTGATTTTCAAAGAGAAAATGTAAAAAATTTCACAATGGTTTTATTCCAAAATCCTATATAATAATATTTACAATGACTTAAATTTGATTAATATATATAATATTGAACTAATATTAATTTAAACCAAATTTTAAATATAATTTAACCTTGTAAATATTTTCAAAAAAATCTCATTTTTCATTTAAAATTCAATATTATTCACTATTCATTAAAAAATTGATGTAATTTTAGTCAAATAGAAAATATACTCTATAAGATAATTTTGATACTATAATATATAAAATGATTTTTTTAAAAAAATAAAAAAATTTACAAATATTATTTAAATAATACTTTTTAAAATCGATACTAAATCTTCTATTATAATGAATACAATTTTTCAAAAAATATAACATATTAATTTCAAAGGATTCTTATTTTATATATACTAAAAAGATTACCATGATTTTTATAACTACATAGAAATTATCAAAAATAATGTTATTATTTTGGTATATTAGGGTGTCATATTCTCCCAACATTAAATAAATTTAATCCTTTCAATTTAAACTCATTCTTAGTAAACAAGGATTCAAAATTTTGAAATACCAATTGTTCAGAATAATCACATTGAAAAAGGATTAATAAAACATAATATCATTAATAAATAAAATAAATAATTATGATCATCTATAATATCACATAACTAGGTTTTCATATAGGAGATTATATGTGGGAAATCAAAAATTGGACGTTGAATAAAATGGTAAATAATTGTACAATGTTATAGAGTTCATCGATCAGAAGAAATTGACTGATCAAAAAATAGATAAGAACCTAAAAACTATAAAACATTCCAAATATAATTGAATATAAGATTCATCTGATATTATGTTAATATGATAACAATTTTTTTTCAATATAATTTACTAGAATTATGAGGATGTATTGTGATATCTATAATTATACGGAAATAAACATTTGATATTCATTTTTTTTCAAAACCATAATTTCATCCATTGGTTGTTATTTGAAGAATTTATAATTCAACACTTACCCAGTGATATGAATATACCAACAATATTTTTTATACCAATATGACTAAAATTAACTTTCAAAGGATTGGAAAATCGAAAATAGTATAAAGTCATTCTATATATCTATAATAATTATTTAGATAACATGATTATAATAGGATATCCAATATTCATGAAACTCAATATGGTGATGTAATAAATTAATGAATAAAACCTCTTTCATGTTTCCTAAAAAAATAAAAATGGAAAACCTTATGGCCATATAAAAAGATTATGTTCATTAAAAAATGAAATAAGTTCACAGAATTTCCAAAATGATCTTATAATTAATCATTTGAATAATATCCTGTACCTATTCATCATCACATGAGTCTATTTAAAACATAATAATAACCAAAATTATCATAAAACCTTATTTAAAAAATGAATGATTCATTATTACTTAATTAAATCATTGATTATTGGATATGTAATGTCCCAAGAAATTCCATGCATTTTTTTAATTATTTGGGATTATTATATTCTGTAAAAATTGATGGTGCATGATTTCAAGGCCTAGTGTTCCCATAATGAATTTATTAATTTTTTTGGTAAATTTAGTAAACGCACTGTCGATATTTTCTATCTTTTGAACTCGTTCTCATAATTGAAATCTGAGTGCACTGTTGAATCTGCAGGACTAGGTTTTGATTAAGGGAAGCATCACATCGACCAGGGTTGGTAGAGAGAAAAAGATAGTTTTTGGACATCGTAATGAATAAATAAATAACATTTAATTTTTTTATTTCATTTTTCTCAAATGGATGAGCGGTGGTGGAGGGACATGTGACATGTCAAGAATTCTAAGGGCTTGACTCATCAACTACGTAACTCCATTGTTGTGATTTAAAAGAGAATCATTATTTTCTTTAATTAACCTCACTAATTTTTTAACGTGTTAATCTTATTTACCCTACCATTTATATGGAGCTCATGGTGAGTTTTTTTATTTATTATTCAATAAATGAAACTTTGGAGAAGTCATGTGGCCACATCAACCAGGAGGATGACACTTGATTCAGCGAGTTGTGATGAGAACCACTGAATCACAAAGCAATGACAATGACGAATGAGGTTTTATAAATCTTCATCAGTAGAAATTTCATCCAGCTAAGGGATTATGTTTTTTCTTCATTATAATTATTGAAATGAGTTTATTTAGTCATTAATGATTGATAAATATTTTCCCTCTTGTTATCATTTTTACGCGGTGGGTGTGGGCCGATGAACAAGGCCCGGACCCTCCACCGCTTTGTTTGTGTTGCGTTATTTGGGGACGACATTCATCAATTTCGATGGAAATGTGAGGCAGAGAATCACGCAGTGACAGCAGTTGTCCGAGAGTCTCGTAGGCATAGAAGACACCATGAACAGACCACCAGAGCACGTATAGTGGCCTGAGAAAGAACTAGCTGTGCGCTATGCTGGCGGCAGCTGGCGGGGGCCGAAGGAGGGTCGCAAAAACCAGCCACGAGAAATGGGAAGGCAGAGCACTGCTGCGTGCCATGGTGGCTAGAGGCAGAAGGCTCGCACCTGCCATGTGGGAGAAGGGAAACACCCAGAGGCCAAGCCGGTGGCTACAACCATGACCATCGGGCAATGTTAGGATGGGGCAGTGCAGCCCTGCAAAATGCTGCATCGGCTGAAGACCAGTCGGCCACATGGCTGACCGATGCATGCAGGAAGGCAGATAAAATTGCATCGCTGTCTAGCAGGCCAGAGAGGGTGGGCCGAGCCCCACCAGGTGGACTGAGCCAACTACAGCCTACACCTGCGAACCAGATGGGCCAAATCTGATGGGCCAGACCTAAGGAATCGGGTCGACCCTGAATGAGCCGAACCTGGGTAGAGGTAGGTACACCCAGGGATTCAATGTGTCGGGTCAACCTGACCGAGTTGGCTTGGGCCCTAACCCAACTGGTCCCCGAATAAAGAAACATCTACAACTAACGAAACAAGTGTCTATTTGAAATGCCGTCAGTGGTGTTGGGACCAATTTTTGGAAGTGGTCCATTTGGCATATTCTAGTGGGCCCAACGGAGTCGGGCCAGACCGAGGTGTGATCACCCCTATTTCATGGAAAATGGTGTAACTAATAGACCAGGTGTCTGATTAGTGCACAGTCCATGGAATGTGGACCCTTCTGACAAGGAGGCCCTTTGGAGATACTCTAATTGAGTGTTTATGGAGATTTATTATCAACCTGTGTTGGATCAGACATGAATCCAAAGGGTCTTTTTTTTACAAAAGTATGCATATCGTAGAGAGTGTGTGTCCGATCAAAGTCCCTTCTGTCACGTTGGGACCCCTATGCCAGGGCAATCCCTTTAGTATTCTTTTTTCAGGGCATCGTACCAGTTAAAATATAAATGATATCATGATGAGCATAATCTTATGAAGATCTGGCGTGCTTCTTATAGGAATACAGTGGTTGTCCTCAAACATAATGTAGAAGAGAGACAAATACGGGTTAGTATCGAAACTCTGGAGTAGGATGATATACCTGTATGACTAATCATCCCTACCACTATACTAGTTACCAATACCTGTCAGCACCACCGAGAAATATGAGTTAGCACCAGAAACCAATACGGGTCTGCACCAGTGATAAATATGGGTCAGCACCCGCGACCAATACGGGTTAGCACATGCGACCAATACGGGTCAACACCAATGACTAATACATGTCAACATCTAGCGACCAATATGGTTCAGCAAACAGTGTCCTATAAGGGTAAGCAGTAGTGTTAATATAAATATGATTATCTAGATTTAAGACTATTCATCCTTATCATAGTAATTTTGATTTTATACCGTTAGAGTGAGTTGTCTCTTTTTCTTTATGCTTCATGATTTAAATCATGCATGTGATATTAAATTTGTTGTATTTCTTGTGATTTTCCCTTTGTGGATTACTGAGAGATATTCATGGTTCTTTGTGTCCCCTACTGAGTTTTTATAATCACTCTTAAATAGGCTACACCCGCACACATGTGTCTAGTGCAGACTACTACTGCTCTGAGGCTCACTTTGGGGGTTTGGAACATGGTGGAGCTTGGTGCAACAGAAGCAGTCAAGATCCCGTTATTCTACTTCAAACTTAAGGCTACTACCCTCCAGGTAGAGCTCCAGGGTAGATGTGATAATTGTTCACATTCTTTTTAGTGTCTAGTGCTTGTATTTTGGCCCACTATTTTAAGTCTATAGTTATACTAGTAGTTGTACTTACTCTTAGGGTTATACCTTACTTTTTTATAATTCTGCTTCCTTTTTTGAGTGTCTATATATCTCTAATGAAATGCCTTCCCTATTTGAGAAAATCCTTGTAGTGCTAGTCACCAACCTCTAGCCTATGCAATGTAGGGTTGGGGTAGTCACGTCCAGGCCCTGTGGGATGGGTCATTATTAGATATATTTCTTAAATATAAATATGTTGTATACTCCATCAGTGATAATAAAAAAAAATTAACAAAAATTACTAATAATTCCTAAGGTACCCAATACTATCATGTTTCTTTTATCCATATCAATCATATCATTATACAAACATTATTAACAAAACATTATGAACATAATAATGTTTTTATTTCCCTCAATCATGTGTTTTTATTTATACTCAAATTTCCATTGAATCAAATTTCATGGCGATCATTAATATTTAACATGAACATTAAAATTGTTAACTAAAACATAATAAAGGGAAATACATATACATTTAACAATTTCTATACCTTGGATTTTAATGATAAAAATAACAATTGAAATATTTCATGAATACAAACATAAAAAAATTAATAATTCCACTTCATGTATTGTATTAGTATAAACATTACTGCAATCCAGTAGCTTCTTTGGAGTTATATCCTATTAATGCTTGAGACGTAGACTTTCATAGAACCCCATGTCCCAAATGTATATTCAATTTTAATTGGATACATTTTTATAATCCTTAATATCGAAATCACGGTGTAATTTTTCTCCACACTTCTAGACAAATACTATTCTATTTAATAATGTACCATAATGTTTTTTATTCCACATTTATCATGTGTAAATAATTAATTCATTCACTTTTTTCCTTTATCCATATTTTTTCACTGAATCATATTTCTCTCTTTCTTTATGACAAATTAACAATACATAGATAATTATTTCCTCCTTTGTTTAGCACACGTTACTTTTTCAACATATAATAATAATTTTTGGGAGTCTAGTTCACTTAAGCAGGTTTTTAAGACCATCACTGAAATGAAAATTAATTCTCCATGGATGGTGTGAATTGATGTGGTTACCATGACTTCTATTATGATCTATTTAAAATTGATATCATACAGAATTTAAATAATTTATACATTCCTAATATCATAATAATAAACATTTATTATTTTAGGATATCCCAATTTCAAATCAATCATAATAGTATAAAAAGAAAATTAGATTTATCAAAGTCACATCACACAAAATATTAAGAGCATATTTGTAGTAAGGATTGTTTTTGTGTAGCTAGTGGTGATCTGATTAATCCCAATGTTCCCTTTTTGTGGTCAATTACCCCTATATACCTCTATGTGAGAACCATGTCTATTTTTAGTATCTAGATAAGGATGTATTTTTTTGAAAATTAAACATAATATCTTCTCTAAAAAAATATTTTGAAATTATTTTATACTTATCCTTTGTGTATATCATTGTGTCCGATTAAATAATCTAATTTATCCCTTAATATAGATCCCATGGTTCATGCTAATCATACTATTATAAAAACTATATTGATTGATTTCATAATAACCTAATGATATTTTCTTACATTATGACATTGGGATAGATACTATAACACCCTGAATATATAATATAGGAACATTATATTCAAGAGTTTGTATGGCATGAAACACCAAGCATGTAAGGAAATATAATCTTTCAAGAATTTATAATATATTTTCAAATATAGATAAATTTAATAAACCTTGAAATTTAAATGATATTGCGTTAGCATGTGACTTATGCAATAAAAAATTTATTCATTGACTATTGTTACACACTAGACTATGTTTTTCTTAATAATAGCATATTATAAAATATTCTTATTTAATATATTAATATTTAAAATAGTTGTAAAATTAGTAGATATGAATATTAATAACAAAATTATGGAAAACAATTGTCCTAAAAATATTATATTAAATATTTTAAAACAATTTTATTAGAAATGAAACAATAAGCTAATTAATAATAATGAAAATACTTTAATGAAAACAAATTTTTATGCTCAAAAATATATATTACCATAATAGATTAAATTAATTATAATTTTTGAGTGATATTAATGTAAACTATATTATATATTCAATATAATATTATTTATAATGATTCAATAGATTTTATAATTAAATGATATAAACAAACCCAAATTTACCCATAAAAACCTATATTTTTATTCAGACATTTTTACGACTTTTGAACAGAGAACATATTCTAAATTAAAATTTTCAAAATATTATAAATTCAATATATCAAATCAAAACATCATTTTGATGTGATACATTAAATTGAGGTTATGATTAATTTGATGTAAATTTTCGATGTAGTTAAATTTTTTAATGAATTGCGAAAAAAATACTAAATTTTAGTTCAAAACTGCTTTTTCGATTATTTTATTTATACGAATAAATTATATTTTAAATTGTTTTTAATGTATAATTAAATCCTAATTAAATCAATTAATCCAATTTAGGTGTTTGAAATCTTCTATACTTCTAAATTTACTATAAAATCCAAGAAATATTTCAGAATTTTTTCATTAAAAACCCACATTGTCATCCCGTCTATAGGATTAAATTTAAATTAATTTTTGCCACTTATGTGAATTGAATTTGGGAAAATTGATTAAAAATTTATAATTTGAATAATTTAAAATTAATAATAATTTGATAAAAGTTTTTAACCTAAAATATTAGTGATAATAATAATAATTAATTAAAATGATTAAGGTAAAATTAAGCTTAATAAGGGACTAATACTTAATCTTATGGGACCAATTGACCTAGAATGTTTTAAAAAATCCATTTTATGAACATATTTAGACCCTATCGTAAATTTTTTATATTTTTCCCAGTATAATGTCAAATTTCAATGTGAAAAAATGTGTGTGGAGTTTCTTAGACTAAATATTACAAGAGTGTCACTCCTCATCTACTATAAAAGTCCTCCTCTCCTCTCACCACCTCACACTTCTCAAGCCACATTTAATAGAAAAATATGTAACCAAAAATCACTTAAAAACCGTAAAATCACCACAGAAGCCTCATCTTGGGTATAATCAGTCTATAGAATCCCTTGGATGCAACCCAAATGGAGATACCTAATTATGATGTATCATCTTTCCTTAAGGTATTCTGTTTTATTTCCATTGTCCACCCCAAAAACTCTTATTATTCGTTTATTGTATAAATAAATCAGTACTGAAAATATACTAAGATGATTTTATGCTTTGATTTTTACCTAAACATATACACACCTCTATTTAATGGGTAACAAACATACTTTTTATGTGAACGGTGAACTACCGCCTCGAGAAATAGTGATTGTCAATTCTTTAGTTACCACCACTCATTGTGGAAGTTATGATGGTAATATGTTTTTATATTTTTTATATTATATTTAAAATATATTTAAAATTATTTAATTTTTTATAGCACGTGTATTTATGTATTAATTTTTTTGGAATATGATAACATTATTTTAGAACGAATGGACTCTTACATCATAAAATCATTATGATTTGATTACATGATAATCGATATATATAATGTATGGTTTTATGAAAACATATATGAAATATATAAATAAATTGGATAATAATGAAACAATCAAATTTCTAGAAATAATATACTTATATTTATATCCAATTTCATACTACTTATTCATAAACATAAAAAGTGACAACATCATTCATGGACATGTTGACTACCTCCTCCTTGGCATGATGTGATTCATTTTACATCAGAAGAATTATATATATAATTATAAATGATTAAATAAAATTATATTTATTATATATTTATCATTTTGGTATTATATGGTGTTACTTACCTTTTTTATATAACAGTTATTGATAAATGGTAAGGTTACTCATGCCTACGTAGGATATACCTTCCCCAAAACTGTAACATTGATTAAATTTTCATAACCATATTTAATGATTGGTTTTATTAGTTTAATCAGAATAAATGTATGATAATTATATCATGACAATTATTTTGGATATGTTATATAATTACTTCTTTTTCAATAATTTACCTACCAACATTTTTTTTGACACATAAACCAAAATTAATCAAAACAAAATATGTAAACAAATTTGTTTTGGTATTTCCATACAAGAATTTAGTAAGTAAAATAAAAGTTATGATTCACATGAAAAGGTTCCCATACAGATAAATAATTAACATTGGTTTGTTCTTCATGAATATAAAGACACAAAACCAAAATCAGTGTTAATGTATGAAATTTTAATTACAATTTTTATATACATGACACAAATTTAATTTTCACCATTTAATTGTTTTATTATGTGTACCTACTTATCATTTAGATATATTATAACATTAATCCTTTAATCGTCATGGTATCCAAAATAAATTTTTTATTTTTATTCCATCATGAATCTTATGACTAAAAATGATTCAAGGTGGTATAATACATTTTGGAATGTGTAAATATTATTTTCCTAAAGAGTAATTTAAATGTTATTAAAAGGTATTAACATTTTGAAAAAATATGTTACCATATTTGAATAAAATTATTCATTTTTAATATCCTATCATTATTCATTATTATTTTTAATTATTTTACCATTTTTCATTTATTGGAAGTCAAGGTGTTTTATATAATGATTTTATGATAACATAATATCATTTCACTCTTTAGATATAGAACGAATTTTATTCGAAAACTTTATTTTGGGAAAAAAATTAAATTTTTTTTTAATGATTTTATAAAGGCATTTTTAACTTTTATATCTTTTTAACACACCCATTTTTTTTCTCCAAATGGGATATGTTGAAATTGATACCATCCATATTCTTCCTCTTGATATTTAATGATTCATTTCTATAATGTTAGTATTCACATTCACTTTCTTAATTCTTTTTTCCCAACTAATATATACAATTTCTAATAATCATTGAACATTGAATTTTCCCAAATTATCAATATCATTTGTCAAAAATATTTTTATTTACTATACCATATATCATTTTCAATGTGGTTTTTATTTTCAATTTAATTTGATTATTTGTTGGAATATTTATAAATATGTACCATTTACTCAATACATATATTTGATAAGGTGAATTTTTAAATAGATTATTTGATATGTGAGGAATTATTTGGACATCTAAGAAACAGATAAGGCTGAGTAATAGATATCCCTTCATTGCATATTTAATCACACATGGTGAGTTAGTTGGATAGTCTCTTTATATAGATTTTTACCCAATATACTAAGACTTCTAATGAATGGTCTTTACCGTAATAGTTCTACATACCAAGGAAACATGCCCTATAATAATTTGGAACATCCTTTATATAGTTTAAATTATTGTTCATCCATGAAATTTTACATCGAAATATCCATAGAATCATTTATTTTTCAATTCATTGTTTAACTATAATGTGTTTTATTTTCAAAACTTACCATATATATTCTTCATTATTTAGTTGTTTGAATGGAAAGTCATTAAAATTAATTAATTTTAACATTTTTTTACACTAAAAAGTTGTTTATTGATTAAATGGCATGTGTGTTTAGTTATTTAACATTCTGTATTAACAATTCTCATTTCCATATTATTTACCCCACTGTATTTTTCACTTAGTGAGCATTTCAGCTCACCCTTATTTTGTTCTTCCCTAGGAATCTAGGAAGCGTGAATTGAATGATATGTAGGGATATACTAGATGGAAAAAATTCATATTAGAATTTATTTTGAAAAAAAATGTTATAGTTAGTTTATTAATTTATAAGAGAAGATACATTTATTTTTCTGGTTTACCGAGACTACTAAACTCTCATCCCTTCGAGGTTTGATTCCTTGTAATCATGCCAACATTATTATAGTATAAATTGTCCCTAGATTTTCTATGGTTATTTCATTATAGTTGGTATCAATGTAAATTTAGTAGCATCTTTGGAAACTATATTTAGGAAAAAATAGTTTAGATAGCGTAAACCAAAGATACAATTTTTTGGAAAATTATAGAATAACACCATAGAATTTAGGTAATGTAAATATTATGCGGTCTTCCTAAAAATACACCCATGTCTCAAGACTATAAGTGAATGTGGTTCTGGAATAGTTGTATCTAAGAGTAAAAACATTGAAAAGGTGTGTTGGTCATAACTAGGCGTAACTTGGTACACAAAAATGGGTCATACTATGAAACTAGTTTGACATAACCGAGGGATATTATTTTGATAATGTACATTTTCTCCAAAACCATTATGAATTATTTGAATAAATAATTAAAATTAATAAACTAGTTTAAACCATAGACTATGGAAGTAATTTTGTTAAAATAAAATGGATGAAGTATTTTTGTATTGATGTTGTACAAATTTCATAGTTAAAATGAAATTTACATATTCATTTTATTACAAGGATATAAATCATCATTATTTTGAAATTATAATAATTGAGTTTTGTAAAAGGAAAAAATATATGTTGGGTGACAATCAATCATGTCTGGAAAGGTTTCGGGTCTTGAACCCACAACCCAAATTCTATAAGAATTTCATGTTAACCAAAGACCTACATAATTAATTCCATCAAATACCAATATTTCTAATTAATAAATTTGACAAATAAATTTTAATAATGAAAAAGTAATGTAACTTTTTAGGTTTGGAGATTAATGTTGATGTCATTTTGACTAATGAAAAAGGTTAGACCAAAATATTTAGACTTTCCACTAATTTAGGGGCCTTATGACCTGTTAAATGATTATTTTAGTGCTTCAAGAATCATTGTCATTTTTTAATATCCATTTCATAATATAGGGGTTAAATTACAATTCAATCAATCTATAATAAAAATATATATTTATTCTAATAATATTAAACCAAATTATGTATTTAAATTCCATGATATTGTAATAGAGTAAAATAAATACTCAACATTAAAAATAGAAAAAATAATATTGTTCTAATATCTTGATTTTTATTGAACTAATGGTCTTCTAAATCGTTCACAGTGTATGGATTTTAATCCTTGAAGTTTATATTGATAATTCACATTATTGTGATTTATGAACTCAATCACTCCATATAAATATTAAAACTTTTCCTCCATGTAGTTATCCCTTCTTTCCACTAATTATCTCTAACATATGATCCATGTCACATTTTCTTCCAACTGACCTTTTTAATTCTCATTCTATCTTTTTTATTGGATATTTTATGAACCATACTCACAATATGGGATTTAAAATATTATAAATATCAAAAAAATTTAACATGATCTATTTTGAATTGTGAGGATGAAAATTAAAAATTGTGGGGATAATGGAATTCAATTAATATCTAATTCAGTAACATTGTATGTTTTAGCATGTTTAAAATAAAAAACCAAGCATTCGAGGGAATATTATATCCTATTAATATATAATATATTTTCTATTTTAAATAAATTATGTATATCATGAAATTCATGTGATACTATGTTATCACATGATAAACGCAACGATGAGTTTCATCTATGGGTGGCGTTACACACAAGACAATGTATTTCAAACAATAATATATTGTTAAATACTATTATTTATTATAATATAATATATACATTTAGTTAAATTACTAGTTAGGTATAGTAATATATAACATATGAAAATATTTCTTTCAAAATTATAATATGAATTCATTTGTTACAAATTTATTATAAATGAATATAAGTTCCATTTGAAAATAAAGAGAATATTTTATAGAAAAATATTTTTTATACTCCAAAAGATGTTATACCATAATAAATTAAATTAATTACTATTTTTGATTGATATTAATGTAATATATATATATATTCAATATTTAATATAATATATTTTATACTCATAGAATATATTAGATAATAATAAAATAGGAACATTCTAAATTTTACACATAAAAGACCTTTTTTTATTATGAAATATTAAAACTTTATAACAGAGAACCTATTTTAAATAATTTTTTTAATATTTTATAATTTATTAATGTAACAATAAACTCCTTATCTGATGGTGTAACAAAAAAATTTATCTAGGATGAGTATTTTGTTAATCTATGAAGATTAATTGTTTTAATAAATAGTGAAAACTTCTGAATTTTAGTTCAAAATAGATTTTTATTATGATTTATATGTAATATTAAATTAATTTTTAAAATTCATTATAAGTATATTCATTTTACATTTTAATCAATTAACACAATTTAGGACAATATAATTTATTTAACATTAAAATTTCTAGTGAAAACATAGATAACATTCTCACTATTTTATTTAAAACCCCTACATAATCATTATGTCTATGGGATTAAATTATAATTAAATTCTACAATTTAGGTGTTTATAATTTGGAAAATTGTATTAAATATTATGAATAAGACTAATTTATAACTTCTAATTTATTAAACATATTTTTCTTTACCAAATATATTATAAAATGTAAATAGAATTAATTTCAATGTTTAAGGTAAAATTAAGTTTAATAAGGGGTTATTCCTTATTCTTAATGTCCAAAATGACCAAGAAACATCTCTAATAGAACTTTTAGGGAAATATTGAGACCCTATAACCACGTCTATCAAATGTTTTCAATTATTCGAGACACTTTAAATGGTTAAAAATTTTATTGAATTCCATTGTTGAAACATTACAAGACTGAAACCGCTCCACTAAAAAAGGCATAATATCATCCATCATTCTAATAACTCTCAAGAAATGTTGGAATGAAACATTTATACCCAAATAGATTCTAAAAATATCTCCGATAATCCTAGAATACTCTCCATTTTTTTTAAATAAAACCATGTAATCTATTTGGTGTAAACCAAAATTAGTTTCATGATTAAGAGTTAACATCATTTCATATGCTCTATAAATTAAATTACATTATCCACACTCTAAAATATTTTTATTCCATTATTAAATAATAATACTAGTATCATTAATAAAATATTATGTTTTTATTCAAAGTTTTAGACCTACACTTACACATACCTACAACTAATGGGTAACAAATATATTGTTTTTTTGATCAACAAACTATCCACTCACAAAACGATGATTGCTTATTCTTGATTTAACGCATCATAAGTTAGAAATTAAGAAGGAAAATATATTTATATATGTTATATATAATATTTATAATTTATTTAATTTTATATAATTTTTTATAACCCATATATTTTTGCACACCATTTTATGGGAATACAATAACAGCTTTTGAGGATGTGTGGACTATTTCCTCTTAACGAGATGTGACTCGATGACTAGATACAAAGAATGAATATTGTGTAGTTTTGATTTACCATATGTAACATAGTGAAAATCTAGGTGATATTCATGAAATAATTAAATTTATATAACTATAATTTACATAAATTTCTTTGTTACCCTTTCACACCCAGAAAATGTGATAATTTCGTTCATGGACCTGTAGACCACATCCTCCTTGAAAAGATGTGATTACTTTTACATAAAAATAATTAAATATATAATAAAAAATTCTTATATATAAGATTATTTATGATATAACTATCTGTCTTGAAAGATATCATGTTACTTACCTTCTATCAATAATTATAATTGAAAATTGGAACGTTACTCTTGTATATGTATGACCTAATGTCTCCATAATTGTAATGTTGATTGATTTTTCATGTCCATATATAATGAAAAAAATTTAAATTATAACTAATGAAAAAATATGATAATTATGTATTGATTATTATTCTGGAGTTTTTATATAATGAAACCATTGGCCACAGTAGTCCTATTAATATTATTTTTAAAAGAAAACCAAATTTGGTGAAAACAACAAACATGAATATAAATTTTAATATTGTTGTAAAAAACATAGTATTAAGTGAGAAAGAAGTTCTGAAAAAAAAATTATCATGACATTAAAATACTAACATATGTCTTTTTATCATGAATATAATGAAAAATGAGACAAATGAAAATAAAGGAAAGTGATTTTAATCTAAATTTTTGCATCCATGAGACAAATGATGTGTAAACCGCATACATATTTTTTGTGATGAATGTACTTCCCCTTTTTTTATGTTATATAATTAATATTTTTATCTCAATGGTATCTCAAATCCATTTAATTTTGTTTATTTATGGGGATTAGGATTTAAAATGATTCATTATGGTATGAGACACATTGGAATGTTGGGAGATTATTTTACCCAAGAGTAATCTTAATGTTATTTCAATGGTATATCAATTCAAGGATATAATATGTCCATTTTTATAAAAAAACATTAATTTTTTTATTTATCTAGTTATTAATAGACATTTTTCTTTAACAATACAATTTCTCACTCATTGGTACTCAAGATGTTTTAGAAATGGTTTTTATGAAATTAGAACATTATTTCTATAATTTTTATACAACAAGTTTTCTTATAAAAAACATGTTATATTAAAAAAAATTCAAAACAAATTAAAATTGTTTGGTAAATAAATCATAATCCTTTTTTGTATTACTGATTTTTTCATTGGAATCTTCTTTTCTATTTCTAATGCAGGAATTTTTATTATATTTTTACAAGTAAAAAGAATGTTGTTTTTACCATGTAAAAAATGTATAGATTTACATAAAAGCATAGTTTTTAATATTACTTTTCATATCCAAATTTTTATTCTTTTAAGAATATAATTTCAAAAATTAATTTCAATCGAATTGGTATTTCAAATATTTTTTCCAAAAAAAGAATATATTCTATAATAATGTTTTAAATGAAATTTTTATAGTATTTATGTTTATCAACGACTACACCACATTAACTATACCCGACTTGTAATATGTTGTATTGATACCATTATTATTATTTCACTTGAATCGTTATGATTGATTAGGCTCTGGATTTTATTTATAACCACTTCCTTGATTCCATAGTTTTTCACCCTGGAAAAATTTAATTTCTAATGATCATTGAACATTGAATTTCCCCTTATTATCCATATCATTAAATAAGGATATTTTAATATTCTAAACCATATACAATTTTTCTGATGGTTATTAATTTTAATATCATGTGATTATTTAGGTAAATATTGAAAAATTTGTACCTTCTAGTCCAGATAGATATGTGACAATGCACAGTATGAAATTCACTATTTCATATGTGAGGAATTATTGGGAGATGTATAATATGTTTGTGGCTCGGTTATTTATATCCCCTCGATTCAATGATAGTATCATCTAAGAAGATAGTCTGCTAGAATCTTTAGATTGGTTTTTAAAAAATATGTTAGCCCATATTGTGCATGGACTTGACCGTACGCATTCCGTATACCAAGGAAAGAAGGAATCCAATAATTAAATTATTCCCTAATTTAGATTTAGTTACAATTAATACATGAGTTTTTTATCAATATATCTAAGGATGCATTTAATTTTCAATTCATTGATCAAATAGAATGTTCTTATGTTCTTATTCTTCTATACATATTTTTCATTATCTAATTAATTTAATGAAATTTTTTTGTAGTTATTACTTTTACATTTTTTTGGACAAATCCATTTAATTAAATAATTACATGTCATGGTTGTTCAGTTATTTACATTTCCATATTGACTATTATCATTGATTAATTATTTATCCTACTTTATTTTTCCCATACTGAGAATTTGAGGGCCTCTTTATTATTTTTCCTTTCCCCATGAATCCATTAACCGTACTATAAATGATGTGAAGGGATATGATAGTTTGAATAATATCCTCCTTGATGTTATTTAGAAAAAATATGTTGTATATACAGTACGAATTTGTAACAAAAGACTCATTTATGTATATAGTTTAACAATACGATGATACTTTCTATCCTTTGGGATTTTATTCTTTATAATAATTCCAATTTATTAATTATAGATTCTACGTCTAAGATTTATGGGGTCGGGTATCTATATTATGTATCAATGAATGTTTACATGCATCCTTGGGAAATATATCTAGGAATACATCGATTTGGGAACGTACCTGTAATGTAGAATTTTGAGGATAAGTATAAATGAACACCCTATAATATTGCTAATATAGATATTATGTGGGTATTTCTATAAACACATACTTTTATGGATAATATATTTTGATGGGGTTCAATCACATATTTTCATAGGAGTAACAAATTTGGCAAGCTTTGTATGGCCTGACTCGGCGTAACCTGGTACATGAAAACATTCATTACTACACACCTAGTTTGACACTCTTAGTTATTATTATTATTAGGATAATTCACAATTTATTTACAAACCATTATGATGGATTTGAATATATAATGGAAAATAATGATCTAGTTTAAATCCTAGAATAAGAAAGGTCCTATGTTTATTTAAAATTGAAAAAGTATTTTTGTATTATGGTTATACTGATAATCATAGTTAATGTGAAATTTAGTAATTCACCTTATTTAAAGGATATCCATCACAATTTTTTGGAAATTATGTAAATTTTTTATTATGAAAAGGTAACATTTATGTCGATTTACATCTAATAAAGGATAGAAATGCCATAGGTTTGGAACCCATGATTAAAGGACGATATGGGTTTCATGCTATCCATTGACTAATGATATGCCCTGCTTAAATTGACATTGATTTTAGCTGTACGGTTTGATGAATAATTGTTAATAATGAACCATTGGAGTAATTATTAAGGTTTCCATATTAATGTATTAACAAAATTTACATTGTATAATAGTTAGAGGAAAATAGTTGTATGTTTTACTCATCAATAGGCCTTATGATACCTAAAGTGTTTATTTTAGTGATTCATGAATAAATGTTAATTTTATGCTATCAATTTCTAGAATTAAATGGTGAATTATAATTTGATATAAGAATAACCAACATATAAAATTTTTAAAATGAAATTATTTTGTATCATGTATGTCAATTTCCTTATATTGAGAGGTATTTAAATAAATAATAAACATTAGTAAAATGATAAAAAATTAATGTTTTTTAAAGTATACGTTTTGTTTAATTAATGGTTTTCTATTTCATCATATTTTATGTCATTGAGGCCTTAAAAATTTTATTGATCATTCAAATGATTGTTATTGAGTACCTCAATCATCCATGATAAATATATAGGGTTTTCATATATATTGGTATCTATTCATTCCCATATTATTCTCTTATATAGAGACATAGTTACATGTTAGTCTATGTGAAAATTATAATTCTCATTATCTATTTCATAGGGGATATATTATTAACCATTCTCACAACATGATATTTTGGACATAGGATAGATAAAACAATATATTACCATGATTTTTTTTTAAATTTGAAGCATCCAATTAAATTAATGTGGTTATAATGTAACACAGAAAAAAATAAAGTAGGAATATTATATTCGATGACAAGTAAGACATTCCAAACTATGTTCGTAAAGGAAATATAATATCCAGAGAATTTAAAATATATTTAAAATGGAAAATAAATTCAATATATCTTCAAATTAATGTTTAACTGAGTTAAGGTGAGTTATATGAAACGATTAGTTTCTTCAATGGTTTCTTTTATACATAATATTATGTCATACCAAACAATATTATATTATTAAATAAATTATTTAATATAATTATATATAATATGGTAGTTAAAATAGTAGTTTTAAAATGTAATAAAATACTTATGAAAATATATATCTTACAAAAAAACTAATGATTCAGCTGTTATGAATTAATAATAAATGAATTTAACAGCCAATCAAAAATAACGAAAATATTTCATAGAAAATAATTTCTTATTCTCAGAAATTAACCTTACCATAAAAAAATTAATTAATTAAAATAATTGAGTTATATTAATTTAATATATATATTATATATTTAGTATAATATTTTTATACTCATAAAATATATTTAATATACATAATATAGGAACAAACCCAATTTTACACCTAAACCCATATATTTTTATTAAGGAATTTCTACAACCATTCAATAGAAAACTTGTTTTAAATTAATTTTTTTGAAATTTTATATATTATATAAGTAAAAATGATCTTAAAAATTAATAGTAAAATTTGAAAATATTATAATGTGTAAATCTAGCTATTTTTCTGCGATGTTTTGTTTTTTAATAAATAGTGAAAAATACAATATTTTGGTTCAAAAATACTTTTTCATCCAATTTATTTATAATGTCAAATTATTTTGTAATTATTTTTTTTTATTTTTAACAATACAAAATATTTTTAAATTACTGCATTTTAGGTCATTATTATAAATTTCACACCTATGTTTTCTATAAAATCATTGGAAACTCTCAAATGTTTTGACTTTAGAAACTCGCAATGTCTTCCCGTTAGAAAGATTCAATTAAAATTTATTTCTTCCAATTCTATGAATAGAATATTGGAAAATGTATTCAATAAAAGTAATTATAATTATTTATATACTATTTTATTTTAAAATAATTTTATAATATATATATATTATTGATAGTAATTAAAATTAATTATACTTTTTATGTTATTATTAAGCTTAATATGGGACAAAACCGTAATAATAAGTGCCCAAATGGCCTTAAAACTTATCCAAGATCTATTGAATTTCTATATATATAACACATAAACCATTTTATAATAATATTTATTTCCATCCATAATGCCTAACGTTGTTCATAAAATAATCCATGCATTCCCATTATTTAAAATCAAAAATCATTTCCCGATTAATAGGTAAAATATTTTCTTTATACTAATTAGTTATATTTCCATTATCCACCTATAAACTTTAATTATTCCATTATTATATAAAAAAACAATTATCCCCAATATAATAAGATATTTTTATACTTTGTTTTAGTCCAAAACATACACACACATCCATATAAATGATTAATTAATGTACTACTTTTTAACTATAAAAAACCACCTCACCAAATGATGATTTTGAGTTCCTCATTTACCACCTATCAACTGGAAAATTATGATGGAAAATTAGATAATATATGTTATATATGATATTTATAATGTTTTAATACTTCCATATTTTTATTATAACTCATATATTTATGCTCTCTGTTTTTTTGGGAATATGATAACATCGTTTGAGGAAGTGTGGGATAGTGCCTCCAAAAATCGATGTGATTCGATCTCCGTATAAATGGAATGTGAAAATGGTGGTTTTAACTGAAAATATGGGACATATATAACTTATATATAATATTAATGGCAAAATTAACCTTATATAAATATAATATATATCAATTTATATGTTACCCTTTCACACACTAAAAAAAGTGACAATGCTAGTCATATATATGTAGACAACATCCTTCTCAACATGATCTAATTTATTATACATCCCAAGAATTATATATATGTATATATGATTAAATACCATTCTATTTTGGATATAATTTGCATTATGAGATGATATTGTATTACTTACCCTTTTTCTCTAACGATTAATGAAATATAGGAACATTACTCAAGCGTACGTACAACCTATCATCTCCAAAATGGTAATGTTGATTCAGTTTTAATAACCTTATTTTATTATTGTATTTAAATTTATAATATATTTAAAAATAAGATAAATATTTCATTATTATTATTTTGGATATGTTAGATAATGACCCCTTGGGCTATTTCTGACCCGTTAATGCTGTTTTGGGCACATAAATTTCATTTTATCATAAAAAAACCTATATAAACATAATTATTTATGTTGTTTTTTACAAAATAATAAATAGTGAAATTAAGGACATTAAAAAAAATAAAAGGGTTAAAAATATTTTGAATAATTAAAATAATTTTTTATTAAGTAATATATACACACATGGGACAAATTGGACTACTGGTAATGGATTTTCATATCACTTTTTATATCTACGATATTAATATCATGTTCACCAGTAATTTTATTAGGTGTACCTTCTCCAAAATTTGATTTACTATATAATTAATCCTTTTATCTTTATTTTATGTAAAATATCCATTTAATTTCATTTCTTCTTGAGACATATGACATAAAAGTTTCAAATTTGAATGCATACTATGTAATGATTAATTATTATTTTACACAACATTAATTTTAATTTTATTTCAATGGTATTTGCATTTGGGAATATTATATTACCATTTTTCAATAAAAATCTTTATTTTTCAAAAAAACTGGTTATTCATGACTGTTTTTTAAGTAATCGTACCATTCTTCTAGTCTTTGGTACTGAAGGTGTATTAAAAAATGTGTTTATGAAAGCCAAAAATAATTTAACTATTTTGTCAAAGAACATGGTTTCTTATAAAAATTATTTTTTATTAATAAGTCCAAAAAAATTTAGAAAATTTTTTCTAAATTCATTTTTACCTTTATTTCCTTTACAAATGATTTAAATACAATCTTCAAGTCCATTTCTAAATAATGCATATTTGTAAGCTTCTTAACATGAAAAAATATTATTTTTTACATTATAGGGAATTTATGGATTTGCCAATTTTGATTCCATGGAAGGTCCTAATATTTGAATAAAAGATTGATTTTAAACCAAAATTTATATAAAATTTATTTTTATTCAAATTTTGTCAACTATTAAAAAAAGAATAATTTCCTCAAAAATGTTTTAAAAAGATCTATTATAGTTTTTTTATTAATCAATTAGCACATCCCCTTTTTTACTCTAATAGGGATATGTTGTTTTGATACATTTATTATTCTTCCTCTAAATGATTTATGATTTATTTATATGAGTATTGTATTCACATTCACTACATTGATTTCTTTATTATTCCTCTAGAAATATTAAATTTTTTATGATCATTAAATATTGAAAATATAATGATTATCCCTATCATTTATTTGGGATATTCCCATTTTTTAAACCATATACAATTTTTAATGTGGTTTTTACATTGAAATTCATTTGCTTATTTTTTGAAACATTAATTAAAATATACCTTATACTATGCACATATATTTGATAACATACACAACTTAATATATTATTATTTATTAGAGGAATGTTTTGAAACTTTATGGCATGGGTGGGGCCTAGTTATAGATATCCCCTTTCGATTTATCTTTGGTCCCATTGCAAGATTTAGATGGCTAGATTATTTTACGGGGTTTTACATAGTATGTTAAACCATCTTGTGAAGGTATTGATGGTAATGATTTCATGTACCTAGGAATCAAGAAATCTAATAATTAACAACCTATCTCATTTTGTTTTACTTAATTTTCATCCATCATAATATTCATTGAAAATCTATAGATCTATTTAATTTTTAGTTGATTGATTAAATGGAACGTGTTTCATTATTTAACCAAGCGATATTTATTTTGACATATATAGTTATTTGAATGCGATGTGTTTATAATTATTACAATTCCATATTGTTTAATCACTTCTATTCTATTTATTTATTACATGGCCTTTTTATTTTTTTATTTACCCATATATATTTAGTCTTGCAATTGATTTTTTATTTCTCCCATAGAATTTTTCACTTACAGAGAATTCAATCATACCCTTATTATGCTTCTATTCCCAAGGGATCAAATATTAATTGTTTAAAATATATGTAGGGATATAGTAGATGGAGTAAATTCACAGTCGAGGTTTTTTAGAAAAAAAATATGTCGTAATTTGTGTTTTAATTTGTAAAAAATGAATCACGTATGTATCAATTTTACTAAGACTACTATATTATTAATCTTCTGGGAATTGATTTATTGAAATGATGATGATATATTGATATTAGACACCAGATTCAATATTTTGGTGGTTGGATAGCTATAGAAACAAGGTCAAATACTGATGCACCTATCAGTTTAGAATTTCTGGAGACCAACAAACATACATGGCACCAATTTTACATCTGGAATATGAAATAGAAACATACACATAACAAAATAAAATTGATATTTCCCTAGAAAACCTATTCATAGATCCTATATTCATAACATATGTAAAGGAAAAATTAATAGTGAGCTCACATTGATATTAAGGGTAATGTTTACTGAAAGATATCGTGAATCAATAATAATTATCAAATTGGGAAGTTAAATAATTGAGAACACATTCCATTTAGACAACATTACAATCATGATACGGTATGAAATAATCAACAAGGAATGATAAAATATAAAAAACTTGCTCTATATAATAAATATCACTACAGTCATTACTAGATAAGGCATTATTGACATTTAATCGTAAATAACTAAAAACATGTAAAATTTAATATATGTACTAAGAATAAAATGAATCCAGAGATAATATTATTGCAAATATTTCACAAACAATAAAATTAAAATTATTAATGACATAAAATTTTAATTATTGGACTACATGTATTAGTAACATGATACATTTACTGTTAAGATCTATCCTCAATGCAATTTAAAACTAACATGTAAAACCCATGTAATTTCAGCAACTAATTTCCCTCATGAGACCTCGTAGTCCATAAAAGGGAAATATATAACTTTTCCCCAACATTATATGAATTTACATATCTTTCAACAGATATTTAATATAAAATTTCATTCCTAAATAATTTTCTTTATCATCAAATATCCTAATCAAGTAATGAATATGGATTTATCAATACATCCCTAGTTAAACAAATAAATGTAAAAGTAAACTCATTATTTAAAATGGTATATTTTTTTGGAAATAATAATTTCAATTAAATAATAATAGATATATTTAATATAAAGGTATGTTATAATGAAAAATATTACCAAAAAGTGAATTTCTCAAGAGAATGTTATAAATAATAATACAAACTGTTATTGTATAATAATTTTTTCACTTTGTAATTTGCTTGTCAAATACAAGAAATAATATAATTGTAACATATATTACAATTAAATATATGGAATAATTTTATTATATGTAAATGTATATTATCTACACAATATAAAATAAATTATGTTTATAACATTACAATATGTCTTAGTGAAGGTTTCTTAAGACGAATCCCACTACGTCGGGCTTCTATTAGGATGGACATGATTTACCCCCCTATATAGTGATTTTAATAATATTATTAACTTATAATAGAACAATATTAAAATATAAATTTTCATATACAATATTTTTGTAACATACTATGGCTATTTTGTCAATTATATTTCATTATTTTTATTATTTCAAGTTCTAATTGCATTCTTTTGTATTTTAAGTTTTGTTTTGAAAGATTCAATTCATGTTTTTATTTTATTGTTCGAGAATATAAAAATTAATAATAATTTAATATTTTTAATATTTATATATATATTATACTTTTAATACTAATTTTGAATGATGGTTTTGAGAAATTAATTTTGTAATGATCATAGATTCCAAATGTTTTATGTTTGCATTAGTACCATTTCAATTTTACAACAATCTTCATGGAAAGGATGTAAGTAATATTTTACCTTAATAAAATTATCATAATATAATTTTATTTATTTAAATATACCTAAAAATATCTTCCATTTTGGGTGTTTATGAAAATATTGTCTCATCACTTCTTAAAGATTGTAGTTTACTAGTACATCAATGACATTATCATCTTTTAAAGAGTCAAAAACATAAAAATAATTATGATATATTAAATTTTAATAATTATAAACATTTCATTAAAATTATATTTAGGCCATTTATAACATATAATCAATAAAATTATCTTTATCAACATTAATTAATGTAGTTAGTGAAATAAAGAATCACTTCCCATCAGGAGTCGGTAGTCCACTGTAGACATGAGCGACATTATCATATCCCTAAGGAGTTGAATGTTAAAATTTATATATGATATACTTACTAATTAGGTATAAATATGTTATGAATATCATATATATACATAAATATATATATATATTATACCCACTATCAAATAAAACTGTGAGAGGTGGTAATGGAAAAATGAATGACATTAGTTTGAGAGGCTACAGTCCACCATACACATAAATGTTGATTTTGTAACCCATTTGATGGAAGTATGGATTGTATTAAGTCCTTAAATTTACATAAAAAATCTATGTATATTTTAGAAACGTATTCTTTCATATATATATGTTGTATTACTAATTTAATGAGTTCTTGAAAAAAATTATAAACAATATGATGAAGAATTTTACCTCTTATTTAGAAAACCTCCTAAGGATTGAACAGAATGTCTTCCATTAATAGATTCATGAAAAAGTAGTACATATATATATATATAGTATTGATTTTATGATGTTATTTGGGAATTTATTTACTATTATATAATTTTATAAAGTTATGAATAAGAGAGGATAGTGGGTGGACCTGAATATGTGAGGAGAGTGGCAGACGTGTACTTTTTTAAATGAAAATGGTGTACCAATGAATTTCAAATTATTGAATGGTAAAAAATGTATTATTCAATATTATTAATTATTATATGGTCTTATTGTTTCTATTTAATATATATTTTTAAAATATTTTATGTTTTTTCAATATATAATCATTTTGTTTATTCCCCGGTCAATCCATTTTTACCTTAAACAATGTCATTTTATTACTATTTAAATATTAATGTATTCTCAAAAATTATTTTTTCCATTTTATATTATGTAATTTATCATGAATAATAATATTTAATAATTCATTTAATATTCAATTTACAAAAATTTCAAATTTTATTTTCAAAATAATACCCAGAGGCATTTCTAAAGCAGGTTTTAAAAGATAAATGTTTCAAACATTTATAATGTTTTTATATAAAAAGTAAAAATGAAAATTATTTTAATGATATAAATTGGATTAATATATATATAATTTAAGAAATCTTACTTCAAATACAATTTAAAATATCATTTAGCATAGTAAATAATTTTATAAAAATGTATTTTATAATTAAAATTCAGTATTTTCAAATTTCTTAAAAAACATTACACAATTCAAAAACAATCACACAAATAAACAAAATAAAATTTTTTATATTATAATTTTATAATAAAAGTTAACTTTATCAATTTATATATCTTTAATTTGTAAAATTACTTTAATACTATGTTTGTAAAGTGTTACTAAACCATATTATGGAGAGAATTGAATTTACTAGAAATTTTTTTTTATTTTAAATGATTCAAATTTTATTTATAATCAATAGATAACCATGATTTTTATATTTTAGTTAGAAATATTCACATTGACCATAATAATTTCTAGGTTTTATGGTATATTATGTTATGTATCCTTCTAAATCGGGGTTTTGTGTTCCACAAGACATTGAAGAGATTAAATTTATTTAAAAATTTTATTTTTCAAAAACTATCAGTTGTTGTATTTTGATATAATATTTTTCATTTTCATACATGAAATTTATAATAATTTTATACATTTAATATCTCATGGTGTTACATATCATTTTTTTTAAACACCCCCTCCCCTAGTAAACCCATTTTAACCTTTACATGGTTAAATACAATTACTATTTTTTCAATTCACTATGCAGAAAATATATATTTCAAATAATAAATAATATTAATTGTGATGAATAAAAATATTTTATCATTTTTTCGAACATCAAATAAGAAACATCCAAAAATTATTTTCAATTTATCGCACAAAAACTGTCGAATAAACTATTTTTCAAGGAATACAATTTCAAGAAAAATAAGATCTTATATTAATTAAATTACTTTTAACAATAATTAGATGGATTTATATTCACATTTATCGATATATAATTTATTCATTTAATTTATATAATTGATCATTGAAAATTATTTTAATTAATTGAAATGTATAGATATTATGAAATTTCAACGAAAAATATGTTCTTGACATATAAACAATTTTTAAATAAATATTACTTACTACATTCAAATGTTTTATTTTTAATTTATATCTAATTGATAATTAGGAAATTTTTAATAATAATAATTATTACCCATTATTTTAGGTAAAATATGTAGTACTTAAATAATACAATTTATATTATTTATAAAATCTTATTTCATTGGGAATGTTTCAAAAAATATGTATTAGAATTATTTTGAAAAGGAATGTTCCAAATAAATAATAATCCTTTCAAATTGTTATTTATATTCCTTGAAATGTTAAAATTTTCATTTTAGCATTATTTTATTAAAATAGAATGTCCACATTTTCTTCTTGAGGTTATTGTAAAATGTAATGTTTATTGAGGATGTAATTTATATATATTCCATAATATGTTCAGTCTTATACATAACTACCAATTTAAAATATATGATATAATTGTAGTATTAAAATATAATATTTTATGGTTCATTTAGTTTTGATATTTCATTTTATATACTCTATTTAATGTAGTGTTTTATTAAATATCATTGTTACAAAAAAAAGATATAATATTACAATTTCAGAAGATACAATTTTTAATAAGAATCATATATAAAAATTAAGATAATAATAGTAACCATTAATGAATATATCATATGGAAAACAAATTTTATCACAATGAGGTGGTGGTAGTTCTCACCTTTGCACAAGCAATACATTGAAATTATATTCAATGGAAAATTGGGTGAATGAAGGTTACACCATTATAATAATTACATTTAATTATAATAATGATAACTAAGTTACTATTTTATTATTAAAAACATATATTTATTGTAGTGAGAATAACAAATAAATTGATAGTGGTTGAGTTGGATGATTTCCACTTCATCTAGAGTTCTCATTTAGATCAATTCTTAAGGACACTTTGAATAGTCGTTTGGAATAATAGACCTATAAATCATTTACTGGTCTATTTATAATATGATTATATAGTATTCTTTTGGTTTAGATAACTCAAAGTAATATAATAATGATACATGAGTGGTTTCTTTTTATATATGGGGGGAGGGGCTTTAAATTTTCATAAGTGATTTAAATATAATAAGGTATACTAAAACCAAATGTTTTCAGACAATTATAAATTCATAGGTGGGATAACATAATTTTGATATATGGCCCAAAAATAAGAAAAAAATGTTTATTTTTAAGGCATATACTTATGCTTTGTTTAACCAGCAGGTAATCTTATTTTTACCTTAAAAGTCGTAATCAATTTTTTTAATCATTAGGAAAAAATATTACATTTAACTTACTATATATAATAATTTATTTTGATTTAATATATGGAATATTTTTTTTATCTATTTCAATTAATTTAATGAGATTAATTTATTTTACAAATAATCATTGAATAAGTGATGAAAATAATTTTCTAGAAAACATTTTCTATTAGGTATAATAATATTTAATAAAAAATATAGTATAAAATTGATTCTGAGTACATAAATTGGATTAATAATAATATAAATGGAGTAGTTTTAATTTTTAATAATTTAATTTTGTAAAAAAATCTTAAAATGGATAAATAAATTTCATTTAAAATAATTATTTGTACTATTTAAAGAAAAATAATGAATTTAATTAAAAATATCAAATTACACTCTAACATAATTTTTATATCATAATATAACATAATAAAGATCATTTTCTAAAAAACCCATTTCAAAAAATAGATTCTAATAATTATTATATTTTATAAGAAAAATCAATAAAAACAATTTTTGGGGGAAAATTATTTCTGAACTATATAAAGTGTTTACTAAAAATTTAAAACATATTTATAAACATAATATAAATATCTAAAAAATAGTTATTAATCATAAAAATTGGTTATTACTTTGGATATCACTAATTTTACAGCTTATTCAATATAATATATTATATTAATGTTCATCTAGACACAAATATATGTTTATCACAAGATATCGAATAAATTAAATTTATTTGAAGAAGAATATGCCATAAAATATCTGATTGTTATATTATATCGAAATTAAAATTATTTTTCCAATAATATTTTATGATGTTCATTCAAAAAATATGGATATCTCTATTTTATCACATCCTTAGGTTCCCATGTGGATTTTTTTGGGTCTCATTATTCTAGAGATAATTAGCAATTCGGGTAGTCATATTCTGAAAGATCATATCTCTATATTCCATGTTTTTATTGATTTTTTATCATTGGAATGATAATTCTCTAGTGGATCAACAACTATGTTCAATACATTTGAATAAGTAGCTACGTATTTCCTCAATATAGATATGTGGATCACATCCTCAACCTGATATAGGTTCATTGGAGAAACCATGTGATTGGATACCAGCCCTATTTAATCAATAATCTAAAAGATCCATGTATTACGGGGGCTTAATTATAAATTATTGCTAATTCATTAAAAATATTTCATGGATAAATTTATAGGAATACATTACCATCAACATTGAATTTGATATTTCACCGATGATAGTCAATATTAATTTTTTTATCATGGATATACCTTATTTTGATTTTCCATTGTTATGAATTTATCTAAAATTTCACCATTATACTCAGGTTTATTTTGAATTCCTTCTCTAACTATTTCATATAACATTGGATTTATAAACATCATCATTTATAGGGAATCATAAGGATAAATATTAATTCTCTGTTGAAATTATGTTTGAATAAAAAATTGATTAGTGGAATGTGATGATACAATCTACATTTCAAATTCATAGAAATATACCTTAGTATATCCTTTATGGTATGAATGGATCATTTAGTCTTGCCAAATTTTATGGATTCCAAGTAGTAATGAAACAAACCATTTAATTAACATTATGTTGAATACATCCACAGAACATTTATATAATCCATGGATCCCTATTAGATATAACATAATTTTGTACTCTTTTAAAACTTACAACATCATTAATATATTTTATAAAAAATGATCTATAGTGAACTCCTCTTTGATAAAAAAAAAATTATATTGTCATCCAATGGTGATTTCCAATATCCCCAATAAAATAAATAAATTTAGTTGTCTTTAGTAGTGATGGAAAAGATCATATTAATTATTTCTATATCCAATCTATTATAGGTATTTATTATATACAACACCATAGACTTATATCCCTAAAACCTAACATTATAACATATCAAGATCAAATATACATACTCAGAAATATATATCTTTTTATTATTAAAAAATTCATAATAATTAATATTTAAATAAATTATTTTACTTCATTGATGAATTTAGAAAGATCAAAAATGAGATTTATCAAACATATCTTTCTAGAAAAATCATATTGATGAGACACATACACTATTCGTAACCATTATCATTTTCTCGCAACATGGTTGATCAATAGAACATATCATACCATCCTTTGAAAATATATTTATTCCTTATATGCCTCTTTAAAATTCACATGGATATTTAGTTAAACTCAAATTTAAGAATGATTATATTTATCTCCTTCCATCTAGATTTAGATATACGTGCTTTGAAAATATATAATTATTGCATCTCTTGTGATCCTCATTCTATATTTTCTAACATGATAATATCAATATAATGAAACTCCTACCATGATTGAATTCCAATGGATGTAATTTATTTGGATATCATTATCATTTATCAACTCTAACCATCTTCTATGGAACATGTTCCACACATTATGAGTCACAACAAATCATGATTCTAGGTATATTTTCCCAGAAAATTATATATTTTATCTTACATTCTATTATTATATCATTCTAACAGAGGATTTATCACAATCCATTCTATGATCGTTACTAATAACAAAACCCCTTCTCCAATGATGTGAAGTGTATGAACCCTTGTGGTGACTTAAATTATCTTCAAGTCCATACAATATTTTGCACATTCATTAGCCAAATGGAACATAGTTCCCTTCCATGTTTACTCGATGAGTGTATTATTAAAATATGATAAACTAACAGAAAATTTCAATGAAATCCAACCATTATTATAAAACATTGAATCTAAATTATAGATTTTTGTCTAAGAAAACATAAAAAAACTTATACATTTTTAAAATCCACAAATATACTATAATATTAAATTATATGACCCGTAATTAAATCATTTTGTAGCGAACATCAATCATTGTGAAAATTTCATTAACATTATCCCGTATTATGGCATTTTGAAAAATCCTAATGTGGTAATTATGTTCTTATTTTCTCACTAAATATACAAAAACATAATCTCTAAATAATAAATAAATATGATCTTGTTAATCTCTAATAACATTATTTAATAAATACTATAATATATATGGGTCATTGGAATGAATAAATAACATCATTAGAAATTAATATTTTATATATATAAAATACAAATATCTCATGGGTATAACATCACTACTATCCATCATTTGATATCATCAAAATTATAGGTTTGTATTTTTCTTGTACTATTTTCTTTTCTCTTTAATAAATTTCCATTATGTTATATCATCAAAATTATATATCGATGTTTGAAAAATATTTATCTCCACTTACCTGATTGAATAGATCATAAATATGTGAAATAGGATTCATATTCATTATTTTTATATTCATTAGTTCTTAATAATAAATGAAGTGTAAAATTATTCTATATTTATCTTAAACAAAATTTGGTTTACCCAATAATAATTCACATAGGAATATAAGTCCCTTATAAAGATTCTCATGATGATGCTTCTGTAATTCCAAACACACAATTAGGGCTGCCATACATGGACTATTTTAAGTAGGTGTATCAATAGTTATGATTTTTATTGAAATCAAGCAACACAATCCACAAGGAGAGTCATCCACCCTTTTACAATGAAAACATTAAAATCCAATTTCAGTAAGCAAATCATAAGTGTTGTGTTTTACTACATCAATATAAGTTAAATACCCCCTTTAATAGGAATTTAGTCCCATAAAATAGATTCAATTTCAATTGAAATTTTTTAATCATTTTCAATCATACAAATCTTAATATACTATTTTTTATATCATATGTTTTTCCCATTACTTGTAATTTAAATTAAAATTATAAAAATAATGTAAATTCATTCCCAAAAGAACATTGAATTGAAATAGAGGTACAATTACAATATTTTATGTAATTAAATTACCAAAAAATGCAATCAAATAGTAATCATATACATGATATGTGATCAACATACCATTAGTATTTTCACTCATTTATCATTATATAATTCATTGGGGTCATTTTGAAACCCTGTTAAAAAATCATATTGACATATAAGAGGTGGGGGTTGATAATTAAATAAAAAATTAGTAATTCTAGAGGGTATGGTATGTGTACCTATCTACTATTCATTATCATACCCCACATCGTCAATTCAGATTATATAAGATTTCACTTTACCTATATCATTAAAAGATTCTTATGTCGATAATTTTTATTAATCTTTTAATTAGAGAACTACTTAATATATTATATATACATGTTTCAATTGAATCACTAGAGTTTGGGAAGATTTTTTTATTCTCTCTCTCTCTATTATTAGAAAATATCTTCTTAACATAACTTCATCATTTTTTTTTGATAAACATCACTTATATAATCAATCAATTTACTAGTTCCCATAGGAAAATTTCATCTGTGATTCCTTCCACACATCTATTATAAATTTTATACTCTATTACCTTCTAGATCATATGATTTGAACTTTATTATATTTTTTATTGGGTGAATTAAAGTATCAATTTTTATGGGGGGCCATCATTGGGGGAAACAACCTAATATTTTGGAATATATGTATTTTAATTTTAATATATTTTTTGGAATAAAATTTTAAATGTATTTATAAGCTGATCCTTGACAATGTAGAGGTTTAATTTTTCATTAGGTGTATTTCTCAGTAATGATTTGTTGAGTACTACCTGTTGGAAAAATTTACATGGTGAATGTGTTACAGAATGTGAATATGTTGTATATCATGTTCAATAAATTTTGTGTATGGTTTTAAAGGTTTATATAATTGAAAATATTTACATGTTGTGAAAAAAATTAATCCTATTTATTTTAATGCAATACAATTTCATCTATGTGTATTTTTATTATGTGATAATTCACTCTGTGAAACAATTTCATGATGTGAATTTCTAAGGTCCAACAATATGAGGCACACTACACAAATGACTATTTTTTTATTTTGTATGTTAGATATTATCCTAATATATATGAATATTTTTTTGTTAATAGTGGTGATTCACTCCTTCTAGACCACTCCATTCAACTTGTTATTCCTGGGGTGGTTCTACTACATATCCCAAAAAAGCTGGGTTTCACATTATTTTTTCTCTTTAGACCATAGGGTAGTGTTGGAAGATATTTTGTTTTAGATTCATGATAAATTTTTGTTTTATATCATTCAATTTTATTTATTTTTTGTGCCTTTTAATTCAAATTCAATTCCATGGGTTTTCATTCACTACTGTTGAAGGCATATATGTTTCCAACCTTCATGTGGTAGGAATATCTATTTAAGAGTTTTTAATTATTTTCATTGCGATATATTCTTATTTACCCCTTTGGGATTTTCATTGAAATCATTTTTCATTAGAGAAAAATGGATTTTATTAATTGAGATACGTTTTTAAGAAATTTTTTGGAACAATCTAATTTTATTGAGAATATTTGGTGCTTTATGAAATAAACATTAGTGACCCTAGTTTGTTTGTAACCACTATGTGTTAATTTCATGATATTAATAGACTATGGTAGGACTCAGTATAGGATGGAACCAATATATTCATGGTTATGTATTTTTTTTGTTCTATTACGAATTCCCATATAAAAAAGTTGAAATTGTATTTTTTTTATTTTATAACTACTTTATCTAATAATGGATTATTTCATTCAAATTTAATAAAATGTTAAATTTTCTTATTTTTATTTGATACTTGATATATTACTTGAATTTTTGAATACTATATTCCCTTATAAAAACAAATGAAAATGTTTAAAAATGATTTTATCTTTGAAAATTCATTATAAATTGAGTTTTTTTAATAAAGTAATTTATAATTCTCAGTATTAAAACATGTATATATTCATTGGTGGTATCCTACTGGACTTTGTTCTAACACCCTAATTTTTACCTTGAGTAGTTGTAGATTGTTTTTTTGGGACTCAATGAATATTAAAGGAATCATATAGGATGTTAGGTTCTCTTATCAATAATAACCTTCTCATTGGGATGGATTGGTGGTGATGCATGGTCACAAGGAGACTTGTTAGTATTTTATTTTCATAGATTACAAGTTAAATGTATTTTTTTTTCATTGTATGGATATTGTATCATTAATTTTTTCTAAATTGTACTCTAGTCATATGTCTCATATGATTTATATTCAAATCATGTATTTCATTATTATTATACATAACCATATTATGGTTATATTGGATGAATAGTTTAGTAAGACCAAGATGGAACATTATAAATTTGTACCATATTGGATGCACTTCTTGAAATGGGTTAACAATACCTATTTTTGGTTGCATGTATTGATTTAAAAGAGTTAGGACCATCATAGTATGGTTAGTATGTGGGAGAGCTTTCTTAGCCACCTCAATTTTGTGTCTAGACATGAGTTACCAAGGGTCGTCATAATTTGTTTTACCATGTTTGAGTTTTGGTGTTTGAGGTCATTTGAATAAATATTATGTGATGTTTATTTAAATTAACATGTGACTATTAGTAGTAAAATAATTTTACTATAAAAATATATAACATTCTAATGATTGATGATCTATTTAATCATTATAGAGGGGCTCATTGGTTTTTAATGATTGACCTCTAGTTCGGCTACCACAAATTGAGAATATGAGAATATGATATTCTGAATATTGTATCTAAAAGGTTATATTGTCCTTATAAACAAGATCATTCTTCAGTTTGTGGAATCTTTTATTGTTTTATAACTATGTTTTGGTTAAGATGTTTTCTGCGACTCTCAGGGAATGGGTTTTCAGTGTGTCCAGATGAAGGGTAGATAACGGGTACTCTATTTATCTTTATATTTATACACTTATGAAAATAACATCTCAGCCTATGATCTATATTTAGTAGTGGTCATTCCTATACAAAAATTATGGCAGGACTCCCTCATTGGGGAATTATTTATGGAATATTCTATCTATTGAATATTGAGGTATATTTAAACTCATATGTATATAATGTTGACATGTAGACATTGGGTGGAGTATATCCAAAAAAAATTGTAATTACATATAATCCATGAAAATGGAATGTTGTCATTGATGTTCTAAGAAGGACATTACCATTAAAAGTAGTGATGGAATCCTGTGAAGAATGGTCTTTGATGAGTGTTTTTTGTGAGATAGGATTGGGAATGGATCATTCTAGTGGTAGTGTATGTTAGGATTTGATAAATGCTGAATCTTAATCTGATATGTAGGTTGGGCATGAGAATTTGTTTGAACCTGAGTTTTAAATGTATAATAAAAAAAATTATTGTAGGGAGACCATGGGTGAGTGTTTCCATTCTCCTATTGGTTCATTTTATTTTCCAAAAATGGCTGGTTGTTCCTTCTTCAATGTGGAAGGGGTTTATGGAAATTGGACACCATATATTCTAGTATATAGAGAGAGTTACTACAAAGATATACTACGACCTCAGACATTAGTATTTATTGACATGGTGATACCTTCAATTGGGGATTTTGAATCATTATTTCTTATTTGGTAGATAATTTACGTGTAACACTGGTGTTCTTAAGATTTTATTATCCCTTTCTCTTTATAATATGAAAAAAAAATTTATATTAAGATTGATATCAATTTTGTTTCCTTGGAATACTATTGGGAAAGACTCAATTGAATAAATCACTGATCAAAACATGAAATTGTGACACTTCATTCATATCATAGTGGTGATAAAGCTAGAATAGTGTACATAATTCTATGATTGGGAGATTGGGATACTTCATGGGGTTCCCACTACGGATGTTTCTAATTGGAACTGGAGGCTAAAATCTAGTTTTTGGAATGAGTTTCTAGAAGCAATTTATTCCAAGTGAAAATTGAGAAAAACATAATATAAATATATTGATGAAAAAAAATAGAGAGATACATTTGGGCTCTTGTGTAAATTATCTAGGATTATATTATTTATAATAGTGGTCATTAGGAAAAGAAATTTTTATTTAGTAAATATTTCATATAATAATATTTATCAAGAATCAATAAAAATGGTTGTATTTGAGTCTTTTTATGGGAATCCATGTAGATGTTCCTTATGTTATGTAATGAAAAAAGGGAATTACTTGGTAGTGATGAGTATTTTTTACATATGAAAAATTGTGTGATGTTTATCTAGAAGATATTGATCATGCCATAGTGATTTCAAAAATATTACATGGTCTGTTGTCACATAATAATAGAGCTTGAAGTTGGTGTTCGAGTATTTCATAGATTTTATCTTCACATGTTGTTAAAATGATATATAAGAAGGGTTATTTAGAACTAATGTTTGTGGGGCCTTTTCAGATCTTTGGATTATTGGGAATGGTGGACTATTGGTTGGACTTACCATCTTGTTTACATTCAAACCATGATGAACTTATTGTTTCCCAACTAATAATGTATTGATTAGTTCATTACCATGTGATTGAATAAGAGGATGTTGATATTGAACGCAATGTCATTTAATTTGATAAAATAGTTATGATTATGGATAATAATGATAAGTTGATTTGGGGTAAAATTATTTCATTGGTCTCTATATTGTGGAATGAAAACTAGATATCCATGAGTCATAGGAGATGGAATTATCGATGAGGAACCAAATGTCTTAAATATTTAAGAGTAGAGGATCTTGAAGACTTTATTGGTGTCAAAATGATTTTATGTTGATGTGATTGTAACACACCATTTTCTTCCAATATTCATTCATTGAATTTTATTTTTTCATTCATTTTTTTATTCATGGGTTTCTCTAGAAGATATATACTTCTATTTAAAAACGAACTAATGTTTTGGGATGTATGTATGATTGAATTAATGTATTTTAGTTAGAAATTTGAAAATTCATTTAAATGTATCCTACTGGGATTGATGATCTGTATGTTTTAGTTCTAATTTTTTCTATAAAAAATAGGATGAGTAATTCCTATTGGAATCATTCATATCAAGAATGGTTGATATGATGAAAATATTTTATAGCAAAGATATCATGAATTTTTGGAGGTTGTGAAAAACTTATTATCCATGAAGGCTTTACACATCCTGAAATCATTGAGAAATATTTAATCTAATCCATGTTGACTTAATTTTTGGAATATTTATAATACATGATATTTCATCCCATGAATGGAATTCATGTCCAGAATTTCTCTAGTCTAGTGGTTCTCAATATGTTTCATGGTAGAGTATTTTTTAATTTGGTTCAAAGAAATTCCTCTGCAACCCTATAATGATTTTCTATGATTTTTTTGATCCACCTCCTTCTTCATTACTCCATTCATAATTTGATTCATTTTTTTGTATTAATCCATATAATAGGAATGTGGCCTTTATTCTTATTCATTTCCTTTAGACATGGTGAAATAGATAGTAGAATTTTTATTTTGTATTTGTAAGGAATATTTTCTCTATAAAGATCCATTTATGTATCTTTTCATTCCATGTCTTTTAAAGAACAGTATATGGTTTTTTTATATCCATTGGTGTTGGAAGATCACTTTCCATCTATCATGTGGTAGGTGTAACTATTCATGTTTATATATTTCATGAATTTCAATATGTTCATTTCGATGAATTGTAGTTTTTCCTTGAATAGGTATTTTTGTGATAAAATAATTTAAATAAATGTTTGAATGGTTTTGGAAATGGTTTTGGAAAAAATATTACAATGGTTACATTTGGTGTGTCTAGAAATAGACCTGGGTAACAGTAGTTCATGTGCAACAACTAGGGGTAACTTTTTTGATATCTATAGACTACGGAATGACTCTATATCAGTATGAACCAACTTATTCCTTGTTTTGGATTCTTTTATGTCTACTACATATTCCCATTTTCTAGATCCCAAATAGGGTTCTTTCCCTTTTATACCTTGTTTATTGCATTAGGGTTTATTTCATGGAAATGATATGAAATATTTAATATGAATATTTTTTATACCTGATGTATTCCTAGAATTTAAAATTATGGTATCAATTTTTGGAAAAATGAAATGATTAAAAATTGTTTTATCAATTAATTTTTTTTATAAACTATATTTTGGTTTAAATATTGTAATTATGAATTATTGATTTTAATACATGTATATATTATTTGATTGTAACATATGTTGATATAGGTTCATACTATAATTTTATTTTTGGTAGATTTAGAATATGTTTTTCATGGATCCAAAAAAAGGGAAGGTTATGATTTACCATGTAGGGTTCTACTTTTGTTTATTGCAATAATACTTGGATGGTTTGGTGTTGACATATGGTCAAATGTGGAGATGTTGGACTTTTTGTGTCATGAATTCATATTTTAGTTTGTTTGGAATGAGTTATATTGATCTTTTTCTATCTCCCTCTTTAAAACATTATTCTACATTTACGTCTTGGTTTTTTGGATGTTTTCAAGACTAGTTTCAGCTATCCTTTTTTACACCCCCAAGTGTTAGCTAACATCAGTGGATGGATTCGTAGACCTGGTTTGGTTAAATAAAATACTGAAAAACTAATATTCATCAAAAATTTTTATCATTCTTATTTAATTTTAATTACATCATTATTTAATTTTCAAAACAATTAGGAAGATTGGTAAATAAAATTTACATTTTCACATTAATATCAAATATAATGATTTTATCATTCTTATGGAATTCCATGATGACTGGTTACTTTACAAGAAGTGGTTTTATGACACCACTACCAAAAAACAGGCTTTTATCCGCACTAAAAATGTGCTGATAATAGAGAAACACTTAAAGGCAGGGGTCGCCATTAGAAGTGCTAAATGGCACTGAAAACGACCCCTTTTTTAGCGCTCTAAAATTCACTAATAAAGGATCTCATTTATCAGCGCTATTCGTAGCGTTGATAAAGTCCCCATTTATCATTTCTTCTAATATCACTAATAATGTTCCCATTTATTATCCCTTAAACTATCGCTGATAAAGGGTGATATTAACAGCACTATTTGATGTGATGATAATGGATTTTGTGCTTGTTTGCGTTGTTTATATAATAATACACCAAGTTAACTTTCTAAAAATATATATCACCAAACCAAAATAAATGACATGCACTAACCCATAATAACAAGCATGAAAATAACCACCTATATTATATAATAATTGAACACATATACGATGCAAATGATGAAAAACAATCATTTCACACAAAGGTTTGGGAAACAATACTATATAAATTTAGTTGACATCATGAATAAAAAATATTCAGTAAAGGAATATAACAAAATATCACTTATATATACATTTAGAATAATTTTTTATAAAATTAAAATTACATTTATCGAACAAATTATTATTAACATTAAAGTTTTCTCTTTTGTCATATGTGGTCCCCTCTATAAGATGTCCTCCAATGGTAATAGTCACCGAACAAATCATCCAAACTCGAGAAAAAGGATCCCCTTATATAGTAAAACAAATATTAATTTAGTAATTCTATAAAGAAATATAGCATTCATTAATATAAAGAATACATTAAAAATGAAATTTTTTAGTAAAAATGACACATTTGGAGTTAAACATGTCACACTGTTCATTTTATTGAGGTGGGGTTAGACTCATTCATGTCACAAATGAATAAAGTATCATTGTATTAAATTATAAAAACAATTGGAATTATTTTTATCAGATTTTAGTATGTCAATTGAGTTTTTTGCTAAAATAACATTTCCAATCAATAACACACAATTGGAGTCCTAAAAGCTATATCGGGCATGTGTTTGATGGGATAATTCTTCATACATGTCACAAAGGACTTATGAATTTGTGTCCTAATATTTGAAGACAATTAGAGTTTTTTCTTGGTTTTTAGTGAGTGAATAGTTTTGAATTAAAATGTCAATTCTAAATAGATAGTGGACACTTTAGTCATACCGTTCACACTGTTCATTCGAATGAGGTGGGGTTGATTCCTACACATCGCAACTGGCACATAGATATTTTCTTCCTAAAGTATCCAAAAAATATGAATGTTTTTTTTCAAATACTAGTATGTCAGTTGTGTTTTTCTACTTGTGTTAATGTCAATTTTAAATAACAAGTCACATTGGAGTCATACCGGAAACACCATGTGTCAGATTGAGGACTGTTTGATTCCTATATGTCAAAAATGACTGATAGATCATTTTCTTAAATATCAGAAAAATAGGAATTCATTTTCTCAGATTTCTGTATATAAGTTTTCTTTTTTTTTTACAAAAATTTCATTTCAAACTAATGAAATGTTATTTGGGACACATCAGTTACATCATGTGTTTTTTTGATGTGATACTGAATTATACATATCATAATGGGCATCCAAATCATTATCCTTTATTTTAAAAACAATCAGAGTGTTTTTTCGTGGTTTTCAGTGAGTGATACATTTTTGAGTTAACATGTCAATTTTAAATAGATATTCGATGTTGTTAGTTATATCGATCACACCATTCATCGAACTGATGTGGAGTTGATTCCCATACATCACAACTGACTCATGGATCATTTTTCTAAACTATCAAAATAGTACAAATGTGGATTATAATTTTTCATTATACTAGTTGTGTTTGTTTACTTCATTTTATGTCAATTTTAAATAACAAGACACATTTGGAGGCATATCGGTGACACCGTGAAATTGATTGAGGTGAGGTTGATTCCAAAAAATAAAAAATGAATGACAGATCATTATCCCAAACTATCAAAACAATTATAATTCATTTCCTCATTTATTAGTATGTTGGTAATGTTTTTTTACTAAAATGTTATTCCAAGAAAAAAACATTCAATTTGACTCATATCAGTTTCATCATGTTTCGGTATGTGAGACTACTTCATACAAATAAAAAAAGACCCACTTCACATTTTCCTTAGTTTTTGTGACAATCAGAGTGTATTTTCATTGTTTTTAGTGAGGGACACATTTTGAGCTAAAATTTCAATTTTAACTTGATTGTGGAAACTTTTTGTCATGTAGGTCACACCATTCCCCAAATTGAGATGGTGTTGATTTATATACATCGAAACTAAATCATGTATCATTGTACAAAATTATATAAATAATCAAAATTTGATTTCTTGGTTTCTAGTATGTCAGTTGTGTTTTTATACTTTTAATAATGACAATTCTTATTACAATACACATTTGGAGTCATACCGGTGACACTGTGAGTCATATTGAGGTGTGGTTTCTTCCTTCCTATCAAATATGACGGATATATTGTTTTATACTGTATCAAATCAATCAGAATTCAAATACTCATTTTTTATTATTCTGTTATTTTTTTTTACGTAAATATCATTTCGAAATAAAAACATGCAATTTGAGTCATATCAGCCACATCATGAATTGGTTTGATACTTGTACAGTTGACATGGAATAACATCCTCCTTCTATAACATAGCTTTATTCGACTCGTTGAAGAACCAAATGTCATATATAAAGGAAATTTGAATGAATACATGACATTTTGTTCTTCACTAGTTCAACTAAAGAAGGGAACATCCAATGTTGTAGATTGAATCTATGTTTTTGAGAAATCCCTTTCTCATATATGAAAAAATATAATAGTGGAGTAATCTCTAATGTTATTATCTCTCATGATGTCCCAAGAAACTCATGGTATTGGAAAACCCCTTCAATATACTCCTTATATTTTTTGGTATATCAAAAAAATCACTTACCCTATAAAGAAGGACCATCAATATCTTTTAAATAACCAATCAACATGCACTTCATTTAGTGTCCAATCAAGTACCACAATCATGAATGATTTTAAAAGTGGAATTTAGCCTATAAAAATCAAAACATTACCATCAATCAAATAAAAATATATGACATGATTATTAAATTCAAAATTATTTGAGGAGTTTACCTTCTTTATTCAATATTTGTACATTCTTCCATCATGTATGCTGCCTATTCATTTCTAAACATATATATATCATCATCTGAATATGACTATTTATGGAATTCATGGTAGTAGTGATGAAATATTAATACACAAATGATTAATAAGTATTGAAAATAAAATAATAATTATCTTCAAAAAACCCCTCTAGGGATGCTGGTTTGTTCATGGAATATAATCTCATTCATAAAGTTACAAACATAATAACCAAAGTCATTACCATTTGTTCGTTTCAGGCACTATAGAAACAATGAGACAAATAAAATAATTTTTTATATATATTTGGATTGTGAAATATTATTATATATACCCATATTTGAATCCAATCGTAGTATATTTCAGGTTTCATTTTCTTTTCCCTTGGCCTCATTCCATGATGTAGACGATATTTATGCACTACCCTGTCATATTTAATTCTCAGTAAAAGATAATATAATTTATGTAACATGATTTTTTGTTAAAAAAATTTCTATGTATTGTATTTAAAATTGAAAAACTCTATCATGTGTGGTTGGTTTGTCAGATATCCACACGTTGTATCCAAAAAATAAATAATTTTAGACTCCAAATTGAATAAAATGAGAATCCAATGTAGCCTAAAAAAGAATAAGTAATGAATGAAAATAAAATAAATTTAATATGATTAAATTTAAGAGTTTTACCCCTTAATTTTTGGTATTAATAAGATTCTGTCATTGATAAATATTATATTAAACAATTTGAACAGTCCAATACAATTTCACCATCCTTATTATATATCATTTATTATTGTTCTATAGAGGTGACATGAGGACTAATGAGTCCAAATTTTTTATCATGGTTAAATCACTTAAATTATATTTCATATATATTCCTATGAAAAATATGAAATTTATTAACTTATAATTATCATTGTATAACATATTTTTGAAAATCAAATCTTGAAAACATACCTCATCTAAACATTTACAATTGAGCTGCCGAATGAGTAATAGTTAAGGATTTCAGTTTCACTCTCAACACCTATGAAGTTTGGATCACCCCCTCCAAACATATTATCTTCAATATTAATTATGTGATTACTACCATCTTTCAACTTCATATCCACATGTTCCTTCAATGATAATAAATGTGGATATAGATTAGGGGATTATGATTTTTTAGGTAGATCATTTTGATTAGTTGGTTTATCATTGAGATGGTGTATAACTAGTATCTTATTTCACCCCTTTCATTTGTCTGTATATAATAACATGCATCAGTTCATACCTTTTTTCATTAAGTGGGTTAGGTTTATATGGAAAATTAAATTGAAAATTAATACCTCATTGTCAACATGTTTTTTTATAAGATGTGACGACCATGGGATGAATGTTCCAACAGCTGGTTCAACCATATAAATATAGGATTCATTAATTTGAATGTGTATATCATTACTCAGCTATAGGGATATAATAATTAACACTATGACATGATCTTCAAGAAGTGGTCTACTGTGTAGCATGTCTTTCATGATAATGAACATTTTATCCCTCACTACAAGGCTATGGGTGGGTGCTGATAGATAATAATCATAATAATTTTCACCCTATAGAATGTCAATACAAGAAAGGTATCAGTGTATAGTGTCTATCTAATTCAAATTTCATAGAAACAATTATTATAAAATTGACTACCTTAGTTAAGAATTGTTTTTAGGGGGATGGATTTCCTTAATTCTTGTTGGGGTGTGGCAGGTTCTTCAGAAAAATGTTTTTCTTGAGATGTTTCACCTATTTTCCTCCCCCATAAAACTTTATATTTTCCCTCATAGGTATTGAATTTATTAATTAATCATATCTAGTTTTTCTCTCATATTTTTCATTTCCTCAGTTTGATCCTCCACTTATTTTTTTCAAAATATGTTTGGGGTGTCACCCCAACACCTGCACCTCTAATGTGGCCATATGATTCAAGCTACATGTAGGCCATTGAATGTGTGTCTGCATCCAGTGTGAGTGTTGTTGTTTCTTGTGACTTTTCCATATATAAAATGTTGAAAAAATGTAATCTTTGTTATGTAATAGTGATTTAAATAAAAAAATTATGTCATACATACACATGTTTCCCACAATTTCTGTGAGTTTTCAACAATAAGTTTTCGAACATTAGTTAAACGCCCCTCCTTTCATAGTACATGGTGTGGGATAAACATTTTTGTGGATTTGGACAAATCAATCTTCATATAAGAAAATAACATTGTTATTGTGCTATTTATATCTCTTAAATGTATTATGGTAGATTTAAAATACAATCAAATTTTTATCAAGTGATTTGTACCACATCAATGCTTTACAGTAGGGGTATGCTGGTTTTGATTCCCATTGATTATTTCCAGCACTTAGTTGCTATTTCATAAATAAAACACTGTCAATCAAAGTGAAGATTACATGTACCATCAAAAAATGTACTAAGAGGAACAATGTACCTGAATAGATTTATTAACATGACATTCAATAAATGCATCCCATGATGATCAGGTTATCAGATGTGTATAAATAAGAGGTGGGTGTAGTATTATTTACCCATTAGTTTCATTAAGATGATATTTTGTCAAAGGTGTTTGACAACACCTATGAGTATTTCTATGAACCCTTACGCCATAGTTTTTTATGATTCATATAATATAAATGAGCTTTGTAAGAGATGATAAAGTGTAAGTCAATTATTCATTATTCAATTTTTAGTAAATTAAAAAAATGATATCATAATGTTACCATAACCCCTCCCCACATCAGTGTCATAATCTTAACCACAACATGGTTCCTTGTAGATACATCAATTTCCACACATGAGAAAGTGATGATTCAAATGTAACAACTAAACACTTCCTTGTTGGGGTCAACATGTTGGCACTGCTTTTTCCAACCAATATTATATTTGATGAGTTTCTATTTAGCCTTAATGATTTTTTCTAATACCATCGAACTATGATGCTCTTGTATTTTATTTATCCTCAGGGATTCATCACCTTTAGTTTCCTCAAATACACCATCATCAATATGTTCCTCAATGTCCGGAGGGCTTGTTTCGACATGTGCATATGGTTGTTTCATCCCTGCACTAGAAGCAGTAAGAGGTTGAGAAATAAGTTGATCATCTACACTATGCAAAACAGTAGGTTGAGAAACCTATTATTCTTTGGGATTGTGTAAATCATAACATTCAAATATCTTTATATGAAATAGCGTATTAAAAATAAATTTATATAACATGAAAGCATATGTGAACCGATATTATCATAATGTAACATGATCTATATTAGAAAAAAATATAACATGATTATTGAAATATCTTTTTTAATGTTCAAAAGATTTGACCCCTCTATCGACTATCCAAATCCCATAAATGTTGTCTTCTCTAACATATAGAACACCATCTACACTGGTACCATTGAAAAAATTATTATGACCTCCCAATGAAAGTGTCATCCTAGGTTGGATTTTCATCTCACTCTTCAGTGGTTTTGGTCAATAAAAGAAACATTTACTAGTTAGGTTTACAATGTATGGACATAAAATACATGTACTTCATGTGATTCCATTATAAAAGACTCATCATTTTACCCTTACTCAAATAAACATTTATAAATTCCAAATCATCTATTTTAATAGCACTTCTCTTATCAACCTACATGCATTGAAAAATCGACACTCAGAATATTGTATAATCCAACTCTCATATTTTTTTGGTGATGCCAAATTGTGACATAATATCCTAAATTGGATTTATGGTATGCCCCAAAAAATTTAAATCACTTCAGGAAAAAGTATAACTTCCCACCTAGACACCAATGTTACCATAGACAAAAAACCATCGAGGTGAGAATAAAATCCTGATAACTACCAAAACAATTCCTCACACCTCCCCTCTGACACCATCACGTATATCATCCCATTTTCACATCGTACATCAATTATATAACTATTCATTAACCCATAACTAGTTAAACATGTATAGGGGAAATCATTTAGGTTCACATGAGAAATAAACAATTTACTTTTTTAAGAGAAAAAGTAGTCTTGACATGATAACTAACATAGTATGTAGAGTCTCACTCCACATCTTAAATGATTCATCATTTCAATGATTTTGGATTCTCATGAAAAAAAATAATTTTGTATTTTGAAAACTTTATCTCTGTACATGGAATTTTATTGAAAACAATAAAAAGGAATAAATCCTAAATTTACTTTAGAAATATATAAATGAACCTATGAATCATCTCAAATATTTTTTTCATGAGAATTAACCTAATTTAAAAATTTTATATAAAATTATTATGAAGCCAACATTATGTCAATCCTGGAATTTAAGAATGAAAATTTTAATTTCATCCAATAACACATAAATTAATATACATTTATTGAAAATAAATCTATAAATTATACACATTCCATGATTAATAAAATAATTTAAGGGAAAATAAAAACCTATATTAAACTGAATGGTAACCAATACACAACATTAAACCTTCCAAAGAAGTCACTAAAAAAACCTAAATCCTTAAACCTCCTGTAGAATTAATTGTAGATCCTTGGAGAGGGAGAACCCTAGGAGAAATAGATAAGAGAATAAGGATGGGGTAGGTAAAGGAGAAAGAGTGGTAAGAATGTTTAAAATGAAAAAAATAATTATTTTCTTAAATATTTCAAAATAAATCACATAACTCAAACTTAAGAAATTATATAATATTATAATTCTAATTTTCTAAACTAAATCATATCATATTAACGTATAAGTTTTGTCTAAAATATCAATACATGGAAAAAAATAAGACAATAAATATAAGTGAAATTAAAAAAAATTCATGAAAACTTTTTCAAACATTGAAGTGGAAATTATATATAATTTTTTAAGGGATATATAATTCTATTAAAATAATTATTATAAATAGTTTTTAACAACAAGTTATTAAATGGAAACAAATTTTTACAAATTTATAAAAAAAATACATTAAAAATTCTTAATTTTTATAGATTCCCTAATAATTCAAAAATGTACGGGACATAATTTATTCAAGGGGAAAGGCCTCTATAATGTTGTAAATTAGAGACCCCTTAGTCATGGTGTGTGAGAAGATCAACTTATTTGGGGAATGATATATAAACTATCGATGGAAGAGTAGTGTGGTGATAAAATCAATTTTAGAAACACTTTTTTGTTGTTTTCTCATAATAATAGTTTTTAATTTGAGTAATGATTAGTTGTGGTTCATGAAAATATTATAAATTTTTTTCACTAAAAATCCCTTATGACGATATAGAGGTTCATAGTGTAAGATTCATTTCTAGGTAAGGGTATGGGTCCTTGAGTTATTCCATTGGGTTCAATGTCGGTAGGATGTATGGGAGTTGTTGTCAACGAATGTGAGTGTCAATATTCAGCTAACAATGAGATATGTCAATGCTTATGATTTGGAAATGATTTAATTTCTTAATGAAAATTGGGATTGGTGTGTAGCGGAACCTAGTCCATAGGTATAGGTGGTTGGTTTTGTGTGTTTTCATAAGTGGTTGAGGTTTACTAGTAGATGATAGATAATAATTTAAGGGTATCTATTAGTGGATATAAAGAATGAATCAGTGATATAAAACTATAGGGTAGGGCTTGGTTGGTTAGGGGAACATGGTGATGGGAGATAATACGGTTTTCCAAATTGTTCATGGGGTAAATCATGTGACAAATCATTATTTTTTTTATTTACACATCTACACATGGGAAAGTATGAAAACAATGTATTATTTCTTCTGAGATTTAGTGGGACCTGATGTGTGATTTTTTAGTAGAAATCCATTAAGTTGGCATTTATTAAGTGGATTTTAGTGTAGTAAACCTCGGAGTGGGTGAAATTAATCAAAGAGTGGTTTTCTAACATTTATATAAACGAATTTAATTATATAGTACAATTATGGATACCATTAGTGGTCTCCATGGGGTATTTTTATTTCATGCAGGTATCACCTTGGTTGGTGAATCAGTGATTATGTAGGTATGGAAAGCTGAAACTGCAGTTTGTGGGACCATTCAAGATAGTGGAATAGATCAGGATGGTGTACTTCCAATTCCATCCTCTTCAATGATATCGTGGTGTTCATGATGTGTTCCATATATCTCATTTTAGAATTTTTGAGTTGGAACTTTCATATGTGATTGATAACAAAAAATTTGATTTGGAGGTAAATTCATCATTTGAGAAACATATACTGTGAATTATTGATTGGATTTAAAAGTTATTGAGAAGGAAGACGATTCCTAAAATTTTACTTTTTTTATCCCATGGCTTATTCATGAAGAATATTGGAATCAGGAGTCTAATTTGCAGGCTCAGTGGTCCAATATGGTTGAGAAAGACCTCTAAAGACACTTCTCAGGGAGTATTAGTCCATATAGGGGGAGAATGTAATGGACCCATAATTTTTAGGTCTTTTATTTCTTATTTTTATCCATTCTATTATGTGATTATATTTATTATTTGTTCGGGTTAAGTCTAACGTATTTCATAGGTGGTTTTAGAGGGTTCTTAATGATTTTAATGGGGATTATGGATAAGCTAAATCAGGTTACTTTACTTAAGAAATAATGTGTCATATTTGAGAGGAATGGTGGGTGGAACATTATTTGAACACAATTATAACTATCCATGTAAAATTCCCCAGGTAACCATATAATTGTAAATAGAAACAAAAGCATAATTAGCCCACGGAAACCAAACCATGAAACTAAACCATGATTATAAAACAAGGAGTAAATGATCCTTGCATGGTTGGCACACAGTTTGATAAACCATGAGACCAACCCATTCATGTGGGATTTATTAATCCAAAAATTGGATTTTTTTAACTCAAACCTCCCTAAGACCACTCATTCTTTCTCTTATACCTAGGGATCTCAAACTCATGGACTCTACTAGTTTTTCATGGTGAATTTTTTCCCAATATAGGTAAGTGATTTATTTTAACATCATTCTTCTTAATCATATAATAAATTCCCTCTTCTCATTAGGAAATACCAAAGATCTTGAAATTCATGCTCACATTTAGTGATTTTCACAAGATCTAAGGTGATTTCTTCTATATTCGATGAAATGGAAGATAAGATTTCATTTTTCTAAATTTTATCATATTTATCTATAACTGGTCATTAAGTTGGATTTTTTCGTTACGTATAAACCAATATTGTCCCTTTATAGGTTCTTCTTCTTGAATCGTTACCCTTGAATCCTTATGTGTTGGTCTGGGTTTGGTTATAGGGATCATTGGTGTCTGATCTTATTTTAGTTGGGGAAACATGATGTTTTGGTTTGATACTGTAAAAGTAGGCGGTTACATACCATTTTATTGAAATTATAAATAATATTATGATAACTAATTATTGTGGGTTTTGTGTGTTACCATAATATGTTTCTTAGTATGAAATTAATGTGTGGGTGTGTCTCCCAAAATTCCTCTCTTATTAAGACTCGATTTTGTGTGTGTGTGTCATCAATGATACCTCTATTAGTTTGACATGTTCATTAGGGTGTATTGTTCAATAATTTCTCTTTTTATGGGTTGTATTTTAATATATGTGTATAGATGTAGATTTATTTTATCTCATATCAGAGTGAAATAAAGACCCTGCATGGCTCGGTTAATCCCTTAGAGGTGGTAAAATATTAATGTGACGCATTATTATTATTGTGGGGGTATTGAATGAAAAATAGTGGGACATGATATCCTTTTTTCATAACCTGATACTAGAAGAAAGGAATGATGGGCCTGTGGCTTGACCTAAGATAGTGGGGCATTACAGATTTAATACTTGACTTGTGATAATCAGTGAGGCATGTTGGAATTTTCTATTATTTGAAGACATAATGGAATTATGACATTTTGTGAGACATAAATTATACATATATCCTATTATGAGATTCAATAAAACCATATATATATTTTCATCTGATATGGAGTCAAGGCTAGTAAGGTTGGGGTTCGTGGCATGTTGGTTAGAGCAAGATGACCAATTGTGAGATTTTTTACTGTCAATTTACATTATTATCATCATATGCTATTATATATAATCTTTTTTTAATGTTAAGAAAATATAAATTGTTTCGTACTACGTTTCACACTCACACCCAACGCAATCACCCCAATGCATGTGCAGACTTCATCAACATGGATTTCAGATGAGGGTAGTGTCTCTGCTTAGGGAAATTATACCAGAGGCGTAGGGGAATCGTTGTGATATTAAGATAGACTCCAATATCCTTTTAGAGATAACTCTTTATTTTTTTATTTTTCATTCATTATTTTTCATGGATCTATAACATATTGGGACCTCTTGACCTGTTTCGCTGGATATTTTAGGTCATATTTTTATATATTGGATTGTCATTTTTGTTATATCATATTATTCATACTTCAAGGTTGTAATTTTTATATATTGATTATTATGTACAATATTCATTACAATAATTATTATAATTGAACATGGGGGTAGTATCCACACGATTCCACTTATTCTCTCACCTCTAGTTGGAAACATATTTTGTACAGGGAATAATACATGAGGTCATGTGACACTTCGGCTTAGTCATTGTGATTTAGTCTAGGGTGTTATTGTTGGTAAAATCAAGTGGATGTTTTTAGATGAGGAACGAGAAATATTTGTTGGTTTAGGTTCTCAAAGAATATTTGGAGTAGGATCATGGAGGTCAGTGGCAAGAAATCATTCATCTAGAATGGAAACTTGAGAAATGAAAAACATTTTTAGTAAATTATGTTGGAAAACATGAAAAATAATTACATTTAAAAATAATTTTTAAAAATTTAAAATAAAAATAAATAATGACTTCTATAGAAGATGTGGAAACACTTAGAATATATTTAATTTTCAAATAAATATTTAATAATAAAATAATGAAAATTACATATGAGTAATAAAAAATAGGGGTGGATGATAAAAATTTGATTTTTTAATCTATGGAATTGTTTTCATTTTTTATAAATAACCATGATGATAAGCCACATTGAATTTGTGATTTTTAAATCTACAAATTCAAAATATAGTATAAGATATTTTAATTTTAAAATATATAACTCGTGAGGAAATATGGAACCCCAATGGAAATTTTTTTCAAAGGGGAGTTTATCCTGTACAATTCACAACATCACCATCAATATCAAATAGTAATTTATGAACCAAATGTGAAAGAGGAGAAAAATAACTAGATAGGTGTGGTTTAGTATAATGTAGAGGTGAATTGGAGTTGTAGACGAGGCCCAGTGAAAGAGAGGGATGACAGAGTAGAGGAAATGGAGGGGGAGAGCTGTGGAGATTGAGAGGAGTGGTAGAGGAGAGACACTAATGGGGGAGAGGTGTGGTGGAGGAGAGATTCATGGTGATTATCGATTCATGGGTGTGGAGGAATCAGTGGCCAAGGAGGAGGGGGGAGGAGAGGAGGTGGCGTCCGAGGTGGCAGTAGAGATTGGCATCTGTGAGAGCTTGGGTGGTGAGAAAAAAATTTAGAAACATATGGTTTATTTATAAAACCCAATGAAAATTTTATCTACGCATGAAAAAATGAACTGATAAATGTATTTTTGATCAGTGATACAAAAAACAAAGATGGATCTTCTGGAGAATGATCTTCATGCGCCATCATATTTTCAAATCAACCTGACCATTTCTTCCTCCACCATCACACCTCTACTGATCCCTTCTCTCCCAGTGTCCTTGGTCCTGAGATCTTGCCCTAATTCCTCTTCTCTGGCTCTGGCGTTGGGGACGCCGCTGTCAGATCTGAAGCTCCCTGCCCCAGTGTCGTCTTCTTCATGTGCACTGGGTGGATCTCAGGCTCTTGTACTTCCTGTTCAAGACTTTCTCCCGGGTCGTGGTTCCCATTTCCACACATTAAGGGATTCTCTCTCCGGTGCTTCTTCTTCTTCCTCCCTGGTCTGCTTCCTGGAGATCTCAGTTGATCGATCGTCGGCGTCTCGTGATGGATCATGGATCTCCCTTGATATTCATGTGGGTTCATTCATGGAGGCTTCGGTATATCTGAAGTGGACTTTGATTACTCAATATGGTTCCATAAAGCCGCCCCTTCCTGCTTTCAAGAACTTTGTGGGGTCATGGGGTCTCCTCTGTATGGCTATGATCTCCTCGATTCATTCTTCATCCTTCTGCCTAGCCCTAGGCTCCAAGGAGGAATTCATCCAGGCATGGTGTCATGCTCCATATTCAAGTGTTCTTTGGTCTTTCAGCCACATGAGATGGTCTTTGGATGTGCACAGGGGAAAAGAATGATCGTCGGTGGTGGTTTGGATTAATCTCCCTAGGCTTCCGTTGCCTTTTTCATAACTAATCTACCTCATGGTGATTGGTTACTTCCATGGAAGGTTTCTTTTCTTGGATCGAATAACCATGTCTGGTGTGGATACCTCTGTGGATCGTCTGTGTGTTGAAGTGGATCTCTCTCGCCTGGTGTCGGAGACAATTTCCCTTCGGGTGCAGGATTAATTTTGATGGAATCAATATATTTTGTATCATGTCTTCCCACATGTCGGATCCCATTTCATGCATCAAGGGCATTCCTTTCTAGTGTTTCATCGTTATAGACTGGGTGGTCATCATGGGAATCTATAGTTTGGATGGTGCATGAATAGCCATCCTACCCCTTCTACGAAGTATTCCCAGGGAGGGACTCAGGGGGTGATTCAGCATAAAGGGTCTTTGGATGGTTGTCCTGCACCAGTGTTGTCCTCTGATAAGAAACTGGACGAGCGAGGGGCATGCCGGGTTATAGTGTTGTGCCTTCCTAAATGGGCGTCAGAGGTTCAGGTTGGTGACATTTTGTCTTTTCATAATTTTGGCTTGAATCTTGGTGGGTTTAGAAGCATAGATATCCTCTGCGGGATTCCTCGATCCCCTGGTCTTCTGGTGGTGGTGCATCCTCAGCATGCTGGTCCTTCTGGTAGTTATTATGGGATTTTGGGTTTTCTCCCTTCTACTATTGGCCCCTCTGGTGGAAATGAGTGAATGATATATTAGATTCCCTCTTCTCAGAGTTCTTCAATGGTTCATCCCCCTTCTATGGGGTCACCAACAATTCCTCCTCCTTCTCCCCCATCCACCCCTTTGGTATGTTGGACCAGTTGGGGTCTCTGCTCCCCGGAGTTCGAATGGTGCAGGGTGCAAAAATTCATTCTCCCCAGGAAAGCATGAAAGGTTCTCTACTCATATCTAGGCCTCCACATCATCCCTAGTCGAGCTCTTATCCATGACTAATAGATTTTGTACCATGTATCAGTCTAGAATATTGATGGTGAGTCTGCTCTCCCACTTTTCCAAGGCTATGAGTTCTGGAGCCAATCCCATAACCCTTTTGATCATTGATTCCTATCCTAATATGGAATGCTTGGGGTATTGGCACCCGTGTTAAATCAGAATTTGTGGCATCCAAGGTTAGAAAGAATAATAATTCTCTGGTTGTTATTCTCAAGCACAAACAACACCCGAGCAAGATTTCTGATTTTTTTAGGAAACTCAAGATTTCGGGATGTCTCCATGTGGATCACAAAAAATAGGCACATCTAGATATCCGGGAACATTTCTTTCATGGTGGATATGGATGGGGTTGTAGATCAGTCTATCACTGTTTGGGTGAACCATGGTCTCCATATCATTCTTACTTATTTCATTTATGGGATCTGTGATCCCCAGCAGAGGGCGATCATGTGGAATGAGCTCACCCTGTTGAACCCGGGAAATCTCCCATGGCTTGTGCGTGGTGAAATTAATGTTGTGGCAAACCCAGATGAGAGGAAGGGGTTAGGTCCATATACTATAATGGATAGTGTTGATTTCAACCAGTTCATGGCCGGAAAATGTCTTTTGGAACTTGGTTATTCAAGGGAAAACTTTACCTGGTGCAACAACCAAAGAGGAGGTCGTAGATAATGGAGTCGCTTAGACAGATGATTAGCCAACTTGCAGGATCTCTCCACATATGCTAACACAAGTCTGGCTCATCTGGTTCATGGTATTTCAGACCATTCCCCACAACTCATATGTCTCTCATCAGAGAATGATACTCAAGTGAGTTCTAGGTTTTCTCGGCTATGGGCCGACGCTCTTAGTTTCTGTGACATTGTTAGAATAGCCTGGAGCGATCCTGTCCAAGGGAAATCATGGACTTATTTTCATAAAAAATAGATTCACCCCAAGAGTAGGCTATAGGTGTGGTCGCGATACAATCCTCCTCTGGACAGGGACTTATATGTCACTATTCATGAGGTCGATTACCTCGAAAGGTTCCTAGAAGAGGTTTGGGATGATGAGGTTTTTGTGGATTTGGTGGGTAAAGAAAATATTTTGGTGGACTTGTTACTGAAAAGGTGCACCTTTCCAGGGAATCAGCAAGGTCCAAGTGGTTGAAATATGAGGATTATAATACTAATTATTTTCATACATTCATCAAGGAGAGGAGAAGGTTCGTTAAAGAAAATATCAACCTTGAGGATGTGTCCTTCACCAATGACAGGGGTGTTGTTGGTGCCTTACCTAACACCCACTTTTGTTATCTTCTTGTAGGTCCTAACGTGCAATTGCTGAAGTGGTATCCGAGTGAACCTACAAATCTCTTGGACGTTATCCCTAGTAGTGTTTCTCCATAAGATAATGATGGTTTGGGGGCCATTCCTCTTGAGAAAGTGGTCATTATTGCAATGATGAATTTAAATCCGGATAGTGCAGCCGGTTCGGATGGGTTTCCTACCTCCTTTTATAGTGCCTCCTAGGAAGCTGTTAAATATGATTTTCTTGTGTCTATTCTGGAATTCTTATGGGGTCGTCATATATCGTGTCTTGCAAGTTCCATTACCCTTGTGCTCATCCCCAAGTCCAAAAATCCTATATAATTCCTCCATTTTTTCCCTATAAGCATGTGCAATGTACCGTACAAGATTCTTGAAAATAATATCAACTGTAGGTTTTCTGCTTATCTTCTCTAGTATATCTCAATGGAACAACATGGTTTTTTTTTGGGGTGATCTGTCCAGGGGTTATTGCCTTGTCCAGTGAAATTATCAGGGATATCAACCTCAAAACTCATGGTGCAAACTTAGTCATCATGATTTACATAAACAAACAGTTAACCATTGAATGCAGTTTCACCAATAGAGTTTTAGCAGGTGTGTATTTTTCTCATTGAAATATTGACATTCTTTTTAGATGATTTAGCTCTTCTTCATTTGGGGTATTGTTTATGGGAGAGGCCTATGGATTCTTCTAGGATACAAGAGGTCTTCGCCAGGGATACCCAATTTCTCCGAGCCTCTTTATCATCACCCAAAATGTCCTCAGTCTTCTCATCCATAGAATCTTGTGTAATAGAGCCATCCTTCCATGTCTTCATAGATTGGGGCCACCTTTAGTGTCCCACTTGATGTTCATGGATGATACTATTATTTTTATGAATGCTTCTAGTAGATCTCTGTGGAGATTGATCAAGTTGTTGGATGACTACTATCATTGGAGTGGACAAAGTTTTATCAAAAGAAAAAAGAAGTTTTGACATTCAATGCAACTGTCCTTCGAGCCATATTTCTACTATGAGCCACATATTGGACATGAAATGAGGGGAGTTTCCCATGGAATACCTGGGGGCCACTATATATTCAAGAAGGCTTCGCATTCGTGATTTCAATCCTCTACTTACTATATTCACTGATCGGGTCCTTAATTAGAAAAATGTTTTTCTGTCTTTCGGTGGAATAATAGAGATGGTTAATAGTGTGCTATTGGAAACCTCGACACATGCTCTCCCTTCGGTCAATGTTCCTAAAGGTTTCAACAAAAACATTGATAGAATTTTTTCCTACTACATCTGGGACCCCAAAGTGAAGGAAAAAAGGCACTATGTTTCGTGGAAGAAGATGTCTTGACCAATTATCGAGGGTGGGATTTATATTAGAAGCCTTGAGGACACCATCCTTTGCATGCATGCAAAGCTAGCATGGGAGGTGTTGGAGAACCATACCTTATGGGGGCGCACCATGCATGGTAACTCTACAGCCGATCAGGTTTCTTTGGAAGGTCATGTTTCTCCATTTTGGACTATGATTGATCCCATCATAGATTCTCTCAGGCCCCACTCTCATTGGATCATTAGTAAAGTAAATGTCTCATTATGGAATCACAACTTGAGTGGGTAGATCATTGGTTACCCGTTCTGCCTAACAAATATTATTTCATTCATGGATTCCCACCAATACCTGGTGTTTATCAAGGATGTCCTAAACAGTTCCAAATTTGATCTTTGTATCCACATAGAGCTCTCCCCAGATCTTTATAGGTGTGTTTTGACTCCTTCCTCTTATGGCCAATTCACGACGCGGACTATCGTCGAACCTTATTTATGCAGGATCATGGGGAGGTATGGAATGCTATCCTTTGGGCCAAGATTATACCCCCCATGTTTAACTTCCTTTTATGGAGAATCAGGAATAGAGTGCTTCCCGTGGAAGATAATGTTATGTGTTGTGGTATTTTCTTATTTTCTAGATGTATTTGTTGTAAGCAGCTTAAGGTGGAGAGTTCAAGCTAGCTATTCATTGAAATTGAGTGGGATCATGATGTTTTTGGATTTTTTGGTGAATTTAGTTCTATCTAAACTCCGAGCATGGTTGATCATACCTTCCTTGATTGATGGTACCACGGTTTGAGTGATGGTGTCTTGGAGAGGTTTTCCCGTACCATTATCTTAAATGTAGGGTGTTGGTGCATTTGGAAAGCATGCAATAAGTGAATCCACGACGGGGTAGTCTCGACTGGTCGCATGATTATCATAAGGCTAAATGTCTACACATTGACTTAGTACTGGTTATGGATAACTGGATAGTGGCTCCCACCTAGCATTACACCAAGTTTGGTCCTCTCCACTCCCCTCAAGAGAACATCCTCCACCTATGCTATTAGGTATGCTGGCGCACCCCTTTAGCGGGCATGAAGCTCAACAACAATGGGTCCTATGTATTAGGATTCATTTTTGGCGGTGGGGTTTTGTGTGATGATAGTGGATCAGTCATTCTAGGCTTCTCCATTAGGCATGGTCAGGGTTCGTCCCTTGAGTCATAAGCCATGGCCATGTTCAATGGTCTGAAAATTTCTTCGGAGAGAGGCTTGGACATCAGGGAAGTGGAAACAAACTCTGTGCATCTACACAACACCTTTATTGGTATGGGAAATATTCTTTGGTCTATTCTTTATAAAATTAGAAGTTGTCTTGTCTTTCTACAGGATAATATCAAGGTCTCTCATACCTGGAAGGAGGGGAACAAGGTGGCGGACTACTTAGCCTCGATGGATATTCTTGGTCTGGAATGCTTGGTCATTCGTGATCTTTGTAGTTTGAAGGTAGAAGGGGTGAGTATTATCAGATGTGATGCCCTCATTCCCACCTATTTTAGACCTCCTTAGACTTTTCCAATCATTGTCCTACATCCTTTTCGGCAATGGCTACCCTATATATTTTTTTCCCTTGGAATAAAAATCTACATTATGATGATCAGTGCTACAATTGAAAGTGTTGATAAAACAAGATATTATAAGCACTATTTTAGAGTTGATAAATATATGTTTAATCATTGCTTCTAAATTAACACTGATAAACCATACCATTTATTCATAATTATAAAATTATAACCAATATATTTGTCAAATTTATAATTTTATAAATATATATAAATAATATATTTATTATAATATAATAATTTAAGTTAAAAATATATATATTTATATATTTATATATTTATATATTTCTGTTTGTGTTTGTTTATATATTATAATTAAATATATATAAAATATTATAGTTTAAATTATAATTACATTTATATTATTATAAATTGGTATATTAATTTTAATTTTCATTTTATAAGTTTTTAAATATATATATATGTGTGTATGTCAATGTATATATTCATTAACGACATATATTTATAAATAAATATATTCAAAAGGTCTTCATAAATATATATTTATCAATTAAAAATTATTCTGTAATTTTATAATTATTTATACAAATTTTTATTATTCTCTTATATATAATTATAACTATATATAATATATTTTAAAATTGTATAATTATATATTACTATATATTTATAATTATTAAATATAATAAATGCATTTAATATTTATTTAAATATAATTATTTTGATTTTATGTATTTATGGGAAGATAATGTTTCATATATATAGGAATTGAATGAATACACCTAGTATATATAATACTGTAGTATATATAGCCAACATTAGGGTAAAAAACATATATTCATGAGAATATGAACGCACACAGTAATTGAAAAATTAATTGGGAAACATGAATTTATTTAAATATATATATATATTAATTATATATATATATGTGAAAAAATTATTTATATAAAATATTGTATATGTATAGTATAATAACTAGTTAATAAAGAGATAACTAAAACAAATAAACATAATAAACATAATAAACATGAGTTTTTTATTTAATTTATACATATATTCATTATTTTGGAAAATGATTAAAATATTTTGATATAAATTAATAATATTTTATATTATAAACATTTAATAACACTATTATTAGCGCTTATAATGTCTCCTTATTATCAGTGCTTTTTTATCACCGATAAAGGGGGACATTATGAAAGATATTGTTAGTGTTAATAAAGGGTATAAATATCATCACTTTTTTCTAGCACTGAAAAATGTTCCCCTTTAATCACTGCTTTCTGATTAGAGTTTATAAAACCCAAGCACTTCCCTTGACCACATTTATGGTAGTGCACTGAAGAATATACCAATAATACTTTTATATTGAATGATAATACAAGAAGCATACATCACTAATGTTGAATCTATTCCTCATTATTACTAATGAATTTATCAGCCATTATATTTTCCTAATGTAATTGTGTAACTATTTTCATATGAAGAATATGAGGAATGTAATTATTATAAAATATGATCATAAACACATTACACCTCATTGAGTAAATTTCTAATGGTTTCCACATGATATTGATAGGACTCCACCATTGATATAATTTTCCATTAAAATTATAAAAAGATAAAATAATGATTCACTTATTGAACAATGGACAATGTAAAATGTCATTTTAGTTGTAATAATCAAATTAAAAAATATTAGTGTACTTTTATACCCACTAAAATAAGGTGATTGTTTCTATATAAAATAATCAAGAGAACATTTCCCCATACATTTCTGATTTATAACATTAACATGATTTTTAAAATTAAATTTTTTTTGTATTAAAATAAAGTATTTTTTCCACGAAAACTCCGACAATATTTTCCCACTCAATTGTAGTATTATTAAATTTTATATCATGTCCATCTTTAATACAGTTACTTCTAGTTTTATCCATTTGATAAAACCAATAAATATAGTATCAGAATTAATAATCATTGTATTGAACAACATATTCATGATAAATCATTAATAGGATGTTTATGTCATGAATATGTATTTTCAATATTTGAAACCTTGGGCTTTTCTATGTACATTGTAGGTTAGCATATTTTCTAATCATTTATAATGTTTTATAAATAAAATTAGATATGACCCAAAAATTTCCCCTATGATTGTCGATATTGGTGTGCAGTAAGGTAAAAATAATCATGCACTAGAATGATGTTCAATATATACATCACTAACTATTTATGGTGTATTTCTCTATAATGTATAAAATTATAAAAACTAGTAGTATACATATAGTGATGTTTTCTTTATTAAAATAGATGATCTTGGACTTAGAAAATAATTTGGATCTTATCACATATGTATATTTTTTCCTTGGGATTTAAATAATGCTCTCTCTTCCTAATCTAAAATGATTGATTAAACCGTAATCAATTACAAACCATATAACCCCTAATTTTGATAAATTGATATAACATCTTAATAGATTTATATTCAATATATTTTACAAAGACACACATAGGTGAATAATTTTTTAATTTACTTTTTTAAAGATACACAATAATATTATTTAATGAAATATATTCATGATATCCAATACATATATTCTCACATAGTTTTCTACATCGAAATTCCCTACATAATACCGTTCATTATATCCTACAGAATGGAAAAATAAGAATGGTTGGGATCATAGGATCAGTAAGGGTAAAAAAGAGATATCAATGATTAGTTAAGAATAATAAGAACATAATGTTATGTGTATAACCCTCGGCTTAATTTTTGTCACCATTTTTTATATTTTTGTGTGTTTAAAGAGGTTGGGTAGAGTTTTTTATAGTTTAGAAGTGTTTGGAAGTGTTTTTAGAATGTTTTTAGTCTTTTTAAAAGAGAATGATTTTAGCATGATTTGGGGAAGTAGTGCAACAAATCCAGGTAACTGTGCAACCTGGAATAGGGGGTATTTCCATGGTTTTCACATAGTTTTTCTAATCATGTGATGATTCCATGAAGAGTACCCTTCATTAAATAATCATGTCCATGATTCGCGCATGGTTCATCTCACCATTCGAGCTTTACAGGCGGGGATAAGAATTGAGTTTTTAAAAATAGGACCACTCTGGATTTGACATAACCCTCTATTATTCTTCCAACTGGAGCCTCACTTGAGATTCATGGTTCTCAAGGATTAGAAAATATCTCCCTCTCATTCCTGATGTGATTTAATGGGGTTTTATGGTGTGGTTATAATGAATCCTCTTTGGTAAGTCTCCTCTCTTGGATAATTTTTGGCTTTCCATAGATATAGTTCTCCATCCCTCCTGGTATTACATATCTACACCCATTACATGTAGATATATGGTTGTTGTTGCCTCAAATAATGATATTTCTTCTTATTGATGTAAGGGTTTGGGATCTAAGGTATTTTAGTGGAGATTTCACCCAGATTTTTGTCCAGCTGTTCGATGGGTTGATTTCACTGAAACCCTAAGGTATGTGTCTTCTCTATTGACTCCACATCTCTAGAACATGAGGCCTTATTTTAAATTAATGGTGATTTCTTTAAATTAATATTGAATATGATGTATGAATATTGGTGGAATACTATTTGTTAATAAAATGGGGGTTTTGGTTAAAATTGGATATTTTTGAGAAATGGACTTTGTTTGGTTGTTTTAAAATGATAGCTTGAAAACTGATAATGGTTTGAATTATGGAAATTGTTTTAAGATAGATGCATTTCAATAAAAATGTTGTCTTATTGAAATAAGGTTTGGTATGTAAACAGGGTTTATTGGTTATTTCGATTAATTTTTGATGTGTGTAAGATATTTTATGGTTGTAATATATTGTTTTAATATTGATGTGACCTTATGGGTGGATATGCTTTCATATTTTATTAGGAAGCCTTTCTTGTGTTCACATGGATGTAGAGTTGGCGGGGAGTACCACCATTTAAGATGAGGTAGATTGTTTACGGATGGGCCACCATCAAAGATTAGTTGTCTGTATGTACCATTAGATTGGGAATGTTGTGTGATAGCGTGGATGAGAAGTTCCAATGTGATAGTTTACCGGTTTGGTCGTGTGAGCCTCTTTGGTAATGCTTTTTTCAATGTTCCAACAAAAGGTGGAAATTGTTTTCTAATGTGAATTGTTAAAAATGTATTATAGAATAGTTGTTGGATTTCGTTTGTATTTTTGTTATTTTGGTGGAAGATGTCTTGGTAATGTTGTGTTTGAAATGTTGTAAATGGTTTTAGTATTGGATGATTTATATAAACTGTTTTATATATTGTAATAACACTTTATCCTAGTGGCATGTGTAGGGATGTTATTTGCAGAATTCTTATTGAGTATTTGTACTCACCTATATCTTTAGAACTATGGTTCTGTATTGATGTAATTTTCTCAGAGATAGAGAAGGATAAAGAATCTCATTTTTCTTGAAGTTCATCATGATGATTGGATGGTTTTTTGGTTCATGGATAAGGGATCTTGGCTTGGATTTTAGAGTTGTGTCGTAGATTTTGGGGGTTTTATTATTAATTATTACATATTGTACATGTATTATGGATTTTTGTGGATCGTATTTTTTGGTCTTTTAGAATCTTTTAGTTGTAAACAATATTGTCAGGCATCATGTGTTATTGTTTGGAGATAAATTTTTTGGTTTGTTGGTTATCCTAAGGTAAAATCATTCTCCAATTGTTCATTACATCCTCAATATTTATTTCCAGCCATTAGTGCCTTGGAAACATCACGTAATATGATATATCATATCATTGAAATCTCATGAAAATGAGGAGGGTCAGGATATTACAAGTGGTATCATTTAGTTTGGTTCATGAAATACATGTTTTCATGGTTCCATCGAGTTCATTATTGGTTCTGCTGTGGGAATTTGTTCTTGGTCTATTCCTCATGTTGGGATGGAATAGAGGCATAGGATTTTTAGAAAATTAAATGTATAGCATAAAAAACATAGTTAACCCTTCATTTTGAACATCATGTAACTATCGTGTCATGTATATATGTGTTTGGAGACACTTATAGGCATTCGACTATCAATGTCATCAGTATATCCAATGAGATGTGTATGACATGCATGGTAGAAATTGATTCCCACTATGATGCATATTTCATTGGAATAATGATTCATGTTGTGCTATGGATATATAAATTTCTGAAAAATATGGAAATTATTTTGAAATATATGAATTTCAAATTTGGATAGTCTGGTATTTTAAAAATCGATTAATTTTCGAAATATGGTTGATTTTTCAAAAATGTTGCAACATGGGAAATGTAATCATTTTGAAAGCCTAGTTGTGATAATTTTAGTTTAAATAAATTTAAATTTTAATAATTTTCATGGTTAGGTGGTGGGACTTATAGTTGTTTTTCTATTGATAGAATTGGCAATGGGTAGGTGGCGCAGAGACTAACCAGAGGGGGCAGGTGAAATTGCGGTTTCACCCAGGACTCAGGTGAACTAGTAATTAGAGAAAAGTATAGTGAAATATTTCCAAGTGTTGGAATGTTGGAAGTAAGTAAATGAGGAACAAATGTGGATCATGGTGGTCAATTCCAAAAGAAAAGTCCACCAATCATTAGGGGTGATTTTGAGCCAGAAAGAGAATAGGTGTTGTTGAACTGAATGAATAAGATATTTGAATTCATCGCAACATCGATAGAGCTGAATGTGATGCCAGAATCATACATGATAGATGACCTTACCCTTCAGTTTTATGTTTTGGAGGTCTAAGCAGGAATGGACCATTGTATGAAATATGAGGGTTTTTAGTAATTGTTTAATAAATAATTCTTCCCTCATACGTTCATAAATCAGTGTACAATGGTTTTCATCCATTTAATTCATGAGAACATCTAAATAACTTAATATTCATCTAGTTTTATTAACATATGGTGGTTTTCACCTTAGGTGTTGGGTAGTACATCGTTGAAGGTGCTTATTTTTAATCATGGGTTAAGATAGGAAATTGGTTCTAAAAATGGTTTTGGTGTATAAGTGATTACCCAGAAATGGTGAATTGAGTAAAAGTAGCTGAATGAGATATCCTTGTGGAAATAGGCATGGGAGGCATGTTGGTACCCATGGGGAATATTGTTAACTCTAACATTGGTTTCTAGTAGAAGAGAGACAATTATTTCAATGGTGGGAGTATAGCACACAATTGGACTCCAGGAACAGTGAATCATCCTATGAAGACTCAATTTAAGCCTGAATATTTTAGTGTTGTTGTATAGGTCACATCAAGAGGGATTGTATGGAATAACATTGATCATGTCATCACTATAAGAAGATGGGGCATCTTCAGCAGTATTATTAGAATACTCTTAGGTCGAGTGTTCGTGACACTCTGTAGGGGTTGCATGAATCCTATACCTCGATGGGATGATGGAAGAATTTCACCTATCGTCATTATAGAAAATTTATTCATGGTGATTCTTAGAACATAGTGGCTCCTTAGTAGGGAAATTAAGAGAAGAATGTGGCAAGAGATATGTTTTTTGGAGTTGAGAAGTTTGTGGTGGATGATCAGTTGGGACCTTCCACGATGTGAGTTATGATTCTTCTAAATTCTACATTGATGCAAGTGTTGTTTGATACATATAATTCATATTATTTTATTTCATATAGTGCTTTTAGTTTTTATAGGGATAACCATGGAAACGATTCCTTCTATTTTAATACTCTAATCTCATTTGTGTCAAAGAGGATGTCGAGTCTTCCCCTATAGATCATGTTGTAAAACTATGGATGGGGTCGAGTTGATGTGGGATTTCGATGTACATGAGATATATTATAAGGCCCCGACCTTAAACCTTACTTAAAATAGAATTAAATGAATAATTCAATTTGAGGATCTTTTCAGGTTTAGTGTTTTAGAGAATTAGGACATGACTATTACATCTCAAAAGATTACAAAGTAGAAACTTTTACTAAGTTTCCATAAAATAAAAACTCTTAAAAAGAGACATGTCTAGTTCCATGTTTTAGGTAGCATGACTTCACCTTGATCCCATCCTTGACCCTATTCCACGTTATGTCCTGTGAGAAACATTTCAAAAACTTGGGATTAGCATAAAAAGCTCAGTAAGGGATACACAAAGAATGAAAACTGTTAGCTTTTCAAAACAACAAGTAAACCATGTATACTTTAAAAAAGTAATACTTTTCACCTTTTCAAAGTAGTAAAAACTCTTCACTGAATAGAAGTTCATTACTTACCCTTATATAACCAAAATATTACCATAAAACCAATATAAAGATCTCATAACATATAAAGGTAACTTGGGACATAAACATACTTAATTGTAACAACCATACGGTGGACTTCCACACATACATAAAGGAATATCCATACAGCCGACATCCACACATACTTAATGGAATAGCCATACGGCCGACTTCCATACCCAATGCATTGGAGGTTATAACGTAACCACCCATCCTGGTATTCACGACACCACCCGTCATATGTTTTATCACGTAACCACCAGTAAAATGTCCAAGTACCATTATAAGATTAGAAAACATAAAACCAATATAAAGGAATGATAAAATTTCCAAATTTCAATCACAATATATCATTTAAATAAAATGACATAATAGAGTCTTTTACCAAAACCATTTTCAATACAAAAATACAAAAGAAAGTATATGGTATTTATTTTATTTTAAAAAAACATTACGGCTTGTTGAGGAAGCCAATAATACTCGCGGCGGCGGAGAAGTCATTGTCGCCGCATACGTACGACAAAAACATTCCCTTTTTTCGTTTAGTAAAATGCTTCATGTAAAAAGAGATTCCTTTTGAATAAACGTAAATTTCAAAGGGGTTTATAGACCGTATTAAAGAAAGTGGTGTATAAAACAAAAATGTGCCTCAAGGAAAGGAGATTGAGATGATGTCCCTTACAAAGACGGTATCCTTGGTTTAAGGATAAATCAATTACATAATTATGTGTGACAAACGATTACACCCAATATAAGTGGATATTGAGTGTAAAACAATCAGGGGTTATTCACACATATTCATAGAATGACATATTCAAGGAGTACAATATTATCCTAAAGAATCAAATTTGGGTTAAGAAGTTCCTTTGCAAAACTTTGATGGCCTAACGGTGTCACTTCAGAAAAAGAGTTGATGAGAGATAAAAAGGGTATCTCATCACTTGGACATAAAATTTAAAACAATAAGGATATATAAGAACATATCCTAACATAATATTATGTGAATTAAAAGACATAACAAAATATGTCTTTTAAAAAAAGGAGGGTGAAAGGTTCCCTTACCAACATGGGTATCTTTCGAAACATACACCCCGTGAAAGAAGGATAATAAAACATTGATGTAAATTCTCATAAATGAAAGAATATTACACAATGAGTAAAATAATGGTCAGTACATACACCACTCAAAAGAAATTGTGGCAAATGTAGCATAAATCTCACGGGAATAAAAGTGAGATGAAAAATCCCTTATGAAAACTCGGCAGCCTAACGGCGCCACTTAAAACATTAAAAAATGGATTGATGAGATCAAATAGGGTCTATCATAATATTAAAATGAAGTTTACAGCAAGAGGAATATAAAAGAACATCCCCCAACATAACAAAGATGAGCTCAAAAGAAGTGACATAAAGGAGAGTACTAAAAAGAGAGAGAGAGGTTAGATCTCCTACAAAAATTCGGCATCCTAACGGCACCACTCAAAACTTCCAAAATATATTGATGAGAGAAAATAGGGTCTCTCACCACATGAAAATAAAACGTACAGTAGGGGTAATATAAAAGAACATACTAATCATAATAAATATGATCTTAAAAGTAATGACATAAAAGAGTGTACTTAAAAAGAAAGAGAGGAGTAGGATCCTTTACCTCAAGTCCGACTTGTCTTGTTAATTCTTTAATCTCCTGAATAATAAACTTGAGTTAATTTCTACTTCCTTAAGAACCTTTTTCATGTTCATTATTCCTTTTATATCACTTATTACCATGTCATAAACATTATGTAATCATTTAAGTTCATAATGTTTGTTTTGTCGATATTTGGTTCTTAATTCGAAAGTGGACTTCTTACAATTACATGTTGTTCGTGTGGTCAAAGGTTCATTATATCCAGAATTGTATTCATGATTTAGATATCATATATATCATATATATCCAGTATATTCATGAATTTATAATATTACATAACATTTAGAGTTAAGAAATGAAATGCATCATTCATGGAGACGGTAAGTCGTACGTACGCATGAACGCTACTTCCATTTCTATTTCATATTTAATGGAATTAAAACATCATGATACATAATAGTATTTTAATTCTAGTATGGTATAATATATAATATCATTAAATATATCCTTTATACGTACCACATATGGTATTAACGAATCAAATCACTTTGAGGGGGCGGTAGTCTGCACTTCCTTAAATGAAGATATCGCGTTTACCCATAATGGAAACCATAAAGGTATGCCATAAATGAAAAATACAGAAGCTTAAGTAAAACATAAAAATATTAGATATCATATATAAATATAGTGTCATTTTAATGGCCACCTTTGATGGTGTTAGAATAATGTTGAACAATCATCGTTTCGGGAGGCAGAAATTCACCATCGACGGAAACAGTATGTTCTTTAACCATTAGACGTAGGTGTGTGTAAGTGTAGCTCGAATCCTTCTTATAACAACATCCTAGTATAAGGAAGATACTGGAGTTATTACAAAAGAACTGAATAAAAAGAGTTTAGTGGGTTGGAGAAGCAAAATAAAACAAAACGACTCAAGTGAAGACATTACCTAAAAATCGGGTAACTTCCTTTGATTTGAGCTCAAAGGCTTCATTGGAATGGATTATTCCCAAAGTGAGGCTTCAAGGAGTTATAGAGGGATGTGGAGAGACAAAATGGGCATCCGTTGTCCGATCCAAAGGCTTTGTAAGTGTGGGTATGGATGTAGAGACCCGAAGCTTAACGTACATGGACATTACATTACATTTGCGTAAAATACTTAGTACATAACAAAAAACACACACAGAAGGATCGTAATAGTTTAGTGTCTTTGGAAACTCGGAATATAATCTTATAATCGTGGTGAAAGATCTTCAAAATCTCCCATAAAGATCTTCCTTTTTTTACCTAAAACCTTTCTTTATATCCTGGGGAAAAGAAAACATAAAAGGGTGAGCTCAAATGCTCAGTAAGGGTAAACAAAAGAAATATCAATCACATCATATACAAAAGCACATAACTTTTGGAAATCTTAACCTGCAAAAGAGATAATAATTTCATAACATGGGGTAAATCATGGTAGTGAAATGTAATCACAATAATCATAACTTAAAACATGAAACTTTGTGGCATTCACACATAATCATAGAGAATCATTTCTTGTTAGTCAAGACTCATTGCCAAGACTATCTTAGTAGACAAAGTCCCTTTCTGAATCGAGTAACCCTCGTTTCAGTCCTGTTTCACTGAACCGGTATAACCTACCATTCCAGCCCTGTCTATCTCATGAGATATAAAATATTTACCCAATGCATTGGAGGGAGATATAGGTCCCACCCATCTTATAATGAATCCTTTCTTATGTGTGCCACATAATCATAAACCATACATCATAGCGTAACCCATGTAATAAAAATGGGATTCTTAAACAACATGACATCATAAAACAATTCATATAAGATAATGGAATTCATAAAAATATTTCCATCACAACATAATAAAATCCATGTAATAATAGGGATAAAAACAGAACCCTTTTTATTATCTTAGATGGAAAATAATTTTGATAAAATACTTGAACTTCATTCTTGAGGAAAATATCCTTTCTACTTCAAAAACACTTTTCCTTTCTTAAAATGTCATACAATTTTAAACTAAAAGAAGTTGATTAAAAATAAACTTGAAAACATGTAAAGGAAGCTTCTGGGAAATAATGTTTTAGAAATCCATTCATGCCGTATAAGTTAAAAAAAACATTCTTCGTACTTTTGTCGGAAAAGTCAAAAAGTACCTCGTACGAAAAAACGACAAACGATTCCTTTCATATTCTTTACTAAAAACTCACCGAAGGGTAAAATTGGATTTAAACTAGTGTAAGTGGATGGAAAAAATATTACATATTGAGGGAACATGGATGTGTATGTTAATATACAACCCAGTAAATACTTACGAATAAACAATCTCGGATAAAAATGAGATTGTGATATTTCCCTTACCTTAGGTCCGATTTTCTTTGTACGTGTCCGAAGCTCCTATATAATGGTTTAAATAATGGCATTGAATTATTAAAGAATCCTACTCATTTTTATGATGTCATATATGGTTCACTTATGATATTATATTACCCGTTCTTTTGTAAACTCTATGTTAAAGAAGCGTTTTGGGTAAAATCGTTTCATTTATCGTAGGTGTTTTGACTTGTTGTTCTTGAAATTATTATTACTTATATCATGATTTAATTACTTCCAGAACATAAAATATGATTTATATATCATATATATTCAGTGTATATATATATATATAATAGATAGATAAATGAAATGAAAAACACCGTTCATGGAGACGGTAGTTCGTACGTACGCATGAACGCTGTCTTCCTTTCCTTATTGTCTTGAATGGAAGTAAGTAGATGACATACATATATATATATACATAAATCCAGTAGATTTATAATGTCATATATTTCATTATTATTTCTTATATATACTTTATAATCATTCTTAAATTGTTATCATGGAGAATGAATCTCATCGCGTAGTGGAGACGGTAGTCCGTACGTACGCACGAGCGATGATATCATTTCCATAAATATTGAATTGAATTGGAGTGGATTATAAAATATATCAGAATCAATATGATGTTTTAATAACTATGTATAGTTATTCTTTACACCATTATACCCATCCATGTAAGGTGGTGGTGGAAAATAGATTACACCGCGGCGTGGAGACGGTATTCCGTACGTACGCACGCGCGGTGATTTCTTTTTCCATAGGATGGATAGATGGTGAAATAGGGTTGTTTCATACTTATAATAACATATCCGTATATGAGTGATACTGATGTTATTACTTCATAATGAAACAACCTAATAAGAAGAAGTGGAAGAAGAAATAAAGATGAAAGAATTGGTAACGGTAATTACCTCTTCTTTGAAGCACCTTTTGGAGACCTCCTCTTAGGGAACTAAAATTGGTGTTTGAGGAAGACCAGAACCTCTAGGATGTTTCTAGGGAAGTGGAGAATATATTTTGGCAGGGTTTGGCCGAGCTTGAGTGCTCAAATTGGTGTGAGGAGGAGGGGGAGGAGGTGTCCTTTTATAAGGGAGGAGAGGGGCACCTTAGGAATACCTCAAAATATTATTTTATATTAATGTCAAAATCGGTTTATAATGGTTCCAAAGGGTCTTATTTCGAAGCTAAAGTGGGGATGGGTCTAAATCCTATCAACCAATAGGATATATACAAGTTTAGGGTATCATTTTAACCTTATCAATTATATTTAACTCTAAGTTAAATAATTTAACTTTTACCGTGTCTTTTTGTTTTCTTTCACTATATGGTTAATACACTTACAATAACATTCCAAAAGAACCCCAAATTGTTTATTATTAATATATATATCCTTATCTAAGTCATTTGGCCGAACTTTAGATTTTTAGGAATAAAATAACAATTAATAATATAATATTTTATTTAAAAACTATTTTGTGTCAATTTCGACACTATTTGATATATGATTTTTGTGAAAGTCATAACAGAATTATATGTTCAAACCAAGTTGATTAAATCAACACTAATATATCATAGTAACCTAGAAATTATTGGAATTCATAAAAAGTCTCAAATTACATTCATTTGAGCATTTATAACATCAATTATGTTAATATTTCCTTCAAAGGTTAATTACTACATCATCGTTGTGTCATTAATAAATTAATTTATTTAAAGTCTAAAAATTATAAATAAAATATCATTATGTAGGAAATATATTTATCTTTCGAATGAATATTTATAGTCGAATTTATCTTATGTATAACCCCATAATAAAAATGATTTACTTATTAAACATTGATTTTAACTATTTTAACCCTTCTTTAAATAAATTAATAATAAATGTCCTAATCTAACCCAAGTGGGCCTAAATGGTCATATTTTATTCCTAAGTTTGTATTTGGTCGAATTAAACTTATCCAATAGAATTAGTACATTTGTTAGGGTAATAGTAATATCATTTTTACCCTTAGTTACCTTATTAACTATTAACCGCGGTAAAAAAAGTAAAAAGTTACTATTCACCAAACAATTATTTTTATCTCATTGAACCACATTTTACTTACTGATATCAACCGTGTCGGTCGGATTTTAAAAATTCCATTCTAATAAGCGGTAAAATTATGTTTTTTTCACAATTCTGTTTTTAACCTACCACTTAGTGGTTTCACTATTTATCAAAAATTGAAAGTTATCCGAAAAATACCAAAATTTCACCTTAGGCTAATTTCGGTATTCTGAATCCAAAAATGAAGTCCATTTTGAAAAATAAAATTTATAAAATTTCAAAAAGTGGTTATTATTATTCATAACGGCTAGTTTTAATAATATTTAAATAGCATATCGTTGTTTAGTGAAACTCGGTATTGCGTACGACGCAAGCTATCGAGGAAGGTTGCGATTGCGTGTAATGCAAGGCAAGTCAAGGATGCGGGTTGTGCAAGCTCCTTGTGGTGTAGCGTACAACACAAGACATTAGTGAAATAAAAAAGAATATTTTTCATAAAATCTCGGGCTGTTACATTCTACCCCCCTTAAAATGAATTTCGCCCTCGAAATTCGTCGGGGTTATAAATGGTTTACTATTCGAAAGTATCTTTAATAGAAACCCACATCGTAAAATGGAATACCAAAACTTGGCTTTAAAAACTAAAGTATGAAATGTAACGATTACCCAAATAAACTAATCACTGGGATTCCACATAGGTGAAAATATGGATATGGAAGAGAAATCTAACCATCATGTTCTGATGGAGAGTGGTAGAGAACATGGCTATGGAAAATCCAGTAATCACAAATCCATAAATTTGTGATGATCTAAGGTACCATCTGATTCATCAGGTATAAGATCACTAGGACAACATTTTTGGTTTTCAAGATCATTTCCCTAAAGTTGAAAATTTGAATTAGAATAAATACTTTCTTTATTTTGGTACAATCTCACTATTGTTCATGCCTTGAACAATTTCCACTTCATCTATTAAATAAATGAAGTTGAATTTGTTATTCGTGAAGTGTTATTATGACATGTCATTCCATCTGTCTCAAACAAAAGGTTAGCAAAAATTAAATACATAAGTCGATCTATAGTGAGATTAATCACATATGGTTCTTAAAATGGACTTATACTTAATATATCATACTGCTTAATATAATAAAACTAGTTTCTACTAAACAGGGACTTCCTGTAGGCCAGTGGTAGGCGATAAAGGCCAGTTGCACTTCGGTTGTGGGTTCGATTCCCACAGCCTTGTCCGAAGCGATGGGTTGTCGCCCGTCCTGCAGGTTGTCCTTTTTATAAAACTATATTACTATAACATCCCATCAATAATATATAAAAAAAGTTCTATCCTTAAACAATACTAAATTATGTCCAACATAATCCATTCCAATCTTTAGGCTTATCCATAATAATACAGTCCATTCTCATTACATAGTGAAAACGATTACCAGAGATTTAATACCATCGTTGATCCCCATATATCATAAGATATATCTTGTTGGTCACATTCCAAACATTCAAAGGCCTTAATCTTGTACTCTCTTGAATACCCATTGAACCTTATTGAAAACATGAATTCTTTTAAAAGTTAACTCTTTCCACATACCAAAATCCTCAAAATTCTATATACTCAAACCATGATATCACTTAGTCCTTATATCAATCATGAGCTCATGAATACTATAAAACATTTAATTTTCTCCTTATCCCTTCATTATGCGCATATCATCTAAATTCCAAAAATATATGAATAACCTTTCATGGATACTGGTAACATTAATCAGACAACAGTGTAACAATCCTTACATGTATCTTTATTCTACAGTACCATGAGATTACTTATACAACATTACACATGATAAACATGTAATCCTTCCACTACATTCTTAAACCATTGACCGAGCTTCAACAATTCTTCCGTCTCATATATCATTTGTAGTCTCTTCATCATCATCCACATAAATACTTCCCATACGAGGATACTGATTATCTTCATGAGAATTTCCCTTAGGGCATTGGTTTGGATAATTCTTGCACATTCCACATTTAAAACATTTAACCATTGTTGATGTCATAGCAATAACATTATCCTCATCCATGTTGTTAACTGAACCTTTTCCTTTGCATTTACTTGCTTTGTGTCCTTATTTTACACACCCAAAGCATCTTCCAGTTCCTTTGAAACATTCTCCTTGATGCCTCTTCCCACATTATTTACATAGGGGAAATTGAAATTTCTTTCCTCTATGATCATCATGAAACTCCATCTTTCTCATATTATCCGAGTCAGGAAACTTACCAAATTTTACTTTATTGATCATATTATGAGATTGCTGATTCGGAAAAATAATGATGTTTGGACTTCCAAATCCCATTTCATTATGAATAATATCATTCCATTGTCCATCATATCCTCCATTATCGTGAATCATCTTGTTTCCAGCCATTTTCTAAAACCCAAAAAAAATAGTGTGAGAGGAAAAAATCATGCTAGGGAAAACAACATAATAAAGGGGGAGTACCTTCAATATCTAACATCTTAGGTTTAATTCTATGATCGTTAGCGTAGTTCTAGTACTATAACCAATACGTATACTTAACCTTAGGGACATCTCTAGACATACCGTAGAAATATCTCTAGGGATATCACTAACGTTTTCGCATCCTAGTTTCCAAAGGTTGACTAAACCTTTCCTCAGATACCAACTTTAGAGACCCGAAGCATAACGTACATGGACATTAAATTACATTTGCGGAATACTTAGTACATAACAAAAAACACACACATAAGGATCGTAATAGTTTAGTGTCTTTCGAAACTCGGAATATAATCTTCTAATCGTGGTGAAAGATCTTCAAAATCTCCCATAAAGATCTTCCTTTTTTTACCTAAAACCTTTCTTTATATCCTGAGGAAAAGAAAACATAAAAGGGTGAGCTCAAATGCTCAGTAAGGGTAAACAAAAGAAATATCAATCACATCATATACATAAGCACATAACTTTTGGAAATCTTAACCTGCAAAAGAGATCATAATTTCATAACATGGGGTAAATCATGGCAGTGAAAAGTAATCACAATAATCATAACTTAAAACATGAAACTTTGTGGCATTCACACATAATCATATAGAATCATTTCTTGTTAGTCAAGACTCATTGCCAAGACTATCTTAGTGGACAAAGTCCCTTTCTGAATCGAGTAACCCTCGTTTCAGTCCTGTTTCACTGAACCGTTATAACCTACCGTTCCAGCCCTGTCTATCTCATGAGATATAAATTCTTTACCCAATGCATTGGAGGGAGATATAGGTCCCACCCATCTTATAATTAATACTTTCTTATGTGTTCCACATAATCATAAACCATACATCATAGCGTAACCCATGTAATAAAAATGGGAATCTTAAACAACATGACATCATAAAACAATTCATATAAGATAAAGGAATTCATAAAAATATTTCCATCACAACATAATAAAATCCATGTAATAATAGGGATAAAAACAGAACCCTTTTTATTATCTTAGATGGAAAATAATTTTGATAAAATACTTGAACTTTATTCTTGAAGAAAATATCCTTTCTACTTCAAAAACACTTTTCCTTTCTTAACATGTCATACAATTTTAAACTAAAATAAGTTTATTAAAAATAAACTTGAAAACTTGTAAAGGAAGCTTCTTGGAAATAATGTTTTAGGAATCCATTCATGCCGTATAAGTTAAAAAAACATTCTTCGTACTTTTGTCGGAAAAGTCAAAAAGTACCTCGTACGAAAAAACGACAAACGATTCCTTTCATATTCTTTACTAAAAACTCACCGAAGGGTAAAATTGGATTTAAACTAGTGTAAGTGGATGGAAACAATATTACATATTGAGGTAACATGGATGTGGATGATATAATACAACCCAGTAAATACTTACGAATAAACAATCTCGGATAAAAATGACATTGTGATATTTCCCTTACCTTAGGTCCGATTTGCTTTGTACGTGTCCGAAGCTCCTGTATAATGGTTTAAATAATGTCATTGACTTATTATAGAATCATATTCATTGTTATGATATCATATATGGTTCACTTATGACATTATATTACCCGTTCTTTTGTAAACTCCATGTTAAAGAAGGGTTTTGGGTAAAATCGTTTCATTTATCGTAGGTGTTTTGACTTGTTGTTCTTGACATTATTATTACTTATATCATGATTTACATACATCCAGAATATAAAATATGATTTATATATCATATATATTCAGTATATATATATATATAATAGATAGATAAATGAAATGAAAAACACCGTTCATGGAGACGGCAGTCCGTACGTACGCATGAACGCTGTTTTCCTTTCCTTATTGTCTTGAATGGAAGTAAGTAGATGACATACATATATATATATATATATACATAAATCCAGTAGCTTTATAATGGCATATATTTCATTATTATTTCTTATATATACTTTATAATCATTCTTAAATGGTTAACATGGAGAATGAATCTCATCGAGTTGTGGAGACGGTAGTCCGTACGTACGCACGAGCGATGATATCATTTCCATAAATATTGAATTGAATTGGAGTGGATTATACAATATATCAGAATCAATATGATGTTGTAATAACTATTTATAGTTATTCTTTACACCATTATACCCATCCATGTAAGGTGGTGGTGGAAAATAGATTACACCACGGCGTGGAGACGGTATTCCGTACGTACGCACGCGCGGTGATTTCTTTTTCCGTAGGATGGATAGATGGTTAAATAGGGTTGTTTAATACTTATAATAACATATCAGTATATGAGTGATACTATGTTATTACTTCAAAATGAAACAACCTAATAAGAAGAAGTGTAAGAAGAAATAAAGATGAAAGAATTGGTAACGGTAATTACCTCTTCTTTGAATCGCCTTTTGGAGACCTCCTCTTAGGGAACTAAAATTGGTCTTTGAGGAAGACCAGAACCTCTAGGATGTTGCTAGGGAAGTGGGGAAGAGATTTTGGCAGGGTTTGGCCGAGATGGAGTGCTCAAATTGGTGTGAGGATGAGGGGGAGGTGGTGTCCTTTTATAAGGGAGGAGAGGGGCACCTTAGGAATACCTCAAAATATTATTTTATATTAATGTAAAAATCGGTTTATAATGGTTCCAAAGGGTCTTATTTAGAAGCTAAAGTGGGTATGGGTCGAAATCCTATCAACCAATAGGATTTAGACAAGTTTAGGGTATTATTTTAACCTTATCAATTAGATTTAACTCTAAGTTAAATAATTTAACTTTTACCGTGTCTTTTTGTTTGCTTTCACTATATGGTTAATACACTTACTATAACATGCCAAACGAACCTCAAATTGTTTATTATTAATATATATATCCTTATCTAAGTCATTTGTCCAAACATTAGATTTTTAGGAATAAAATAACAATTAATAATTTAATATTTTATTTAAAAACTATTTTGTGTCAATTTTGACACTATTTGATATATGATTTTTGTGAATGTCATAACAGAATTATATGTTCGAAACAAGTTTATTAAATCAACAATAATATATCATAGTAACCTAGAAAATTATTTTAATTCATAAAAAGTCTCAAATTACATTCCTTTGAGCATTTATAACATCAATTATGTTAATATTTCCTTAAAAGGGTAATTACTGCATCATCGTTGTGTCATAAATAAATTAATTTATTTAAAGTCTAAAAATTATAAATAAAATATCATTATGTAGGAAATATTTTTATCTTTCTAATGAATATTTATAGTCTAATTTATCTTATGTTGAACCCCATATTAAAAATGATTTAATTATTAAACTTTGATTTTAACTATTTTAACCCTTCTTTAAATAAATTAATAATAAATGTCCTATTCTAACCCAAGTGGGCCTAAATGGTCATATTTTATTCCTAAGTTTGTTTTTGGTCGAATTAAACTTATACAATAGAATTAGGACATGTGTTAGGGTAATAGTAATATCATTTTTACCCTTAGTTACCCTATTTACTATTAACCGCGGTAAAAAAAGTAAAAAGTTACTATTCACCAAAAAATTATTTTTATCTCATTGAACCAAATTTTAATTACTGATATCAACCGTGTCTGTAGGATTTTCAAAATTCCATTCACATAAGCGGTAAAATTAAGTTTTATGCAAAATTCAGTTTTTAACCTACCACTTAGTGGTTTCACTATTCATCAAAAATTGAAAGTTTTCAGAAAAATATCAAAATTTCACCCTAGGCTAATTTCGGTATTCCGAATCCAAAAATGAAGTCCATTTTGAAAAATAAAATTTCAAAAAGTGGTTATTATTATTCATAACGGCTAGTTTTAATAATATTGTAATAACATATCGTTGTTTAGTGAAACTCGGTATTGCGTACGACACAAGCTATCGAGGAAGGTCGCGATTGCGTGTAATGCAAGGCAAGTCAAGGATGCATGTTGTGCAAGCTCCTTTTGGTGTAGCGTACAACACAAGACATTAGTGAAATAAAAAAGAATATTTTTCATAAAATCTCGGGCTGTTAAAATGGAGGTAGAGGTGGGGGCCTTTTATAATAGGAGAGGAGGGGCACTCTTGGAAAGTATGCAAATGTTACTTTATTTGAAAATGAGTTTCAGATTTCAAAGGGTCCCACATTGATATAATTCGTGTATAAGGTGATAATGGTTCGAAATCCACCCATCCAATAGGTTTTGGACATGTGTAGGTCTTAGATATTACATTATCTTTCCATGTTTATTTAAATCGTTAAATAATGAGGTCATCGCTACATCATCATGATGTCATAAATAATTTAATTTATTTAATGTATAAAAATTATAGAAAACAATATGATGTAGGAAATAAATTTACCTTTCCAATGACTATTTTTAGTCAAAATGTGGACTTGTATAACCCCATGTGAAAATTGTTTTAGTAAAACATATCATGTTTGTGTCATTTTTACTTTAACATTAAATAAAAAGATATTTATGTCATTTTCCAACCAAAGTGGCTCCATGGGGTCCCCATGTTGACCCATGGATTATCATGGTCTGAAATGACACATCCAATGAGGTTAGGACAAGTGTCTAGGTCATTTCATTTTATTAAAACATTATTCTTACCTAAAACTACACTAATTACCTCTAATCGCGATTAAAAACTTAATAAGTTACTATTCACCAAAAAATTATTTTAATCTCATTGAACCACATTTTACTTCATAATGACAACCATGTATGCTGGATTTTTTAAATTCAATACACAGAAGTGGTAAAATTTCATTTAAATGAAAAATCAGTTTTTATAAGTACCACTTAGTGGTTTCACTATTCATCAAAAATTGAAGTTTTTCAGAAAAATCCCAAAAAATAACCCTAAGATATATTTGATATTCTGAATTAAAAAATGAATTATATTTTAAAAAATGGAAACATATAAGTCACATTAATTAATTTAATAATTAATTCCCGCTGTCAGAGCAAATAGTGTGTTTTTATGAAACAATTAGTATCAAATGATTGACACTAGTTTATGTCTGATTTCAAAGTGAAATTAATTCAAACGACCACTATTGGATTTAATGGTAAAAATATATTCTAATTTCACTTTAAAACCAATTCATAAGATTATCTAATCATATAAATAAATTAGATTAGAAAAAGGTTCTGAATTAAAATACAACATTCTACACTATTCATTAAAAAATGAACTTTATCGGAAAGATACCAAAAATTTACACAAAGTAAATTTTGATGTCCCGATTCTAAAGAAGAGTTTAATTTGGTCCAATAAAATGTATTAGAGTGAACAAAACTATATTTAATGACGGTTCACCATCAAAAGGTGATAAGTGAACCTTTAGTGAAAACTAGGGAATATACGCCTTAATTTGAATTCTTTCCGTATTTTAATCCTTTATCTTTTATTGGATAAATTTAAAAACATTTAAAAACATATATAATCATATTTTAGTTATTTCTATCCATTCCCTCCAATACAACGTCTACATGTTAACTACCATTTAAAATAATATTATTTTATTATTAGAGTGCAACGTAAGATTCCCAAGAAACTCGTTGTTGCATGTTGGGTACGCCATCGAGCATAACATCCCCTTTAAAGTCATATTAATATTTTATTCACAAATATGGATAAATATGAAAATGTCATATTCTTTATTTACCTGGGGTGTTACATCCTTCCCCCCTTTTGGGAATTTGATCCTCGAAATTTTTAAAATTTAGCTTGGAAACATCCTTGAATGTCCCACATCGGAACAAGAGTCGGTAAAACAATCACTTTAAAATAAAGAAAGATAAGTACAGAGGTCACCCGAGTTAACCAATAATTGGATTCCGTGTAGGAAAACATGGACATGGAATAAAAAGCAAAGGGTCATATTCTTGAGGGAGAGTGATAGTAAATATGTTTAGGATAAATTTAACCATAAGAAAATCACAAACTTGTGATGAGTTAAACGGTATTCGATTCCCCAGTAGGAAAAGATAATAGATAACATTTTTGGTTTAAGTTACTTTTTATTGAAGAATTTATTCATAAGGAAACATAATCACTTATCATGTTGACTTTCAACTTTTATTAGATTCCTTACACAAACTCATATTTTCTCCAAAAGACGAGTATTTAGGAAGAATTGTTCATATTAATAGTACTATAATCAACTTCTAGAGAATCACCTAATCCACCAAAGAAAACTATATACTTCCCATATCTTTAGGCTTTAACCAAAACCAAAACCAAAAAGGTTAGTACAAGATCAGATAATCCAGAAAAGGATAACCCTTTAAAATGAAAATATATGCTTAATCTCCAAAATTTGTCCAACAAAAACCAAAGTTCAATGAGGACCATCCGATATACAATTTGTCCATAAAATTCTTCAAAGTAAACCAAACTAAGATTGAAACCCAAATATTTGAAGGATTTAATCACATACTCTTCCGAGGTACAAATTAACTTTTATCTCTAAATAACATCAGTTTCTCTTAAATACTCATATTAAAAAGTAATTAACCTAATCACATATCCTCGATGATAGGTTAATCATTTCCATAGAGATCCCAAAATAAACATAATCTTGATTCCTAAAATAATATAACTAAAAAGAATCATTCCAACTAACCAGGGACTTCACGGAGTCCAGCGGTAGGCGATAAATACCAGTCACACTTTGGTTGTGGGTTTGATTCCCACAGCATTGTCTGACGCGACGGGTTGTCACACGGTCTACATGTTGTCCTTTTTCCAAAACTACATAATTATTAAAACATTCCCCAAAACGAGATAAAAACTTCAAATATAACCATAACATATTTTAACCTCAAGTTTATCTCATGACTTTCATTTTCCATCATAACATATAATAACCCATAATTACCTCAAAAGTAAGGATCATATAAACTCTAATGGTTACCTTTATAATTATTACCTGAACTTCCACATCGATTGGTCATCTTTTACATGATGCATTACAGAACATACCAAGGTTCAAGTGGTTGATCATGACTCCATGATAGTTGGTTTAGAATAACCACGATTTTCCTCATTGAATCCCCCGTTTTATCTAGTATCTTAATCAGAGAACCACTATAGTTTCCTTCAAACCTATTGTCACTTGGGTGCCTGCTAGATCCAGCCATTTACTAAAAACAGAAATGTCAGTGTGAGTATATCAACAAAACCATCATGTACTAATGAGGAAGATAAACACTGATATATACTTACTCATTCAGTTTATCTAAAACTAGGACTCTTTCTGAAATCCTAACCATTATGGTAATGTCACTTATGCTTAGAGGATACCCTAACCTCTAATGTTATCTAAACCGACCTTTGATACCAACTATAAGGCCCCGGCCTTAATCCTTACTTAATATTTAATTAAATGATTAATTCACATTGAGGATCTTTTCAGGTTTAGAGTTTTAGAGAATTAGGACATGACTATTACATCTCAAAAGATTAAAATGTAGAAACTTCTACTAAGTTTCAATAAAATAAAAACTCTTAAAAAGAAACATGTCTAGTTCCATGTTTTAGGTAGCATGTCATTCCCTTGATCCCATCCATGACCCTATTCCACGTTAAGTCCTGTGAGAAACATTTCAAAAACTTGGGATGAGCATAAAAAGCTCAGTAAGGGATACACAAAGAATGAAAACTATTAGTTTTTCAAAATAACAAGTAAACCATGTATACTTTAACAAAGTAATACTTTTCACCTTTTTGAAGTAGTAAAAACTCTTCGCTAAATAGAATTTAATTACTTACCCTTATGTAACCAAAATATTACCATAAAACCCATATAAAGATCACATAACATATAATGGTAACTTGGGACATAAACATACTTATGTGGAACAACCATACGGTTGACTTCCACACATACTTAATGTAATAGCCATACGGCCGACATCCACACAAACTTTATGGAATAGCCATACGGCCGACTTCCATACCCAATGCATTGGAGTTATAACGTAACCACCCATCCTGGTATTCACGACACCACCCGTCATATGGTTTATCACGTAACCACCCGTAAAATGTCCAAGTACCATTATAAAATTAGTACGCATAAAACCAATATAAAGGAATGATAACATTTCCACATTTCAATCACAATATTTCATTTAAATAAATTGACATAATAGAATCATTTAACAAAATCATTTTCAATACCAAAATACAAAAAAATTATATGGTATTTATTTTATTTAAAAAAACATTACGGCTTGTTGAGGAAGCTAATAATACTCGCGGCGTCAGAGAAGTCATTGTCGCCGCATACGTATGACAAAAACATTCCATTTTTTTGTTTAGTAAAACGCTTCGTATAAAAAGATTCATTTTGAATAAACGTAAAATCCAAAGGGTTTTATACACCTTATTAAAGAAAGTGGTGTATAAAACAAAAATGTGCCTCAATGTAAGGAGATTGAGATGAAGTCCCTTACAAAGATGGTATCCTTGGTTTAAGGATAAATCAATTACATAATTATGTGTGAAAAACGATTAAACCCAATATAAGTGGATATTGAGTGTAAAACAATCAGGGGTTATTCACACATATTCATAGAATGACATATTCATGGAGTACAAGATTATCCCAAAGAATCAAATTTGGGTTAAGAAGTTCCCTTGCAAAACTTTGACGGCCTAACGACTTCACATCAGAAAAAGAGTTGATGAGAGATAAAAAGGGTATCTCATTACTTGGACATAAAATTTACATCAATAAGGATATAGAAGAACATATCCTAACATAATATTATGTGAATTAAAAGGAATGACATAAAATAATTAATGAGAGAAAATAGGGTATCTCACCATATGAAAATAAAACTTACAGTAGGTTTAATATAAAATAACATCCCAATCATAATAAATATGATCTTAAAAGGAATGACATAAAAGTTTGTACTTCAAAAGAAAGAGAGGAGTAGGATCCCTTACCTCAAGTCCGACTTGTCTTGTTCGTTCTTTAATCTCTTGAATAATAAACATGAGTTAATTTATACTTCCTTAAGAAACTTTTTCAATTTCATTATTCCTTTTATTTCACTTATTACGATTTCATCAACATTATGTAATCATTTAAGTTAATAATGTTTGTTTTGTCGATATTTGGTTCTTAAGTCGAAAGTGGACTTCTTACAATTACATGTTGTTCGTGTGATCAATGTTTCATTATATCCAGAATTGTATTCATGATGAAGATATCATATATATCATATATATCCAGTATATTCATGCATTTATAATATTACATAACATTTATAGTTAAGAAATGAAATGCAATGTTCATGGAGACAGTAAGCCGTACGTACGCATGAACACTACTTCCATTTCTATTTCATATTTAATGGAATTAAAACATAATGATACATAATAGTATTTTAATTCTAGTATGGTATCATATATAATATCATTAAATATATCCTTTATATGTACCACATATGGTATTAACGAATCAAATCACTTTGAAGGGGCGGTAGTCCGCACTTCCTTAAATGAAGATATCGCGTTTACCCATAATGGAAACCATAAATGTATGACATAAATGAAAAATAAATAAGCTTAAGTAAAATATAAACATATTATATATAATATATAAATATATTGTCATCTTAATTGCCACCATTGAAGGTGTTAGAAGAATGTTGAACAATCATCGTTTAGGGAGGCAGAAATTCGCCATCCACAGAAACAGTATGTTCTTTAACCATTAGACGTAGGTGTGTGTAAGTGTAGCTCAAATAATTATTATACCAACATCATAGTATATGGAAGATACTGGAGTTGTTACAAAAGAACTGAATAAAAAGTGTTTAGGGGGTTGGAGAAGAAAAATAAAACAAAATGACTCAAGTGACGACATTACCTTAAAATCGGGTAACTTCCTTTGATTTGAGCTCAAAGGCTTCCTTGGAAAGGATTATGACCAATGTGAGGCTTCAAGGAGTTAGAGAGGGATGTGCAGAGACATAATGGGTAGGGTTTTTCTGAGCCAAAGGATTTGTATGTGTGGGTAAGAAGGTAGAGGTGGGGGCCTTTTATAAGAGGTGAGGAGGGGCACTCTTTGAAAGTAAGCAAATGTTACTTTATTAGAAAATGAGTTTCGGATTTCAAAGGGTCCCAAATTGATATAATTCGTGGATAAGGTGATAATGGTTCGAAATACACCCATACAATAGGTTTTGGACATGTTTAGGTCTTAGATATTAAATTATCTTTCCATTTTATTTAAATCGTTAAATAATGAGGTCATCGCTGCATCATCATGATTTCATAAATAATTTAATTTATTTAATGTCTAAAAATTATAAAAAAAACTATGATGTAGGAAATATTTTTATATTTCCAATGACTATTTATAGTCAAAAATCTAACTTGTATAACCCCAGGTAAAAATTGTTTTAGTAAAACATCTCATGTTTGTGTCATTTTTACTTTAACATTAAATAAAAAGATATATATGTCATTTTCCTACCAAAGTGGCTCCATGGGGTCCCCAAGTTGACCCATGGATTTTATTTGTCGGACATGACACATCCAATGTGGGTAGGACATGTGTCTAGGTCATTTCATTTTATTAAAACCATATTCTTACCTTAAACTACACTAATTACCTCTAATCGCGATTAAAAACTTAATAAGTTAATATTCACCAAAAATTATTTTAATTTCATTGAACCACATTTTACATCTTAATGAAAACCATGTATGTCGGATTTTTGAAATTCAAAACACAGATGTGGTAAAAGATCATTTAAACGAAAAATCAGTTTTTATAAGTACCACTTAGTAGTTTCACTATTCATCAAAAATTGATGTTTTTCAGAAAAATCCCAAAAATTCACCCTAAGAAATATATGATATTCAGAATTAAAAAATTAAGTCTATTTTACAAAATTCAAAAATATAAGTCAAATTAATTAATTTAATAATTAATTCCTGTTGTCAGAGCAAATAGCGTGTTTTTATGAAACAATAAGTATCAAAAGATTGACACTAGTTTAAGTCTGATTTCAAAGTGAAATTAATTTCAACGACCACTATTGGATTTAATGGTAAAAATATATTCTAATTTCACTTTAAAACCAATTCAAAATATACTCTTCTCATATAAATAAATTTGATTAAAAAGAGGTTTTGAATTAAAATACAACATTTTACACTATTCATTAAAGAATGAACATTATCGGAAGGATACCATAAATTTACACAAAGTAAATTTTGATTTCCCGATTCTAAAGAAGAGTTTTATTTGGTCCAATAGAATGTGTAAGAGTGAAAAAAACTATATTTAATGACGGTTCGCCATTAAAAGGCGATAAGTGAACCTTTAGTGAAAACTAGGGCATATACGCCTAAAATTGAATTCTTTCCGTATTTTAAACCTTTATCTTTTAATGGATAAATGTAAAAACATTTAAAAACATACATAATCATATTTTAGTTATTTCAATCCATTACTGCCAATACAATGACTGCATGTTAACTTCCATTTAAAATAATATTATTTTATTATTAGAGTGCAACGTAAGATTCCCAAGAAACTCATTGTTGCATGTTGGGTACGCCATCGAGCATAGCGTCCCCTTTATAGTCATATTAATATTTTATTCACAAATATGGATAAATATGAAAATGTGATATTATTTATTTACCTAGGGTGTTACATATGTTCTTATGATATATTACTCAGAAAGGATTGGTTGTAAATTTTTAAAGCCCACACCAACTATTATGCAAAAATATCTAGTTTCATGATTTATGATGGCATCGAATTTATCTTTAGAGGAGAGAACAATGAAAAGAAAGGAGCAGAAGGACTAATGGCCAATGTTTTTGGAATGATCTCAAATCAGTTATTAGAATTTGCATTGGCATAAATGGATGGTTTTCAACATAACATTTTTCTAGTGGTTTTTTATCATTTTATGGATGTCTTTCCCAAATAATTATAATGGTTTCGACCTGTGTGGGAAGTGGAGTTTATGATTGTTCTCATTCTTGGTAAAAGTCATTTATCACATAAATCATACCTAATGGGACCATCATAATTTAGGGAATTGAAAATGTAGTTTTAAGTGTTATAAAAATAAGGTTTCATCTGGACTAGCACGTCTCTATGGGAAGTGCATGTTTAGTTTGTTAAAAAGGAAGATAGAACAATTCAACTATACTTTGACTATTGTAATATTAATCACGTAATGATATAGAACCTATATCCACTTCCATATGTTTATGATTTTATTTAACATTTGAGCGGATATCAATTGTTCTCAATGATTGAAATTCGGTCATGATATCATAAATTACGGGTTATGTAAGAGGATACTACCAACAAAACATTTAGAAGTTGATATGGAAAATATGAGTATGTCGTTATTCCCTTTGGTCTGATGAATGCACTGGTAGTTTTCATGGAATTGATGAATCTGATATTTCATTTGTATCTTTATTCACTTGTGGTGGTATTTGTGGATGATATATTGATGTACTCTATGACATGGGGAAAGCGTGAGAAGCACATGGCGGTAGTACTTGGGATCATTATAGATCAGAAAATTAATGACAAATATGACAAAGTTTGAATTTTAGTTACCAGAGGTAAATTTTCCTAGACATGATATTAATGATAAAGGTGTTTCATTTGATCCAGAAAAGATAGCGGGTTTATTTTGTGGCAACCTTGACTTTTTTTCATGATACAAACCATCCATGTTATAGATGGTTACTATCGGCGTTTGGTTTTTGGGTTCTTATATTTGGACCCACAGATGAAATCATTGACAAGGATGAATGTTCCATTTCAATTGAAATTGATGTTGCAGATATATTTTTAAAAGCTTATGGGTCTCCTTACATCATCCCAAATCATGGATTTTGTATAACCATGAAAATTGTTTGTGTTGTATTATGACACATCAGAATCAGGGTTGGGTGTGTGCACAGAAAAGTTGATAATTTATTCTTATATAGATCATAGAAGTTGAGGTTTCATGCAATGAACTACCCAATGCATAGTTTTGAGTTTCTATTAGAGTTTCATGCTATGAAAATTTTGGGTCATTACCTCTTCGATGAGAAATTCGCTGTGATTACCGATCATAAGATCTTGAAACATATTTTCTCACAATGATATTTGAAATTGAGAGAAAGGATATGAGTGGAGTATATCTATATGATTATTTATTACCTAATGTATACATTAGGTATAGGAAATTTGATGTAAGATGAATTATGTTGGAATTCATATACTGAGGCTGGAATAAAAGCATCTGATCAATGGTAGTTGATGTTGGTCATTGCTGACATGTGGTCGGAATCTAGGGACTAGGGTTAATATTCATTTTTTATTTTGGTTTTGTAAATTCCTTGATTTTTTAGTTTGGTTAAAGAGGCATGGGTTTCTGATTCCATGTGTTTGGTGAGGAGGACGAAACTCAATGGGGGAGACTATTGACAGATATGAACTGAATGAAAATTCCAATTTTTTGGAATTGTATTGATATTCCATTGGTATTTCCGGAGGAAATTATTTGGGCATATCATAATTCTTTGAGGTTATTCCTTCCTAGATTCTGGAAAATGTATAAATAGTTGAGTGTATAGTTATTGAGCGAGGTGGTGAAAAAGAATATGGTGGAGTTTGTTTGTAGATGCTTGACTTTTCCGTAGTATAAGGCTTAGCATCCGCTGCCAGAAGGTGTGTTACAATATATACCAATCCCAATATGGATGTGGGAATATATTTTGATGGATTTTGTTAATGTTATTCCCTGACTGGTCAGAAATCAAAATGCCATATGGGTGATAGTTTATCGGCTCACAATGTCATCCAATTTCTTCTATATCGTTCAATTGTATACGGTAAAGGAATTGTCCAAAATCTATATCCCTGAAGTGGTAAAGTGGTATGGTGTTGCAATATATACTATATCTGATAGAGATCCAAGGTTAAAACCACATTTTTTAATCATTCTAGGAAGCCCTTGGGACTTAGTTGATGATGTGTATGATGTATCATCCTTAGATGGATGGGAAATCCGAGAGGATGATAAAAACATTTGATGTTATGTTATAGGATTATGTGATGGATTTTTTAGTCTGCTAGTAAGATAATTTTCCATTAGTGTAATTTTAAAATTATAATAGTTATCAAAACTCGAAAAATAAGGCTTTGTTAGAAGCATTGTACGGTAACTACTATCATTATCGACTTTGTTGGGTGGAAATAGGTGATAATTCAATGGTGACATTGAGCCTTATCCAAGAGGCAACAATAAAAATGAAGAAGATTAGGAAGAGAATGTAGATGGATCAGAGTCTTCTAAATCAAATGTGGCCCATCATCGATGACCCTAGTCCTTTGAGGTGGGAGTTCATGGGATTTTTAGAGTCTCTCTTAGTCTTAGACATCATCACTTTTGATGCAATGGTTTGTTATCTCTAATGTAAATTATGATATTTGGGGAAATTGAGTAGGATAGATAGGTTTCTTATCAACTGTCATTTCCACCACAATTCACTATGGTGCACAATGTGTTTCATGTTTATCAATTAATGAATTATTAGCCAGACCATACCATTTCATTCGATGGGATCAAGTTGAGATAGAGCTGGATGCATCATTGGAGCACATTCTAGTTCTAGTTGTGGATAGGTAGGAGAATGTATTTAATTGTAAAATAATCAGTATAGTTTGTGTTTTGTGGCTACATGGTTGGGTTCAGGAGGATACATAGGAACAATACAAAGAGGTTCCCGAGAAATATACCAAGATCTTTCTAGAATGTGGTGGTTCTCTTCATTTTGAGTAAGGAATGTCCAAGGGTGGGGAGAATATAGCACCCGTTGTTTGGGGTATGTAACCCTTATTTATGAATTTTTATGTGTTCAATGTTATGGGAATGATTTTGGTAGTGTTTGGGAGAGTATATATGTGTTTTGAGAATGTTTTGGAGGATTTTTAAATGAACAGAATTTTATCATGTCTAGGGGAAACAGTTCTACAAATACAAGTTACCGTGAAACATGAGATATTGGTTATTCATACGGTTTTCACCTAGTTAAACTAACTTTGTGTGTAGGTTTTATGGAGTACACTTCAATGTAGTAGCAAGTGCGCGGTTAGGACATGGTTTGTCTAACCATGTGGGCTAAACATGTATGGTAATAAAAAATGAGTTTTAAAAAATTTGACCACTAAGGATTTTCCCAAAACAGTCCATTCTTCCCCCACTAAAGCCTCAATCAAGATTTTTGGTTCTCAAATGTTTAGGAGCTCTCCCAATTATCCTGTAATTGATTCGAAGGGGTTTCTTGGTGTGGTAAAGGTGATACCTCTCTGGTAAGTCTCATATCATGGATCTTTCTTGGTTGTCCATTGATCAAGTTCACCCACCCTACAATTTTCTATATATACAACCATTTCATGTAGATCTAGGGTTTTTTATTCCTAAAATGAATGGAGTTTTTCTTTTTTTATGATAAGGAAGGGAATCTATGGTGGTTTAGTGGATTTTCTAACTCAAGAATTTTTGGGGTTATTTGGTGGGTGGATTGGAGAGAAACCCTAAGGTAGGCCGCTTCTCTCTTGACTCCACATTGATAGAATATTTTAACTAGTATGAATTTTATTATTTTTACATGAAATTAATTATTAATATGATGTGATAATCTTGGTGGAAACCCATTTGGTGATTACTTGGGTATTTTGGGTAAAATGGGATTTTTTTAAGATGTGTATTTGTTATGTTATTTTAAAATTATAATTTTAAAATCAACAATGTTTTGAATTATTGAAATTGTTTTATAAAAAATGAATTTCAAAAAAATGTTGTTTTATTGAAATATGATTTTTATGGAAAAAGGTTAATGGGTGGTTTTGATTAATAGTTGATGTTCTTAAGTTATTCTTTTTTTTAATATTCTTTTATATTGTAGTGGCCTTATGGGTGGATATGATTTTTTTCATGAGAATATTTTATTTATTGACATGGATGTGTAGTGGTTAGAGAGTACGACTATAACTAAGGGGTTGGACTGTGGATAAAAGTCCCACCATTAATGATAAGTGATTAATCAGTACTAATAGACTGGAAAAGTAGTGCAATGTCTTAGACAATAAGTTCTGCTATGAATGTTTCCAGTTTGGTATTGTAAACCATTATCGTTTTTCATTATTGGGTTCTGGTATTCAAGGTAGAAATTCATTGCTAATATATAACGACCCATAATTTACATACATTGTTATTAATTCAAAATTGAAGAACACTTATTACAACATATCACAAAACCAGGAAAAGACCGTATAGGTATAGTGTCTTTAGAAACTGGGAAACATAAACAACTGTTTCATAAAGCATCTACACTGTCCCCCATTTATTTCATCATATCTATAGTTAATTTTGGCATATCTTCCTTAATAAACTTCTTCCTGACCTGGGGAAAGAAAACATACAAAAGGGTGAGCTCAAATGCTCAGTAAGGGTAAACAAAAGAAATCTCAATTATATCATTTTCATAAGAACACAAATTTTGGAAATCTTAACCTACAAAAGAGATCATAAATTCATAACATTGGGAAAATCATAGTAGTGAAATGTAATCCCAATAATCATAACTTAAATCCAGAAACATTGTGGAATATACACATAATCATGGAGAAACATTTCTTAGTTGTCAAGACTCATTGCGAAGACTATCTTAGCGGACAAAGTCCATTTTTGAACCGAGTTCACTCCTTTTTTCATCCCTATATCACTGAACCGGTATAACCTACCATTGCAGCCATGTCTATCTCATGAGATATAAAATCTTTACCCAATGCATTGGAGGGAGATATAGGTCCCACCCATCTCATAATGATACCATTCTTATGTGTGCCACAAAATCATAAACCATACATCATAGCATAACCCATGTAATAAAAATGGGAATCTTAAACATCGTGACATCATAAAACAACTCATATAAGATAAAGGAATTCATAAAAATAATTCCATCACATCATAATCAAATAGATGTAATAATAGGGATAGAAACAGAACCCTATATTATCTTAGATGGAAAATAATTTTGATAAAGCACTTGAACTCCATTCTTGAGGAAAATATCCTTTCTACTTCAAAAACATTTTCCATTCTTTAAAATGTCATAAAATTTTAAACTAAAAGATGTTGATTAAAAATAAACTTGAAATCTTGTAAAGGAAGCTTCTTGGAAATAATGTTTTAAAAATCCATTGATGCCGTATAAGTTAAAAAAGCATTCTTCTCGTACTTTTTTTCGGAAAAGTCAAAAAGTAACTCGTATGAAAAATGACAAAAGATTCCTTTCATATGTTCAAATAAAAACTAACAGAATGGTAAAATTGGATATAAACTATTATATAATGATGTAAATATTAAATATTGAGGAAACATGGATGTGGATGACAAAACGCACCCCAGTAAATTCCAAAGTATAAACAATCTCGGATAAAAATGAGATTGTGATTTTTCCCTTAACGTAGGTCCGATTTCCTTCGTAAGTGTCCAAACCTACTGTATAATGATTTAAATAATGTTATTGACTTATTCAAGAATCATACTCATTGTTATGATATCATATATGGTCATATTCTTAGCTTATTATTAGTAATATTTCATTGCTACTTGTTATTCGGGTGTTTATTACATTTTGTTCTTATGCGTGTTTTGTCGATAAATTCATATTATTATTTTTAGGTTATAAATACCTCATTTCAAGAATTGTATTAGTGTAATATATATCATATTGATTCATTCAATTCATTTATATAATCATTATTCAATGAAGATCATGTATAACGAGTTGCATCACATCGTGGAGACGGTATTCCGTACGTATGCATTAGCGATGATATCATTCCCATGATCATTGAATTGTATTGGAGTATATGTATACTATTTTAGAATCAATAAAACTTTAAAATAATCATATATATTCATTCTTTACACCATTATACCCATCCATGTAAGGTGGTGGTGGAAAATAGATTACACTACGGCATGGAGACGGTATTCCGTACGTATGCACGCGCAGTGATTTCATTTTCCGTAGGATGGATAGATGGTGAAATAGGGGTGTTTCATACATATAATAACCTATCAGTATTTGAGTGATACTGATGTTATTACTTCATAATGAAACAACTAAGGAAGAAGAAGTGGAAGAAGAAAATCGGTAATGGACATTACCTCTTCTTTGAAGTGCTTCTTTGAGACTTCCTTTTAGGGCACTAAAATTTGTCTTTTAAGAAGTCCAGGACCACTAGGATGTCTCTCGAGAATTGTAGAGGAGAAATTGGCAGGGTTTTGCCGAACTTGAAGGCGCAAAGTGGTGTGAGGAAGAGAGGGAGGAGGTGCCCTTTTATAAGGGAGGAGAGGGGCACCTTTTGAATAACTAAAAATATTATTTTATTATAAAGAAAAATTCGGTTTTAAATAGCTCCAAATTGATTTATTTATAAGATAAGGTGGGGATGGGTTGAAAGCCTCTCATAAAATATAATTTGGACAAGTTTATTTTACTATTTTATCCTTATCATTTAGTTTTAACTTTAAGTTAGATAATTTTACTTTTACCGTGTCTTCTTGTGTTCTTATACTATATGGTTAATACCCATACTATAAAAAGTAAAAATATCCCCCAAGTTGTTTATTATTAACATATATAACCTTATCAAAGTACTTTTTCTGAACCTTATATTTTTTGGAATAAATTAACAATTAATAATATAATATTTGTTTTAAAAACTATTTTATGTCAATTTTGACACTATTTAATAATTGATTTTTATAAAAATCATAACAGAATGATTAGTTTTAAACAAGTCAATTAAAGCAATAATAACATGTATTATTAACCTATAAATTTATTGGAATTCCTAAAAAGTCTCAAATTTCATTTATTTGGGTATTTATAATCATCAATTATGTCAATATTCCATTAATAAGATAATTATTGTATCATCGTTGTGTCATAAATAAATTAAATTATATAATTTATAAAAATTATAAATAGAATACCATTATGTTGGAAATCTTTTTATCCTTCTAATGAATATTTATAGTCGAATTTATCTTATGTATAACCCCATATTAAAAATGATTTACTTATTAAACATAGATTTTAACTATTTTAACCCTTCTTTAAGTAAATTGATAATAAATGTCCTAATCTAATCCAAGTGGTCCTAAATGGTCATTGTTTATTCCTAAGATTGTTTTTGGTCGAATTAAACTTATACAATAGAATTAGTACATGTGTTAGGGTATTAATAATATCATTTTTACCGTTAATTACCCTATTTACTTTTAACCCTGGTAAAAAAAAGTAAAAAGTTACTATCCAAAAAAAATTATTTTCATCTCATTGAACCACATTTTACTTACTGAACTCAACCGTGTCTCTAGGAGTTTTTAAATTCCACTCATAGAAGTATTAAAATTATGTTTTATGAAAAAATAAGTTTTTTAACTACCACTTAGTGGTTTCACTATTCATCAAAAATTGAAAGTTTTCATAAAAATACCAAAATTTCACCCTAGGCTAATTTCGATATTCCGAATCCAAAAATGAAGTCCATTTTGAAAAATAAAATTTAAAAAATTTCAAAAAGTGGTTATTACGATTCATAACGGCTAGTTTTAATAATATTTTAATAGCATATCGTTGTTTGGTGAAACTCGGTGTTGCGTACGACGCAAGCTATCGAGGAAGGTCGTGGTTGCGTGTAAAGAAATCCAAGATAGTGTTGTGTGTAGTTAAATATTCCTTGGATGATTTATAAAAAAAAAATATTTCTCATAAAAGTCTCCAGTGTTACATTCTACCCCCCTTAAAATGAATTTCACCCTCGAAATTCGTCACTTTGTAACAAACGGATGAGGATACCTCACCCTCATCATATCCTCAAGCTCCCATGTAGCTTCTTCTAATTGGTGGTTCCTCCATAAAACATTCACCAAGCGAGTGGTCTTGTTTCGTAGGACTTTTTTTCTACGATCCAGAATCTCTATCGATTGTTCATCATAAGAAAGATCTTACTCCAGTGGTACAACTTCTGAGCTGCGTACATGTGAAGGATCTGGTATGTACTTTCTCAGGAGAGATACATGGTACACATCGTGAACTTCAAAGAGATTTGGTGTAAGTTCCAATCGGTAAGCAACCTTTCCAACACGATCCAGTATTTCGAAAGGACCGATATATCTAGGGCTCAACTTCCCCTTCATTCCAAATCTCATGACCCTCTTTCAGGGAGATATTCGTAAGAACACTTTATAACCCACTTCAAACTGTAGGTCTTTTTTTCGGTTGTCGGCATAACTTTTTTGTATACTTTGAGCTGCTCTTATGTGTTGTTGAATAGATTGGACCTTTTCTGCCATCTCATCAACAAGATGAGGTCCTAATAGCTTTCTTTTCCCAACTTCATCCCAACAAGTTGGAGTCCTGAATTTCCATCCATAGAGAGATTCATAAGGAGCCATCAGAATACTATAGTGAATGCTATTATTATATGAAAATTTCACCAAATGTAGGGGTTGATCCCAACCACCTTTGAAATCCATAGAGCAAGCTCCCAGCATATCTTCTAGAGTTTTAATTGTTCTCTTAGACTGACCGTCTGTCTGAGGATGATAAGCAGTGCTGAAACTCAACTCTGTATCCAGAGTATGCTGAAGACTTCGCCAGAACATTGAGCTAAACCTCAGGTCCCGATCAGATATAATATATAGTGGTACTCCATGCAATCTTACCACTTCCTTCACATATATCCTAGCAAGCTGATCCAGAGATAAATCCTCTCTAATAACAATGAAGTGTGCGGACTTCATAAGACGATCAACTATGACCCAGATAGCATTATTGCCTTTGGATGTTTTAGAAATTCCTGTGACAAAGTCCATAGTGATGTTTTCCGATTTCCATTTGGGTATGGGTAATGGTTGTAACATCCCATTAGACTTATGTCTCTCACATTTAACGTGCTGACAAACCAAGCTCCGAGAGACATATTCAGCAACATCTCTTTTCAAGCCATCCCACCAGAAGTACTCTTTCAAGTCCCTATACATCTTCGTGCTTCCAGGATGAATAGAGAATGAAGAACTATGAGCCTCATCCAGCAGTTCCTTATTTAATTCTGGGATGGGAGGAACACAAACCTGATTCCTGAACTTTATTATCCCATCACAATCAAGGTTGAATTCAGGAATATTTCTCACCTTATTTTGTAACTCTACATCTTCTTTCTGTGCATCTATAATCTTCACACGTACAGATGGATGAACATTTATTTGAGAAAGATACGATTTTCCCCATTCCATTAAAATTCCAAGATCCATCCTTTGTAAATCCATAAATATTGGATCTTTTGTGATCCTCATCATGGATAAGCTAGCATGGTCTTGTCGACTTAATGCATCTGCTACCTTGTTTTCTATCCGAGGGTGGTAATGAATTGAGCAGTCGTAATCCTTAATCAGTTCCAACCATCTTCTTTGGTGCATATTTATCTCCTTTTGTGTGAAAATATACTTTAAACTTTTATGATCAGTATAAATATCACACCTTTCACAATACAAATAATGCCTCCAAATCATAAATTCAAATATTGCCGCAGCTAACTCCAAATCATGAGTTGGGTAATTTTGCTCATGGATTTTCAACTATCGTGAGGCATAAGCTATCACCATATCAATTTTCATGATAACACATCCCAATCCTATCTTCAATGCATCACTGTAGATCACAAACCATTCTCCACTACAAGGAAGGGTGAGTACAGGTGTACTGGATAACCTTCTTTTCAAATCCTTGAAATTATTTTCAAATTCTTTTGTCCAAACAAACCTAACTCCTTTCCGAGTCAACCTGGTGAGTGGATTAGATAATCGTGAAAAATCATTTACAAAAGATCGATAATATCCAGCCAAACCAAGAAAACTTCGGATCTCAGTTACTGTTGTTGGTCTCGACCATCATTCAGTAACCTTTGTTTTTGCTGGATCCACAGATATCCCCTCTTTTGAGATTATGTGACCCAAAAATGAACATTTTTGAAGCCAAAATTCACACTTGGTAAAATTTCCATAATGCTTCACCTTTCTCTGGGTCTTCAATATAATTCTCAAGTGATCTTCATGTTCTTCCTTGCTCTTTGAATAGAAAAGAATATTTTCTATAAAGACTACCACAAATTGATCAAGATAGTCTATAAAGACTCTATTCATTAGATCCATGAAGATAGAAGGGGCATTAGTAAGACCAAATGGAATCACTATAAATTCATAGTGTCCATACCTTGTACGGAAAGCCTTGTTTGGTATATCCTCCATTTTGACCCTTAATTAATGATACCCTGAACGAATATCAATCTTGGAAAAGTATTGAGCTCTGCGTAGTTGGTCAAATAGGTCATCAATGCATGGGAGAGGATATTTGTTCTTGATAGTGATCTTGTTAAGTTATCGATAATCAATGCAAAGTCTCATTGATCCATCTTTCTTCTTAACAAACAGAACAGGTGCTCCCCAAGGTGACGTACTAGGGCGTATGAACCCCTTATCAAGATTCTCTTGGAGTTGCTTCTTCAATTCCTTCAAATCAATTGGGGTCATTATATAAGGTGTCTTTGAAAGAGGCAAAGCACCCGGTACGAGTTCTATTGAAAACTCAACTTCACGATTTGGTGGAAGACCTGGCAATTCCTCCGGAAAGACATCATAAAACTCCAATACAATAGGAATATTTTTAATTGTGAGTTTATCACCAACCATTTGAGATAAATAACCTTCATTTAGTGTAATCAAGACCCATAAGATAGAAGGAATTTCCACTGAAAGGTTATGTTCATCCTTACATCGATAGATGATCATAGATTGATCTGGAATAAGAAATGTGACTTCCCTTCATTGGAAATTGATATGAGCTCCATATAAAAAAAGCCAATCCATGCCAAGAATCACATCAAATTCCACTATAGGAAGGATCAAAAGATTTGCAGGAATCACTTTCCCACAAACTTCAATCGGGAAAGAATTAAAATATTTTGATGCTACTGTTTTGCCATTAGGGGTTGTCACAGCTAACTCAACATATGTAAGTCTAACGCGTCTCATTTTGCTAGCAGTTCATCGTGATGCATGGATGGTTTTTAGTTTCATGGATAAAACATCTTGTCTTGCTGTATTGGAGTTAGGTCGTATCTTTTTGGAGTTTGATTTTGTAGTATTCCACTTAGTACTATAATTATAGATTAATTTGTCTTGGTTTTATTAGTCATTTGGTTTTTTTAGTTGTAAACCTTCTTTTTCATGCATCATGTTTTAAGTGTTTGTTATACCATGGTTGGTTGGTTGTTCATCCTAAGGGAAAATTGTTCCTCATTTTTTCTTGATGCTCTCAAAATTTATTTACATCCTTTGGTGCCTTGAGAATGTCTAATAAATCTTAATAGAATCTCCCTCCTTCTCAAGCCAATGAGGAAGGGTCAGGATGTTACATTGTGATAACATTAGCTTCACATTTTCAACTACATGCCCTATATGTCAAAAACCATATATTTTTTTTTTGTAATTTATTGTAGTTTATATGAAATGTATCATATTTTTTCCATGAACATTAGACAAGACATCATAACAATGGCATAAGAAACTAGTTTTTTACAAAAAATCATAGAAAAAATTTCTTATTGAAGGCACACATACCAGAAAATATAGTGGATTTTTTTTACTCCGCATTCCATCATATCCTTAGTCGTGGATCACTTCTAGAACTATATTAATGGATAGATTCATTTAATGAGTTGGTTTCACTCTTCATTCCAATAATTATTATCGCATTAGTTATCTATCATTACCCAATGAATAGGAAAACTATATATTTTTAGAACCACCCATCACAAAATCATAATCCATGCATTAGTGTCCCACACAACTCCATGATATTTTTTGATATATTTTTTTTCAAATATATATAATCTTTTTGATATGTTTTGTTACAAAAAAAATTGATTTTATGATGTGATACAAGTAATACGGTGTATATGTATCTTTTTCACATAGAATCAGGTTAATATTTTCTTCCATTCATCAATATGATAATCTTATGATACATGAAATACTGGTTTAGGTTATTTTACTCACAACATCGTGTTTTACCAAAACCATGATATATTGTTATAGTATTTATTTAAACATGCATATTATATCCAAGAGGATAGAATTATCAATATGAAAATATGTAATTTTTAAATATTATTTATAATTGTTTCAAATAAGTAAAACATATTATAAAATGGCATTCAATTTTTAGAAAAGTAATTTTAAACTTTGAAAAGGTGATTTTTTTTAAAAAATAAATTTTAGTTTCTAACAAAATAATGAAAATTATTTTTGAGACTTCTTGAAAAAAAAATTCTAAAATAAATATAATTTTGTTAAATATATTTTAAAAATTATATTATAGTTAATTTTTGAAAATTTTCAAAAAAGTTTCATTTTATAATGACTTTTGAAAATGATGAACATTAACTGACAACCGCCTCTTCATTTAATAAATTTATAACCATAAATTAAATTTAGAATTTGAAATAATGTAGAATTTTTTTAATTATAATTATATTAATAAATATTAGTCCTTGGGTTCAATTTTATATTTATTTTTTATTTAAAAATGTTTTAAACTTTTGGTTATTTTCTATTTAAAACCCATCTTTTCCATCACGTCTATGGGATTAGTATTAATTTCAAATTTTCAATTTATTTGAATTTAATTTAGAAAAATAGTTTTAATATTTTAAATAAATATTATTTTTAATTTCTAATAATTCTAACATACCTACTGAAAAAAATTATTTGTGAAAATAAGAATAATTATTTACATTGGTTAATGTAAAATATTATTTATCGGGGGATAAACTAAGATAAAAAGGGATTAAATAAACCTAAAACATGTAAAACCATCACACTATTGACATATTTTAACCTAATGTTTTATATTGTCAATAATGGCCCATTTTGGAATCTTCTTTGATAATAAAAACAAGAATTCAATTTTATCTTTTCAAAAAAAATATAATTTTTCAACTCACATAAATTACAGAAGGCCACCCACTCTAAACTCTTCATCACAGTTTAAACCAATTTTAGTTCAGAAAATACCTACCCAAATCACATTCAAAAAACCATTATTTAATCCTATGATCCATATTTTTTACAGAACTTCCACAATTTCGTTATTTTGGTGAAAAAACTAAAGAGGTTATCTGAAAAAGAAGTAATATTCATCAACTAGTGGTATTGTTTTATTTCATGCACCACCACCTTAACAACTTATTATATCATAATAATATAATAACCAGAATATGTTAAATAAAACTATATTTTTTTTTGTTAATTTAATTACAAAAAACTATTGAAACTCTCATTAAATTTGTTACAAAATCCTCTATTGTGTGTTTAGAGGACTACCAACTCGCGAACTAATAACATTCACTTTATCATTATAAACTCTAACATTTGGGTAATATAATGGATTTATAGTATATATATATCATATTAATAACATTATTAACCACTAGTGTCATTTTTTATCTTAAATTTTTCACATAACATTCTATAAGGGATATGATAACGTCATTCGAGGGTACGATTGAAAATCACCTCATGAAGCGATCTGATTGGTTTTAAATAATGATTTAAACTAAATATAATAATGAAAAATATGTGTTATGTACATTAAAAAGTTATTATATTCAAGAAATATTTATCATTATAAAAGAATAATATATCATTGTTTTCACATCTTTTCACTCACTGAATGATGATAATATAGTTTGTATACATCTAAATTACTTCCTTCACTAAGAGATGTGACTCTATATTTTCATCGCCACACCACATGGATGATATTAATAAGTATATTTAAATTAAAAAATTAATTATGATATTATTACGATTCTATCATGTTAATGTATTGCATAACTATTTTCAATAATGATTAGTTGGAAAAGGAAATGTCGCATAAGAGTACATATGACCTATCTTCTCTATGATTGTAAATAACTTCATTAATCAAACCTATATTTAATGATTGGTATTAAGAGTATAATATTATTATAAATATGATAATTAGTATATCTTTATTAATCTAGAAACAATAGAACCATGAACTAGAGGTCTTAAATTATCAAATAAAAAAATATATGAAAAACAAATCGGTTATTACTCAAAACACATCCTAATAAAAAATTAATTAATAAAAAGGTAATAAAAGGTAAAAATTAGTCATATATGGAATGATAAATCTGTATGGTAATTTAAAATAATTATAATTTTATTTTATTTATTAAATATGATTTGTTAACTTTTATGAAGGGTGTAAATACATATGGTAATGGATTTCATGTCCTTAATTTATTTCTAGGATATATATGCATATTGAACAATCAATTATTATGTATGATATACATAATCATCCTTTGTGATGTTATATCATGATTCAAATTATTTTAAGGATACTTAATATTGAACATTATTTTATTCTTTATTGGGGATTATTGTTTAAAATATTACTAATGCAGTTTCTTATTATTGGGTTAGTTTTTTATTGAGACTAACATTTTATTTTCTACCTATATTCTTTCAAGAGGTTTATATAATGACCCTTTGAAATTTAATATCATTAATATATTTATCCTCATGATATTTTTGGATTATTTTTATTTCATATATTAATGTGTATTATAATTCAATGTTACCAATTTTGTAATTATATTATCTTATAATCTAATAATTTATATGTTTTTCTATGATTATGCTTCTTCTGTTAAAATAATATGATCTATATCTCAAGAATCTCATTATTTTTATTAAAATATAATATTTATTTTTTCACATAATATCCCAATTTTTATAAACATTGTTACTAAAAATGATTGGGAAAATGTTTTAATGGGAATCCAAAGTTATTTATCAAATTGGACGAAAAATAATTTTTTCCAAAATATACTATTTCTTAAAAGTTAATTTATTTTTTATTCTCCCATGATTTGAAAAAAAGACATATTTTACTTTTTTTAATTTATTTATAGAAAATAATGGAAATGAATATTCATGTAATTTTCAAAAATAAATCCCAATTTTATTTTACTAAAAATGTGAAACGAATATTTTTTTACATGTACATCATAAAAAAAGCATCCATAAATCCTAATTTTTTATTTAATCCTAATATAAATTTTCATCAAGTAAATTTTCAAATATTTTTATTTTTTAAACAATTTATGTTTAAAATATATATTTTAAATGTGGAAGGGATATTTTACTCAAGAAATGTTTTATAAAATATTTCAATATTATTTTCTTTTCATTATAAAATACATTGACATTATATATGATTTATTAGGATATTTTCAAAGGATACCATTTTCATTCATTAGGTTTTTAGTTAATGATAAGAAGGTGTTTACAAAACCCATTTCCCTACTCTAGGTTATATCATGACAAAATTCTTATGATACCCATTTATTTTTCTATAGGTTTTTGTTTGATGATATGTTTATGTGATTATGAAAAATTTATAAATTTAATAGTTTATTATATAATGAAATATTTGAGAAAATATGAATAAATCATGAGTAAATATGTTATGATTCAACCTTATTTCATGTTTAAAATGTTATGCATGAACCTCCTTAAATGTTCATAATTTGTTTTAATGAACCTGATAATATGTTCATAATGTTATTCATAAACCTATCTAAAATTTAACAATGTTATAAATGAACCTCATTACAGGTTCACAGACATATTCATGGTCTACCATTCATGTCCATAATGTTATGTGTAGAATACATTTATTGTCTATATATTATAAGATGTTTAGATTTAAGTCCCTTAAATTAATGGGTAAATCCATTTCTATAAAAACATGTCCACAATGTTTTAAGATGATGTGGATGAAACAAATAAATGTCTTCTTCCATTGTTATTCTCTCACAGATCTAGTTCGTCGATTTCATTATGAGTCTTATCTGGTGAACATCCAACATTTATTCTATGACTCCCATTTATGATCATTCATATACAATGATTGGTGTAAAAGTTTTGTTACCATCTTCCAATACACTTATATTAATTTTATTATTACATATATCCCTTTTTAATATTATTAAGAATTTGATCTCCTTATTTATTTCTTTTACTTTACATATGTTATAAATATGTTTTTTAGTAGGAGGAAAATGGGGAAGATATTAATGGGATAAATTTATGATTTTATATGAATTATGAATATTGTGATCAATTTTTATAAATTCACTATACTATTATGGTCCTCAGGTGTTTGTTTGTTTAATATAATGAATATTCATCTATAAATATGTAATATTAATGTTTGTGAGAATTGGGTCATAATAGTTGGTATCAGAGGAATGGTTATGTTATCCATCAAAAATTAGGATGTGAAAATGGTAGTGTGATCCCAAGGGATACTTCTAAGGATGTGTATTGGGATACATCTAAGGATAATTATTAGGATTAATAAATGTATAGAAAAATGTCCTGGAATTTGGGAATGGGGAAGAGAAATTGGATTTCCTAAAATTACCCAACATTCAGTTTAATAAAAATAGATGTTTCTCTAGAATATAAGAATCAAGATCTAATAACACTAAAAAGGGTACTTTATGTTGGACTTGATCGTCAAATATTTTACTATAAATGGCCATCCTGTACACCTTGTTTGATCATCATGGGTATGTTCTTTTTATAACCATAAACTATTTACAAAACATCATGATGGATTTAAATATATGAAGGTCCTAGATAAAAAAGGATAAAAATATACTGATATAACATTATATGATGGGGTAATGATTTAAACGTCATATAAATGAATTCTCAGTATTATGTAATTTTCCACAATGACTATTGTTTGTCACACTATTATTTTTGTTTTTATTCCATTGATGAAATATAGAGGAACCACGATAAGGTTGAGTATAACGGAAAATTCCATGAATTCCCTACTAAGAATCAAAACATTAAGGAGTATGGAATTAAAAAACACTGATATTAACAAAAAAATTTCTCAAGATATGAATCATGATTTGATTCCAAATGAATAGAGGAGGGAACAACATTATTTTGGTTAATTAACTATGTAACATTAACCTTATTTTATTTGTTCTTATGGTAAAAAGGTTTCATAATTTTATATCATGACCACTAAAATTTTATTTTCCATTATCTAGTGTTTAGAACATTAAAAAATTATTTTGACTGTCCTCCATTTGGATGGTGAAATAGATTAATGGTGGAATATTATTAAGAATACTAGTAAATTGTATGTAATTGTCTACAAGGAATGTTATGAGTTTATGAAGGCATTCATTCTATAATTACATCCTTCAGATTCTGTGAAAAAGGATGGAGAAGAAATATCATGAGCTCAAATAGAAGGACGGTGAATCTAGTGGAACATATAATGCTAATTGAACAATAATTTCATTTAAATCATATGGTTTAATTATTAGACTAGAAATATTTTTTTTTAAATCTATAGTTTCTTAAGACCAAGTCATTGATGGGAATTATATATAAGATATATTATATTAAATTAGTAATTTAATCGATTTGGATGGAAAAAATAATCTCAAACTATAAATTATAATCATACTCAAGGATATAACAATAAATAAAAATTTGATAGTCATTTGAACATGAAAAATCACATGGAGGAAGAAATTTCAGTAACCTATATTTCAAAAGTATAGGAAATTGAATCAATATAAATTATTGAAATGAAATAAATTGGGTTCACAAGTGTGGGAATCCTATTCATCCATAAAAATAATATATATCTTATTTGAAGAGTCCAGTAAAATGTAATTAATGGAGAGAAAGATCAACTAAATGAAATATCAACACTGATGTGTTTCTGGTGTAAGGAGTTTGGGAAAAATTTCAATCAATTAACAAATAAATGGGAAAATGTGTATGATAATACACAATAACCTCTAAATATAATGGATAATGATAGAGCCTATGAAGAAATGGATGAAGTGAATTATGTTAATTTGCAAACACTTAACTTCTACTTTAGAGTGTGAAATTTATTATCTGACCTCAAAAACATGATCCCTAATAAAATAATATTTCCAAACATTTTGTAAAAATTCATGTGATAACATATCCTTACAAATAATGTAGAAAATTGAAATCAAATTTCATATTCATCTGGTACAATAATGAACCATGGAATCTAATGAAAATGTTTTCATTTAATGAATAATGTGTAAATTAACATTTGTAAGAATATATCTCTCTATGTAGTATTGATATAAGAGTTATGAATACCATCATGGAATTTTGATTTTAGGGATGATCAAAACATCATATTCATTAAAACCCATAGATTGGTTTCTATGTGATGGGATTTTATAAATATTAATAATACTTTAATGGTATTTTATTTAAATTGAACACCTTAGTTTTTTATGTCGTGAAAACATTATTTGAGGAGGCATTCCTTTACACTTTTTTGGAAATATTATTAAATTATAATCTAAGATCTTGTCATATAGATTTCAATGGAGTTCGAGATTCAAACCATCCTCATGTTTTCATTTCACAAAACAATATATTTTACTCATGTGTTATTTGGAGCCTTATGAATCCCATTATTAAACGTATTATAGAACACGACATAAATGAACGAAATAGTATAATGAATGTTATTTTCATCATAAAAATGATATGAGTTGACATGATTGTTATACCTATTATATAAAATTTTATAACCACATAATGTTGTATTTTTTGTTACACCTCATTTTTTTTTAATAAGTAATTTTGATTAATATCACCGTGGTTGAGATAATAGACAACTATACCCTAGGTATATTTGTGCAATTTAAATAAAAAATCATATCAAGGAATTAGATTAAATTTTTTCAACGTATCACTCTTGAGGGATTACATACATGACCCCTAATATTTTTGGAACATAGAGATCAAACCACTAGAGAATTATATTTCTAATGAGTAATAAATAGAATATATTATGGGAAGAAAATAGAACATTCAATGAAGAAACATCACATACCTAGTCGATGTTTCATGGGTGAAAATATCATCTTGAAATAGATATGTGGGAAACAAAGTCCATAATGAGATAAAATTTTCCTTATTTCTTGGTACCTATGTCACTAATATTGAGGTATATATTCTTCTTCTCAGGGGTAAAATATTTCACATTGATATAATGTGAAATAATTCTTTCTGAACACATTAAATATTATCGTTACTTTTTCAATGAAAAAATTGATTTTCACTTAAGAAACGTTAAATATTGATTTTTTCTTTCATTACACAAAACGCCTTGTTATTCTTATTTTAAAATAACCACCAGGTTATTATTATTATGTATGGAATACATTGAATTTTTTTGTTACACAAGACCCTCAGTTTTTACAAAAACATGATATATTATTAATGTAGTTATATATCCATGAATGTTTTGACATAAAGGTCAAACATAGTTTTATTAATAGTATTAACTACTATTTAAATATTGAGTATCATTTGTTTTATATAAAATCCTATTAATAATAAGGGTTTAATTATTAAAAAAATTCATTATACCCATCGAAAATAATGTTTTCTCCAAAAATTCATATCAATTTATTTTGGTACCCAATAATGAAATTAATTTTAAAAAATATAGAAAATTAATTTTGTTAAAAAAAAATTATTTTCTATTATCTTAGAATTAATTATATAATAAATCCATAAATCCAATTTATGTCATTTTTTTCATTTTTATCATGAATGTTTTTATGATACAGTTGTTATGTTTTAGAAACTTTTCTTTTGAAAACCCACTTTCTCATTATGTTTTTAGAATTAATTTTATATTGTTTTCCATTTTTCAAAAATAAATTTTAAAAAAGGATTCTATATATTGAATCATCTTAATTTATAATTTCTAATAAACATAAAATAAATTTTTATGAAATTAATTAGTGAAAATTGAAAAAATAAATTACTATAGTTAAGGTAAGAAATTGGTTTATAAGGGGGTAAACTAAGTTGATATTTTATAAAAAAAGACAAAAAAATATTTTCCAAAACAAGTATAACAATTACACTAGTACATCCATACCCTAATCCTAGATGCCGTACTTGTGACATAAATCCAACAATGAAATGTATTTGGTGAAATCCTACAGAGGATACTAAAAGAAATGCTAACATTTATTGATGATTTTTTTCATCCTCCTCCTATTAATTTATTCTTATAACTAGATTATATAAAAACACACATATAATCCATAAATTTACATATTAATTTGTTTTTGGAATGACCATAAACTATCTTCACTCACATAAAATGGGTAATGAAATAATTGTTTGTCTGTATGGTGGAAGACCTCCTCATAAACTGATTTCATTAATTTTTCGATTATCCTCTCCCATGGTTGGGTATGAAGATGGTTAAAAATTATATATGTATTATTTATCAAAATATTACACTGATGGAGTAATTATGTTATATATAAACATTTAAATTTTCATATGATAAAGATAACAACAACATCATTTGGTTGTACAGTGAACTATCACCTTGATAATCAATGTGATTCATTTTCACTATCATTTTTCATTGAAGATAATGAGGAGAAATATATATTATATACAAAGAATAATTATTATTATAATTTAATATTTAATATTGTTATTTGAAAATATATCATTCTATTTATTATGTAAACATACATGAAATTATTATTATTATAATTACATCTTTAATATCATTATATGAAAATATATAATTTTATTTATTATGTAATCATTCACAGAAATATGGTAACATTGTTCTTATACTTGTAGAATATCCCCCCTAAAGAATCATTGTGACTCATTATTTTCATCACCACACAATATGGATGAAATTTATAATTATATTTAATGAGTTAGAAATTTATTTATGATATTAATATTTTTTAAAAAAAAATTATTAATATCCTTCTTTCCATGGTGATAGTTGTTAAATAGAAATGTTACCCATGAAAACATATGGCATACCATGTACATGATCGTAATGTAATTCATTTCTCACAACTATATTTCATGATTGGTCATAAGAGAACAATTTATTTATAAATAATAAAGTAATTTCATAATATTTAATCTATTTTTAATTATACCATCATCAAGTGGGAAAAAATAACAAATCAAATCATATATGGAAAATAAAGACGTTATTAAAAGAAATGTAACTTTAACAAAAAAAGTTAACAAGTGGGAAATAAAATGGTATATGTAAATAATATATGTTTTGTTATATAATTATGGTTCAATAATATATTTATAATAAAAATATATTTAAAATATTGTAGGTTCAAACATTTATTATGTAAGTCAAGAGATAAGGTATGGTATTTTTAGTCACTCATTTATTTCTATGAGACATATGAAAATTCAAAACTTATTTCCTTCATATGGTGTATATATTATATGATTTATATTTTATATAATAACTAATATTATTTTAGATATATTTAAAGTTTAATATTCTGTTATTATTTACTTTGTATTATGATTCAATATATCATTAATGCAGTATGTTATTTTTTTTAATTTTCATTTTTTGAGACATATAATATGTTATGCCCCAATATTCTTCATGAGGTGTATATAAATCCCATTTTAAATTTAATATCTTTAATTATATTATTATCATTATATTTTAAGATCCATTTTATGGTATTCGTTCATAGTGGTTATAATTCAACATTACTAAAGTGTTAATGATTTAACATTACAATCTCACCATTTTTTCGGTTTGTTTGGTGATTATGTTTTTGATGATAAAATATTATTATTCATCTCTGAATAACCACATTATTTTTTCCCTCCAACATTTAGACACTATATTTACATTTAATAATAACAGTTTTCAAATATTTGGTCACAAAAATAATTGATGGATTATTATAATTAAAATGTTACTTTATTAATCTCTTGGTTGATAAATTCATTATATTCAAAAACAATTTTATTAAATTGTTTTCATAATTATTTTATTACAAACATATGATTTTATAAAAAAATATTTAACAATGTTTTACATTGAAAATTTTAATGGAATATTCTTGTAATTTTAATAAATATTAACCATCCATCTTTTTCAAAAATGTGATAGGAATCTGGGCTTTACCATATATATCTTGAATGAAAAATCCTGTTTGGATGCCCATTATTTTCACTAAAAATTAATTTTTATTTTGTAAACATTATTCTATAATAAAAATATTTTCTAAAATATTTTATTATCAAAAAAATTTTATATCAATATAGATTGGATACTTCCCCCCTGAAATGTTTTACATGAACTTTTAAAATTATTTTCCATCTATGATTACATCCATTGATGTTACCTATTCTTTAATGGGAGATGATCCTAGGACAACATGGTTATTAGTTAGTTTAATGGTTTTTTTCAAGATGTTTATGAAGCCTTGTTCCTTCCATGGGTTACACTTTAATAATATGTTTATGAAACTAATTTCTTTTTCAATGGATTTCCATGAATATATAGTTAAATTAACATGAAACATTTCTCATTTTCAAAAGTTATGATATGATGAAATTATTATGAAACCCATTTGATTTCATGGGATACGATATAATGAATGATTTATGAAATTATGGAACACATAATTATGGTTATCATTATGAGATGAAGGGTACCTATATCTCCCTCCAATTCATTTAGGAAATATATGTTACTCCTGAGTAAATATGTTATGTGAAAACATAATTATATATTCAAAATATTATTCTTGGACATGATTACTAGTTCAAAAATTAATGTGTAAACCTAATTACTTGATAACAATGTTATGTGGAAATTTCATGGACAATACTAGATACCATGTTAGCCTGATACCCAAGCTGGGCACAAACATAGCCTAAGGGCCATTCGTGATTCCCATAAATTAGAAACTAGATACCAATATCGTACTTGATAAAATAGTGAAAGAAATTTTCACAATAGCTATAGTATAAAATAGATACATAACTGTATATTAAATGAAAACTATTAATTTTTATAGTTCTAGCAACCAAAATAGCTATATCAAAACTCAAACAGTATAACATCATAATACCAAGAAAAAATATCAAGATAAAACTAGACAATTCCAAAGGATTTAACACACCAAGACTAAAATATCAACAATATATTAAAACTAAAAGATGTCCTTTCACCTTACCGAAGCCTTCTAGAACAAAACTTACAAACTATCAATGTAAAAGGAAGGATGTTGGATAAAAAATCATAGTATCCTCTCACTATGTAAAACATAATAACATTTCATTATATGTATACCAAATCATTCAATAAATTTTAATAAAAATATTCATGGAAGTTAAATTTATTATACAAATCAAAACATGATTTTCATTAAAGAATGATGTATAAATTTAATGACATGTCTAAATAGACACTTTATATAAAATGTTTTATACAAATAAACAATTAATGAATAAATCAATTCGGTAATAAAATCAAATGGATATAAAATGAATAAACAACCCCCTACATAAGTGAATATTAAATCTAACCCCAGAGAAGGAAAAAATAAATCCACAACCACTTTAGGGAAATTTACATCCACTCTCAATTAAGATCAAATTTAATCAAACAACATAATAATAAATCATTTTATATTACATTAAAATTAAATTTCCCAATGAGAGGTTCAAAATAAAAATTCAATTTAAAATCCAACTAATAGATTTTTCATCACTTTAGGAATTTAAAAAAAATCCATTCATAGGTTTTATGAAACCAGTTTAATCCATTTTATAAAATCAGTTCCCAATTTCAATCGATTTCAATAAGAAACATCAAATTAAAATTCCATTGTAATTGGGGTTTTTCTTAAAATACGTACCAAATAAAATAAAATTCTCATCCAAATAATATTGTTGTTTAGTAATTTAATTTAGTGAAAATAAAATATAATCAATCAAATCAATGATTTATTAAAATTAAAATATCCACAGTACTCCTACCTTTATTGATTACAAAAAACATCATACTAATAGGAGGAATTTACAATGATGATGAAGAAAAAAAGAAATAAAAATATAACTTATATTAATGGTACAAATAAAAGGACATTCAATCCCCCAACACTGAGATGGTCTATCACTATTTAAGGATCAATGAGAGAGAGCATGAGAAAAAGAGAAGGAATGAGAGAATAACACGTACCAAAGAATGATCATATGAGTATTTACACGCATTGAGTCACATAGGATAGGGTTTATGGGAGATGAAATAGTCCTTTAGAGCTCCCATGACTTAGTAATTCGGGTAATCCATTTCTATGGTTGAGAACGGGGAAGAAAATGTGGTTTGAAAAATTTTAAAATATTTTAAAAAATAATACTTACCCTCGAGCATGGTTTTCTAGGAAGGGGTGTGCGGTTTCCAAAACCATTCTCGCTAACCTTTCTCCCATATAATTGGGTGAACCTATTTTTAAAATTTTCACCAACTATTAAAACACCCACTAATTGGGTTTTCATATTTTACACTAGGTTGGTGCATGGTTTAGGAAAACCCTGCGCAAACCATGTACAACCCATAATTTTCCAAAATATTCAAATTTCCTCCTAGAAATACATATGAAAAACCACAACCAATAAATGTTTATAAATGAGGGTCATGGAGTACACACACAAGGTAACATGATGTTATATCCTATCCAACATAGAAACATTTTGGTTCGCATAAATCATATCAATAAGATTCCTTATAAAAAAGTCAAGGTTTCCAATCTCTCATTAGTGGGTCTCTCTACCATGTCTCATGCATATCAAAATCATGAAACAAAATCCCTCAATCCAAAAATGTGCTAATCCCCTGAATTAAATCTATTTTAGTTTCAAATATCCTGAATTGATTCTCAATAACCTATAGATTGGCCTCAACATCAAGACCACCCAATCTCAAAAATTGAGATAGATCAGAAATAAACTCCCACACCTACAATACATTGATCATATCATCTATGGAAGTAAAACGAGGTGATTGTGATTAATGGTAAAACACATTAACCTCCTTCTTTTAACATCTAAATTCTACCAAATGACAATCAAGCTTCCCTTTCCTCCCAATCCATCAATAATCCAAATGATGTGAAACATTCAAGAATAGCAGATCACTAATTGAAAAGTACTACAATCTATTATGATGATCGTCATATGATTTATACCAGATAAGTGCCATCAACATTCTAATAGGAGTAAACTGAATATATTTTTCATCTTTTAAACCAAGATTGGTCCAACTATGTATCTTTCACAGATCTCTAACTAGAAAAACAAATATTAAAAGATATGGAAATAAAATGCCTTAAAATGATAATTTTTTTAAAAGAAACAGGAAAAAATTATTTTAATACCCCATGTTTTTATGGTATTTAGTTTTTTAAATTCAATTTCTTAAATAAGATTACTTTTCACAAAACATCAATTTAAAATGCATAATGATATATAATTAAATATCATGATATTACCATCACTGTTATAACCTAGTTGTTACAAAAGTGGAGTGAATAATATTAACCAAATTATAAAATTTTTATTTTAAATATTTAATAAAAAATATTTACATTCATGAAAAATGATTTTATAGACACAAGATAAGTATTAATCAAATATTACACATTAAATAGCTAAAGTTTTATAATTGTAATTTTACATTTTTTAATGGAGAACCTATTTTAAATCAAATTTCTGAAACTTTTATATATATTATGTTTAAAAAATAAAATAAATATATTAAGAATGAATATAAAAATTCACATTGAATAAATTTTAGGTATTTGATTCTGATAAATTTATTAATTTGATATATAATGAAAATACTAAATTTTAATTGAAAAAACATTTTTCATCAAAATAATCTATAGTGTTAAAATACATTTTCCAATGGTTTGAATGTATAATGAAATTATTATTTTTTATAATTTAATAAAATTTTGGTCATGTGGATTAATTTAATATTAAAATTGGATATAAATACTTATTAAACATTTAAAAATTTCATTAATCCCAATTGTCTCACCACATTTTTAGGATTAGTGTTAAATATAATTTACTAATTTATGAGAATTGAATTTTAAAAAATGGAAATAAATATTAGAAACTAATATTATATTTAGATTCAAATATAATATTTTAATTTTTTTTTTGATATTATGAATAATAATTTGTGTAAATATTTATTTATCATGGTTAAGAGTAACTCATGAAATTAACTGTAATAATAAAATTATTATATTATAATATTACCCTAAAACTTGTCCAAATTTCATTTTATTAGAGGTATTCTAAGAAAATCAACATTACGTTGAAATTATTTTATTTTTGATTCACTTGATTTTGAATACGACATTTATATTATTTTATATAAACATAAGCTAAAAATGGCATACTCGTGTTTTTTATAATTATTACATTTATAATTAAATTTTATAAAGAATATAAATTAGAATAAAAATAGTCGCCTGAAATATAATAAATTTATAATCAACAAGAGTATTTATTTTTAATTTTTATAGTAAAAATAATTTAATTAACGATTTTGATAATATAATGTAGTAATTGTTTAATTAATGGAAATATAGAATAATTGATATTAAAATATTTTAAATAAATATAATTCGACAAAATTTTTGACATAAATGAGTTTTGTAGATAACATAGACATGTTACTAATAGATTATATGTGTTTTTTTATTATCAGGTTTTTATGATATTTTTATAATGAAAATAAATGAATTGTATAACAATTGACATAAATGGTACTTTAAAATAAATAATATTTTATTAAATTATATAAAATTCATAAATATCTATAATTAATCCCAAAAATATAATAAGGTTAAATATTTTATCAATGATCCTTTCAGGATTCTTTTATAATTTTATAGTAACTATTTTAACACAATAATGCAGAAATTTATGCTTTTATGGTAATAGTTAAATGGGTTAAAAAATGAATAAATCCAAAAGATAAGGTTAATAATGTTACCTAAACATGTATAAAAATTCATTTTTGAGATTATTTAGAACCATACATTTATTATCTTCAAAATTAATCACTTTGGATATATTTTAAATCAAATATACATTTATATTAATTTATAATTTTAAAGGATTTCAAGAGGGACCCTCCCCTATATTCTAAAAAAGAACTTCCTCAATCACATCACCACACCACATTGATCTATATTGATCCACCAAACATTAATATTTATATTTAAAACTTTATAATTTCTAATAAGGTGGTCATTTTCTTCTAATATAACCATTCCAAGTGTACTAAATATAAGACCCAATGGAATCCCATCGATGAAATGGTAATTTTTTACCAACTCATTCAAGTTCATTTCTTGAACTACATACTTATACTATATTGTTTACATATTAATGTAATAACTATATTATCATATATATTTTTTATTTTTTTGTTATTATAACTCTGGTAAAATGGTATTCGTCTTTTTATCCATCCGATAAAAAACAATATCACCATGTGTTCGAACGTTTGGCTAACCTTATCCACATTGTGAGGTAATTTATTTTCATAAACAAATTATTTAGATGGTTATAATGACAGATAAAATTGATATAAATAATATATATGACATTATATTTATTTTTATATTTAATATACCATCCAATTTCATACAACATTAAAATTACGGGATCATATCGTCACGTGTGCGTACATACGCCCTGCCATCTCCATGACCTAACATGATTTATCTACCATGATTAAAATTTAAGAATTATTATAAAAATTTATATGATTAATAAATATAATATTAATTATATAAATATCATTATGGATAATAATTAAATATTTCCTATGTATAGTAAATAGTACTAACCTGAAAAAACATTCAAATGAAAATAGAATATTTAACACCTAAAACATTGATAATAATGATTTATTGTTAAAAAATGATACTGAGGATCATATATGATACCATAAATATATATATGGTTACAATATAATTTAATTACATCCTTTATGTATTAAACATAAGGTTAAATCACAAAAAAAATGAATGGTCATGATAAGGGATAATATCACAATTTCATTATTATCTGAGATTGTTTATAAATATGTATTTATTGGGAAATATTCTGCATCGATGCCGATGATTCATAAAAACATCTTCCAAAACATTTTTAATATGATCCTAAAAAATCTTAAATTCATTGAAAAATGGTTTATTTTGAATTATTTGGTATAAAATAAATATTTCTTTCATTTTCCAAATATTGTACTTTAAAGATTTTTTGAAGGAAGGGATGTTTCTTTACCTTGTGTAGTGTGAGTGTTGTTTTTTACCATTATGATGGCTTTTTTTGAAGATTCCATTACAATATTACAAGGTTATTTTCAGTTTAAATGTTTTATTTATTATTTTATTTTATTTTATATAAATTATTTCTATGAAAACAGTGGTATTTATCTCATTCGATTTTTAATGATTTTATTAGATTATTTTCATACATAACAACATCCTCTGTTGGATCTTATGTTTGATGGAGGTTAATCACATAAGATATCATTTAACATATTTTATTGAGTTTTTTTTATGATATGTATAACTCTTGATGTTCAATATTTATACAATTCATGGTTTATGATTAATGTATAAACATTCTATATAAAAGTTTTAATATGAATTTTAATGATCATTTTGTTTTACCTTTTTCATATGAGGAATGAATTGGACATAGTAAGATATTCAATGAGAATCCTATAGAACCTATATGCATTAGATGTTATCATGTGACAAACTAGTTTAGATAACATATTACTTATTTGTGTGTAGTGCCTTTATTAATGCCATAAAAGTATGTTTAGGTTGTTTGGAATTATAAATTCACATGTTATTATATTATTTATTGATATCCATGTGTTTATTAAACTTATATAATATTAATGGTTATGTATATTTATCATGGGGATATTTATGTAGAATTACTTTATCATCTTATATCTCTGCCATATTATGATCAAGATTAACTTTTAGTGGAATGTGTTTTAAGTTATTCACCTTCGATTATTTTTTATGATTATTTTTTATAGATTTCACTATATTTTTGTACCCTTTCTGGGCATCTAAACATTACACTTTTTTATTATTTTTTTTCCACAAGGATGAAGTGATGCATATAATGAATGACTTATAGGGATAAGAAAAGTTAATAAAAGTTTTAGGAAGGTAGTTACTATGGTTTTTCTTTTCTACTTGTAATGTAAAACATATATATACATATATAAGGTGGCTTCTAGTAATTATTAACTGATTTGACCATTTGGATTAGAATCATATATATATTACATTTTAATAATGAAAGTTTCGCTCTTTGAGCATATAGGGTTGGGGCTTTTCAGTTGGTATCTAAGTAATTTTAGAAACAACCATATGAATTAGATTTAGATAACATAGATTAGGGAATATAACCTAAGATATGAATTGAGGATACTTATAGAAAATAATCCTAGATTATTTTTAATTTTGGGTTTTTTTGGGTATTCTGAAAAATAAATTTAAATCTAGATACTGAAATTGGACATTGTTTTGGATGAGACGTACCTAGGAGCACCAAATCTGACATGGTGTGTCAAGTATGACTCTTTGTATCCTTGTATGCAACAAAGGGCCTTACTACACAACTGTTTTAACACCCTCATAGAAATATGCTTTTGATAATTCACAATTTCATTAAAACCCATTATTAAGGATTTAACAGTCGATATATTCCCAAAGAATCCATCTTAATGATTTAGAGATTTTTTCCTGAAATTTTCAATTTAGCTTATACGATTCCCTAGTTTGATAATTATACATTATGTTCCATAATGTTATGTTATAATATAGTGCATTACCTTGTTTAGAATTATATCCAAGTATAAGGAATAGAACTATATCAATACATGTAATACATATATGGATTGGCCTCCAATATAAGATTACAATGTTTTAGGTGTATTAGCATCTAGTGAAGAATAACATAAAACTATTTTTGGAAAACATGAATCTTTTTATGAATAATATCCACACCCATATGTATAAGCCTAATCCAAAATGTGGATAAATAATATTTGACCACTTCATGAGACTATAACCTCCAAGATGTAGTGGGCCTTAAAAGTACATTTGAATCAATAAAAATTATACGTTTCTTAGTGAATATATTACTCAATTTCAGATGTAAGGAAATAGAGAATGTTATCTTAGAAAATATTCAACATTCTATAGATATGGATAAATAGTGGTCAATTGATAAATACAATAAGGAGGACATATAAATTTCTTTTATGGAATGGAATGTTGTTACAGAACTTTTATTGGGAAGATATTTCCCTCATGAAAAATTATTGGATATAAAGAGGAAAGTTCTATGTTTAAAGAAAAAGGAATATTATAATATTAATAAATATGATCTCATAATTAAAAGGATATCAAGGAATTAAATTGACTACATATGTATACCAAGGAGTTTTGTTGGTATTTTCTTTGATGGGTTAAAGCCATTCCTCTAAAATGAATTTTTCTCCCAAAATTCTTCATTATATGAACTAATAATCTCATCTGATATCATGACAGAGAAAAAATTATCTATGTCTTATAAATTTATGGGAAATAAAGTTAAAAATAGAAAAGTGGATAATGATTTGTATGATGGAAAAAATATATGGATGGTTTTTTCCATATGTGATTGTTATGGGATGAAACACCCCAAGAATTTTCTCATATGATTCATAGATTGTTAAATGTCTGGAGAGAACGGTCACCAAGCTTGTTATTATTAGGGAAAGAAATATCAATGTGAAATGCTTCAATTATAAAGAGATGAAGAACGTAAAAAATCACTGTCCAAAAAATCATGTAAGTATTGAAATGAAATGTCAATGCGATAAAGGCCATTCTTATGTTGTTATGATAGATTAAGTCAAAAAATTAATATATTTTTGTCTTTGTATTCTAGAATTATGTCATTATATTTTGGTTATAATAATGATGTGGTATATATGAATTTTACATTTGTACATATTCAATGAAAATTTTTAGGAATTCTTGTTTTCATTATGGTTTTATAGTGATCATGGTAGACATATATTTTATATATGAAACAAATAAATGGATATTGTTTTGTTGGGGAAAATCTGATGTCATTTTGATTCTGAAAATTTAGTGAAAAATTTTATAATTCTTTGGATCATATTATTTTGGAACAATTAACCATTTATTAAATGGATTATGATTATTTCAGGAAAAGGTTTGAGAAATTGTTATGTTACATCATCGTGGGGCGAAAACTGATCTAAGAAAATATGTGGAGATAATACAAGGAACAAGAAAAGGATAAGATTTTGTTTAATGAAATGAATTTTTAATAATGTTCATATTGAGTGAATAAATTCATCAAAAATTGAAACAAATGTTTGAGGGGAAGAAATTATCATAGTACCTTTCTTTCCAATGAATCAAATAGTCCCTTATATCATTATAGATTTATTGCTATCAAATTTTTATCTTTCTCCATACTATGTTCTCTATCAGTCTCTATCCGAACTTTATTGTAAGATTTAAAATTCATTTCCATGTTTCCGAACACGAAACCCTAGTATGTGATATCTGTAGAGAGTATCATACTTCCCATAATATATTTTAAAGTGGAACTTTTGTCTACACTTTTTCCGATTTGGATTTCTATAAAGGAAATATAAATAGTTAATCCTTAGTTACAAAACATGAATTCAAAAATTATAAGGATAATTTTTTAATGAAGGATGCTATAATAGAAAAACATGTGATTATTATGGTATGTATCTTTTTAAATTCAATATCTCTGATATTGTTCCTACCTTGTGTATGGATTGTATAAGTGGTTAAATGATTCCCATTTGTTGTCAATTGTGTTCAATGAGATATGAATATCTCATTGATTTCAATGTGATGAAGTAGTTCCAAAGTTAATGGACCATGGATAAAGTCCATATGTCTTGATATTTTGTGTAACATGTGTATAGTTTGAAAAAATTATCGTAGATGAATCTATTTTGGACGTTTGACTATGATTGTCCTAAAACTGGACTCACTTTACATATGTTTGTCCATCATATTGATATAATGTTTTATGGAAAAAAAGATCCATCAAAATCAACTTGGGATCGAAATAGAGTTCTAATCGTAAGGGGGATGAGAATTTTATTCATCATAGATCCCATAAAATATTATCATCAAATTATTTTTTGATGGAAAGTGGGATAATACATGTTTCTGATAATATTCCAGAACGATTTGAAAGAAAGATGTTGATACAAGTGCATGATGATAAAATACATAACTGGATAATTCAGACGATCGTTGTACTCATCTTAAAGATCAAAATACATGTCTCAACGGTGATACATTTTCTAACACATTGAAGTTGTATAAATAAGACTGAAGACTCCACATTTGGATAAAGAGAGATGATTAGAGGTATTCTGAATTAACACTCCAAAAGGAACTGAGGATTTGTAGTTAGGATGATAAAGTACTTTGCAATTCAAATTCCCATGAGTATAAGAAGAATGAATGATGATTGATGAAGATGAAGAGATTATAAGAAGTAGGTCATGTTCATGGAACATTGAGAATGGCTATAACTATGACAATGATTTATCGATTTGTATTTCTCAAGTATTTTAAGATTGTAAAACTTGTGATATAATCCATATAAAGTATAGGGGGAGTAAAGAGCTATTTTTTGGAAAAGTAAATAAAGTGTCGTTCATGTTAAAGAGTGGCGTGCAAGTAAAATGTTGCATGGAAGTATAAGTGGTGTTGAATTTTATGTTGAACAAAATTCATATGTGAATATCATCATATCAAAATATGACAATGGAATGTAATTGGTGTGTATGTTAATGAGTTTTGTGCATGTAGGATGTGTAATGCAAGTGTACGTGGTGCACATGTAGTAATGGAACACAAGTGTTTGTGTTTCCAATTTCATGGAGTGGAACATAAGTCTTGGAGTGGCTTGCAAGATAAGTTTCATGCCTTGTGCATAGGGTCACTAGAAATACAATAAATAGATAGACACCCTCCCCATTTAAATAAGATCAATATATAAGAGAAAATATGATCTTTGATCCTACATATAGTAGAATTTGAAGTGCAAGCTGAAGTGTCAATCATGTTGTGTGTTATGTACAAAAGATGCAAGCCATTAGAAATGGCGCGCATTTTGTAAGTTGTGTGAATGAATGGAGTAGTGTGCAAGAAGTTTGATTTCTATTAGATGGAAGTGGCGTGCAAATTGTGAGTTGTAAACTATTGTGGAACTCAAGTATTTATTTGTGCACATGTTGGGAGGCACATAAGAAGAGTCTCATGAAAGTTGGGAGGCACGGATGTTGGGAGCCACCCAAGAAGGTAGTGGTTTGAATGAAGGAATTATTTCATAGGTTTTGAATTGAAAACTAAATTTGCATGATAGTAGTTTTTGGCGCATATGCAGCGAGTTACGTGCAAGATGGATGTAGCGCACAAGTTTTGAGATGTTCTACAAGTTCATACCAGCTTCTAGGTTGAAAAGTGAAGTATAAAGGGAGATAAATACACTACTATACATTTTCACATTATTGTGTTCCATAGAATAAATATAGGGTGGCCAATCTGTATTCCATTATTTAGGATATATCAATTCTGATGATGCTACGGTGAGCTGTTCTCATTATTTTAATAATCCCAATTAGAGTTTCTGATTCTTGAAAGAAAAATAAGAAAATTTTGTGCAGTTTTTTTTCCACTAAAGAAGAAGGAGAACATTATTTTTTGCCTTTTTGGTTTTCTACTGGGAAAGAAGAATGATGGTTTTCATGAATTATTCTAAGAAAGTAACAAGTAAAGAAAGAAAGATCAAGATGTAGTGTAACATCAAACATGTTTCAATAGGTGGAAGACTCTATTTTTGTTGCAAAACCATATCAATAGGGAGAAGAATATATTTAGAGGCAGTATAATGAACCACTGTGGAGTTGTATGTTGGACTAGGTCATCACTAATTCAGGAATATAATATTGTTTCTCTTCCCCCACTTGAGTGTAGGGACCCACACTTGCTAGATTATTATTTTCCTAGCCAACCAACATTAATTGTTACTACATTATTTTGGAGAATCTATGAATCCATCATTACTATACACAAAAAGGAAGTATATTCTCTTATTGAGTGAAGAACATTAAAAAAATTTATTCTGCCATTCTTACTGCTTTCATATTATTGCATGCGACATGGAAAAGAGAACAAGATAACAAAGATCCTAATAGGTTAAGAGGTATAAGGATAAATGGATGGATTTGGTTTAAAAACTCCCAATCACTGATCCCCCCTCTTAGTGTTACGAATACACCAAATTGGTCCTCTCATATGATAATCATACATTTCACACAACACCAAGATTAAATGAACAATAATATACAATTAAATATAATTATATTAACCTGACTATTAGAACATAGCTATTACATCAGTGGGAATGAACAGTATTCTCTAAATTATTATATATATATATAATTTAATAAAATTCATTGACATTCATATAGATTATTTTATTATAATACGATAATAATCAATCCTATTTTGTTCATTAAATAACTATATTTTTATAAAGGCGATTTTACCTCCATTAGATGGATAACCTATTTTAAATCTGATTTTACACAAATTTATATATCTATTATGGAAATAATTATTATTTTTATTGTAAATATAAATAAAAAAAATTTCATTTATTGAATTTATGGTTTCAGTTTAATAAGTTTAATGTTTGGATGAATAGTGAAAATATTAAATTTTATTTGAAAACCACTTTTTTCATCAAAATAATATATAGTTTTAAAATATATTTCATTGGAATAAAAGAAAAATTATATAATATTTTTATCCTTTAAAACAATTTATATCATTTTAATTAGTTTCATATTAATATTGGAAATAAAATCTTATTGAACTTTTGAACATTTTTTTAAACATGCTTTCTCGCGACATCTATGGGATTACCATTAAACTTAATTTAGACCCTTTGTTGATTGAATTTGGAGAATGGAAGAAAAAATTTGTAATCAATATGACATTTAGAGTCAAATAGTATAAAATCTATTGTTTTGGATATTATGAATAGTAACTTTCATGCAGAAAATTTTAACCATTTTCATGGGTAAATTGAGTAATTAATGGTAAAATTAATGTCATAGAATCATAAACATACTCTAAAACTAGCAAAAATGTCATTAGAAATGTTGGGATCAACCAAAATCATCCGTATGAATAAATTATGTTATTTTCAAGTCTCTTGGTTTTGAATATGATATTTATAATATTTTCTGTAAAGATAAGTTAAAAATGTCATACTAATTATATTTAATACGCATTACATTTTTAATACATTGTTATACAAAAGATAAATTTGATTATTAAAATTAATTTGAAGTATAATACAATCATCTTAATCAATAAAATTTATTTTTAATTTTTATTGAAGTAATAATCTAATTAAATACATTCATAATAATGATGCAGTAATTCATTATTTAATAGAATATCAAATAATTGATATTTAAAATATTAGAATAAATATAATTCAACTTAAATAATGATATCCACTAATTTTATAGTAAAAATAGACAGTATAGTGATATATTAATATTATTTATTAGAATTTATCATGTTTATATGATATTTTAAGTCAGATTAATAATGAATAGTATCAAAATTGACATAAATAATACTCTAAAATAAATCATATTTTATTAAATGATATAAAATTCATAAAAAATAATTACTCATCAAAATTAATATTATAAGGTTTAATATGTCATAAATTATCCATTTATGGTTATTTTATCATTTTATAGTTAATATATAAACCATATAGAGTAAAAATCCATGTTGTCAAAGTAAGAGTTGTGTGGTTTAACTAAGGGTTAAATCCGAAAGTTAAGGTTAATAGTGTGACCTGAAAAGGTATAAGAATCATTGGTTGTAATTATTTAGACCCAATATGATTTTATAATATTATTATATTACTTTGGAGATATTTTATATCGAAAAGAAATTTATATTAGTTTAATATTTTAAAAGATTCCAAGAGCATCCCTCCCATCTCTTATAAAAAGGAACCCCTTCCCTCACTTCCTGACACCACATTAAGACTTATAGATTGAAAAAACCTACCCAATTAACCAAAAATAATATTATCTTTGTTATGTAGTTCTTTTTATTATACAAATACCACACCCTGTGTCCCTAACAATATACCCACACGAACCACATCGAAAAAATAATAATTTTTTACCAACTCATTCGGGTTATTTTCTTATTCTACATCCTATCCCTATGTGGTTTCCATAATTAATGTATTAATATAGTATCATATATATGATCATATGTTATTATTATTATTGGAAAACAAAATTCCTCTTTTTATCTATCCTATGAAAAATAATATAAACATTCATTGCATGAGTATGTCTTACCGTCTCCACGCTCTCCAGTACTTTTATTTCCATTTCCAGTTTATTAGGATAGATATACTGATGAATATAGATGATATATATAACAAATTTTAAATTTAATTTAAAATATTTAATTAATATACCATCTAATTCAACACCACTATACCACTAAGGGATGATACCTTCACTTGTGCCTATGTATGACCTACTATCTCCATGATAGCATGAGATTCAACCTATATGAAAAAAGTTTTAGAATGATTCTAAAATTTTAAATTATGAATAAATATAAGAATTATTAACATAATATCATTTTTAATATGAAAAAATTATATCCTTTTCATTAGAAATATGACATAGGTAACAAAACAGGCCCAGTAAAATGAAATAGTTAACACCCGAAACCATTGTAATAATGAGGTGTCATTAACCAAATGATATAACAGGATTACATATGACATAATAAATATAGATATGGTTCTAGTGTAATTTAATAACCTTAATTTGCCACTATACAAGAGGTTTACATACCCTCAACAAAAAACATGTATGAGGTATGGGGTAATTTTGGAATCTCATTAATATCCGAGATTGATTACAGTATGTTTTTTATGGAAAAATGTTATCACCCACGTGAATGTTTCATAAATTTTATTTCTAAACTATTATAATTATTATCCTAAAAATGTTTAAATTCCTTTAACAAGGTAATAATTTTTTTAAAATAGTTCAAATATAATCTATTTTTTCATTTTCCAAATGAGGTACTTTAATGATTTTTCGACCGATGGAATATTTTTTAAACTTATGTAGCATTAAAATATTTACCCTTAATCATGAAACCTTTATGTAAGCTTTCTATATATGATTACAAGTATATTTTGGATGGAAAAATTTTTGTATATAATTGAATGGATTTTAATTATATTTTCTCAAAGTAAAATGGTGTTTTTCTTGTAGGATATTTTAATAATTTTGTAAGAGTATTTAGAACTATGTCAACATACTATGTTAGATATTATGGTCGATTATGGTTAATCTCTTATGATACCATATAAAATATTTTATTAAAAGGTTTTATGATATGTTGGACAATTTATTTTCTTTTTCGATACCATCCATGTTTTAAGGAAAATTTATTATCATTTCATATGGTACTTTTAATATGATTGTTTATGTTGGTTATGATTCAGACTTTTTATATGAGTAATTTACTAGATATATTAATTATCAGAAGAATCCCTCTATAGACCATTGATGTATTAGTAAATCTTATTAGACAAACTAATTTTGGGGTTGGATAATTTCTTACCCATTTTTGTAATGTGTCATCGGTGAAGCCTTGTTTGTTTTTTTTCTAATATTCAACATTCATCATTCCCCCATTATGAGATTTTTTACTAATATTCCATGTTATTGTTTGAAAATTTTACTATACATTGTTATGTTTATTTATCAAGTGGATATTTATATGGAGTTATTTTATCAGCTAAAACCCTAGTAATATTTTTCTTAATATTATAATTTAGTTTTTTTATTTTATTCACTTCCCTTATAGTTTATGTTTATTCATGATAGCATTAAAATCTCCTCTCACAAGAAAATGTGTAATTTACTGTTCTAAAAACATATGATACCCTCCATATAATATGACCACTCAGAAATGGTATCCCCAACATAAAGAGTGTTTATAATGATAGAAAATACATTTTCAAGATTTTGTTCTTGAAGGGTCAACTTGTAAAGAGAGGAGGCAATGAAACACTATCCAAAACACCCTCAACCACTATTTCAGGAAAACCAATATGAATGTTTCAAAAAATATACATCAATTTCCGCTCGTATAATTATTAATTTGTAGACATGTTCATATGTTTCCAAATCAAATCTTCATTGGTTTCATTTCCTTTCCATAGGTTATAGTCAATGTAAAAATAAAAAGAGTATAGGTAATCCAAAAAATTCCCCTTGAGGAGATTCAATTTTTAGAGAAAATATAACATAATAAATTTTTGTAAGAATATTTGGTAATACATTCCCCAAAAATGAAATTCCAAAAACTCATAAGGGATTTCATCACAACCTCATGTTCAATATCATGGGATGGATAACTATTTATGTGTGGGATAAAATGTCGGCATCTATAGGAAACAACATGATAACATGGTATAAGAACACATCCCAAAAGAAAATATTATTCACCACAGAATACCACATAGCCATGCCCGACCCTGGGAAGAGTCAACACTAGTGAAGATGTAAAATTAAATTTTATGTCATCAAAGGAACTTTGATAAGTTTCACACCAATAAATCATCTCTCCCTTTTGACTGAGAGTGGTCATCAGGGAAGCCAATATTGAAAATCTATTGTGAAACAGAAATAAAATCAATAGGAACCCTCAATGATAAAATATAAAATGATTTTCATTGATGTTATGATTTCATAACATCATTCACCTTCTTCAGGTCAACAAAGATTCTATGTTCTAATAGTACATTTCCAAATAACATCTCTTCCAAAATCTATAAATGAAATTTTGATTGCTAGGAATAATTTTAGTGATTTATCAATAATTCTATAACTTCTCTTGGATGACACACATGATCCTCAATGAATTTGAAGTTCATACTGAGGAAATTAAAAAAGGCTACCAAAAATGTCACTAGATACTTGTGGATGATCATGTTTATCAAATCAAAAAATACTAAAGGGGAATTTGTAAGACTGGATGGTGTGAAAAGACACTCATAATGTCCCCTCATGATCTATATGTTAGTTTTCATAATGTGGTCTTCTTTTATTCTCAATTAGTGATAACCAGATCAAATATGAGCCTTCAAGAACCACGTCTTCCATTTTAAATGGTAAAATAGATAATAAATCTATGGAAATATATAATTTTTATATTTTATTACTCTATTGAGTTTTTAAAAATCAAAACATTGGAGATGTGGTCCATGAGAATTCTTATCAAATAGAACGTGACAAATCAAATGTGTCATGATCAGGTGTATAAATTAACACTCTAAAATATCAGTCAACAATTTTTTTAATTCTTTCATTTCAGGTTGTTCCATATTGTATGTTGGTATATACGTTTGTTGAATACTAGAAACTAAATTAACATAAAAATATAACTCTCTTACCAGTGGAAAACGAAAAATGTAATAAGGAAAAAATTAGGAAATTAGATGAACTATGGACAAAGACAAAAATTAAATTATTATAACTCCACGTAAAAATAAATCACTAATATTACTTTCTAAACTCTAGATAATATGTTATAATACTACCCAAACTTGATTATATTTATCCCTAAATTGTACAACACACCCCATAAAGAAAACTGAAGGATATATTTGGAAAATAACAATAAATTTTGGATTTAATCTAAATTTTCAAATCCATCCTGAAAAAACATCAATAGGCTTCATGTTAAGAAATTGAATATACCAATTATGATCAGTCTTTGATAAGGAGAGGAAACATGTAGGTAAATGAAGGCCCTTATCTCTTTATACCACCTAGCATAGTAATATTCATCCCATATGATAAAATATAGATTTGGAGATTTAAAAGATTAACAATATGAGTTGAAATAGATGAATGAGATGTATGAGTATCAAATAATGAAGTCACTGATGATGATGTTATAGATTCGCTACCTCTCATAGTAATTGGAACCATTTCTACTTCTTCTGGAGACTCTCCATCTATTTGGATATTCTTTGTTCAAGATGTCTGAGTCTATTACCTCTTCGATATTGAAGTATCTCAATTCATAGTATTACTTTTTTATTACTGATGATGGAACTCCAGTGTGTGGAGCATAATTGATATAAAATATATTAAATAAGTGACATGAGATTCTTTAAGAACCATATATATTGTGTGCCTCATTTTACAGTCATTTTGAGTGCCCAGGATGGACACACATGAACCATGTAATAGGGACACTTCTATAAACTCTAGGAGATCTTGAAGAAGGATTTTATTGGGGACCACCAAAATAATCATCACAATTTGTGTTTATTTTGACTGATTAGTAAATACACCTATTGAGAGGAAAGGAACTCCCATCAACACTAAATTACACACAAAATCAAGCTCATCCACAATCCTCAATCCATCATATCAGTTTAAAATTTTAAATTTAATATGATGACAAGAAAATGAATGAAAAATTAATTTTCAAAATCAAACTATTAGGTCTTCATCATCTCATTTGATACTATATTAGGTTAAAACGGAAATAACCCTTCGAATGGGTTTTCATATTCTGTCATGGTCTTCTATACATATTTTAAACACCCATGCTTCCACGGTACTCTTCTCATTAAATAATATAGTAGCGTTTGTTGTACTCAACTTCAAGTTCTAATACACCACAACCAATCAAACTAGCCGTTATGAATAGAAATACCCACTTTTAGAAATTTAATAATTTTTATCGATCAAAATGGACTTCATTTTTGAATTTTTAATATCGACATTAGCTTATGATGAATTTTTTAAATTTTTCTGAAAACATTAAATTTTTGATGAATAGTGAAAAACACTGAGTTATTGTTTAAAACCGATTTTTTATTTAAATAATTAATTATTTTATTTAAATTTATTTTAGGTTAAAATAGATACATAATACATATATAATTTTGATGAAATTCATTGCAGTTAGTTTATAATAATTTTAGGCATATAATAGTTTTATTAAAATTTTAACCATCTTTTACCCAACTATAATGAGAATTTGAAAATTCACATAAAACATAATTTTATCTCTTCTGTGAGTGGAATTTCAAAAATCTGAGAGAGGCAGTAGATATCAGTAAGAAAAATGTGGCTCAATAAGATGAAAATAGTTTTTGGTGAATAGTAAATTTTTTACTTTTATTTACCTCGATTAAAAGTAAATAGAGTATTTGAGTGTAAAAATGATATTATTATTAACCTATAACATGTGCCAATTCTATTGGATAAGTATAATTCGACCAAAAACTACCTTAGGAATAAAATATGCACCTCGTTGGTCCACATGGATTAGATTATAACACTTATTATTATTTTATTTAAAGAATAGTTAAAAGAGTTAAAATCAATGTTTAATAACTAAAAAAATTTTAATATAAGGATATACATAAGATAAATTAGGCTATAGATATTCATTATAAATCTAAAATGATTTAATATATAATGATATTTTATTTATATTTTTTAAACATTAAATAATTTTAATTTATTTATGACACAATTATGATGTAGTAATTACCTAATTAATGAAATATTAAAATAATTTATATTATAAATTTCCAAATATATGTAATTTGATACTTTTTATGAATTAAAGTAATTTTATAGGTTAATATGAAATATTATGGTTTTTCATATTATTTTCATTCGAAGTAATAATGCTTCTATGAATTTAGAAAAAACCAAATACAAAATATTGTCAAAATTAACATAAAAAAGATTTAAAACAAATATTATATTATTAAATGATATTATATTCCTAAAAATATTAGTCTTGAACAAATGACTTACATAATGATAGGTGTATCATTAATAAACCACTTGGGATATATAGTATGTTTATTAACAATATAATACAAAAATACAAAGAGACATTGTAAATGTCAAACTATTTAGCTAAAAGTTAAATCTAAAAGATGAAGTTAATATAGTGACCCAAAACTATCTAAAACCTATTGGTTGAGTGGTTTTTTACACATACCCGCATTAGTCTTTAAATACTCCATTTATAAGCCATTATAAACCGAAAAATATTTTATTATAAATTAATATTTCTAGTTTTTCCTGTGGTTCCCCTCACCCCTCTTATAAAATGGTACTCCACCTAATCTCTAATTCACACCGTCAACGCCATTTGGCCTAGCCAAAACCTTCCCAAATATCATCTAAACTGGACTCCCTTCAACTTATAGGCCTTCATTTAGTTAGAAAGTGAACATATGGAGATCTTTTGAACAACTCATAAGGAAGAAAATGAATAAAAGGTAAATATTTCATAACCTCATTCAAGTTGCTTTCTTCATCCATGTCCTCTTTATTTGTTATTTCCATTCTAAAATAATAACTCAAGTATCTTCTATATACTGTTATTTTATTATAAATATTTTACAAAGTTATTCATTATTCTATCCATCCTTTGAATGACATGTCAACATACATGTGTACATACGACTTACCATTTCCACATCATGGTGTAATTTTTATTCAATACATTATTATTTGGATGGGTATAATAATGATGTTTAATTGATGTAAATAATGAATATAACATGATAATGACTCTATATATATTATATACCATCCAATTATATATTATTTTTAAATCAGAAGAATTATATTGTCACTCGTGTGTACGTACGGGTTACTCTCTCCACGAACCCGCTGAGATTCATTCCCCATCGTATCCAATCAAATATAATTTTAATTTGATTATTAAAACTTATGTTTAAATTCTTGATATCATTCTGGATGTGAATAGGATACATCCCATTGATAAAAATATGAATCGCTTAATAATTAATATAAAGGAAAACTAATCCATTAACAACCGAAATGACGATAATACTAAGATATTACTAACAAATCAATGTTAAAAGATAATATATGATATCATATTAATGTATATGATGCTTGTATAATTTAATAACAATTATTTCACCATTATACAAGAGGTTAACCTACCCTTGACCAAGGAAAAGTACACGGTAAGGGTTAATTATTCAATATATTCTTTATCCGAGGTTTTTTATATATAATTATCTACTGGGACCTCTTTATTATCCACATCCATGTTTCTTGAAAATGTATTTCCAAACATTGTTACTATTTTATAGACTCTGGGTTATAGTCATTTATACCCTTTTTTACTTTTATAAGATGTTTATAAAGGAATCATTCCGTCATTTTCCAAACAAGGTTTCTTTTGACCTTTTCGTCAAATTTAAGGTAATAATGTTTTTTTAACATATACGACAGGTGGTCTATTTTCTGCTGTTATAACATCGTTGATGATTCCTATACTAGATTATAAGACTATTTTCAAATATAAATGTTTTCTATAATAATTACGGGATGTTTAGATGATTTCAAAATAGAAAGAGATATTTCTCTAAAATTGTTTTGACTTAATCTATGTCAACATCCTTTGATTTATTTTAAGTTTGTTTGAAGTTGATTTATTATGATACAAATCTTCCATATTGTATTAATGTTTTTGTGATATGCTTGGATGTGGATGTGTTATTTCATGCCATTCGTGGTTTATGGATAATGTATAGACATTTTATATGCCAGTTTATATATGAATGTTTATGTTATGTGTAACCTTTTAATATAAGGAATGCATTGGACTTAGTAAATGTCGGCTGGAGGCCGCTATCGCTCCTTGACGCATCAGTAGGTCTCAAGTGACAAACTACTGTCTTTCAAAAATTCCTTGACAAAATATTATTTGTATCTTGGATCAAGGCCTTGACTATGTGGTTACAAAAGTATTGCATTATGCCTTCCAACATTATGTAAGTGGCTATTGATATTGCATGTTATTATTTGAATAGTAGAATATCCATGTGAGTAAGTAATGGAATTATTTGATTTTATCATTTCCCTATTATGATGAACTTCATGTTTAAAAGGCTTTTGTTTTATTCTTATACATTTCCATAAATGTTTATGCTTATTTATGAATGATTTCGCTATATTGTTATCCTTACTGAACATTTGATATCACCCTTTTTTATGTTTTATATTTCCCAGGATGTGAAGAAGTATTTCATGACTATCCTGTAGGGATAGTCTGGGGGGATATGAGTTTGATCTATGGAAACAAGTTTTTTTGTAGTTTTTCATTTTATGATATATTATGAACCTTACAAATGTTTCTAGTACTTCCCAAGCTCCTAAACTAATCAGTCATTCGAGACTTTATCTTTTTTGATCATGCCATGGTTATTTAATAATCCACTGACTCTTTGTAACTGGGGATGGGGAATTATAGTTGGTATCAGAGGAAGTTTAGTAACAACTTTGGAAACTAGATTTAGATAAACCATGATTAGAGCATATATCCCTAAGATAAACATTGAGGATTAGTATAGAGGAACTTCCTAGAATTTTGGTATTGTAGAGATTTTTTTATTTTCCCAAGAAATACATCCTTGTATATATATGAGCAGGTAGAGGCGGCTCAGGCACAGATGTACCTAAGGTAAAACCCGAAAACACCGCTTTAAGCTAGAATCTATCAGTAACTGGTGCATGACAATGGACCTTGCTGCACACTTGGTTACGACACTCCCGAGGGATATGCATAGGATAATTCTCATTTTCATTACAAACCACTATGAATGGTTTATAATTATATACATCCTCAATGCAATTTTTTCATGATTATTGATTATATCGATAAACGATTGTGTTTATGTGAGGTGTTTTACATGTTTGGAATTATTTATTACGATTCATAAACTAATCTAGTGTATGCCATTTTTTAGAAATGGAACCTAGTGGAAGGAATAGAAACTGTATTAATGAACACAATACATGTAGGGACTACACTAATGCTCAAGATAATTATAGTGGAGTTGGTGATACAACTAGTGCTGATCAGCTTGTCACCATACTGGGAAAACACACTCAGGTTATGAATAATAACCTTACCCATATGGAGCATCTTGATCCACAACGTGGATGATAAATGTTAGATCTCTTCATGAGGAAACAACCACCATAATTAAATTGGAGTATAAATACATTATAATATGAGGAATGGATAAATTCAGTATAGAAATTATTCCATGCCTTGCGGAGTTGTGAAATGGAAAAAGTTATCATGGTAGTTTACCACCTCACTTGAGATATTGATCAATAGTGGTCATTGATTCAATGCACAATGGAATATGATGAAGTATCAAATAAGGAATGGAGGGAGTTTAAATAGATTTTCTTAGAAAAATACTTTCCTCGTGACCATCAAGAAGATATATAAAGGCAATTTCTTAGTCTGAGAAAAAAAGGAGGACGAGAATGTCGTAAAATATGAATATATCATTACATGGTCAGGGAGGCATGCTGCAGAATATATACATAAACCAAGAAGTAAGATTGATCATTTCTTTGATGGGTTAAAACTATTTCTCCTATGATCATTAGTCTCAATATCCTTCTAGTCATAAGAAGATATTGTCTCATGTGTTATCAAGGGAGAAATAGATTTCTCTAGGTATTATGACTTTAAAGCAAAGAAAGATAAGAAGATATCTAATGAACAATCTAGAAATGGAAATAAGTAGAATAAGGGAAAATTTTAATATCCATCCTGCTGTAAATGTTAGAAAAACACCCTGGTACTTGTCTGATGGGAATGGGAGTCTGTTACATGAGTGGTGAAAAAGGCCACCAAGATCGTGATTGCAAGGGGGAAAAAGGTGTTGTTGATGTTGAAGGATAAAATTGTAGATAAAGGGGACATTATGTGAATGAATTTCCTAAGAGTCTGGGAACATAACTTAGAAATGGGAAATGGATAGAGGCTATGCTTTTTCTATCACTAATGTTGAGGTTAATGCTCCAAAAGACGTAGTGGCGGGAAATTTAATCATTTACTCAAGTTTAGAAAATTCATTATTTGATTCTGGATCATCACATTATTCTATATATTCCCATTTTTTTTATAAAATTAGGTATTTCCAATTTTGTTTAACAAGGTAATTGTTAGTAAAAACTCCTAAAGGAAGAATCATTGTAATAATGCTTGGTGAATCAGTCTCCATTAGGGTATATAAATGTTCATTATCTAATAATCTCATTATCATACCCTTGATTGAATTTTATATAATCATTAGTCTGGATTTTCTTTTGGACCATGATGCAAAAATTTATTGTATGAAGAAGGAGGTTACTATTTTTGATGATGATGATAAAGAACACCTTTTTGTTAGAGTAGAATTGTCACCACATAATTCTTATCTAGATCCACCACCAATAGCTCAACTAAATTCAATTATTGGAGAGGAAAAAATTATATAACTCTGGGTGATGAAGGAAATGTTCAAATAGAGGATTTACCTATTTTAAAATAATATTTTGATGTGTTTCCATAAGATTTACCTAGAGATCCTCTAGAACGAGAAATTGAGTTCTCTATTGATTTAATTCCTGTTTCAAGGCCCATATTAAAGACCCCTTATAGAATGGACACCATGGAATTAGTGGAACTAATGAATCAACTAGAATAATTAAGTAATAAGGGATTTATTCACCATTGTGTTTCTCCATTAGGAGACCATGTTCTTTTTGTTAACAAGAAAGATGGATCTATGAGGTTTTTCTCTGACTGTAGGGAAATCAATTCTATAACAATAAAGAATAAATATCCCCTACCATGAATTGATGATTTATTTGACCAAATTCATGTAGATAAATAATTTTCAAAGATTTACCTTCGATCTGGATAACAAAAGTTGTGTGTGAAGAAGGAATATATTCCAAAAACAGCATTTCGAACCAGGTACGTGTATAACAAGTTTATAGTAATGCCTTTTGGATTGAACAATGCACCCTCTGTCTTCATGGATCTAATTAATATAGTTTTCTAGTACTATCTTGATGACTTTGTAGTGATATTTTTCGATAATATCTTGGTATACTCCAAAATATATGAAGATCATGAAAATAACTTGTGCATTATCCTAAAGTCTCTTAGAAAACATGGATTATATGGGAAGTTTTGAAATTGTGAATTCTGGCTTTAGGAGATATCTATTCATGGCCATATTGTCTCTACAGATGGAATCTCTTTTTATACTTCTATGACCAAGGCAATCCAAGAATGTCCAGCACCAACGAGTATAACTGAGGTACATAGTTTTATTGGTTTATAAGGTTATTATCGGTGTTTCATCTTGAATTTTTCCCTATTGGCAAACCCATTAACAAAGATCACATGTAAAGGGGTTAAATTTGTATGGAAAAAAGATAGTGAAGAATGTTTTGATGAACTGAATAGATGATTAGTCAATGCTCTTATATTAACTCTACCATCAAGGAATGATGTATTTGGTATTTATAGTGAATCTTCAATGAAAGTAAATGGTTTTGTCGTTATGTAGAATGATAGGGTTATTGCCTCTACATCCGGACAGCTGAAAATTCATGAGAAAAACTATCCTACTCGTGATCTAGAGTTAGCAACATTAGTATTTTCTTTGACGATATGGATACATTATCTCTATGGTGAAAAATGTGAGATATATATTGACCACGGGATGTTAGATTATATTTTCTCAAAGAAAGAACTCAACATGAGGCAAATACGATAGATTTAACTTCTCAACAATTATCATTGCACTATACACTACCACCCAAGGAAGGAAAATAAAGTAGAAGATGTTTTGAGTAGAAAGGATAAGGGTGTTTTGAAGAAGATGATAGTGGAAAAGGATTCTATATACATGGATCTAGAAAATATGGATATGGAAATAACCATGGAAGGTGAAACATCAATACTTTTTCTAATGGTTTCCAAATCATCTTTACTATAAAGGATAAAGAGTTCTTAGACAAGTGATGAAGAGTTTCAAAAGGAGATTAAAGCTGTGAATGATGGGAGATTCAATAACATTGTGTATGAAATGGAATTTTTTAATTTGGGACGAGAATTTGTGTTCCTGATATACCTGATCCAAAAAGGGAATTGTTGGATTATTCCAATAGTTCCAATTTCTCTATAAACCGAGGAATCAATAAGATTTATATAGATTTGAAGAAAAAAATTTGTGAGACAAAATGGAGAAGGAGGTTGCTGATTTTGTGTCAGGATGTATAGTTTGACAACAAGTGAAAGCTGGATGGCAACAGCCTAGAGGAGTCATGCAACCTCTTACCATATCTGAGTGGAAATGGGATAATATTATGATGTACATTGTAATGGGTCTACCAACAACTCCTAGAAGGAACGATTCAGTATGGTTCATTGTTGATTGTCTTTCCAAATCAGCACATTTTCTTGCAGTAAGGGAAGATTTATGACCACAATGTTTATAAAGACTATTTATTAATGAATTTGTAAGACTTCATGGAGTACCACTATTTATTGTTTCTTATCATGATCCCCATTTTACATCAAGATTCTGGAAAAGTATTTAGAATGTCCTAGATACTGAACATTGTTTGAGCACTACCTACCACCCTCAAACTGATTGACAATCAGAACGGAATATTAAAACCTTAGAATACATGTTGATATCATGATCACATGACTTTCAACGTATTTGGGATCAATATTTACCTCTGGTAGAATTTTACAATAACAATAGCTTCAATTCAAGTATTCAGATGGCACCATATGAAGCATTATACAGAAATAGATGTCACACACCAACCTGTTAGGATGATGTTGGGGAAATAAAACTCGTATGAAAATAAAATGTGGAGTAAAATATGGATACAGGGAAGGTAGTCCAAATCCAAATAAAAGCAACTCAAAGTAGACATAAGAGTTATTCCGATAACCGACGGAAGGATTTGGAATTTCAGGTAGGAGACTGTGTTTTCTTCAAGGTATCTCCATGTAACTATGTTATAAATTTTAGTAAGAGGGGAAAATTGAGTCCCAGGTACATCAGACCTTTTGAAATTCTAGAACGAATTGGGTCTGTAGCTTACCATTTGGAAAAGCTTCCAAGTCTCTCCAACATTCACGATGTATTCCATGTATCAATGTTGAGAAAATACATGCCTGACCCAATGCATGTACTCACCTATGAGGAATTAGAACTGGAACCCGATCTATCTTATTGCGAAGAGCATGTCAAGGTTCTTGATAGAAGATAACAAGTGATGAGAAACTGATCGACTCATCTGGTAAAAGTTCTATGGAGAAACCATAAGATGGAAGAGGCAACATGGGATCCTGATGAACTTGTGATGAAGAACCACCCATGTGTAAATATGAACTAATATTCTAGAAATTTTTAGGATGAAATTATTTAAAGGAGTGGATAATGTAACACCACAGGCTTCCATGAATGCTTGTCTTTGAATAATAAAGTAGTGTGTGTTGTACACAACTTCGAGTTCAAACACACCATAACCACTCAAACTAGCCGTTACGAATAGTAATAGCCACTTTTTCAAATTTTATAAAATTTATGATTCCTAATGGAACTCATTTTTGTATTTGGAATATCAAAATTATCTTTGAGTGACTTTTTGGGATTTTTCTGAAAACACTCAATTTTTTATGAATAGTGAAAAACACTGAGTTATTGTTTAAAACAGAATTTTTATTTAAATAATTAATTATTTTATTTAAATTTATTTTAGGTCAAATAAGATACATAATACCTATATATTTTCAATGTAATTCATTGGAGTCAGTTTCTAATAATTTTAGATAAATAAAAAGTTTGTTGAACTTTTCACCGTCTTTTACCCACCTCCTAGGAGAACTCACAAATTCACATAAAACATAATTTAACCACTTCTGTGAGTGTAATTTCAAAAATATGAGAGAAACAGTTTATATCAGTATGAAAAATGTGGTTCAATACGAGAAAAATAATTTTCGGTTTATAGAAACTTTTTTACTTTAATTACAATGGTTAAAAGTAAATAGGGTAGTTAAGGGTAAAAATGATATTATTAATACCCCAACACGTCTCATAAATCTATTGGATAAGTATAATTTGACCAAAAACAATCTTAGGAACAAAATATGAACCTCTTTGGCCTACTTTTATTAGATTATGACACTTATTCATATTTTATTTAAAGAATAGTTAAAAGAGTTAAAATAATTGTTTAATAAAAAAACATTTTTAATATAAGGTTATATAAAAGATAAATTAGACTATAATTATTCATTAAAAATATTAAAATATTTTATACATAATGGTTATTTATTTATATTTTTTTGACATTAAATTATTTAATTTATTAATGACACAATGATGATGCTTCAATTTCATAATTAATTAAATATTAAAATAATAGATATTATAAATATCCTAATAAATGTAATTTGATACTTTTTATGAATTAAAAAACATTTCATGGTTAATATGACATATTAGGGTTTGATAAATGAATTTTTTTCGACGTAATAATCCTGTAATGAATTTAGAAAAAACAAAATATAAAATAGTGTCAAAATTAACATAAAAGAGTTTCTAAAACAAATATTATATTATTAATTGATATTATATTCTTAAAAATAAATGGTTCATTAAAAAGACTAATATAATGATATTTGTATCAATAATGAACCACTTGTGGTTCTCTTGGAAGTATATAGCATGTTTATTAACGATATAATGTAAAAATACAAAGAGACATGGTAAATTTGAAACTATTTGACTAAGAGTGAAATCTAAATGATAAATTTAATATAGTGACCCAAACTTGTTTAAAACCTATTGGATGAGTGGTTTTCAACCCATTCCCACAATATAATTTAAATAATCCATTTTGGATCCATTATAAAAAGAAAATAATTTTATTCTAAAATAACATTTCTAGCTTTTCCTATGTTTCTCCTCACCCCTCTTATAAAAGGGCACTCCCCCTTCTCTGTAATTCACACCTTTAATGCCATTTTTCTTGGCCAAACCCTGCCAAAATAGCCTATCAACTATCCTACCTTCATTCTAGAGGCATTTCAATAGTCATAAATCCAACCTATGGATCCATTTTTATCAAATCAAAAGGAAGAACCCAAAGAAGAGGTAAATATTTCATCACCTCTTCCAAGTTCCTTTCTTCTTCCACATCCTCTATCATTTTCATTTCCATTCTAAAATAATAACACCAGTATCTTCTATATATTTTTATTTTATTATAAATATTTTACAACCATATTCATTATTCTATCCATCCTTTGAATGACTTGTCACTATACGTGTGTACGTACGAATTACCGTCTCAACGTCATGGTGTACATGGTATTCAATACATTATTATTCGGATGGGTATAATAATGATGTTTAATTTATGTAAATAATAAATATATCATGATAAAGATTCTATATATATGACATAACATTCAATTATATATTATTTTAATATCAAAATAATGATATTTTTGTTCGGGCGTACATACGGATTACCGTCTCCACGAACGCGATGAGATTAAATACACATCATATCCAATAAGGAATAATTTTCATTTGATGATTAAAAAATATGTTTAAATACTTGATATAATATTAGATATGAATATGTTACATCCCATACATAAAAAATATGACTCACATAACAAATAATATAAAGAAAAACAAATCCATTAACATCCAAAACGACGATAATACTAAGATATTATTAACAAAAAATGTAAAAAGATAACATATGATATCATATTAATATATATGATTTATGTATAATTTAATAACTATTATTTCACCATTATCTAGGAGGTTAACTGACCCTCAACCAAGGACAAGTACAAGGTATGGTTTAATTTTACAATATCTTCATTATTCGAGGTTGTTTATACGTAATTATCTACTAAGACCTCTTTATCATCCACATCAATGTTTCTTGAAAATGTATTTGAAAACATTATTATTGTATTATAGGCTATGGTTTAATGTCATTTATACGCTTGTTTTACTTGTATAATATGTTTATAAAGGATTCTTTCTGTCGTTTTCCAAACAATGTACTTTCTGACCTTTTCGTCAACTTTAAGGTATGAATGTTTTTTTAACTTATACGGTGGGTGAAGCTATTTTATGCCATTATAACATCATCTAAGCATCCCTTACAATATTATAATAATATTTTCAAATATAATTTTTTTCTTTTATAATTATGTGACCTATAAATTATTTTAAAATAGAATGATATATTTCACTGAAATGGTTTGGATTTCATCTATTTCAAAATCTTTGATGGATTGTATGTTTGTATGAAGTTGATTTATTATGACACAAGACATCCATATTGTATTGACAGTTTTGTGATATTTTTGACTATAGATGTGTTATTTCATACCATTCATGGTTTATGGATAATGTATTGACATTTTTTATGATAGATTCAATATTAATGTTTATGTTCTATTTAAACCTTTACATATGAGGAATGCATTGGACTTAGTAAGTGACGGGTGGATCCTTTATGTTTCGGGTGCAGCAGAAGCACATTGGTGGGGTTTCCCAACATTGATTTTAGCATTAAACAAAGTTCAAACTGAGATCTATCACGATATAAAATTCTATATCTTCGTAATAGAACTAAGGACGAAAAACAAAAGAGGGGGTCCCGGAACAATAGAGATAGGATCATCATATATTGGATATAATTAATTTAATTAATTCACAGGAATTACGTTGTTGAAATTGTTTCTTCATTGATCTCTTCGGTCATGATCTTGTGATCCGTCATTGTGTCATAGAATCCTAGCGTAGGATTCCTCTAGCGGTGATCCACACACATACCACATATCTATGGACATTGCCGAAGGGATCTCGAGGTGCTAGCACGGAATAAACTTTTCTTGCGATGTACGAATTTGATTGCCTTGATCTAATGGAGGAGGATCTCTCTTAGTCATGAGAGTGTTCTTGAAGGAAGTAGTTCTTTCAGCATTGAAAAAATTCACATGAATTGTTGTGCACAATGATTGTGGAGAAGTGATGGGGTTCTAAGTATATTTATAATCGGTTTTCCAGTTATAGAGTTATGTCAATAAATAAATGTGTTACATATTTTACTTATTTAATTAACTCTTATTGAAATCCAAAATATCAAATTATTAATTCCTTGACATTCACCCATGCTAATTATAATAAATATCATTTAATAAAACAATATTATATCCTCAAAATCCCGAATGGAAAAACTACACGGCATGTAATCAAGACACAGTGTGTACATGTTTTCAATAAAACTACACGTCATGTATATTTAATATACACATCGTGTACTTTTATTTTCCATTTTCTTAATTTACTCCACCACATTTATTAGACCTCGAGTAATGGGTATTTATTTCTTAAATAAATTTAATTGCATTACTCGCTAATAAATATTTTATTTCGCCCACAATATATTCTCTTGAATAACTAGTGTCGAAATAAATGTGATCAGGCATACATAAATTATTATTAAACCACAATGGAGAATAATCCTTATTTAACTTGTCAAATTAATATTTAACTGAAGTACATGGACATAATTAGTGTGTGTCCATCTTGGTCTCTTTCAAATTGGCATTAGGTGGGCTTGCCTAAAGTCCATGATTACTATCTAACAATGGGTCAAGGACCCCAAGAGAAAGAAGTTGTCGTCACATTGACATGTCACCTCATACAAACACTTACCGTGTAATATAATCCCTTTGTCTCAATATCTCTAATAAAGCGGGATTCATGCTAGTGACATCAACCCATGTGCTCGATAATTCAATATTTGACATTCCATAATTGAACTTTCCCATTATTTACCATGGTCGTGGATTTACAGAGGCTATATCAATACCATAAAAAGGCATGAGATATCTCATTTTTTTATATAACAGAAGGGACAAAATCCTTCCTCGCATTATCTATAAATGCAGTATTACTTGTGATGCACCAAACTTATCCTACCTCGATGCGAACAGTGGGTCGTCACAGTTTTCGTCAATACATCAATGTGCGTCAGTTGTAATACCCATTAATAATAATCTTAAAGTCTAAGGACCAATACACACATCTTCATATAGGAACATCCAAGGACACTATGAAATGTTGATTTTCTACTAGCGGTTCTCGTTCTCATAATATCCTCAAGGATATTTCCATGGGCACACACCATGAGAGGGTGCCTCATCGTATTACGAGTCCTCACCCATAATGGCCTGTATTTTTTTTGAACCTCAAATAACATCATCTAGCCATAGAACATATATTCAAGAACATTGTTATGAAACTTCTGGGTTCTCATCATAGCACAGATCCTCTATTAGCCTTTAATGAAACAACTATCCTTGGGACATTATCACATGCATTGTCACATAGAAGAACAGTCAATATGTGATTAGATGTTTATTTAATGAATAAAGTACAAATTAGTTGGTTCTAGGCCAACAACTCTAACAGACTCCCACTTGGACTACATCAAACTGCTAACAACGTTTAACCCACTAGCTCTCACATGATATTCATTCTTCTGCTGAGATAGGTATTTAGTCTTGGGGTCCTCAACTTTCTCTTTTTTGGACAGTCTTCTCACTGCAACATCACCCCTTTGATAGAAATCCCTCAAGAGGTGATACTTCAGGAGTATCTGCTTTTTCTATTGATGTGACATTGGTTCATTTTCAAGAGCTACCGCTGCAATATCCTAACAATACAATTCAATGGGATCATTACTGCTAGGCACTACATCATGCTCCGGAAAAAAGTTCCGAATCTAGACGGCTTCCTTGGCTGCATCGAAAACAACAATATATTCAGACTCAATAGTAGAATCGGTGACAACTAGCTACTTTGAACTCTTCCATCTCACAACTCTTCCATTGAGACAGAAAACATATCCAGATTGTGACTTTAGATCTTCTTGAACTGTCTGAAAACCAGCATCATCATACCCTCTTATGAAAAGATCCTACTCCCCTCAATACACAAGGAACATATCCTCAGTTATTCTCAGATACTTAAGGATAGTATTAACAGTAGTCCAATGTTTTTCTCCTAGATCTGTTTGATATCTTCCTACCATGTTCAATGAATAGGCAACATCAAGCCTGGTACATAACATGGAATACATGATGGATCCTATAGCCGATGATTATGGGAACTTACTCATTCTATCTTCCTCCTGTTGTGTCTGAGGACACATTTTCAAAGAAAGATGTAGGCTATGTGACACTGTAACCAATACCCTCTGGGATTGTTCCATACTAAATCTATTTTGTATCTGGTCAATGTATGTACTCTGACTTAGTCTAAGCTACCTCTTGGATCTATCAAAAATGATCATGATCCCTATAATGTAGGCTATTTCACCCAAGTCCTTCATGGAGAAACACTTGTTCAACCAGTCCTTAACTATCTATAAGACTGGTACGTCGTTTCTAATAATAAATATGTCTTCAAAATATACTACTAGGATAGTGATCACATTCCCATTAAACCACTTATAAACACATTGCTCACATTCATTATTAATGAAACCAAATTTCTTTATGGCTTCATCAAATCGAATGTTCCATGACCTAGATGATTTCTCAAATCCATAAATGGATTTCTGCAACTTGAAAACCCATTTGGCTTCACCTGGTGTCACAAACCATTCTGGTTGTGTCATATGGACATCTTCTTGATGGTTCCTGTTAAGGAATGTTGTTTTGAAATCCATTTTCCAAATCTCATAGTCATCGTAATCCACTACGGAATGTATAAATCTTATATATTCAGACATGGAAACTTGTGGGAAGGTTTCATCATAGTCAATTACTTGAAGATGTCTAAATTATTTAGCCATTATCCTTCATTTATAGGTTCTAACATGACCTTCCATGTCCAGCATTCTCTAGAATACCCATTTGCATCCTATAGGATTTACATCAAATGGATCATCGACCAGAACCCTGAATTGGTTCTGATACATAGAATCCTTCTCAAGTTTCATAGTTTCTATCCATCATGAAGATTTTGATCTTTCTACTAATTCCTTGTAGTATAGATGTTCATCATTTTCCAACAATAATGATTCACCATCCTCGGTGACTAGGAAACCAAATATCTCTGGTTCACTTACCTCTGTTGAGCTCCTATGTAGTACTTGTGTTTCTCAGACCTCTTCCACGAGGACCTATGGAACTAGTTCCTGTACCAACTCCTGTGTATCTTAATCATAATCTTTGTTGAAGACAATCTTTCTTCAACCATCCATTTTGAGGATGTGCTCCCTCTCAAAAAAAGTCATCTTGCCTAGTGAAAGTCACTTTCTTGTCTTCAGGGTTATATAGGTAATATCCTTTCGTTTCAATAGGATATCCTATGAAGATACGGCTCATTCCCAGGGGTGCTAGTATGTTTCCTGAGAAGGCATTAACAAACGCCTTGCATCCCCATAAATGTGTATGAGACAAAATGGGTTTCTTTCCACTCCATATCGTGGAGGGAATTCCATTTTCCACCTTAGTTGGTACCCGGTTTAATGTGTATGCTGCAGTTGGTAATGCATATCCCCAAAAGGATAATTGAAGATATTCATGACTCATCATCAACCATTCCATGTCCAACAAGGTGTGGTTCCTCCTTTAACAAACACCCTTACACTATGTTGTAAAAGGAGGAGTGTGTTGTGATAGAATCCTAGACTCTCGTAGAATATCGATGAATTCTTGGTTAAGATATTCTCTACCTCGATCTAATTGAATTTTCTTTATCTTATTACCAAGATAATTCTCCACTTCATTCTCAAATTTTTTAAATTTCTATAAGGACTCTGACTTATAGCTCATTAATTAGACATTTCCATATCTATTTAAATCATCAGTAAAAGTAATGAACTAAGAATATCCACCTCAATCTTATACTAGAAATGGTCCACATACATCTGTTTGCACCAATGCTAGAATATTGGTGGCCCTTTCACCCTGTCCACCAAAAGGCGGCTTGTTCATTTTACCTTGTAAACAAGTGTGGAATCTATCATGTGGTTTTAGCTCAGTAGATTCTAAAGAGCCATCTTGGAAGAGCTTTGTCAAGTGCTTCTCATTTACATGACCGATACAACGATTCCATGACTAGGTGATGTATGAGTCATGTGAGTTTCTTTCCTTATCGATTTCCAACACTTGGTTTTCATAATTTAATACATTCAAACAATTATTTAAATTATCCATACCCTAACATACATTATTCTTATAAAGGAGACAACCCATATTTCCAAACATGAAAATAAATCCATATATATTGAATTCAGATACATATATTATGTTTTTGGTAAAACTAGGCACATGATAATAGTTATGTAAAACCAAAATCATCCAGGACAGCAATGAGAGGTGGTAATTTCCTATAGCCAATGTATCCACTCTTGCGCCATTGGCAGCTCAATGATCCACCTATCCTCTGGTAATATTTCTAAATCTACTTGGTTCGTGCATTTGAATTCAGATTTGAGCCCCACATGCTGTATCAAATACCCAATGAGTAGAAATAGAAAGATTACACTCGATAAAAAACACACCTTTAGAATCTCCACGCTTCTGCATGCAGTTCCTCATCTAGTGTCGTTGATTTCCACATACAATACACACCACCTCCCTTTCCTTTCTCTACCCCTGGATCTTCCCCTTCATAGAAGTACGGTGCTCGGGGGCTTCAGACCATTCATAAGCCTTTGAACCCTTTTCCTTGTCCTTCCTTTTCTTATTCACCATAAGGAATGCGCGTTTACCATGCACTATGTCCTTATCTACCATGGTAATTATGTTCAAAATTCCAATAGACACTTATCATTGATTCTCATGTTGTAATTGACAATAAAGATAGAGAAGGTCTTGGACAGTGATGATAGGATGATATCTATACACAACTCATCTAAGAATTTAATACTTACGATTTCCAGGTGTTCGATGTAGCCAATAAGATTGACTAAATGACGCCCAGCTGGCACAAACTCTACAGGAATAGTTGTAAACAAATCATGGGAGATCCCATACCTCTCATGTCTCGCCTTCTCTTGGTAGTGATCCTTAAGGTGAGACATCATGGTATATGCGTCCATGTTTTCATTTTTCTTCAAGAGCTCATTGGAAATGGCCAATAGAATGAATCACTGGACATAAGTGGCATCATCAATGTGTTTCTCATAGAGATATATTTCCTCATCAATAGGCTCTTTTCCAGGCACAATTGGAACATGCCCATCTAGCACATACAATTTCCATTCATGAAGTAGGATGACGCGTAAACGCCCCTACCACTCTTGGAAATTAGTGCTGGGGCGAAGGTTTTCCTTCTCATGTATGGTTTGAAATGATAAGTTTGAAGTCATTTTCATTCCATTTCTACAAATTAATATAAGAAATGGTTTAGTACATTATTATAAAAATAGATAAAAATAAATAAATTAATACTTATTAGTGTCCCACTATTTTATCGAAATCCAATAGACCTCACCATTTACTTCATAATATTTTGTTACCTGAATATTCTAGTGGGAGGGATCCATATTTACCTTCACATTACCCCATCTAGGGTTGGTCAGAAAACATAAAGGGTTTTAGGTGGGCATTCCAAATTCCAACTGCATTAACTCGCAGCTTATTGATCCACTGGGTGGACTCCCCAATCATGAAATCCTTTTATTTTGGATTTCATCAACCTTTTCCTCTTGGTCACACCAACTCCTCTTATGGAAGTCAACCCTTGATGCGAACCATGTCAATATAACCAAAAACCTTGAATTAGAATTCCCTGATAATTGAAAGCACCCCAACTAGGGTTGGTCGAGCACTTTGAACTATGGTTCGATTCTAAAAAATATTATGGAAGGCTATACTGACTTAATATTTCATTGAGGGATTTTATACTTATATGTAAATTTCCATTTTATTATCTTTGATTTCATGCTTGTTAATATTAAGTGGGATATATTTATGTAATTAACCAAGTCTAAGATAATATTTATGCATAAGGGAATATTTATTTTAGTTCCCTCTTGCATGATTTTTTAATTCATTAATTGTATGATTGTGACAACACACCCACAATAAATAAACCATGCAACTGACAGAAATAAAATAAATGGTATGGTCATGAGATTTTTCTATTGTTTAGTTTATCTAGCGGTTGAAAAACAAACCCATGACCTAAGTGAGAAACACCTTGAACCTTTCGTGTTCGTGTTTACATCCTTCCACCTATCCACCTTTGTATCTCATTGGATTGGTTTTTCCTTGGCTCCTGACTTGAGCCGCCTCCACTAGCATGGGTGCTCCATCCATTACATATGCATTTATCTATCATGCAGGTGTGGGGTAAAAAGGGGTTTTTACATAAAATAATCCTTGGTTGTCCAGGCCCTACATATTAATGAGGAGAAGACTCGCAGGAAACAAATTTAATATAAATTATTTAATTAAATGAAACCGTTCATATACAAAGGTCTTTTTCTATCTCATGATCATCCATACAGGCAATTATATTTACAAAAAAATGAAACTAGCATTCAATTATTTAATCATTCTTGTTAAAGATAAATCACACTCAAATCAGTTAATTATCTTTAATTAATCAATCATTTTATCTTAAACCCTTTTCTAAATTTCCTTGACATTCTCATCCATCATAATTTTAAATAAATTAAAATTATCCTTGTATGTAACATGTATTTTGGAGGCAACCCGGTGAATTCTCATTCATTATGCAGATGTTAAATTAAACAAATATGTATAAAACAACTATCACGTGTTGTTCCTCAGCTTTATTCCTACACCATGGTACACTTCTCAAGGGTTTGAATAATATAATAATAAATATTAATAAATTTTCGTAATTTGGGTGAGTACACTGCGTGTAATTCCAACTACACGAAGTGTACTTTTCTTCACCGTCCATCTGAAGTACCTACCCGGGGACATGACGTGTTAATGTACATCATAAATTTTCATAGTACATGACATGTTCAGTGGAACACATGCCGTGTAGTTTCCGTGTTACACAGTTTCCAGCCAGGAAAACCGTGTACGAGGTACACAGTCTAACCCTAACCCGAAGGGACTACACATCGTGTGCATTGGACCACACAGTGTGTAATCTGGAAATCGTGTGCCACCTGTTCCTGGTCAACACGTGGTGTCATAAATGAATTAGATAGGATCAATACACAACCTGATTTGGTGGACTAGTATGATGAATGAACCTGGACTACATGATGTGTACTTCTGAAAACATGCCTTGTATTCACGTGTTGTACGGCTAGGATTGTTTGGCTCCTCTGGATGACATTGTATATTTTATTTTAATAACAAAACAAAAGAAAATGTCTTTTCTATATGGTGAATAGGAAATGATAGAGGAGGAACAGATCTTGAGATTTAGATTTAAATAATGATTAACTTGAATTGAAACAACTAAATTATTAAATCCGTAAATCAACAACAAAAAAAATAAATAATTATAATCCCCGATATTACCCCTATGATACCACTTGTAGGTTCCAGGCAGAGTGGATGTGCGTTGGATGGTTTTCTCATCTTTCATTATAGGGTTAAACAAAGTTCAAACCGAGAACCGTCATGATATAAAACACCGGATCTTCATAATAGAATAATGAGAAAAAAAGATTGAGTCCTAGAACCATATAGATTGGATCATCTTATGTTGGTTATAATTAATTTAATTAATTAACATGAATTACCTTGGTGGAATTCTTTCTTCGTTGATGTCTCCAGTCACGATCTTGAGATCCATTGTTGCGTCATAGAATCCATGTGTAGGATTCTTCTAGTGGTGATCCATAGGTGTGTCTTGTATATCTGGACATCGCTGAAGGGATCCTTGGGTGCTAGCGTGGAAGAACCTTCTCATGGAATGTCCTCCTTCGATCGCCTTGATCCAATGGAGGAGGATCTCTCTCGGTCGTGACAACATTCTTGGAGGAAGTAGTTCATTCGGTCTTCAAATAATTATCCAGAATTGATGTGCACAACGATTGAGGAAAAGTGTTGGGGTTGTGAGGATATTTATACTTAGGATTGCGGTTATAGAGTTATGATAATAAATAAACGTGTTACACATTTTATTTATTTCATTAACTTTTATTTAAAACCCCCCATGTCAAATTATTAATTCCTTGACATGCGCCCACACTGATTTTAATAAATTTAATTTAATAAAACAATATTATATCCTCAAAATCCCAACTGGAAAAACTACACGGCGTGTAATCATTAATACATGGAGTGTACTAATTTTCCATAAAACTACACGGCGTATATATTTAATATACACGATGTGAAATCCTATTTTTCTATTTATCATTATTTCTTCCACCACATTTATTAGGCCTTGACTAATGGCTATTTGTTTCTTAAATAAATTTAACTGCATTGATCGCTAAATAATATATAATTTCACCTACAATATATTATCTCAAATAAATAGGGTCCAAATAAAAATTATTTGGCATCCTAAAATTATTATTAAACCACAGTTGAAAATCATCCTTATTTAACTTTTTAAATTAAAAATTAATGGAGATACATCGACACATTTTGTGTACGACACTCTAGGAATCATTCTCATTGGCATTAGGCAGGCGTTTCTAATGTTCAAGATTACTGTCTAGAAATGGTTCAAGTAACTCAAGAGAAATAATTTGAATTTTCATTGACGTGTCACCTCATACAAACACTTACCATGTAATATAATCCCTTTGTCTTGATATCTCTAATCAAGTAGGTTGCATGCTAGTTCCATCAACCCATGTGCTGGATTATTCTTTCATTGACTTTCTAAAATTGAACTTTCCCATTATTTACCATGGAAATTGATTTAATTAGCCTATATCAATTCTATCAAAGGGCCTGCGATATCTAATTTTGATATGGAACAGAAAAGGCAAATCCTTTCTCGCTTTATCTATTAATGTTATATTACTCGTGATGCACCCAATGTATCCTACCTCGCAACGAACACTGTGTCGTCACATTTTTTGTCAATACGTCTATGTGCACGGGTTTTAATACTCATTAATAATAATCATAAAGTCTAAGGACCGATACACAAATCTACAGATAGGAACATCCAATGACACTATGAAATGTAAATTTTCTACTGGCGGGTCTCGTTCTCATAATATCCTCCGGGATATTACCAAGGGCACACACCATGAGATGGGGGCTCAAACTTTTATGAGTCCTCAACCTTAATGGTATGTGTTATTTGTTTCCCTTGAATAACATCATCCATCTATATAAAATATATTCAAGAACAGTGTTATGGTACTTTCGGGTTATCATCATAGGAGGGATCTGCTATGACCCTTTAATCCAACAACTATCCTTAGGACATTATCACACGAATTGTCACACAAAAGAACAATAAATATATGATAAGATGTTAATTTAACGAATAATGTAAAAAGTAGTTTGTTTTAGGCCACCAACTCCAACAGAGCCCGCTATAGATCCTCGATGCATCAGTAGGTATCATGATACATACTAGTGTCTTTGCACAAGTCCTTGACAAAATCTTATTTGTAGTCTTGTCACAAGGCCTTGACTATGTGGTTGTGAAAGTCTAGCATTATGCATTCCATCAGTATGAAGGTGGATATTGATATTTCATTGATTATTCGACTAGTATAATATCCATGTTAGTATGTAATAGGGATTATTTGATTTTTTCATTTCCATAATATGCTGAAGTATAAGTTTAAAAGGCTTTTGTTTTAGTCTTATATATTTCCTAAAATGTTTACTCTTGTTTCTAAAATTTTCCCCTATATTGTTATCTTTACTGAGCATCGGAGCTCACCCCTTTCTATGTTTTATTTTACCCAGGATGCGAAGAAGTATTTTATGACTGACCTTCATGGATAGTCTTAGGGGATATGAGTGTGGACTATGGAAACAATGTTGTTATAGTTTTTCATTTTATGAAGTAATGTAAACCGTATAAATGTATCTACTACTTCCATGGCCAGTAAACTAATCTTTCTTCCAAGACATGATGTTTTGATATCATGATAATGTTATGTAATAATGCACCAAATTTCAGTAACTGGGGGCGGGGCGTTACACTATTATATTATTAAAAATAATATTTTCATACCGAGCAACATAGACTATTAAAATATATTTTTGACAAAAATAAATATATCTTATTTCCAATATTAAACCTCATGATTATATATCATCAGCATCATGTTCCCCAATTTCATTATAGGTACCTCTATCTTTATTGTATCACATTTCACCCTGATCGCATTAGGATTCACCAAGAACCAAAAAAATCTCAATCATGATCAACCAATCCTCATCCTATTGAGGATCATGAAAAACATAAAACAATAGTGTATCTTGGGTATGTAACTCCAAAGAATGATATTGGTCTTCAACACTATAATTTTTCACATCTATGACATGAACTAGAAAGGATTATGGTTCATATCCCTAATCATAGACATCAAACAAAATAATGTCAACTGTATTTAGTTCCGTGGGAGGTTTCGATCAATGTAGTCCATCACCAGCTTCCTTATTGTTATTATTTTCACTATGATACATCATCCTTATAATTTCATATATTATATTATTTTCATCGTATTTTATCCTTTAGATTTGGTTCATTTTTGGTTCTTTGTAATATTTTTTGTGTTTTCGAGGTTGTAGGAGGATTTTTGTCTTCTTCCTGGATTTTTTGAATGGCTTAAAAATAATATTTATGGCATGTTAACGATGATGAAATTCTTAGTTTTTTCCTTGGAATGGATATCAAAAAATTTATTGTGCACTGTTTTATAAATAATATGTGATGTCAAAGAGTAACTGTGTTTCTTGTTTTCAGATTGCATGGGAATGTAGCATGACTAGAACATGATTAGAGGAAGATATGGTGCAAGCATGTGAGAGGCTCTGTAATTTTTTAAAGAGCCAGATCACACGGTCTATGCAGGGTGTCCCAAACCATGTGGAAAAATTATTTGGGATTTCCTTCTTCTAGAGTAGGTTGTGCATGGTTGGTACCAAATTTGGACAATTGTGTAGCCAAACAATGTATTATTCCTTGTATTATTAAAAATTGATTTTCCAATATTAACCAAAAATATTTTTACCCCATTTTGGTTTCCTCCTCCCCTTGGATATTTTAGCACCCAAGGGGGATCCCAAACCACTCATCTTGGTTCTTCCTCCTCCCTTGGTGCTCCCTCATGGTTTTGATAGTGAGTTTTATTAGTATTTTTTCCTCTTTACCAAACTTCCTCTTATTCACTATTTATTTTGTGATACCACTTTAGTTATTTTTATCATGAAATAACCATAAAATAGAGGTTTGATATGATTCTTATTTTTTTGCACTAGTACATGTGGAATTTCTCTCAATTCTTATTCTGCCATATCTCCGAGTTTTATTGGCATCTTCATGTCACCGAGGTAGTAGATTCCATAAATTTCAGTGTGATTATTTATTATAGTTACTTAATATATAAATTTCTTTTGTAGGCTTCTGAAATAAAATTGTGAACATTATGTGTTTTTATATAAGAAATTTTATAAAATGTGGGGTTTCAATGGATTTGATTTAATAATACTATATATATGTACGTATGGTTTTGGATGAAATTCCTATTGTCTGTTAAAAAATTTTGGTTATATTTTAATGGTATGCAGTCATTTCGGGCCTTGAAAATGTTTTTTATATGTGGAATTGTGGAATTGAATGGTTTTGGATTTTTTATGGTTTACTGATAGTGGGTGGGTTCAGGAAATTTTTTGTGTGATTTTTTGTGTGTCATTAATTAAAACCTTGTGAAATATATGCCTTTCAATGGTTGTTCTATTGGATTTGGGATTATATATATTTCCAGGGTGTATACAAAAGGATCAGAACACAAATGATAAAAAATCATTAAGATGATTAATTTTTAACCCCATATTTCAATGTTTTTATTACCCTTTTTATTCTATTCATTGTCAATCTTCATTAGTAATATTCAATTTAAAACCCCATGTTTGTTATAAATTGTCCCACAGTTTCAATTCGACAAAAATGTGGTTTCAAATGTGTATCCTAAATCTTGGCTTGTTTGTTTTCTTGATGCTTGGTCTGGTTTGAAAATGATCTAAAGGCCTATTTGGAACAAGTGAGTATGTTGCTTATTTTTATCATATTTTAATAAATCCTATTATAAAATAATTCATTTTAATATAAGTGAAAGCTTGATTGCTAACATGTGGTATTATGAGAATGTGCATTTTGATCTCATGTGACGTGACAATACACTTCACACATTGAAAAGTTAATTATGATATGGGAACCAATATCATGGACCCTTCAAGGAGAGAATAATCACATAGGTTGTGTCATTGTTTGGGAAAGAAAAGCATGGTGGTTGAGGGTTATTAGTTTGAGTCATGTATGTGAGGATATCCACATTCACTGCATACTACTATCATGGGATTCATGGGGATCATATAGAGGTTCTTCTACATGTTTTTTTGACACTGATTATATGGGTTGGTAACCTATGAATTTTCTTAGAGTGTAGGTGGGATATTCCTCTATATTGGCTATTTTAGAGAACTTAGTTTGTTATTGACTATATAGCTAAAACAAATTCTAAAGGGTTAGTCTGATCTGAGTACATATATAGATTTCTTATATAGATTTTTTAAAATTCCCTTTAAAAGTATGTGTATATTTTTTATTTTGTTACACCACTTCTACATTTAATGTTATCCTATTCATAGTTTATTTGGTTTCATTATTCCCAACATAACCCCTCTTTGATCACCGTATTTGATTCTAATTTTTTTAATAATATATTTTTCAAAAAATAGGAACCTATTAGAAAAGAAGAATGTGTTGAGATTAGTTTTAAATTGGTATTGATATGTCTGTTAATTTATATTATGAATCCCTGTATTCTATAAATATTTAGAACTACTGTTTTGGAAAAAAAATTTAAAGTAATTTTAGGGACACTGTGGCTCTTACCTACTGAGATATTTATGGTCACAACCTACTTTGGACACCCAACATTGGTTGAAACAATAAGTTATGCAAGATCATTTTTCTGATTTGTGTTTATTTTGGAGTGGGTTGGTTTTATCATTGGTGGAGACTAGGTTTTAACATAGAGATTGAGTTGTTATTCTTTTGGATTGAGTTTTTCATTCTGGCTTCCATTTTTTCTATGTAATTCATATTTAGATCATATTATTTTATCTATTGTATTTCCTGATTATGAATCCTCATTGTTTTGATTCATTCCTTACGTAGATTATTTTTTCATGTTTATTATTGCTATAAATCATTCATAATTAGTTTTTTAAAAAATTCTACTAATCTCCAACCCAATAGGATTGTGATTAAATCACTTGCCTTTGCTTGATTTGGGTTAGGTGTCGGGGTTGATAGAATCATGGGAATGTTCATGAAAAAATTGCATCTGATGAGCCCCTTATTAATTGGGGAATTATGTAGATCAGATATTAAGAATATCAATAATCGAGAGGTTTTAGTTTGAAGGAATTCATGAAAACCTTTTCATTATGAGCCTTGATTTGTGAGGGGTAGTCTGGAACTTCAGTCCATTTTATTTTTTTGTTCGAGTAGGGAAAGAAGATAGATGTGAGAGAGTTCCATAGTGTAGTCTAACATGGAGGGGTGCCTCAGGTGGGACTAAGTGCATAAATCAATTTATTCCTTATAATTCATGTTTTCTTTGCAACTTTTCCACCTAACCATGTGACCAGGTTTTTCATCATTGTGAGTTCCGTATTATAGGTGTTGGTGTGTTTTTATTATTTTTTGTCTTTTGATGGATTTTAATGATTTTTCCAAATGGGATATTTTTTTGTAAATCAATTTATCAATTGTAAATGTATTTTTATGTTTTTATGGTTTAATATGTTTAATTTGTGGTTAAATTGAATATGGAGAGTAAGTGGGTTGATTTGAGAAGTGCCTTGAAATAGACAGGTTTATTTCTGAAAGACGTTTTTGGATATAGTTTTTGTCATTTTTGGCTTCAGATATGATTGTTTTGTCTCCATTTTATATTTTTGTTCGGATTGTTTTATTATGATACCAGTTCTATGTTTTTTTCAGCTTGGAGAATGCACACATAGAATCCCACGTGTTTTCTAGTAAGTTTTAACCATTCATTGGATCATTATAGATTTATAATGGAGTCATGTAATACAAATTATTTTAAATATATCCAATTTTCCTTTTTTATTGTTGCCCTTTAGAGGCTATTGAGTAGATTTAGGATGTCTTGTGTTTTTTCTTTTGTTGGGGACTCTTGAAGCGATGAGATTTTGTGTTATTCTGAACCCATTTGAGGGGCTGAGTTTGGATTGCTGAAAGGTGATAATTCATGAGACATTATAAAATTTTATCTAATGATATGTGTTTAGTACCACTTTTGACAAATGGTTTATACCTAAGTGGACAAAGGTGAGGAACGTGGTGGAGATTTTGGGTGTTCAACAATGTCAGCAGACAGTGATTTCCTATGTGGACTGCTTCAAGGAATAATTTTAGTTTAGTCTATAGGAAGTGTCATTGGATTATTTAAAAGCTCCAATATTTATATTTTCTTCCATGCAATGATCAAGGTGGATGTTCTCTCATTCGAGGATTCTATGTTTTAGAAGATGTTAGATGTTGAATTTCTAGATGAGTTGGTTCTTGAAATGTTGTCAGTTGTGGTTGATGAACCAATACTTCTGAGGGCACATGAATGTTCCCCATTTTGTGAGTGGAATATTATAGATGAACCTTTACCTAGGGAGTATCCATCATTGGTTCTAGCTTATCGTTCTTTGGACTATTATAACATGGTCTTCCAATGTGGAAACATCAAGCATTCGAAGCCATCCTACCAGAGCCCTACAAAATATTGACGATGATGTGGATTCTTTAGGAGCCCGGAGATTTTTTCCAAGCATGGATTACATCGAAGTTAATCTTAGATAGAGAATTTTCATTCATAAATATGGTAAATTGTTTATTAATGGAATCAAGCCTCCAACCACATTCCCTGAGTGATGTTATTCATGTAGTCAGGAATCACCAGGTGTGGGGAAAACATTACCCATACATTCATCTCTAATGTTTTTGTTGATACGGTTGATGTTTCACTAATGTATTTTTTTCTATTTTTTATGTTCTTTCTTGATTTAGAAATCTTGGTGACTTGGGTTTCTTGTAGGTTTCTTGGGAGTGATTCAATTTGAGAAATTTGTGGTGTCAGGCTTAATGGTGGAACATTATTGGTTTTAAATCGTTCTCACATTAGATAAGATTATTTCTTTTGAAAATGATAAATGTTTGTTATATTTACTTTATGTGCTAGTTTCCCTCTAAGGGACCCTTTTTCTGGGGATTATTTCATGTTGGGAGTTCTTTCTTTGGTTCAGCCCATAGGGGTGCAATGGTTTTAGTTGTGGTTATTGGGTCTCTTATTGTTGGGAGAACCCTTAATATCCTATCTATCTATCTATATATCTAAATGGTAATTTTTGGTTGTTTCATTTATTTTTGTTCAGGTGGGATTTGTGTTGTGAATGCCCACACCATGGACCATTCATTTATTTTATAACATCTCATTTTGAAATTCAAATTAGTTTATTGGGTTGATGGGTGGATTTTTCGGGGTAAACTATTTATGTGGTTGTGGTTGTTTTCAATCCCTTACCTTTTAATTTAATTTCATCATATAGTTTAATGATTATGGATATTTTGGTAAATATTTAGGTCATGTTCCTAGTGAATATTTTTGTTTTTTTGAGTTTCTGCGTAGATTTTCATCATGTGCACGATTTTTTTATTACATTAGGGAAATTCATTCTGCCAATTGATGATGAATACTTTATCAGTTGTTTTTCATCATGCACATGTATATTTTAACAGATTGTGTATGCTTTAGTAACAAATGTGAAATGAAAATGACTTGTTCTGTGGATTTCATTCAGGGTTCTCTGTCATGGATCTTGACATGCACACGGTTATAGGAAACTGAGTGTCATGCATGCTCATGGATATTCAAATATGGACATATCCAAATCACATAGTTGGTTCATAGATTCCCCGAAAACATCCAAAATATGTGAGTGTCAAATTTTCTCATGTGGGGAATTAATAGTTTCTTCATCGTTTTGGAAACCAATTGGGAAAGCCATATATGTTTCATAGTTTCCTCAAAACATAAAAATCCAGGTTTTAGGTCTTATCTTTTAACACCATTTTTTGTAACTCTTCTCATTGGATCATTGTTTTCACACAAATGGGCACCCAAACCCTCTTTCATTTGTTTTTCCTCCTCTATTGATGTAACCTTGAAGTTTCTAAGGTCTGTTTCTTTGGTATCTTGGAAATTATATCCCCTTGTTTTTATCCCCTATTACATTTTTGTCATCCCATTGGTGTGTTCTACCTTGGATGATCCCTATGACTTGTGGTTGATGAGTGACTTCTATTTCATTTGTTATAGGGTGTTCGTAATGTCTCTTGGGGTATTTTCTTCCTTCTCCTCATGTTTTTTGGCGTCCTCTCATCATTGAGATAGGTTCATCTAAATATTTCCTTTCAAGAACATTCCATGTGATGATTGAATGTGTTTAATTAATTTATAAATATTCCTTACATGATTATTATGTGTTAGGGTTAATTATTGTGGTGTTTTCAGGTTTGAAATTTTATTAAAATTGTGTATTCAAAGGAATTAATTATTTAATCTAGTATATATATCTATGTTATTAACATGTTCGATGTAATTCCTTAGAGTCCATTAAATGGTTTTGGTGTATTTTTATGATGTGTGTTCTCTATTGTTCCTTGGTAAATTTGTGTTATATTATAAATTGGGGAATTTAAGGGATATTGTACATTTTTATTATTAATTTCTTGATGTTGGGTTCTTGAAATTTATTATGTGGTTCATTGTGATGTATTTATTAAAAAAATTATAAATCTATGGGTTTCAACTAGTGTTCCACTGTATGTGGGATTATCCACATGTTCACGGGGTGAATATAGGGATAGAAATAAAAAATTATAATGGTGCTTTGATGTAATTCTTTTTTTAAGCCCAAGATTTTCAAATTATCTCATAGAGTATTTTTTCCATCTTATATCTATTTGCATTCCGAATTATTCTTCTAGAAACCCTACTTATTTTTTAATGATCCCTTGGTTTTAATGTGACAAAATACGGTTCTGAATTAGTTTCCAATATCTAGAACTATTTTTAATCCTGAAGTATGTCATTTTATCAGAATGATGTAAATGCATGTTTGGAATATTCTTATATGTGGCATTTTTCGCCCAGATTTTATAAATGGAATTGGAAGTCAATTTGGTATAGATAAATGTAATGTCTTTGTTTTAACCTTATGATGTTATGGGAAATTTGTATTGGAAGTCATGTAATGTGATGTCCCAATTGAAATTTTGAAAAGTTCTATGTGATAAGGGAGCCTCTATATTGGCCCCTCAAATGGCAGGGTCATCAAATAGGGGATTTTGGTTCTTGGGAAATGAAATCATGTTGGCTATGAGTTTTTTATTTGATCCAAATTTGATTTGAAGTCCCCATTCACTATGTACTATAATTATTATGGGATTATTATATATCATCTAGAGGTCCTATTGATGGTTTTTTATTGATCCCGATTAAATAGGTTGGTTTCTATGGATTTTATGAGAGAATTGGTGGGATGTACCATTATATTTTCCTTTTTCGGGATTCCATTTGGTTACTGACAATTGAACTGCACCATATGCTGAATGGCCAGTTCTTTCAACATTTATCTATATATTTAATCTTGATTTATATAAGAAATTTCCATTACAATTTTATTTATATTATATATTATTTTTATAATACTATTTTACCTACATTGTTACATTGTTCCACCTTTCTCTGTTTTATTTATTTCTAGCATATCACTTCTTTGATCACCTTTTTTTATTCTTTTTTTTTTGTTATTTTCAAGGTAAAATAATTTCTCTGAAAATAGAACTATGTTTGGAATGAGTAAATTGAGGTGTGTTGTTCTAAATTGGGAAATAATTATTTGGATCTTTTTTTGATGAGAACCTATTTTATATTTGTATTTCAAACTATCATTTTTGGACTATTTCATGAAAGGAAATGTATGAAATATATGGAGATTACATAACAATTTATTTATGAACACACCCTTCTTGTAACACTCTTCATTGGTACGCGAGAGCATTTTTGTAGGTTTAGGTTTCAGATATAATTTTATTTTGGAGAAGGTTGTTCTTGTGGTATGTGGTGACCATGATGTCACATTAATATTGATGTTTTTAGTCAGGTAATTTTTTTATCTTCATATTCATTTATCGGTATAATTGAGGTATCTATTATATTCAATGTTCATAGATCTCCAGATTGTGCTATGTTCTCTGCCTATTTTACCTTTTCCAATCTCATATTTGTATAATCTATTCCCTCTCAATTTACCTATGATTTCTTTATCTAGTATCTAGCAAATGGCGAATCAAGAATGCCTCTCTAGCCTTCTATCAGACATGGACATATGTATGGTCATATGAAAGCTAGAATCTTTTCAAAAAATTCCGTCATTCTTGGATTCATTATTCTTCACAAAATTAAAAAAACATTGAAGAAATTATAAGATTAAATATTCCAAAAATCAAACATGAGAAATAGGGAAATTTTTCACATCATATAAGAATACAGAATTTGGATGTCTTCTCATACAAATAAAAATAGTGAAAAAATACAATATTTAATCCCCGTGATGCCTTTACTAGACCACCCCTAGTGTCTAAATTCTATTTACGATGTGTACTATCTGGAAACTGAATCGTTACTACGACATTTTTCTTAAAAATTTATCATAATGGCATACTAGAATCAAGGAAGGATTATTATCATGCACATATGAAACCACTTATTCATGAACTAGCCTAGATACAATGATTCTATGATGCCTTAGATGACACAATCATATCTTCCAGTTCGATACGGATTCCCATGGGTTGTTGACTTGCAACTGACATCAGACAAGATAAAATATGGAAGATATTTTCCAGAAACATAGTTAAAGAAAATTTATAATTATAATTATACTCAAAGAAATATCTAAAAAGGGACAATACCAAAAATGAAATAGGTATATGAAAAGAAAAATTTTAAATAAAAAATGTACTAAAAATGTCAAGATAAAACTCAAACAGCCTAATGGGTTGAACACTCAAGAAAAAATATAAACAATATCAACCACCTCTATGTGGAAAATTACCCTTGCTCAAACATGGGAGAATGAATTCCAAGAATTCACAGAAGAATAATTTTGGGTTTGAGGTAAACAAATAGGGTATCACCACGTGTTCCAAAATAATATTCCCTAAAAATAGTCCATATCACGAAATAATTTTTTATTAAATAGGAATTTGATTGCTAAAACATATTTAAATCAAAATATTTATTTAATATCACAAGATGGAAACATTTCAACCCATTTCGTAAAAAAACTCTATAAATTAGTTTATTTAAATTTGCTAGTCATGAATAAGGTGGTTTTATAATCAATAGCATGGATATCAAGTAAAACTACTTCACCCCACATAAGGGAATGTTATATACACTTTCATTTAACGGAAAATTACATCCACTTCTACATAAGGGAAAACTTCATCCCCTCTCACATAATGAAAATTTACATCCAATCAAACATAAGGGATGATATCAACAAATAATATAGAAATCAATCATTTTTAATAAATTAAAATTCATTTTCCCACTATTATTTTTGATATGAAAATTCAATTTCAAACACAAATAATGAGTAATTCATCATTTATTTCCTCATAAAAATAAAATTGATCAAAGGTTTTAACAAATAAATTTATTCCATTTTCTAAAATATATATTCAAGATAATTTAGTGATTCCATTATTTTGGAAAATAAACCCCAAATTCCATTTCCCTTGGAATTGGGTGGTGGGGATTAAAATTTCATATCAAATAAATTCCATTTCTAATTAAAAAACTTTTTATTCGTAATTCAATAAAAAAATAAAATAAAAACAATAAAATGAATGGTTTTTTAAATGAAAAATCTCAACAAAAACACCAACTTTTAATTATGATAATGAAACTCAAGACCAATTGTATGAATTTACAGTGATGGATGATGGAAACTAATATATAAATATCAAAACTAGATTAAAGATCCAAATGAAAAGAGTATAGATCCAACAATAATAACATGATCTACCACTATCTTAGGAAGAAATAAATTGAGATAATGTTAGATGTAATGTAAGAATATCATTTAAATGAGAGGGACTGAACATGTTATCCAGAAAATTGAACCCTATAGGATTGAATTTTTAAAAGAATAAATTGGTCTTTTATACCTCTAAATACCATTGAATTTTAGAAATTGTGAGTTTGGGTCATGTAAGTGAATAACCTAGTGTTATAGAATATTTTAAAAAAAATTCAAAATAATAAAAACCTTCTCACATGGTTTACTGGGCAGGGAAACACAGGTTCCAAAATAGTGTTCCCTAATTGAGTGACCCTCTAATGGGGTGAATTGTTTCTACTTGGTGGGTGAACAATTTTTCAAACTATGTTGCAATCGTTAAAACACTGACTATCTAGGCTTGTACGATTTACATTAGGTGGGTTAATGGGTTGGGAAACCATGCATCATCAATAAAAAGAAATTAATTTTATAGAATTTTTATATTTTCTCTCGAATACAACTATGAAAATCCCTATAAAAATAATGAAACAAAATACTGGTAAAGGAATACCTAAAAATAGTAACATGTTCTTATAGTGAACATTATTACATGTTCACAATGTTATGTGCATACTTCATTTCATTTTTATAGTTTTATTCATGGAAATGTAATTCATATCAATAGTGGTATGCATGAAACTGGTTTCATGTCCACAAGTTTTTGACATGGCCTAATTTATTTTACATAACATGATGAGAGAACATTTTTATTCCTAACAATGATTAGATTTTCATAATCTCTTATGTATTCCACAAATCATTGACTTATGCTTGTTTTATTCCCTCACAAAGAATGTTATCTGATATCATAATGATTCAACTCCTATGAATAACAAATATTTTTTATATGACTTATAATTATAATAATTTATATGTTGGGTATGGTTTTCAAATTATATGATCGTGTTCATGTACCATTATTCTCATTTTATTCTTAAATATATCCCTTGATTAACCTTATTGACCATTTGAGATAACTATTTTCCAATTATTTCTTTACTCATGTTATGAATATGTGTTTCTAAAAAGGGTAATGAATGTGGAATATCGATAGGGGAGACATTAAAGATATTCAATGAATTAAAAATATTGTGTTCCATGTCTTGAGAGGTAACATCTACTAAATTCATCAGTTGGGTGTGTTTTCTGATTATTTAATATTTTTATAAAAATATGAAATATCTATGTATAAGAATATAAGGATTCTATATTCCAAAATATCATAACAAATTCATCATATATTATAACCCATTGAAATGAAATGAGATTCCAAACTATTTTAATGCTTTATCATAGCATAACCCATGGAAAATAAACGTGTTCTATAAATATTCACTAAAACATAATCATAATCCATCCATTTAATGAATATATATGGAATTATTTGATCATATATATAATAGGTCTTATGAAACATAAATGGATTTTTTACAAAAATAAAAAATCCATTAAAGTCTCACATTAAATATTTAATAATGTTAATTGATTTTTATTTTGGAATAAAAAATAAAAAATAAAAAAATATATACAATATTTTATGAAAAAATTTATATTATAATATATTTTTACAATTTTAATGGAATCATAAAAACATTACTAGAATGAGTGAATAAAAAATAGTAATCTTGTTTTGTATGTTAAAACCAAGATTCTATTTGAATTTTTAGTAATAATTAAAAAGAATGGAATTTAAAAAATAATAATATTATTATTTTCATTTCATATTGAAAGATATAAAAACTATAAATATCACCATAAAAATATAAAATGAAATATTAAAAATACATTTAAAAATATTTTAGATTAAACATTGGAAAAGAATTAAATGTTATCGAATAAATAGGAATGAAATAATTTTTTTCATAAAAATATTTTCACAATCATTTCTAGAAAAAAAAAGATAAATAATTTCAAAAATATTCTTCCATGAATTACGAGAGAATATTAAATTGAAATGGTTAGGGAAAAAAATCATTTAAATTATTTTAATCGATATTCAAACACAAAAAGTTCAGATTAAGATAATATTGAATCATAAATCCCAAAAAACATTGGTAATTTCCAAATAAAATCCATATAAATGAGAGAAACATAAAATGATTTATATATCCACATTATATTCATAGGAATCCCTAAAAAATTCAGTTTTATATACAGTTTACATAAATGAATCATTTGGTGAATATGGAATGTGTTTGGGAGAAAGAAAAGGTAAATAAAAATCTCATATCTTAAGTAGGAAATTCAATATAAGAACAATAGTATCATATATAATGAATAATAACATCTTAAATTTCTATACATGAATAATTTACATATATACAATATCAAGTATGTTAAATATATAACATGTTAACACCATTTATTTTAAATTTAAAATTCTAAACAGCCTTTACGTGTGTCAATTATATTCATTATTCATTAGAGTTTTGGTCCTTCAGTTTCAATCCATGGACTCTGTATCATAGTATTTAAAAATTTATTCATGTTATAATTATGATATTAAACACATATTTTTGTTCATCCATAAATGGTATAGGTAATAAATATTTATATGGTTTTTGGAGAGAGAAGGTCATAAGAACACATAAATGTTATTTTTATTTTATAATGAAAATAAAGAAATAAATGTAAATAATATTATAAGATGAAAAAAATATATTATATAATAAATCCCATATATATATATATTTCATATATCCTTAATACCATCCAATTAAAATGGAATCAAACGAAACAAATAACATCAATTCAGGGCGTTTGTAGCCAATATATGCACATGAGAGATGATATTATATTCCAATAGATTTGATGTTAATAAGGCTGATATCATATTATAATTTCATAATATTATTTTTTCAATAAATATAAAACAAAATTATAGGCAATCATAATATCAATCAATGTAATATGGTGATGGAAATGAATTATACAACTACATGGAGGTGGTAGTCCACACATATGCTCGAGCGACCTTTTAGCATCCCATTTAATGAAAACATGGGTGAATAATAGTAGTAACATAATAATAGAAAAATTAAATTATATTTAGTATAATAATATTATATTTGATGAGTAATAAAACATAGTTACTAGAGTTATAAGAAATAATAAGGTGGAATATGTCATGTATTATGAATACCTATTCATTATTATTCGTTTTTAGAACCCTTTTTAAAGATCCTTTGAATATACTTCTAAGATTGATAGAACACATAATTTATATATATATAATATTAATTTGTTATGGTATTTATTTACCTATATTTATCAATGTTGTCTCTAGAAGAAAAAAGTCACATGTCCTTTTATAAAAAGGGGACAAATCACTCTTGGTTTTTTATAAAAGATTAAAATATAATAATGTAAAATTCAAGAAACAACCATCCAAATGGAATATAATTATAATATGGGATAGTGTGATGTATAAATAAATCCATATAATTGGAGTTATAATGGTTTAGTTTACAATCATACCTCTATATAATATTTTAATCCAGTCAATAAACATGTTTTATCCATAACTGTGTAAATTAATTTTTTATATTTTACAATTAATCATAAAAAAATTAAATTTATAATATTATAATTATTATATATGATGAATAAAATATATATATTTTTTCATATCTAATTCACAAAATTGGATGAATTTAAATAAACATTAATCCAGAAAAATGGGACAAAATGTTTTATACCCTAAACAATGTTTCCTTTATAATGACCAATACATTACATACATGGTTATTACATCATAATTGAATCATACTTATTACAACATATAACAAAACCATGATAGGACCATATAGGTATTGTTTCTTTAGAAACTGGGAAACATAAATGACTGGTTAAGCATCTACATTGTCTCCCATTTATTTCATTGTATCTAGAGTCCCTATGGCATATCCTACATAATAAATTTTTTTTCTAACCTAGGGAAAAGAAAACATACAAAATGGTGAGGTCAAATTCTGAGTAAGGGTAAAAAATGAAAACATCATATTCATAAGAACATAGCATTTTGAAAATCATAACCTGCAAAAGAGATCAGAATATCATAACGTGAGATTAATCATGGTAGTGAAACGTAATCCCAATAATCATAACATAAATCATGAATCTTTGTGGCATACAAATATAATCATAGATAATAATTTCTTAGTAGTCAAGACTCATTGACAAGACTATCCTAGAAGACAAAGTCCATTTCTGAACTGAGTTCACTCCTCATTTCAGTCCTATATCGCTTAACTGGATTAACCTGCCATTCTAGCCAGCTCTATCTTATTAGACATAAATATTTACCGAATGCATTTGAGGGAGATATAGGTCCCAACCATGTCATAATGAAACCATTCTTATGTGTGCGACAAAATCATAAATCATAGAAAACCCGATTTAATAAAAATGGGACTCTTAAAGATCATGCCATCATGACATAATCCATATAAGATAAAAGAACATCATAAAAATAATTACATAACTACATAGTCAAATCAATATAAAAATAGGGATAGAAATAGAAACATATATTATCAAATATGGAAAATAATTTTGATAAAACACTTGAATTCCTTCTTGATAAAAATATCCTTTATACTTCAAAAACATTTTACCTTTCTTAACATGTCATACAATTTTAAACTATAAAAAGTTGATTACAAATAAACTTGAAATCTTGTAAAATAAGGTTCATGGAAATAATGTTCTATGAAATCATAAAAATCTATTCATGCTGTATATGTTAAATAAATATTATTCTCATACTTTGGCCAGAAAAGTCAAAAAATGCCTCGTACTAAAAATGCCAAAAAATTCCATTAAAATCATTTACTCAACAAAGGTTAAAATTGGATTTAAAAAATTGTAGGGGGATATAAGTAATATTACATATTGAGGAAACAAGTATGTGGATGATAAATATTCACCACTAAATTCTGAAGTATAAATAATCTCGGATAAAAATGAGATTGCGAGATTTTTCCATTAACATAGGTCCGATTTGCTTCGTACGTATCCTAACCTTCATTATAATGATTTAAATATTGTCATTGGCTTATTACATAATCATATTCATGGTTATGTTATCATATATGGTCATATTTGTATCTTCTTATTAGTAATATCTCCTTACTACTTGTTATTCGGGTGTTCATTGCTTTATGTTCTTATGCATGTTTTGACGAATAAATTATTCTTCTTATTTTTAGGTTATTGATACCTCATTTCAAGAATGGTATTAGTGTAATATATATAATATTTATTCATTCAATTCAATTATATAATCATTATTCAATGATGATCATGTAGAATGAGTCGCATCACATCGTGGAGACGGTAAGCCGTACGTACGCACGAGCGATGATATCATTCCCATGACCGTGGAATTGTATTTAAGTGTATGTATACAATTTAATAATAAATATCACTTTAAAATAATCATATATAGTTATTATTTACACCATTATACCCATCCAAGTAAAGTGGTGGTGGAAAATAGATTACACCACGGCGTGGAGACGATATTCTGTACGTATGCACACGCGGTGATTTTGTTTTCCGTAGGATGGATAGAAAGTGAAATAGGGTTGTTTCATAGTTATAATAACATATCAGTATATGATTGATACTGATGTTATTAATTAATAATGAAAAAACTAATGAAGAGGAAGTATAAGAATAACTAAATTTGAAAGAATTGGTAACAGATATTACCTTTTCATTGACACGCCTCTTTGAAACCTCCTATTAAGACACTAATGATGGTTTTTGAAGAAGACCGGGACCTCTAGAATATTACTAGGGGATTTTATATGAGTAATGGGCAGGGTTTGGCCAATCATGAGGGCTTAAAGTTGTGTAAAGAGGAGAGGGAGGAGGTGCCCTTTTATAAGGGAGGAGAGGGGCACCTTTGGAAAGTGTGAAAATATTATTTTATTATAAACATATCTTCGGTTTCAAATGGTCAACAAATCATTAAGTATGAATATAAGATTACTCATGGTCGAATGAAAATCATCCAATTAAAATTGGACATGTTTTGTATAATATTTAATTAATTATAATCTTATTTATTGAAATCATTTATTAATGAGATAAATAATATATCATTATTGTGACATAAATAATTTAATTTATTTGATGTCTAAATATTATAAACAAAATACCACCATATAGGAAATGATTTTAGATTTCCAATCAATATTTATAGTTGAAAATACAATTAATATAACCCCTTATAAAAATTAATTACTAAAAGATTTTACTTAATGTCAATTTTTTCATTACATTAAATTAATTAATCCAAATTGTCATTATCACTACCATCTGGCTCAATGGGGTCCCAAAATCGACCCAAGGATGCCCATGGTCATCCACTACTCATCCAATAAGGTTAGGACAAGTGTTAAGGTAATTTTGAATTATTATATTTTTCTTTTAACCTTGAATTACCCTATTTACCTTTAATCGTAGTAAATAAAAGTCAAATTTTACTATTCAATGCAAATTATTTTAATCTTATTGAACCATATTTAACATCTTGATAACAAATATGTATGTCTGAATTGATGTTTTTCAGAAAAAATACATAAATTATTTTTCATAAAAAATTGATGTTTTTTAGAAAAATACAAAAAATTCAGCCTAAGATATGTTTGATATTCCGAATTCAAAAATGATGTCTATTTTTTCGAATTCAAAACCTAGAAGTAGAATTAATTAACATTAAAATTAATTCTCATTATCAAAACAAATATCGTGTTTTTAGGAAATAATTACTATCAAAAGATCAACAATTGTTCTTATACAAATTCAATGTGAAATTAATTCCAATGACCAAAATTGTATTAAATGGTAAAAATATATTATTATTACACATTAAAAAAATTAAAATGATAATATAACCATATAAATTTTTGCGATGAAAAAAAATTGTTTTTAATTAAAATATACCGTGTTTTTACTATTCATTAAATTATGAAAGTTATCTGAATAATATGAAAAATTTATCCAAATTCAAATTTTATATCCTGATTCCAATGAAATATATTATTTTGTCAAATTGAACTTATAAACATTTCAAAAACAATATTTAATGTGGTTGCTCCATCAAAAGGTGGAAAAACTGTATTTTTTGAACAATACTTATTTTACCCAATAAAATTATTTTCTTCTCATACAAGGTTCTGGAAAATATGTAAGATGAATAATAATGTTATAAAATTAAAAATTTAGTTAATAATATTCATAACGGCTAGTACATAATAATATTATAAAAATATATCATTGTTTAGTGAAATCTGGTATTGCGTACAACACACGCTATTGAGGAAGGTTGCATTTGTGTCTAACACAATCCAAGCTAGTGTTCTGTGTAGTGAAAGATTATTTTGATGTTTCGTAGAACATAAGAAAGAAAAAATATACTTCTCATAATATATCTAGGTGTTACATTTTACTCCCCTAAAAAGGAATTTTTCCCTCGAAATTCGCCACTTCGTAACAAACAGATGAGGATACCTCTCCCTCATCATATCTTCAAGCTTCAATGTAGCTTCTTATAATTTGTGGTTCCTCCATAAAACATTCTCCAAGCGAGTGGTATTTTTCTATAGAACTTTTTCGCTACGATCCAGAATATCTATCTGCTATTCTTCATATGAAAGATCTTGCTTTAGTGGTACAACTTCTGAGCATAGTACATGTGAAGGATCAGATATGTAATTTCTTAGGAGAGATACATGGAACACACCGTGAACTTGAGAGAGATTCGGTTGAAGCGCCAATTGGTAAGCTACCTTCCCAACATGATCCAGTATTTCAAAATGACCGATATACCTAGGTCTCAGCTTTCCCTACATTACAAATCACATTACTCTCTTCCAAGGAGATATTTGTAAGAACACTTTATCACCCACTACAAACCCTAGGTATTTTCATCGGTTATCAGCATAACATTTTTGACAACTCTAAGCTGCTCTTATGTGTTGTTGAATAGAGCTGACCTTTTCTGCCATCTCATAAACAAGATCTGGTCTTAATAGATTTCATTCCCCAACATCATCCCAAAAAGATGGAGTCCTGCATTTCATTCCATAGAGAGCTTCATAAGGAGGCATCTGAATACTAGAGTGAAAACTATTATTATAAAAAAATTCCATCAAAGTTAGGTGTTGATCCCAACCACCTTTAAAATCCATAGATCAAGCTCTTAACATATCTTCTAGTGTTTGAATTTTTCTGTCAAACTGACCGTCTATTTGAGGATGATAATCAGTGCTGAAACTCGACTAAGTATCTAAATTATGAGGAATACTTCACCAGAAATTCGATGTAAACCTCAGATCCTAATCAGATATAATGGAAAGTGGTATTCAAGGAAATCTTACCAGTTCATTCACATATATCCTGGCAAGAAGATCCAGAGATAAATCTTCTCTAATAGCAATGGAGTGTTCTGACTTCGTAAGACGATCAACTATAACCCAGATATCATTATTACCTTTGGATGTTTTAGGAAGTCCATTGACAATGTACATAGTGATGTTTTCCCATTTCCATAATGGTATGGGTAATGGTTGTAACATCCCCTTAGACTTCTATCTCTTAACATTAAATAGCAGACAAACCAAGCATCGAGAGACATATTCAGAAATATCTTTTTTCAGGCCATCCCATCAGAAGTAATCATTCAAGGCCCTATACATCTTTGTGCATACAGGATAAATAGAGAATGAATAACTATGAGCCTCATCCTGTATCTCCTTCTTTAGTTCTGGGATGGGAGGGACAAAAACCCGATTCTTGAACCTTATTATCCCATCATAATCAAGGTTGAATTCAAGAACATTTCTCACATTATTTTTTAACTCTACATCTTCTTTTTGTGCCTCTTTAATATTCACATGTATAGATAGTTAATGATTCATTTGATATAGAAAAGATTTTAACCTATCATTATAATTCCAAGATCCATCCTTTGTAAATCCATAAATATTGGATCTTTTGTGATCCTCATCATGTATAAGCTAGCATGGTCTTGTCAACTTAATGCGTCTGCCACCTTGTTTTATTTCCCAGGGTGTAATGAGTTGAGAAGTCTTAATCCTTAATCAGCTCCAACCATCTTCTTTGGCCCATATTCATCTCCTTTTATGTGAAAATATACTTTAATCTTTTATGATTAGTATAAATATCACACCTTTCACCATAAAGATAATGCCTCCAAATAATTAATGCAAAGATTACCGTAGCTAACTCCAAATCATGAGTTGGGTAATTTTTCTCATTGATTTGCAACTTCCATGAGGAATAAGCTATCACCATATCATTTTGCAAGAGAACACAACCTAATACCTTCTTGGATGCATCAATGTAGATCAGAGACCTTTCTCCACTATAAGGCAGTGTGAGAACAAGTGCACTGTGTAACCACCTTTTCAACTCCTTGAAATTCTCTTCACACTTCTCCATCCACACGAACATAACTCCTTTTCGAGTAAACTTGGTGATTGTAATATATAATAGTGATAAAAAATTCACAAAACATTGATAATATCTAGCCAAACCATGAAAAAATCGGATCTTAGTTAATGTTGTTTGTCTCGACCATCTTTCAATAACCTTTGTTTTTGCTGGATCCATAGATATCCCCTCTTTTGAGATTATGTGACCCAAAATTGAAACTTTTTGAAGCCAAAATTCACACTTGGTAAATTTGGAATAATGATTCTCCTTTATTGGGGTATTTAATACAATTCTCATTTGATCTTCATGTTCCCACTTTCTCTTTGAATAGACAAGAATATCATCAATAATGACTACCACAAACTGATCAAGATGGTCCTTAAAGACTCTATTCATTAGATCCATGAAGATAGCAGGGGAATTAGTGAGACCAAATGGAATCACTATAAATTCATAGTGTCCATACCTTGTACGAAAAGCCGTCTTTGGTATATCCACATTTTTGACACTTAATTAATGATACCCTCAATGAAGATCAATCTTGGAAAATTATTGAGCTCTGTGTAGTTGGTCAAATAAGTCATCATTGCATGGGAGATGATATTTTTTCTTGATAGTGATCTTGTTAAGTTCTCGATAATCAATGCAGTGTCTCAATGATCCATCTTTCTTCTTAACAAACAGAACAGGTGATCCCCAAGGTGATGCACTTGGGCGTATGAATCCCTTATCAAGAGTCTCTTGGAGTTGCTTCATCAATTCCTAAAACTCAATTGGGGCCATTCTATACAGTGTCTTTGAAATGGGAATATCACCCTGTATGAGTTCTATTGAAAACTCAACTTCACTGTTTTGTGGAAGACCTAGAAAATCATCTGAAAGGACATCATCAAACTCTCGTGCAATGGGATTATTCTTAAGAGTGAGTTTCTCTCCAACCATTTGAAATAAATAACCATCATTTATTGGAATCAAGACCCATAAGATGGAATAAATTTCCACTGGAAGGTTATATTCATCCTTGCATCAATAGATGACAGTAGATTGATCGGGAATATGAAATGTGATTTCCTTTCTTTGGAACTTGATATGATCTCCATATAAAGAAATCTAATCCATGCCAAGAATCACATCAAATTCCACTATAAGAATGATCAAAAGATTTGTAGGAAGCACATTACCACAAAAGTCAACTGGAGAAGAATTATAAAATTTTGATGCAACTGTTGTGCCATTTGGAGTTGTCACAGCTAACTCAACATATAATTGTTGAGGTTGTGTGGTGATACCTATGGAAAATTCCTCATAAATAAAAGAGTGGGTGGATCCAGAATCAAATAAAACATTTTCTACTTTAGAGTGGAGGGTAAGTGTACCTTTCACCACTTCGTTATCGTACTCCACGTCGCTGATAGAAATTCCATGTGACTTTCCTTTGTCTTTGGCCTTAATAGTTTTTTGATGTCAATCATCATCATCAACCCTTGGGTTAGGGCATTGATTGGCATAATGCCCCATTTCTTTACACATAAAACATTGAAGTGTTGGAGGTTCATTCTGTGTATCTCATTCTTTGTTCACGTCATTCGACATCTTCTTCCAATTATTTTGACATTCAATTGCCCGATGACCTTCTTTTCCACAGTTAAAACATTTAATTGTCCCTTTAAGACAATTCCCTCTATGTTTCTTTCCACACTTTGAGCATAAGGGAAAAGTCATCTTCTTTTCAGTGTGGTATTTTGATTTCCTTTTGAATTCCATTTTCCTCTTCTTATCAAACCCATATGATTGATGGCTTACTCCAATCTCAATCTCAACCGTGAGAGCATATAAAACAATTTCCTCATAGCTGCTAAAGTCCCTTATGGTTGACTCCCTTCAAAGAATTGGTTGTAAGCCACTAAAGAATATATCGATCTTACTCTCAGGTTGGATAATAATTCTGGAAGCATACCATGAATGTCTTTTAAAATATTCTTCGTAGGTACCAACTAATTCATCATCCTTTTGCTTCAGTTCAAGAAACTCCTTCTACATATTGTTTTGAAAAATACGAGGGAAGTACTTGTTGAAAAATAAGTTCTTGAACTCGTCCCATTCCATGGACTCAATTTCATCCCTTTGCCTCATATTCTTAATAAGATTCCACCATTGATCAGCTTCACCTTCCAAACGATATACTGCTAAGATGACTTTATCAGGTTCAAAACATTGAAGGACTGAAAATATCTTTTCAGTGGTACTAATCCATTGTTCATCCACTAATAGATCAGAAGACACATTAAATGAAGGTGGACGCTGCCTCATGAAGGATTCAATAGAATGTTTCTCCTTTCATTACTCATTTGGAAGTCATGCATGATTCCTAGAATGAGAATGTTGTGTGAGCATGGATATAGTATTTTTCATTCCATATCCCATAACGTTTGGTTGCTCAGGGGGAAAATCATTTCATTGCCTGTCGCATTTAGCATTAATACGGTTCCTTCGGGTTCCAGTCATTGACTAAAACCATGAAGCATAGTGTGAGAAACACTAATAAAAATAGGAAAACCACATAATCAAGAATAAAATTTCACACTTTAGGTCTTATCATAGGTTTTTCATGGACCTTTATAAAACACTAATATTGTGTTCTATGTTTAGACATATCCTTTGAGTTCTTACTAAAGCTTTCACATCCTAGTTTCCAATGGATGACTATACCTTTCCTCTGATACCATCTATAATGACTCATACCTTACATACATGGTTATTAGTTCAGAATGGCATCATAATTATTAAAACATATAAGAAAACCATGATAGAAAAGTATAGGTATAGTGTCTTTAGAAACTAGGAAACATAAATGACTAGTAAATCATCTACACTGTCTCATGTTTATTTCATCATATCTAGTGTCCCTTTGTCATATACTACATAATACCTTTTTTCTAGACCTAGGGAAAATAAAACATACAAAAGGGTGAGCTTAAATGCTCAGTAAAGGTAATCAATGGAAATATCATATTCATAAGAACATAGATGTTCCAAAATCCTAACCTGCAAAAGAGATCATAATATCATAACATGGGATAAATAAAAGTAGTGAAACGTAATCCCAATAATCATAACATAAATCATGAAACATTGTGGAATACACACATAATCATAGAGAATCATTTCTTAGTAGTCAAGACTCATTGACCAGACTATCCTAGCAGACAAAGTCCATTTCTGAACCGAGTTCAGTCCTCGTTTCAGTCATGTATCACTGAACCGGTTTAACCTTCCATTTTAGCCATGTCTTTCTCATGAGATATAAATACTTAACCAATGCATTGTAGGGAGATATAGGTCCCACCCATCTCATAATGAAAACATTCTTATGTGTGCCACAAAATCATAAATCATAGCCTAACCCATGTAATAAAAATGTGATTCTTAAACATCATGCCATCATAACATAATCCATATAAGATAAAAGAACATCACAAAATTAGTTAAATCATAAAATAATCAAATCTATATAAAAATAGGCATAGAAATATATCCCTATATTATCTTATATAGAATATAATTTTGATAAAACACTTGAACTCCCTTCTTGAAGAAAATATCCTTTCTACTTCAAAAAAAATTTACCTTTCTAAACATGTCATACAATTTTAAACAAAAATAAGTTTATTAAAAATAAACTTGAAAATTTGTAAATGAAGTTTCATGGATATAATGTTATATGAAATCATAAAAATCCATTCATTCCATATAAGTTAAAAAAATATTCTTCTCATACTTTGGCCAGAAAAGTCAAAAAGTATCTCATACTAAAAACGACAAAAGATTGCTTTCATATATTTTACTCACAAAATGGTAAAATTGGATTTAATAAATTGTATGGGGATAGAAATAATATTATATATTGAGGAAACATGGATGTGGATGATAAATATTCCCTAATAAATTCTGAAGTATAAACAATCTCAGATAAAAATTAGATTGCGATATTTTCCCTTACCTATGGTCCGATTTGCTTAATACGTATGTGAACCTCCTGTATAATGATTTAAATAATGTCATTGACTTATTAAAAAATAATATTCATTGTTATGATAACATATATGTTCATCTTATTATCTTTTTATTTGTAATATTTCATTGGTACTTGTTATCCGGGTGTTCGTTACTTTATGTTCTTATGCATGTTTTGTCGAATAAATTATTAATACTCTTTTTAAGTTATAGGTAACTCATTTACAAAATGGTATTAGTGTAATATATATCATATTTATTCATTAAATTCATTTATAAAATCATTATTCAATGAAGATCATGTAGAACGAGTCGCATCACATCGTGAAGACGGTAGGCCATACGTACGCACGAGCGATGATATCGTTCCCATGATCGAGGAATTGTATTGAAGTGTATGTATACTATTTCAGAATAAATATCACATTACAATAATCATATATTGTTATTAATTACACCATTATACCCATCAATGTAATGTGGTGGTGGAAAAAGATTACACCTTGGCGTGGAGACGGTATTCCGTACGTACGCACACGCGGTCATTTTATTTTCCGTAGGATGGATAGAGGGTGAAATAGTGTTGTTTAATATTTATAATAACATATCAGTATATGGGTGATACTGATGTTATTACTTCATAATGAAACAACTAAAGAAGAGGAAGTAGAATAAGAAATAAATTTGAAACAATCAGTAATAGCTATTACCTCTTCCTTGACACACCTCTTTGAAACCTCCTCTTAGGGAACTAATGATTGCATTTGAAGAAGATGAGGACCTCTAGAATATTTCTAGTGGAGTTGAGAAGAGTAATGGTCCAGGGTTGGCTGATCATGAAGTATCAATGTCGTGTAAAGAGGAGAGGGAGGAGGTGCCATTTTATTAGGGAGGAGAGGGGAACCTTTGGAATATGTGAAACTATTATTTTGTTATAAAGTTATCTTCTTTTACAAGAGGACCAAAAAACATTAAAGATTAATATAATATGACTCATGTCCTAAATAAAAACATAAAATTAAAATTGGACATGTTTTGGATAATATTTAAATCATTATATTATTATTTATTTAACTCATTTATTAATGAGGTAAATACTTCATCATTATTGTGTCATAAATAAGTTAATTTATTTTATGTCTAAAATTTATAAAACAAATACCACAAAGTAAGAAATAATTTTAACTTTCCAATGAATATTTATAGTAGAGTAGATAATTTATATAACCCCCTATAAAAATTAATTACTAAAAGATTTTTATTAATGTCAATTTTGTCTTTACATAAAATTAATTAATCCAAATTGTCATTATCACTACCAAGTGGATCAATGAGGTCCAAAAATCGACCCAAGGATTCCCATGGTCGGAAACTAATCATCCAATAAGGTTAGGAAAAGTGGTAAGGTAATTTTTAATTATTATAATTTTCTTTTAACCTTGAATTACCCTATTTACCTTTAACCGTAGTAAATAAAAGTCAAAAGTTACTATTCACCAAAATTTATTTTCATCTTATTGAACCAAATTTTACTTCATTATAACAACCGTGAATGTTATATTTTTGAAATTCTATACACAGAAGTGGTAAAATTTCATTTAAATGAATGATTCAGTTTTTTAACTATCACTAAGTTGTTTCACTATTCATCAAAAATTGGTGTTTTTCATAAAAATACCAAAAATTCAGCCTAAGATATATTTGATATTCTGATTTAAAAAATTATTTCTATTTTTAAAAATTCAAAACATTGAAGTGGAATTAATTAATTTTATAATTAATTCCCGTTATCAAAACAAATAGCATGTTTTTAAGAAACAAGAACTATCAAAAGATCGACACTTGTTTATGTCCAAATTCAAGGTAAAATTAATTCCAATGACCAACATTGGACTAAATGGTAAAAATATATTCTAATTAAACATTAAAACTAATTAAAAAGATAATATATCCATATAAATTATTTTGATGAAAAAAAGTTGTTTTTAATTAAAATATAGCGTGTTTTTACTATTCATTAAAATATGAAAGTAATCAGAATAAAATGTAAAATCTATCCAAATTAAATTTTTATATCATGATTCCAAGGAAGAATTTTATTTTTTCAACTTTAAGTTATAAACATGTCAAAAACTACATTTAATGTGGGTGCCCCATCAAAAGGTGGCAAAACTACATTTTTTGAAAAATACATATTTTACCCAAAAAATTTATTTTCTTCTCATACCATGTTCTAGAAAATATATAGAATGAATAATAATTTTATAAAATTTAAAATGTAGTTAATACTATTCATAACGGCTAATATATAATAATATTATAACAATGTATCGTTGTTTAGTGAAATCCAGTATTGCGTACTACACACGCTATCGAGGAAGGTCATCTTTGCGTGTAATGCAAGACAAGCTAGTGTTGTGTGCAGTGAAAGATTCCTTTGATGTTTCTTATAACATAAGACTTAAATAAATTCTTATCATAAAATATCTGGGTGTTACATTCTACCCCCTTAAAATGAATTTCACCCTCGAAAATCTTCACATCATAACAAATAGATTAGGATACCTCTCCGTCATCATATCGTCAAGCTCATATATAGCGTCTTTTAATCTGTGGTTCCTCCATAGAACATTCACCAAGCGAGTGGTCTTGTTACGTTGAACTTTTTCTCTATGATCCAGAATCTCTATCGGTTGTTCTTTATAAGAAAGATCTTACTCCAGTGGTACAACTTCTGAGCTTAGTACATGTGTAAGATCAGGTATGTACTTTCTCAAGAGAGATACATGGAGCACATCATGAACTTAAGAGAGATTTGGTGGATGCGCCAATCGGTAAGCTACCTTCCCAACATGATCTAGTATTTCGAAAGGATCGATATACCTAAGGATCAGATTTTCTTTCTTTCCAAATCTCATTCCTCTCTACCAATGAGATATTTATAAGAACACATTATCACCCACTTCAAACTCTAGGTCTTTTCATCGGTTGTCTGTATAACTTTTTTGTCGACTATGAGCTGCTCTTATCTGTTGTTGAATAGATCGGACCTTTTCTACCTTCTCATCAACAAGATCAGGTCCTAATAGCTTTCTTTCCCCAACTTTATCCTAGCACGTTTGAGTCTTGCATTTATTTCCATAGAGAGCTTCATAAGGAGCCATCTGAATACTAGAGTGAAAAATATTATTATAAGAAAACTCCACCAAAGGTAGGTGTTGATCCCAACAACCTTTGAAATAGATAGAGCAATCGCTTATCATTTCTTCTAGTGTTTGAATTGTTCTCTCAGACTGACCGTCAGTCTGAGGACGATAAGTAGTGCTGAAACTCAACTATGTATCTAAACTATGATGAAGACCTCTCCAGAACATCGAGGTGAATCCTCAGATCCTGATTAGATATAATGGAATGTGGTACTCCATGCAATATTACCACTTCCTTCACATATATCCTGGAAAGATGATCCAGAGAGAACTCTTCTCTAATAGTAACGAAGTGTGCCTACTTTGTAAGATGATCAACTATAACCCAGATAGCATTATTGCCTTTGGATGTTTTAGGAAGTCCAGTGACCAAGTCCATAGTGATGCTTTCCCATTTCCATTCTGGTATGGGTAATGGTTGTAAAATCCCCTTAGACTCCTGTCTCTCAGCTTTAACTTGCTGACAAACCAAGCATCGAGAGACATATTCAGCAACATATCTTTTCATTCCATCCCACCAGAAGCACTCTTTCATGTTCCTATACATCGTTGTGCTTCCAGGATGAATAGAGAATGAAGAAGTATGAGCCAAATCCAGTAGCTCCTTCTTTAATTCTGGGATGGTAGGAACCCAAACACGATTCCTAAACCTTATTATCCCATCACAATCAAGGTTGAATTCAGAAAAATTTCTCACCTTCTTTTGTAACTCTACTTCTTCTTTTTGTGCCTCTTTAATATACACTTGTGTAGAAGGTTGAACATTCATTTGAGAAAGATAAGATTTTTCCCCTTCCATTATAATTCCAAGATCCAACCTTTGTAAATCCATAAATATTGGATCTTTTGTGATCCTCATCATGGATAAGCTATAATGGTCTTGTCGACTTAATGTGTATACCACCTTGTTTTCTTTCCCAAGGTGGTAATGAATTGAGAAGTCGTAATCCTTAATCATCTCCAACCATCATCTTTGGCTCATATTCAGTTCCTTTTGTGTGAAAATATAATTTAAACTTTTTCCTCGATATAATTATCGCACCATTAACCATAAAGATAATTACTCCAAATATTTAATGCAAAGATTACCATAGCTAACTCAAAATCATTAGTTGGGTAATGTTTCTAATGGATTTTCAACTGTCATGAGGTATAATCTATCAGCATATCATTTTTCATGAGAACACACCCCAATCCCTTCATGGATGCATCACTGTAGATCATAAACCTTTCTCCACTACAAGGCAGTGTGAGCACAAGGGCACTGGATAACCTCCTTTTCAACTCCTTGAAATTATCTTCACACTCGTCTAGCCACACAAACATAACTCCTTTTCGAGTGAACCTGGTGATTGGATTAGATAGTCGTGAATAATCATTCAAAAAACATCGATAATATCCAACCAAACTATGAAATCTTTGGATCTCAGTTAGTGTTGTTGGTCTCGACCATCTTTCGATAACCTCTGTTTTTGATGGATCCATAGATATCCCATGTTTTGAGATATGTAACCCAAAAATGGAACTTTTTGAAGCCAAAATTTACACTTGGTAAATTTGGAAACAATATTCTCCATTCTTAGGGTCTTTAATTCAATTCTCAAGTTATATTCATGATCATCATTTATATTTTAATAGACAAGAATATCATCTATAAATAATACCACAAACTGATCAAGATGGTCTCTAAAGACTCTATTCATTAGATCCATGAAGATAGAAGGGGAATTATTAAGGCCAAATGGAATCACTATAAATTCATAGTGTCCATACCTTTTACGAAAATCCGTCTTTTGTATATCTTCTATTTTTAACCTTAATTGATGATACCCTGAACGAAGATCAATCTTGGAAAAGTATTGAGCTCCACATAGATTTCGAAATAAGTCATCAATGTGCGGGAGTGGATATTTTTTCTAGATAGTTATCTTGTTAATTTATCTTTAATCAATTCATAGTCTCATTGATCCTTCTTTATTCTTAACAAACAGAAGAGGTGCTCCCCAAGGTGATGCACTAGGGCATAAGAATCCCTTATCAAGATTCTCTTGGAGTTTCTTCTTCAATTCCTAAAACACAATTGGGGCCATTATATAAGGTTTCTTTGAAAAGGGAAAAGCACCCGGTATGAGTTATATTGAAAACTCAACTTCATGATTAGGTGCAAGTCATAGAAATTCCTCCGGAAAGACATCATCAAACTCTCGTAAAATGGGCATATTTATTATCATGAGTTTCTCTCCAACCATTTGAGATAAATTACCTTCGTTTATTGGAATCAAGACCCTTATGATGGAAAAAATTTCCACTGGAATGTTATATTCATCCATGCATCGATAGATTATATTAGATTGATCAGGAATATTAAATGTGATTTCCTATCATTGGAAGTTGATATGAGCTCCGCATAAAGAAATCCAATCCATTCCAAAAATCACATCAAATTCCACTATAGGAAGGATCACATGATTTGCAGGAAGCACATTCCCACAAACTTTAATTTGAGAAGATTTATAAACTTTTGATGCACCTGTTGTTCCATTAGGAGTTGTCACAGGTAACTCAACATCCAATTGTTGAGGTAGTACGGCGATACCCTTAGAAAATTCTTCTGAAATAAAAGAGTCGGTGGATCAAAAATCAAATAAAACATTTGCTACTTAAGAGTGGATGGTATGTGTACCTTTCACCACTTCGTTATCATACTCCACATCACCGACAGAAATTGCATGTGAGTTTCTTTTTCCTTTGGCCTTAATAGTTTGTTGATGTTGATCATCATCAACAAACCTTAGATTAGGTTATTGATTGGCATAATGCCCCATTTCCTTCCACTTAATAAATTGAAGTGTAGGAGGTGCTTTCTGTGTATCCCTTTCTTTGTCCGCATCATTTTACATCTTCTTCCCATTATTTCAACATTCAACTGCCCGATGACCTTCTTTTCCACACTTAAAACATTTACTTTCCCCTTTAAGAAAATTCCCTCCATGTTTCTTTCCACACTTTGAGAATAAGGGAAAACTCATCTTATTTTCATTGTGGTCTTTATATTTCCCTTTGAATTCAATTTTTCTCTTCTTATCAAACCCATATGACTGATGTCTTACTCCAATATCCGTCTCAACCTTCATAGAACATAGAACAATTTCCTTATAGCTATTGAAGTCCCATATGGATAATGCCCTTCGAATAATTGGTTTTAAGCCACTAAAGAATTGATCGATCTTACTCTCAGGTTGGATAATAATTCGGGATGTGTAGCTTTCATGTATTGTAAAATTTGCGTCGTAGGTACCAACTGCTTCATCATCCTTTTGCATCAATTCAAGAAACTCCTTCTCCATGTTTGGTTGAAGAATATGAGGGAAGTACTTATTGAAAAATAAGTTCCTGAACTCGTCCCATTCCATGGACTCAATTTCATCCATTTGCCTCATATTCTAAATAAGATTCCATCATTGATCAGCTTCACCTTCCAAACAATATACTGCTAAGATGACTTTATCATGTTCAGAACATTGTAGGACTGAAAATATATTTTCAATGGTACTAATCCATTGTTCAGCCACTAATGGATCATAAGACCTGCTAAACGAAGGTGGACGCTGCATCATGATGGATTCAAAAGAATGTTTCTCCTTCCTTTGATTGTTTGGAAGTCCTGCATGACTCATAGCTTGAAAAAGTTGTGTGAGCATGGCTACAATATTTGGCATTCCAAGTCCCATAACGTTTGGTTTCTCAGGGGGAAAATCATTGAATTTCCCGTCACTTTGAGCATTAACACGGTTCCATTGGGTTCCAGCCATTGACTAAAACCAAGAAGCATAGTCTGAGAATCACTAATCAAAATAGTAAAACCACATAATCAGGAATAAAATTTCACACTTTAGGTCTTATCATATGTTGTTCTTGGCCATTTCTAAAACACTAATATTGTGTTCTATGTTTAGACATATCCTTATAGTTCTTACTAAGGCTTTCACATCCTAGTTTCCAAATGATGACTATACCTTTCCTCTAATACCAACTATAATGACCCATACTTTACATACATGGTTATTACATCAGAATTGAAGCATACATATTACAATATATAACAAAACCATGATAGAACCGTTTAGGTATAGTGTCTTTAGAATTTAGGGAACATAAACGACTGGAAAAGCATCTACATTGTCTCCCGTTTATATCATCATATCTAGAGCCCCTTTGGCATATCATACTTAATACGTTTCATCCTGACCTGGGGAAAATAAAACATACAAAAGGGTGATCTCAAATGCTTAGTAAGGTTAACACAAGTAAATATCATATTCATGAGAATAGAGCATTTCAAAAGTATTAACCTGCAAAAGATATAATAATATCATAACATGGGAAAAATCCTAGTAGTGAAACATAATCTAAATAATCATAAAATATATCATTAAACTTTGTGGCATACACACATAATAGTATAGAATCATTTCCAAGTATTCAAGACTCATTGACAAGACTATCCTAGCCGACAAAGTCCTTTTCGCAACTGAGTTCACTCCTTGTTTTAGTCTTGTATCACTGAACTGGATCAACCTATCATTCCAGCCATGTCTATCACATGAGATATAAATCATTACCCAATTCATTTTAGGGAGATATAGTTCCCACCAATATCATAATGAAACCATTCTTATGTGTTCCAAAAAATCATAACTCGTAGTATAACCCATGTAATAAAATTGGGATTCTTAAACATCATTCCATCATAACATAATCCATATAAGATAAAAGAACATAAAAAAATTAATTACATCATAACATAATAAAATCAATATAAAAATATGGATATAAACATAAACATATATTATCTTAGATGGAAAATAATATTGATAAAACACTTGAACTCCATTCTTGAAGAAAATATACTTTCTACTTCAAAAACATTTTACCTTTGTTGACATGTCATAAAATTTTAAACTAAAAGAAGTTGATTAAAAGTAAACATGAAAACTTGTAAAACAAGCTTCATAGAAATAAATTTCTATGAAATTATAAAAATTCATTCATGCTGTATAAGTTAAAAAAAGATTCTTCTCATACTGTGGCCGGAAAAGTCAAAATGTACCTTGTACTAAAAATGACTAAAGATACATTTCATTAATTTTACTCACCCAAGGGTAAAATTGGATTTAAAAAATTGTATGTGGATAGAAATAATATTAAATATTTAGGAAACATTAATGTGGATGATAAATATTCCCCAGTAAATTCTGAAATATAAACAATCTTGGATAAAAATGAAATTGCGAGATTTTCCCTTACCTTAGGTCCGATTTAGTTTGTACGTATCCGAACCTCCTAAATAATTATTTAAATAATGTAATTGACTTATTATAGAATCATATTAATTGTTATGATACCATATATGGTCATATTCTTGTCTTCTTATTAGTAATATTTCATTGCTACATATTATTTGGGTGTTCATTGCATTATGTTCTTATGCATGTTTAGTCTAATAAATTATTCTTCTTCTTTTTAGGTTATAGATACCTGATTTCCATAATATTATTATTGTAATATATTTCATATTTATTCATTCAATTCATTTATATAATCATTATTCAATGAAGATCATGTAGAACGAGTCACATCACATCGTGGAAACGGTAGGCTGTACGTACGCACGAGCGATGATATCATTCCCATGATCATGGAATTGTATAGAAGTGTATGTATAATCTTTGAAAATAAATATCAATTTAAAATAATAACATATAGTTATTCTTTACACCATTATACCCATCCATGTAAGGTTGTGGTGGAAAACCTATTACACCACGGCGTGGAGACGGTATTCCGTATTACGCACGCTCGGTGATATCGTTTTATGTAGGATGGATAGAAGGTGAAATAGGGTTGTTTCATATTTATAATAAAATAATAGTATATGACTGATACTAATGTTATTAATTCTTAATGAAACATCTAACTAAGAGGAAGTATAAGAATAAATAAATTTGAAAGAATCGTTAACATATATTACTTCTTCTTTGACACGTCTCTTTGAAACCTCCTAATAGGGAACTAATTCTGGCCTTTGAAGAAGACCGGGACCTCTATAATATTACTAGTGGAGTTTATAAGAGTAATAGGAAGGGGTTGGCTGAGCTAGAAGGCTCAATGTTATGTAAAGAGGAGAGGGAGGAGGTGCCCTTTTATAAGGGTGGAGAGGGGCCCCTTTGGAAAGAGTGAAAATATAATTTTATTATATACATATATTCGGTATCAAAAGGTCAAAAACTCATTAACGATGAAGATAAGATGACTCATGGTCAAAATAAAATCATAAAATCAAAATTGGACATCTTTTGGATAATATTTAAATCATTATAATCTTATTTACTTAAATCATTTATTAATGAGGTAACTACTGCATTATTATTGTGTCATGAATAATTTAATTTATTTGATTTATAAAAATAATAATAAAACTACCACCATATAGAAAATCTTTTTAGATTTCCAATGAATATTTACTGTTGAATAGATAATTTATATAACCCCTTATAAAAATTTATTACTAAAATATTTTTGTTAATGTCAATTTTGCCTTTACATTAAATTAATTAATCCAAATTGTCATTATCACTACCAAGTGGCTCAATGGAGTCCCAAAATCGACCCAAGGATACCCATGTTCGGCCACTACTCATACAATAATGTTTGGAAAAGTGTTAAGGTAATTTTGAATTATTATAATATTCTTTTAACCTTGAATTACTATATTTACCTTTAACCGCAGTAAATAAAAGTCAAAAAGATACTATTCAACAAAAATTATATTCATTTCATTGAACAACATTTTACTTCTTAATAACAACCATGTATGTCAGATTTATGAAATTCAATTCACAGAAGTGGTAAAATTTCATTTAAATGAAAGAGTCAGTTCTTTAACTATCACTAAGTGGTTTCACTATTCATCAAAAATTGAAATTTTTCAGAAAAATACCAAAAACTCAGCCTAAGCTATATTTGATATTACGAATTCAAAAATTATGTATATTTTAAAAATTCAATAAAAAGAAGTGGCATTAATTAATTTTATTATTAATTCCCATTAACAAAACAAATAGTGTGTTTTTAAGAAACAATAACTATCAAAAGATCGACACTTGTTTATGTCCAAATTCAAAGTGAAATTAATTCCAATGACCAAAATTGTATTAAATGGTAAAAATATATTCTAAGTAAACTTTAAACCCAATTAAAAATATAATATAACCATATAAATTATTGCGATGAAAAATATGTGTTTTGAATTTAAATATAGTGTGTTTCTACTATTCATTAAAATATGAATGTTATCATAATAATATGAAAATTTTATCCAAATTAGATTTCTAAATCCTAATTCCAAGGAAAAATTTTATTTTGTCAAATTGAACTTATAAACACGTCAAATACTAGATTTAATGTGGGTGCCCCATCAAAAGGTGGAAAAACTGTATTTTTTTAAAAATACTTATTTTACCATAAAATTTTATTTTTTTCTCATACCATGTTATAGAAAATATGTACGACAAATAATAATGTTATAAAATTCAAAATTTAGTTTACACTATTCATAATAGCTAGACCATAATAATATTATAATAATATATCTTTGTTTAGTGAAATCCGGTATTGCGTACTAAACATGCTATCGAAGAAGGTCGTGATTGCGTGTAACTCAAGCCAAGCTAGTGTTGTGTGAAGAGAATGATTACTTTGATGGTTCGTATAAAATAAGACATAAAAATATACTTCTCATAAAATATCAGTGTGTTACATTCTACCCCCCTTAAAATGAATTCCGCCCTCGAAATTCATCACATCGTAACAAATAGATAGGATACCTCACCCTCATCATATCTTTAAGCTCCTATGTAGGTTTTTTTAATTGGTGGTTCCTCCATTAAACATTAACAATGTGAGTGGTCTTGTTCCATAGAACATTTTCTCTACAATCCAGAATCTCTATCAGCTATTCTTCATAAGAAAGTTATTTCTCCAGTGGTACAACTTCTGAGCATGGTACATGTGAAGGATCGGGTATGTACTTTCTCAAGAGAGATATATAGAACACATCGTGAACATGAAAGAGATTCAGTGGAAGCACCAATCGGTAATAAACCTTCCCAACACGATCCAGTATTTCAATAGGACCAATATACCAAGGGGTCAACTTTCTGTTCTTTCCAAATCTCATTACTATCTTCCAAGGAGATATTTGTAAGAACACATTATCAACCACTTCAAACTCTAGGTATTTTTTTGGTTGTTGGCATAAATTTTTTGTCGACTCTGAGCTTCTCTTATGTGTTTTTGAATAGATCTGACCGTTTTTCCATCTAATAAATAAGATCTGGTCCTAATAGATTTATTACCCCAACTTCATCCCAGTATGTAGGAGTCTGACATTTCCTTCCATAGAGAGATTCATAAAGAGCCATCTGAATACTGGAGATAAAAAAATTATTATAAGAAAATTCCACCAAAGGTAGGTGTTGATCCCAAACACCTTTTAAATCCATAAGGAAATTTCTTAACATTTATTCTAGAGTTTGAATTTTTCTCTCAGCATGACCGACTGTCTGAGGAAGATATGCAGTGCTGAAACTCAACTCTGTATCTAAAATATGCTGAAGACTTCTCCTGAACATCGAGGTAAACCTCGGATCCCGATCAGATATAATGGAAAGTGGTTCTCCATAAAATCTTACCACTTCCTTCACATATATCCTGGAAAGCTGGTCCATAGATAAATCTTCTCTAATAGAAATGAAGTGTGTCAACTTCGTAATACGATCAACTACAACCCAGATAACATTATTGCCTTTGGATGTTTTAGGACATCTAGTGACCAAGTCCATATTGATGTTTTCCGATTTCCATTATGGTATGGGTAATGGTTGTAAAATCCCGTTAGACTTCTGTCTCTCAACTTTGACATTCTGAAAAACCATTCATCAAGAAACATATTCAGCAACATCTCTTTTCATGACATCCCACCAGATGTACTCTTTCATGTCCCTATACATCTTCGTGCTTCCAGGATGAATAGAGAATGAAGAAATATGAGCCTCATCCAGTAGCTCCTTCTTTAATTCTGGGATGGGAGGAATGCAAACCCGATTCTTGAACCTTATCATCCCATCACAATCAAGGTTGAATTCAGGAACATTTCTCACCATCTTTTGTAACTCTACATCTTCTTTTTGTGCCTCTTTAATCTTTAAATGTATAGATGGTTGAACATTCATTTGAGGAAGATTATATTTTTCCCCTTCCATTATAATTCCATGATCCATCCTTTGTAAATCCATAAATATTGGGTCTTTTGTGATCCTCATCATGTATAAGCTAGCATGGTCTTGTCGAAATAATGTGTCTTCCACCTTGTTTGATTTCCAAGGGTGGTAATGAATTGAGTAGTAGTAATCCTTAATCAGCTCCAACCATCTTATTCGGGGCATATTCATCTCATTTTTTGTGAAAATATACTTTAAACTTTTATGATCAGTATAAATATCACACCATTCACCATAAATATAATGCTTCTAAATCATTAATTCAAAGATTACCGCAGCTAACTCCAAATCACGAGTTGAGTAATTTTGCTCATGTATTTTCAACTATCAAGAGGCATAAGCTATCAACATATCATTTTTCAGGAGAAAACACCCCAAACCCTTATTGGATGCATCACTGTCGATCACAAACCTTTCTCCACTACAAGGTGGTGTGAACACAGGTGCACTAGACAACCTCCTTTTTAACTCCATGAAATTATTCAAAATCCTCCATCCACATGAACATAACTCTTATTCGAGTCAACCTAGTGAGTGGATTAGATAATAGTAAAACATATTTCACAAAATGTCGATAATATCCAGAAAAACCAAGAAAACTTTGGATCTCAGTTATTGTTGTTGGTCTCGACCATCTTTCGATAACCACTATTTTTGCGGGATACACAGATATCCCCTCTTTTGAGATTATGTGACCCAAAAATGAAACTTTTCGAAGAAAAAATTCACACTTGGTAAATTTGAAATAAATCTTCTCCTTTCATAGGGTCATTAATACCATTATCAAGTGATCTTAAAGTTATTCCTTGCTCTTTGAATAGACAAGAATATCATCTATAAAGACTATGAAAAACTGATTAAGATGGTCTCTAAATACACTATTAATTATATCCATGAAGATAGCAGGGGAATTAGTAAGACCAAATGGAATCACTATAAATTCATAGTGTCCATACCTTGTACGAAATTTCGTCTTTAGTATATCCTCTTTTTTGAACCTTAATTGATGACACCCTAAACGAAGATCAATCATGGAAAAGTATTGAGCTCTGCGTAGTCGGTAAAAAAAGTCATCAATGCGTGGGAGAGGATATTTTCTCATGATAGTGATCTTGTTATGTTCTCGATAATCATGGAAGAGTCGCATTGATCCATCTTTCTTATTAACAAACAAAACAGGTGCTCCCCAAGGTGATGCACTAGGGCGTATGAATCCCTTGTCAAGATTCTCTGGGATTTGCTTCTTCAATTCCTAAAACTCAATTGGGGCCATTCTATAAGGTGTCTCTGAAATGGGCATATCACCCGGTATGAGTTCTATTGAAAACTCAACATCATGATTTGGTGGAAGACCTAGAAATTCCTTTGGAAAGATATCATCAAACTCTTGTACAATGGGAATATTCTTAATCGTGAGTTTCTCTCCAACCATTTGAGATAAATAACCTTCATTTATTTGAATCAAGACCCATAAGATGGATGAAATTTCTACTCGATGGTTATATTCATCCTTGCATTAATAGATGACAGTAGATTGATTGGGAATATTAAATGTGATTTACCTTCTTTGGAAATTTATATGAGCTTCATATAAAGAAATACAATCCATGCCAAGAATCACATGAAATTCCACTCTAGGAAGGATCATAAGATTTTTAGGAAGCACTTTCCCAAAAACCTCAAATGGAGAAAAATTATAAACATTTTATGCAACCGTTGTGCCATTAGTATATTTCACAGCTAACTCAACATCTAATTGTTGAGGTAGTACGGTGATACCCTTAGAAAATTCTTCAAAAATAAAAGAGTGGGTGTATCCAAAATCAAATAAAACTTTTGATACTTTAGATTGTATGGTATGTGTACATTTCACCACTTTGTTATCGTACTCCACATCGATGATAGAAATTGCCTATGACATTCCTTTGTCTTTGGCCTTAATAGTATGTTGAATTCAATCATCATCAACAAACCTTGGATTATGGCATTGATTGGCATAATTCCCCATTTCCTTGCACATAAAACATTGAAGTGTAAAAAGTGCATTCTGTATATCCCTTTCTTTGTTCACATCATTCGACATATTAATCCCATTATTTCAACATTCAACTGCCCTATGTCATTATTTTCCACACTTAAAACATTTACTTGTCCCTTTAAGACAATTCCCTCCATGTTTCTTTCCACCCATTGATAATTAGGGAAAACTAATCTTCTTTTCATTGTGGTCTTTATATTTCCCTTTGAATTCAATTTTCCTCTTCTTATCAAACCCATATGACTAATGGCTTACTCCAATCTCCATCTCAACCTTGAGATCACATCGAACAATTTTCTCGTAGCTATTGATGTCCCTTATGGATAACTCCCTTCAAAGAATTGGTTTTAAGCCACTAAACAATCGATCGATAGTACTCTCAGGTTGGACAACAATTCGATAAGTGTACCTTGCAAGTCTTGTAAAATTTTCTTTGCAGGTACCATCCATTCATCATCCTTTTTCTTCAGTTATAGAAACTCTTTCTCCGTTATTGTTCGAAGAATACGAGGGAAGTACTTATTGGAAAATAAGTTCTTGAACTCGTCCCATTCCATGGACTCAATTTCATCCCTTTGCCTCATATTATTAATAATATTAAACCATTGATCAGCTTCACCTTCCAAACGATATACTGATAAGATGAATTTATCAAGTTTAGAACATTTCAGGACTAAAAAAATATTTTCTGTGGAAATAATCCATTGTTCAGCCACTAATGGATCAGAAGAACCACTGAATGAAGGTGGACGCTACCTCATGAAGGATTCAATAGAATGTTGCTCCTTCCTTTACTCATTTGGAAGTCCTTCAAGATTAATATCTTGAGAGTGTTGTGTAAGAATGGAAATAATATTTTTCATTCCAGCTCCCATAACGTTTGGTTACTCAGGGGGAAAATCATTGCATTTCCCGCAGAATTCAACATTAACACGGTTCCATCGGGTTCCAGTAATTGACTAAAACCAAGAAGTATAGTGTGAGAAACACTAATCATAATACAAAAACCAAATAATCAAGAATAAAATTTCACACTTTAGGTCTTATCATAGGTTGTTCATGGACATTTCTAAAACACTAGTATTGTGTTCTATGTTTAGACATATCCTTAGAGTTCTTACTAAGGCTTTCATATTCAAGTTTCCAATATTTGACTATACCTTTCCTCTGATACCATCTATAATGACCCATACATTACATACATGGTTATTAATTCAGAATTGAAGCATACTTATTACAACATATAACAAAACCATGATATGTCCGTGTAGGTATAGTGTCTTTAGAAACTTGTAAACATAACTGACTGGTAAAGAATCTACATTATCTCCAGTTTATGTCATCATATCTAGAGTCTCTTTGGCATATCCTACATAATACCATTCTTCCTAACCTGGGGAAAAGAAAACATACAAAAGTAGGCTCTCAAATGCTCAGTAAGGGTGAACAAAGGAAATATCATATTCATAATAACATTGCATTTTGAAAATCATAACCTGCAAAAGAGATCATAATATTATAACATGGGATAAATCATAGTAGTGAAACGTAATCCCAATAATCATAAAATAAATAATGAAACTTTTTGGCATCACACATAATCATAGAAAATCATTTCAATGTAGTCTAGACTCATTTACAAGACTATCCTAGTAGACAAAGTCCATTTCTGAATCGAGTTCACTCTTCGTTTGAGTCTTGAATCACTGAACTGGATTAACCTGTCATTCCAACCTTGTCTATCTCATGAGATATATATATTTACCCAATTCATTTGAGGAAGATATAGGTCACACCCGTCTCATAATGAATCCATTCTTATGTGTGCCACAAAATCATAAATCATAGCATAACCCATGTAATAAAAATGGGATTCTTAAACATCATGCCATCATAACATAATCCATATAAGATAAAAGAAAATTATAAAATTAATTCCATCATAACATAATCAAATAAATATAAAAATAGAGATTGAAACAGAACCCTATATTTTCTTAGATGGAACATAATTTTGATAAAATACTTGAACTCCATTATTGAGGAAATATATCCTTTCTACTTCAAAACATTTTACCTTTATTAACATGTTATACAATTTTAAACTAAAATAAATTGATTAAAAATAAACTTGAAAACCTGCAAAGGAAGCATCATGTAAATAATGTTCTATGAAATCATAAAAATCCATTCACGCTCTATAAGTTAAAAAACATATTCTTCTCATACGTTGGATAGAAAAGTCAAAAAGTACCTCGTACTAAAAATGACAAAAGATTCCTTTCATATATTTAACTCACCAAAGGGTAAAATTGGATTTAAAAATTTCTAGGGGGATAGAAATAATATTATGTATTGAGGAAACATGTATGTGGATGATGAATATTCCTTAGTAAATTCTAATGTATAAACAATCTCGGATAAAAATGAGATTGTGAGATTTTCCCTTACCTTAGGTCTGATTTGCTTCGTAAGTATCTGAACCTCCTGTATAATGATTTAAATAATTTCATTGACTTATTACAGATTAATATTCATTGTTATGATATCATATATGGTCATGTTGTTATCTTCTTATTAGTAATATTTCATAGCTACTTGTTATTCGGGTGATCATTGCTTTCTGTCCTTATACATGTTTTGTCGAATAAATTATTATTATTCATTTTAGGTTATAGATACATCAGTTCCAGAATTGAATTAGATTAATATATATCATATTTCTTAATTCAATACATTTATATAATCATTATTCAATAACGATCATGTAGAACAAGTCACATCACATCGTGGAGACGGTTGGCCATACGTACGCACGAGCGATGATATTGTTCCCATGATCATGGAATTGTATTAAAGTGTATGTGTAATATTTCAGAATCAATATCAATTTAAAATAATCATATATAGATATTAATTACACCATTATATCCATCCACGTAAGGTGGTGGTGGAAAACAGATTACACCACAGCGTGGAGACGGTATTCCGTATGTACGCATGCACGGTCATTTGGTTTTCCGTACGATGGATAGAAGGTGAAATAGGTTTCTTTCATATTTATAATAACATATCAATATATGTGTGATACTGATGTTATTAATTAATAAGGATAGAAGTAAAGAAGAGTATTTAGAAGAAGAAATAAATTTGAAAGAATTGGTAACGAATATTACCTCTTCTTTGAAACACCTCTTTGAAACCTCCTCTTAGGGCACTAATGTTGGTCATTGAAGAAGACCAGGACCTCTAGAATATTACTAGGGGATTTGATAAGAGTAATGGGCATGGGATGGATGATATTGAAGGCTAAAAGTTGTGTAAAGAGGAGAGGGAGTAGGTTCCCTTTTATAAGGGAGGAGAGGGGCAGCTTTGGAAAGTGTGAAAATATTATTTTATTATAAACTTATTTTCGGTTTCAGAAAGTCAAAAAATCATTAGAGATGAATATAAGAAGAATAATGGTCTAAATAAAATCATCCAATCATAATTGGAAATTTTTTGGATAATATATAAATAATTATAATCTTATTTATTTAAATCATTTATTAATGAGTTATATACTACATCATTATTGTGTCATAAATAATTTAATTTATTTGATATCGAAAAATTATAAAAAATACCACCATGTAGGAAATATTATTAGCGTCCCATTAAATATTTATAGTCTAAAATATAATTTATATAACCCCTTATAAAAATTAAATATTAAAATATTTTGGTTAATATCAATTTTGTCTTTACATTTAATTAATTATTTAATCCAAATTGTCATTATCACTACCAAGTGGCTCAATGGGGTCACAAAATCGTCCCAAAGATGAAAATGGTCAGCTAATACTCATACAATAAGGTTAGGACAAGTGTTAAGGTAGTTTTTAATTATTATAATATTATTTTAACCTTGAATAACCCTATTTTACTTTAACTGCATTAGATAAAAGTAAAAAGGTACAATTCACAAAAAATTATTTTCATCTTATTGAACCACATTTTTCTTCTTGAAAAGAACCATTTATATCAGATTTTTGAAATTAAATTCACAGAAGTGGAAAATTTCTATTTAAATGAAAGAGTCAATTTTTTAACTATCACTAAGTGGTTTCACTATTCATCAAAAATTGATGTTTTTCAAAAAAATACCAAAAATTCTGCCTAATCATTATTTGATATTCCAAATTAAAAAATGATTTCTATTTTTCCAAATTCAAAAAATAAAATTTTCATTAATTAATTGTAAAATTAATTTCAGTTATCAAAACAAATATCTTGTTTTTAAGAAACAATAACTATCAAAAGATCGATACTTGTTTATGTCCAAATTCAAAGTGAATTTAATTCCAATGACCAACATTATATTAAATGGTAAAAATATATTCAAATTAAAATTTAATAATAATTAAAAAGATAATCGAACCATATAAATTATTTCAATGAACAAAGTTGTTTTTAATTAAAATATAGTGTGTTTTTACTATACATTAAAATACGAATGTTATCAGAATAATTTAAAAAATTAATCCACATTAAATTTTTATATCCCAATTCTAAGGATGAATTTTATTTTGTCAAATTGAACTTATAAACATGTCAAAAACTCGATTTAAAGTGGGTGCGACATCAAAAGGTGGCAAAACTGCATTTTTTTAAAAAATACTTATTTTACCCAAAAAAATAATTTTGTTCTCATACCATGCTCTAGAAAGTATGTAAGATGAATAATAATGTTATTATATTCAAAATGTAGTTAATACTATTCATAATGGCTAGTCCGTAATAATATTATAACAATATATTATAGTTTAGTGAAATCCGGTATTGCGTACTACACACGCTATCGAGGAAGTTCACGATTGCGTGTAACGCAAGCCAAGATAGTGTAGTGTGCAGAGAATAATTCCTTTGATGTTTTGTATAACATAAGACATAAAAAAATATACTTATCATAAAATATCAGGGTGTTACATCCTTAATTATAAAACATATTTATTCTAAAATTAATCATAAAATTAATTTCAACGATTCAAATTGGAATATTAATAATTTAAATGATTTTTTTACTTATAAATAATAATAAAAAATTTGATACTTTTTATGTTCATGAAAATAATTTTATTTAATAAAAATCATTATTTTCTCTATTCATTGAAAAATAATTTTTTTTTATAAACATCTAATCATTTCACATGAAAATTGAATAAAAATATTTATTTAAAAAATTCAATTAATTAAATAATATACATTTTCTAAAAGTTGAGGAAATTAATTGTATTATTTTCCTTCAAATATATATAAAATCTTTTTTGAAAGAGAATTACTTTTTTGAAGAAAATAAAGACATTAATAAGAAATTATTACATATATATATAAATATATACTCTTTATGTAAAATGAGTAAAAATAATTTTATAAATATTATTATTCCTATTAATATCTACAATTCAGCATCAATTTTTATAATCGTATATACATTATGATTATTTTAAATATGGGCATGCATGTATCCCAAGCTATCTAAAAAGTAAATTTATTTGAATTAATATATCATAAAACCCTTATGTGTTACATATGAATATTCTTATTTTCCTTATCAATTAATTGAAATATGTAAACTATATTTTGGTTGATCTGTTGACATTCTAATTTTTTAGATTTAACAACATTATTTAATGCTACCACTAATGGTTTCACTTGTTGTTTTTCTCGTGCAATTTATTCAAAATATATAAATAAACACAAATAACATACCATTCACTAGAAAAGGAATTATTATAATGTTCCAAGATATATAAATAAATAATATTTTTCTATAATTTTATGCAATTATAAAATAAAATATGATTAAAGAGTCTACTTAGTAAGATTCAAAATTAATGTGTGATATGCAACACTCTTCTGCTATACCCATGATGATGATATTAAAACTCAACTATAAATAAAATAGAATTGTTATTTGTCTTATTCCACTATTTTAATCAATTTATTCTTAATTTATATTCAACTCACCATATTTTGTTTCAAAAAAAGTTCATAACTAGTCTGAAATTACCATATGTTAATTTTAAATATCATAAGTGATCACTGATAGAATTCATCTATATTCATGTAAGTATACAATTATAATCAAAAATAAAACCATACTTATAAAAAAAATTGATAATTTTTTTGGTTCCTTATATATTTTTTTTCAAATCATTAAACATGTTCATGATCTTGATTGACAGTTTAAGGGACTAAATAAAACACATAAAAAGGCTGAATTAATCTTTCAATGATATGGGACCACCTGTTATATTAAATTTTTTGTTTCAATCCATATGTCAATATTTATTAATACTATACCAAATGTGCATGGATTATCTCTAACAACATTGAAAAAATAGACCCATGTCATTTATAAGGTGGTCCAATTTTTACATGAAATTCTATTACAAAATGTTTCTTTCATTTTAAGAAAAACTCATCATTAAAGATGGTTATACTAATAAACTCAATGAATTATTGTGATAATTTGTGGGAAGAAACTAAAATGTTGGTTTCTGAAATTTTTGGAATCTTATTTTTCAAAATATATGTATATTATAATCATAAAACGGTTTCATGATTAGTGTGTGGTTGAATTTGGTAAAATTGTAGACCACTTAACGTGGTATTAAAAAATTATCCATATTATTGGTTTTAAAAGTTTAATGAAATCCAATTTCTTTTACCATAATATTATATATATCTAACTCTAAGGAAAAATATTGATGATATTTCTCTATCATTATAGTAATTTTAATGAGAATATTATTGTGTTTTTTGAGGAAGGATTCCATCACTGTGAGAAATAATTATATTACCCTCCTCTCCTTAAAAATGGTTCACACATCAACACCTAAGAGAATATATTGGCATGAGTCGACCCTTTAAATTTTCCTGGGAAGACCTATCAAAAAAGGTATCTACATTAGTGACTTCTCTTCCACTATTTCTTTTCATGTACGTCAATTAATTTTCATTTCTTACATCAACACCTAAGAGAATATATTTTCATGAGTCCACCCTTTAAAATTGTAATTATTATTATTCATAATCATATATATCATAGACCAATTTATTTAACAAAGAAATGGACGATTAAATCTCAGGTTGGAGAGAGATATAATTTTTTGGTTTTAGTTTATTGAGTGGATTCACTCATTTAACATTATTTGACACAATATTTTTTACATTAAAAAATATATGTTACTGATCAAATACAATTATATATTAGATATGGTAATTAGATGTATTATTAGAACCATAGGTACAGCTGGGTAGATGAAAAATTAAACATTATTTCAACAATAATATATGTTGATTGTTACTGTAGTTGAGGACTTTGTCAATGTCGAATATAAATCAAAATTCGGAATGAAATTATATTGTGAAGTGAATGTTAATGTAATATTTTTTTAAAAATTCTATAGGATATGATATATTACCTTATGAATGATTAATTCACCATGAAAATTGCGAAAATTTTAATCTAAATATATCAATACATTTTTTCACAAATGGAATGTAAAAAATTACCTATCAAATGAAAAAAACATATACTCAAAAACATGGTTCCATTATTGATTATTTAACCCATGTTTCACTATACACATTATAATATAACACTGATACATTGAATGGTCAATGGGTAAAAATTAACCACACAATTATTTTCACAATTTCTAGGGACTTTTTAATAACTATTTGTTTATTTTTTATTTTCATTAAGAAAAATAAAAATATAAAAAAACAAAAAACAAAAAAATTAATATTAAAATAAAACAAAAAAATTATTCTTTACATAATAAAATTTTAAAAAAACTTAATGAAAAATTCATTTTCCTTATATATTCTTAATTTCTAAGAATTCCATATACCCTATATAAATTTTAAAACCTTTTGTTCGATAAAAAAATTAACGGTACCATAAATTGTATTCAATGATATAATTGGGTTAATCAAACCAAACATGAATCATTTGAAAAATTAAAATTAATTAAATGGAAAATATTTGGTAACACGCCTTAAAATAACTCACTACCTATAACATGTAAATCCCATGACACTAGTATCCCAGAGTTGATGACTTTGTTTAGGAAATTGGAATAATATACAAGGAATTCACATGCTGATGGACCAAATAGTTTTTTATATGTGGAAAACAACATAAAAAAAATATTAACATTACAACATTAATTGAAAATAACATAGAAACTCAATTGGAAACATCCATAAACTTCATGATTATACATGTATGTAATTCATAGTATACATATTCACATCCTGGGGAAAAGAAAAACATAAGATATGTGTGTGATTAGATTCTAAGAAAGAGTAATAAATTATAGAAAAATATATAAACATAAAAAATAATTAAAGTTGAATATCAAGAAACACATGTCATTCACAAACATACATGAACATTATTAGGAAGGATTAAAATGTAATCAAAATAATACCATATAAATAAGAAAATTAGAATAAATCTTTAATATAGATATATTTATACTTTAATAGTCAAATGGACTATCAATTTCTTAAATAATAATTATGTAATAAATAATTTCATACATATTGATCTTACCATCAAGGATTCATCAAATACACCATAATGATATATGAAAAAACCTAGTCTATTTTATCTAATCATACCTACTGATTAATCGAGGGATTATAGTTGGCCGAATCAATCACATTCTAATCCCAATGCATACCTCATATGAAAGGGGTGAAACATAAAAATCCAATATAACCGCATTGAAACTATAATATGAAATGAAAATAAAAACCCCAAAATTAAAATCATAATCTTAATACATCCATAGTTGTAAGGTGAATTCAATCAAGATAGTACATCCAAAAAATAAATTCATATACCACAAAATAAAATATGATTTTCTTTAACAAAAGAGATCAATATCGATAAATCATAGGATTTAATAAAGTTGTTGAAATAAATTAAAACACTCAAATAAAATCACCAGAAATATTTAGAAATAAACAATGTTTTACTTTAGAAAAATGAGTTAATTTTGAAAATTATTTTATTTTCAATAAAAATAAAAATATAAACATTAATATCTTTGAAAATAAAATGGAATGAAATTAAATTTGAGAGATATTACATGAACATTCATACTGATGTTGGGAAAAAAATTTGAATATATTTAAAAAGTGTGTTTATAAAACATTATAAATGAGCCACTTTAGTGTGGTTCAAGGGTAAATATAAAAGAGTGTTTAAAATTACAACATTTAGGATTATTCGAATTAAAATAAAAATTGACTAAGATTATTTTTTAAGATACAAATAATATTTTTTTGAAAACAATTGGTGCTTAAAATATATAACAACCCGAACTTTTTTTAATTACTATTATATCATTTTGAAGATAAAAAACATAATAGTATTGTACATTGAATATCTGATGGTTTAGTGTCTTGGGAAAACTAGGACCATACATTACAATCACAACATCGAGCATATAAATTTATTCAATTTCTTCTTCATTAGCTTCTTATTGGTACTTGACCTCTCCTTAGTACATGTAGCCACCTAGGGATATACATCAAAAGGGGTGAGCTAGAAGCCCAGTAAGGGGAAAAATATGAACAATATATCATGGGGTGATAATAATTATAACATATGGAAATGATCAAGAACTTGATAGGAATCATAAATATACTACTTGAAATGTGGCAATGCATAAAAATGAATCATCATGTCTTAGTGGTTAAATACCACACATACTTGTGAACAAAGCTAGAATCTTGTTCACATAATTTCACATTTACTCATGAGATTAATCACTATAGCCGATGCATTGGAGCACTGTATTATTTCGGGTGCACCCATCAAATCATAACATTCATATTGCGCTATATAATTACAGGCACACCAATCACATCATAACAATATCATTATCATTCTTGCCATATAGAACATATATAAAAAATTAACATAACTAACCCATTGAAAGGTATGGGTTTCCTCTCATAAGAACAAATTCATAAACATTTGGTTCCCAAAATAAATCGGTAACAACATACGTGATACGAGAACCATCAATCATGAATGAGAGGTAAAAGGTGAGTTCTTAAAAGAAGAGTTCTCTTTGAAAACTTTTTTTTGACTTAAACATCAATAGAAAAAAATTATATCTCATAAAAGGTATGATAATGATGGAAAATGATTTTTAATAAGTATCCAAAGAAAATTTGGAGTGATAGTGGAAGAACTCGAAGAAAGAAATTTGGGTTTGAGATTTTCCCCTTAACTTGTATTTGAACGCTTCCATCGCTTTAATGTCCTGTATGATAAAATTATATTCTTTAATTAAAAATTACATAACCTTTTATAAATTAATAGGAGTCATTTTGGTTACATTATATTATTTTATGGTCCTTTTATGAGTTATAGAGTTTACAAACATTGTTTAGGAATGTTTGATTTTATGGTTTTCTTGAGCGTTTCGCGTGTATTCATGAATTCATGTTTGTGTAGAACATGGGAAAAAATCCAGAACATATATACCATGTTGATAATGATATTCAAGAATTTAAAATGATCTTATAATTTAGTACATTATAAACCATGTGGAAGAATCATTCGATATGAATTTAATGATAATTGTTTGGGTTAATTTGGGTTGTCTTTCGACCACAATAAACTTGTTTTGATTAATCATCTTGTAATATGTACATAAGTTATCTCCAGAACATAAAATAGGAAATAATATATATATATATATATATATTATGGTTCAACCATAAAAATGGTTTCACGACCATATCTGTAGGTAGAAATGGAAAAATAAAACATGTCATTCTTTAAGGTGGTAGATTAACACCTTATGAACAACCTTTTCTTTTATAAAATAAAACGATGAGGAGAAGGGGGTTGGTTGGTATAATATCCCATTAGTATCATAAAATTAAATTATATGTATTATAATGTAGTTACCAAACCATTGTACAATGATATGTTGTGAGAGTATAAGAAAAGGACATGAAATTGATAGGGAATTAAAGGAAAGAGGAAGAGAAATTACATTTTGGATCCTCCTTTTGAGATCCTCCTTAATGAACGTAGGCTTGGTCTATTGATGAAATGAGAAGCTCTAGGACGTGGGGGATGGGATATAGAGGGTTCTTGGGTAGTGGTTACACAATTATTGAAGCTTGAGAGTTGTGGTTTGGCAAGGGGAGGGGTAGGGGTTATTTATACATAAAGAGGGAGGTCTTATTAGAATAAAATATGAAGTAAAATAATATATCAAATGATACACTTGTAATAGTGTTTTTTGACATTATAAATAATATATTAATATAATATATTAATTTCTAGGATTTAATTCTTCTTTGTTATTATAATTGATTAAATTATTAAAAGGAATGGGAAAGAAAAAGAAAAATACACTTTAAGAAATCACTTTTTGACTTTAGGCTTTGGAAAGTATTCATTAGGTTTGGAAATTGAGTTTATTGTATTTTAAGGAACCATTTATGATATTAAATATAATTTGGATGAATCTAATGTTCTATAAATTTTATGTAATCATTAAATTATTAATGATTCAATTTAGGACTCACCGGTTATATGAAAAACAATATTTTTTACTATTCACCCGCAAATTGATATATTTTATAAAAATCCCAAAACATCACCCTAACCATATATCTATGTGGAGAATCAAAAAATGAAGTCCATTTTTCAAAAATTATTTTCCAAATATGATTAATTTAATCATTAATTAAAATCATAATTTAAATGAAATATACACTTTTTTAAAATTAAAACTTATTTTATAATGTTTTCAAAAATTATGTTGGATCTTATAAAATTATATAAAAACAATAAGACATAATTTTGATAATTTATAAACACATTTCAAGATATTAAAATTTCTTTTAAATTAATTAATCTATTATAATTAATCATTAATGACATAAAAAATACAAAAACATTTACTATTGTTAAAATATCACTTTCTAAGATGCCTATATTTTATTTAATTTTTCATGCGTAAGGTTACTATTATACGGATGATGTACTATTCATAAGGTTCATTGTACTATTAATAAGTGCAGGTTAATATTCATAAGGGTATGATACTCTTCACCAAAAATTATGTTTTTTTTATTGAATCTGAAAATTTATCTTAGACGCAACAGTGTTTGTAGGATTTTCGAAATTCCAAACACAGATGCGACAAAATTATGTTTAAAGGTCACTTTGCACTTAGTAGTTAATTATGTTCTGTTTTCATGTGATTTTATGACATATTTTTAAGCAGGGAATATCTGTTGAAAAACATTGGTTCATTACATTCTTCCCCCTTATGAAATTTCACCCTCGAAATTTCACTTTACACAAACACGTGAGGGTACTGCTCCTTCATTGCCTCCTATGGTTCCCAATTACCTGCTTCAAACTTATTGTTCCTCTAAAATAGTTTGACAAAGTGGGTTGTATTTTTACGTATAATCTTACCTCTCCGATCTATAATCTCTATTGTCTTCTCCTCATAGGAGAGATCATCTTCTAGCTATACCACCTCTAAGATTAGTACTTATGAGGGATCAAGTATGAAATTCCTTGGGAATGATACGTGACAAATATAATGAACTTGAGCCCTATTCTGTGTAAGTACAAGATGATAGGCCACATCTCCTATACGGTCAAGGATTTCAAAGGGGCCAATGTACCTTGGGATTAACTTTCATTTCTTCCCAAATCGCATGACTCTCTTCCATGGTTATATTCACAGGAACAGATTATCTAAAATTCCAAACTCAAAATGCCTTTGACAGTTGTTAGAATTTCTCTTATTCTGAATTTGAGAAGCTTTGATGTGTTTTTGGATGACATGAACCTTCTTTGTCATCTCTTGCACAAGATCAAGTCCAAGTATCTTTTTTCTCCATCTTCATCCCAACAGGTTAGAGTTATACATCGCTATCCATATAGAGCTTCATATGGAGCCATCTGAATACTCAAGTGGAAGCTATTGTTATATGAGAACTCAACCAATGGGAGATGCTGATCCCATCCACCTTTGAATTCTATTGAGCAGGCTCTTAGAAAATCTTATAGCTTTTGAATAGTACTTTCAGATTAGCCATTTGTTTGGGGGTGATAGGTTGTGATAATATTTAATTGAGTACTCAAAGAATGTTGAAGGATCCTCCATAATTTATAAGTGAACCTTGGATCAAAGTCAGAGACAATTAAGAGTGGAACACCATAGAGTTTTACCACATCCTTCACATATATCATTGCAAGTTGTTCAAGTTAGAGATCTTGCCGAATAGCGATAAAATGGGCAGTTTTTGTGAGCCGATCAACCACAACCCATATCACATTATTTCCCTTTGACATCTTCGGGAGACCCATGAAGAAGTCCATAATAACATTTCCCCATTTCCACATGGGGATAGGAAATGGTGGCTTCAACCCTTTGGACTTTCTTCACTCTTCTTTAACATTCTGACATACCAAACTCACTGAGAAATATTCTGTGATATCCTTTTTATCGTTATCCCACTAGAAGTGTTCTCGGATATCACAATACATTTTGGTGCTACCCAGATAGATAGAGAATGTTGAGCTATGTGCAATGTCCAATAGCTCCTTCTTTATCCCGGGAGATGAAGGCACACAAAGCTACATTCCAAACCAAATCACACCATCATCGTCCATATAAATCTCATGTAGCTTCCCTTCATTTTCTTCATTCACTGTCTTTTGTATCTCCACATAAACCCTTTGTGATTCATTAATCATCTCTTGGATGGATGGTTGAAAAATCATTTGGGAATGGTAGGATGTATCCCCATCCCTTATGATTTATAAATCCATATTTTTCATATCCAAGAAGATAGGGTCTTTCTCAATCTATAACATGGATAGAGTAATAGGTTATTTTCTGCTTAGAGCATCAGCTACCTTGTTTTCCTTTCTAGGATGGTAGTTAATAGTGAAATATTATTCCGTGATTAGGTCTAACCATCTCCTATGACTCATTTTGAGCTCCTTTTGTGTGAATATAAACTTTAGGCTATTGTGGTTGGTGTATATGTCACACTTCTCACCGTAGAGGTAGTGCCATTAGATTTTCATAGAAAAAATCATGGTTTCCTGCTCTAGATCATGCGTCGGGTAGTTCTGCTGATGGATCTTCAACTATCGTGAGACATAGGCCATCACATTATCATTTTGTATGAGTACGCAACTGAAGCCTTTCTTTGAATCATCTATGTATATCAGAGAACTTTCTCCACTTTTCAGAAGTGTGAGTACAAGTGCAATGATCAACCTTCTCTTCAACTCCTTGAAACTTCCCTCAGATTCTTCCGTCCATAAATACTTTACCCTTTCCTTGTTATCTTAGTTAGCGGGCTTGACAGTTATGATAATTTTCCCACAAAATGTCGGTAGTACCCAACTAATCCAAGAAAAATATGTATTTCAGTGACACTATAGGGCCTGTCCCATTCCTCAATTTCCTTTGTTTTTGAAGGATCCACAGAAATTCCCACACTTTTTCTCATAATTCCCATGAATGTGACTTGATTCGTCCAAAAGTAAAATTTACTAAACTTGGCACACAACTTCTCCTTTCTCAATGTCAACAATAATACTCTTATATGTTCTTCATGTTCCTCCTTACTCTTGGAATAGATGCGAATATCACCAATAAACACTACCACAAATTTTTTGTGGTAATTTCTAAGGAATCTATTCATCAAATCCCTAAAGATTGTAGGGGCATTATTACGTCTTAAGGGCATAACCATAAACTCATAGTACCCATACCTTGTGTGGAAGGAAGTATTATGAATATCTTCCTTTTTCGCCGTTAGCTGATGATTTCTAGAATGAAGATCCACCATTGAGAAATATTTATCTTTTCTTAACTGATCGAAGAAGTCCTCAATACTTGGAAGAAGATACTTGTTTTTTATGGTGATCTTGTTGAGTTCCCGATAGTCAATACACAACCTCATTGTTACCTCCTACTTCTTTACAAATTGAATTGACATGTCACAAGGTGATGCACTAGGGTGTATGAACCCTTTGTCCAAATGCTATTGAAAATTCTTTTTAGATCTTCAAATTCGATAGGATCCATCATATAGGGTCACATTAAGATATGAGTGGCTCCAGGTTTGAGTTATATTGAGTACTCTAACTCATGATCTGGGGGAATTCCATGTAACCCTTAAGGAAATACATCACTGTATTCCCTAGCGATAGAAATTTTTGCAAGGTTGATACCTTCTTTTTACTGAACCATTTTGGAGAGATATGATTCTTCCCAGGGAATTAACACCCACAGAGTTAAAGGATTTTTCAAAGTAGATTCATCTTCTTCCTTTTATTTGTTTAGTGTCATGGGAGGGTTTGGAATATGATATGATATTTCCTTTTCCAGATAGTTGATATGTTCTTTATATAACAAGATCCAATCCATTCCTATTATAGCGTCAAATTCTTCTAAGGGATGTATTATGATATTCTCTTGAAGAATCTTCCCTCATATGCCAATGAAAGAAGAGTCAAACCCTTGGGTTGCAATGATTTCACCACTTGGTGTTTTTATAGATATATCTACATCAATATTTCAGGTCTTTGATTATATAGTTCTTGAAAACTTAGATGATATAAAGGAATGCGTAGAACCGGAATCAAATAAGACTTTTTTATTATTGAGTGAATACAAAGTGTACCTTGTACGACTTCATTATAGTGATCCACTTCCACAGTAGTGATTGTGTAACATCCCATGTAAGTAATGAATAATATATATGGTTATATATGTCTATTTATGAATTAGATAGTGTTTTAGAGGCTTAAAACAAAAAATAAATCCAATCTTAAGCATGGAATACACTAATATTTTTAAAAGATTGTTTTACTTCCTTTTGTTGGAAAACCATCTTAAATAAAACTTTTGACAATATTATAAGCTCTATTTGTCAAAATAAACTTATTCTTTATTATTTGGACATTGAAATTTACATTGGATAAATTTTAGGTATTTTTCTGACAATGTTCATTTCTTTAATGAATAGTTAAAAATACCGCATTCTACATCAAAAATGCTTTTTCATCAAATTTAATTATATGGTTAGATTATATATTTAAGTGATTTTAAATTTTAAATGGAATATATTTTTACCATTTAATCTAATGGTGGTCATTGGGATAAATTTCACTTTTTAATTGGTCATAAACAAGTTCAAACTTTTCGTAGATATTGTTTAAAAAAATGCGCTATTTGTTTTGACAACGGGAATTATTTTTAAGTTAATTATTGCAATTTATTTGTTTAGAATTTGGTAAAATGGATTCCATATTTTGAATCAGAAGTTACAAATTATGTAATTATGACTCTTTTGTTTTTGGACATTATGAATAGTAACGATGGTAATTATCTTTAATTATCATGATTAATGAGTAATCGGGTAGTTAAGGACAATAAAGTAATATCATAATAATAAAAAATGACCACAAAATGTGTCCTAATTCTACGGGTTGTCTCATGGTCGACCATGCGATGCCTTGTGCCAAACATGGGGACCCCATTGATTCACTTTTGTGTGAAAGTGACTTTTTATCTTTTTATTTTTAAAGAAAGTTAAATATAACAAAAAATGTATCACCTGAGTAAAACATTTTTAATTTTGTATACATAAATTCTCTATTGTACTATAAATAGTCATTAGAGAGCTAAAAATATTTCCTACATCATAGTATCTTTTTATAATTTTTAGACATTAGATAAACTAAATTATTTATGACATCATGATGATACAGTGATTACCACATTAAGGAACGATTTAAATAAAATGAAAAGATAATGTAAAATCTAAGGGAAACACTTGTCAAAGTCCTATTTGATGAGTATATTTCGAACCCTTATCACCATATCCTCGAAATAAATCAATTTGGTACCTTTAAAATCCGAAACCCATTTGAAAATAAAGTAACATTTTATACCGTTCCAAGAGTGCCCCTCCTCTCCTCTTATAAAAGACCCCACCTCTACCACCTTACCCACACCTCTCAAGCCTTTGGCTCGACCAAATTCTGACCATTTTGTCTCTCCACATACCTCTATTACTCCTTAAAGCCTCAGTTTGGGCCGAAGTCTTCCCAAGGAAGCCTTTGAGCTCAAATCAAAAAGAGTTAACCGTTTTAAAGGACATTAAAGAACAATCGAGTCATGTCGGACCCGAGGTAAGGGGCTTCATCTCAATATCCATTCATTGAGGCATATTTTGTTTTATACACAACTTTATTTTATACTGTGTATAAACCCCTTTGACTTTTATGCTTATTCAAAAGGAATATTGTTTATATGAAGCATTTTACTAAAGTACAAAAGGAATGTTTTTTTGTCGTACGTTTGCAGCGACAATGACTTCTCCGCCGCCATGACCATTATTTGAGTTTTGGATTCCTCTATAAGCCATAACCTAATTTTTTCATAAAAAAAAATAACATGTATTATGTCTCTTTTATTTTGGTATTGAAAATGGTTTTCATAATGTTTTTATTATATCAATGTGTTGTATTGTTATCTTGTGATTGAAATTTGTAAATGTTATGATTCCTTTATGCATATTTTACATGATATGATTATTACATGGTTCTTGGGAATTGTTATGAAGACGGGTGGTTTCGTGATAAACTAAGGGTGGATGAGCCCGATATAGCTCTCTAATGAATTGGGTAATGTGAATGAGTTGAATGTTAAGGTTTCTCCAAAGATATTTAGGGAATGTACTATGATGGGTATTCCAAACGTATCCAAGAGGGTTAATCCCAATGTAAGAATGTTATGAATGCCTCATGTTACCTTTATGTCATATTATTTATATGATTTATTCATTATTTGATGAGGTATGTTAAATTGATTATGTTTTATGGGAAAAGTATGATTTCATTCTTATGTATATATGAACTCATGTTTCCTTTCCATATTTTTATAACTCTTACTGAGCTTTTTATGCTCATCCCAAGTTTTTAAAATGTTTTTCATAGGTCATGGGAAAGGTACATGATGTGATGATAGTGTTAAGGATGTGTCAAGAATGAATCCATGTATTGTTTTAAATATGTTTCCATCGATGGAAAAAATTAATACTATCTTTTATGTAACCACTTTGTTTAAATATGGAATGTAATGCATGTTTTAAGATCTAATTCTCTAAAACTGTAAACCTGCAAAGATCCTCAATGTGTAATCTTGTAATAACTCAAGATTAAGTATGGTTTAAGGCTAGGGCCTTACAATTGGTATCAAAGGACGGTTTATATATCTATAAAAGTTAGAATTCTATTAAAGGATTATCCAAAAAAAATATTTTTGGTCAAATTGAAATGATATAGAATTTGAAGATTACCATGTTGCTTCATCTAAGACATGTTTGTTCAGAATGGTTTTCCGCAGAAGAAATAGGGAGGCAGTGCTAGGAAGGCATATAGAAGGAAATGACCTTCCGAATCAGCATCCTGAGATGGTCAGAATTGGAACTGAATAGTATGTTACAGTAATGGGCTAGTTGACACAAGTGATAAATGGTGGCGGTATCCATGCACAAGATTAGCCAGACCAACCGCAAATGAACATGTCAGTGGTGGAACATTTCATGAGGCAACATCCCTCATAATTCAGAGGATCATCTGACCTTGCGCTAGCTGAAGGATGGATTAAAGCAATGGATAAGATTTTAGATGTCATGGGGTGTTCAGGCAATCAAAAGGTTAGTCTTTATATTCACCGTTTGGAGGGTGATGCAGATCAGTGGTGGTCGATGGTTAAAAATATCAGGGACACTGATGAGATTTATGCTCACTATTGGGATGAATTCAAAGTTATGTTTCTGGATAAATATTTTCCTAAGGTTGTTCGACATAGGATGGAAGAACAACTATTGTAATTGAGGTAAGAGGACAAATCTGTGGCTGCTTATGAAGAGAGGTTCACTCGATTGTCAAAGCATGCTCCAAATTTTATCTGAGACCTTGATATTAAAATCAATAATTTTTAATCATTAAATCCAAAATATCGAAGGGCATTGGCTTCTCATGAGTTTAAAAGTTATGAAAAGCTTGTTTGATGTGCTAAGAATGTGGAAATGGAGTTTTCCAATGATCAATCGTTCTATAACAACCAGAAGAAGAAGAGACTGAGGTTGCAAGATAAAGGAAAGAATTCTTCAAAAAGGGATTACGGTAAGAAAAATAAGTTTTCAGTTTGTGATAAATGTTGTAAAAGGCATGCTAGGGAATGTCTTTTGAATTATGGAATGTGATACCGATGTGGTAAGATGGGACATAAGGCTCGTGATTTCACTGAAAAAGATCAAGGTGATCGTAAGACCAAATTTGATTTACAATTAGTGAAATGTTTTAAGTGCAATGGGATGGGTCTCTATGGAAATGAGTGTCCGACAAAGAGCTCGAGTGATGGGAAGAAGTTAGAATACAAGAAGAAAGTGGTGGGGAAATCCTTTGCAACTACTTCAGCAGATGTCAGGCCATCAAATGAAGTTGTATCAGGTACTTTGTTTTTTTAGATTATGTCAGTGTGTTGTTTGATTCGGGGTCTACACATTCATTCATCTCTGAAAACTTTTCTAGTAAAATAGGAATACCATCTCAAGAAATGACACCTAAACATGTGGTAAAAACCCCTGGGGTAAATGTTGAGGCAAAAATAATTTATAAGAATCTTCCTATCCTTATCCATGGAAAGAACCTACTTGAGAACCTTATTGTTTTACCTATATTAGTGTTTAATGTTATCCAGGGTATGGATTGGATCTCTATTTACCATGCTAATATTGACTGTAGAGCTAAGGAAGTTTCTTCTCCGAAATACTTTCAGTTTAGGTAGAATAATGAACCCTTACTGTTGATAAAATATAAAGAGGCCGAGAAACTTGTAATAGATGGAAATGAATGTTACCTTGCACATATTGTTGAAAAAAGGGAACTTTTCAGATTAATGATGTGCCAGTGGTAAATGAGTATCCTAATGTTTTTCCTGATGAGTTGGCTGGAATAATACCAGATCGAGAAGTTGAATTTAGTATTGAATTAGTTACTGATGCTAAGCCAATTTCAAAACTCCCATATCGAATGGCCCAAAATGAACTTTTAGAGTTGAAGGAGCAATTGCAAGATTTATTAGAGAAAGGTTTCATTCGACCTAGCACATCACCATGAGGTGCTCCTATTTTATTTGTTACACAGAAAGATGGTTCTATGAGACTTTGCATTGATTATAGAGCCTTGAATAACATCACTGTTAAGAACAAATATCCTTTTCCACATATCGATGATTTGTTTGATCAGCTCTAGGGAGCATAGTATTTTTCAACGATTGACCTGAGATCGGGGTACCATCAGTTGAAGGTAAAAGAAGCAGATGTTCCGAATATCGCGTTCCGTACAAGATATGGCCATTATGAATTTGTAGTAATGCCTTTTGGGCTAACCAATGTACCTGCTATATTCATGGACCTTATGAATAGAATTTTCCATGAGTTCTTGGATAAGTTTTTGGTTTTTTTCATTAATGATATTTTGGTGTTTTCTAAAAGTAAAGAAGAGCATGAAAGACATTTAAGGGTTATTTTTCAAACCATAAAAGAAAATAAATTGTATGGGAATTTCAGCATGTGTGAGTTTTGGTTACAACAAATTTCTTTCCTTGGTCACATTGTTTCTAAAGATAGGATAACTGTTGATCCTACAAAAATAAAGGTTTTGGAAGAATGGACAAGCCCACAAATGTTACTAAGATTCGTAGCATCCTTGGTTTGGCAGGCTATTACTGAAGGTTTGTTATATCTTTTCCACTGTTATCTAATCCAATGACTAATTTAACTCGGAAGGGTGTTAAGTTAATCTGGACAAAAGAATGTGATGATTGTTTTCAGGAATTGAAAAGAAGATTGGTGAATGCTCCATTTTTGGAACTTCCTTCCTAGAAAGGTGAGTTTTTTATCTACAGTGATGCTTCATTGACAGGACTTGGTTGTGTACTAATGCAGAATGATAAGGTAATTGCATATGCTTCGCGTCAGTTGAAAACTCATGAGGTAAATTACCCTACACATGATTTGGAATTAGATGTTGTTGTTATCGCTTTAAAATTTTGGAGGCATCATTTTTATGGAGTAATGTGTCAAATATATACCGAACACAAAAGATTAATGTATATATTCACTCATAATTAATTGAACATGAGACAGAGGAGATGGCTAGAATTAATCATGGATTATGATTGTATAATTCATTACCATCCGGGAAAATCAAATAAAGTGCATGATGCTTTGAGTCGAAAAACTAACGCTTCATTAAAAATTCTGCATTTGGAACGTGATACTTTGGTTAAGGATTTGATTAAATTTGGCATAAAATTTGTTGGTGTAGGATGTCCTTCTGTTTTGTTTCAGGTCTCAGTGAAATCTTCTCTATCAGATAGAATTAAGCAAGCACATAAGCAAGACAGCGAGTTGCAGAAAATGGTTGATCTGGTTCAAAAGGGTAAGTTTCCTTAATTCAACACTGATAATGATTTTTTTCGATATTTGGGAAGATATTGTCGGTGACGTGTGATTCACAGTTGAATAGAGATTTGTTATGTGAAGCTCATATTTCTTAGTTTTCAGTTCATCCTAGAAGTACTAAAATGTATAGAGATCTTCACGAGTATTACTGGTGGGACGGAATGAAAAGAGACAATTATGATTTTACTGTGAATTGTTTTACTTGTCAACATGTTAATTTAGTGCGGAATTTACCGAAAGCGATGCTTCATCCTTTACCAGTGCTTGAGTGGAAATGCGAGAATATATCCATGCACTTCATTGTGGGACTGCAGAAGACACCTCAAGGTAATAATGCAATCTGGGTTATTGTTGATCGCTTGACTAAATCTTCTCATTTACATGCTATACGAGATACATTTTCCCAAGATCAACATTCCCATTTATATCATAAAGGGATAGTCAGGTAACATGGAGTTCCCCTCTCCATTCTATCTGATCGTTATCCCAGGTTAACTTCTAACTTTTGGAAAGGCCTTAAGAAGTCGTTGGGTAATGATTTAAATTTTAGTACAGCTTTTCATCCTCAATCAGATAGACAATCAGAACGAACAATTCATACTTTGGAAGATATGATACATGCGTTTTTGATGGATTATCAGGGAAATTAGGACCAACATCTTTCTTTGTTTGACATTTCATATAATAACAGTTTTCATTCCATTATAATGATGTCACCATTTGAGGAATTATATGGGAAGCGGTGTTGAAATCCAGCTTTCTGGGATGAAGTGGGTGAAAGGAAGCTGATGGGATTAGAATTGGTAGAAGAGTTGGCAGAAAAAGTTCAGCTGATACAGAAACACATGAGAATAGCTCAGAGCAGGTAGAAGAGTTATGAGGACAACAGGAGGAAGGATCTCTCTTTTGAGGTAGGTGATAATGTTTTTCTCAAAGTCTCACCATGGAAAAGTGTGATGCGATTTGTTAAGAAAGAAAAGCTGAGTCCAAGGTTAATTGGACCATATGAAATTCTGGAGAAAGTTTGATCAGTTTCTTACCGAGTGGATTTACCTCCGAGTTTATCTCATGTACACAATGTTTGTCATGCTTCCATTTTATGGATGTACATGCTAGATCCATCTCATATTTTGAGTCTAGAGGTAGTTCGGCTTGAAGAGAATCTCTCTTATAAAGAACAAGCAGTCCAGATTATTGACCACAGGGAGAAAGTGTTATGGAATAAGGTGATTCATTAGGTAAAGGTTTTGTGGAAAAAACACATGATTGAAGAGGCAACATGGGAATCTGAAAATGCTATGAGGGATAAATAACCCTACTTATTCGATAAGTAAATAAATTGCGGGGATGAAATTTTCTAAAGGGGGGAGGATGTAAAATCCCAAGTAAGTAATGAATAATAGATATGGTTATCTATGTCTATTTATGAATTAGATAGTGTTTTAGAGGCTTGAAACGAGAATAAATACAATCTTATGCATGGAATACACTAATATTTTTAAAAAATTGTTCTACTGCCTTTTGGTGGAAATCCTTCTTAAATCAAACTTGTGAAAATTTTATAAGCTCTATTTGTCAAAATAATCTTATTATTTATGATTTGGACATTGAAATTTACATTGGATAATTTTTTGGTATTTTTCTGATAATGTTCATTCCCTTAATGAATAGTGAAAAATACTGCATTCTACATCAAAACTGCTTTTTCATCTAATTTAATTATATGGTTAGATTATCTTTTCAATTGGTTTTAATGTTTAAATGGAATATATGTTTACCATGTAATCTAATGGCGGTCATTGGGATTAATTTCACTTTGTAATTGGTCATAAAAAAGTTCCAGTCTTTTCATAGATATTGTTTCAAAAAAAACCCGCTATTTGTTTTGACAACAGGAATTATTTTTAAATTAATTATTGCAATTTATTTGTTTGGAATTTGGTAAAATGGATTCCATATTAGGAATCATAAGGTCTAAATTATGTAATTAAAATCTTTTGTTTTTGGACATTATGAATAGTAAAGACAGTAATTATCTTTAAATATCTTGATTAATGAGTAATCAGGTAGTTAAGGATAATAAAATAATATCATAACAACAACAAATGACCACTACATGTGTCCTAATTCTACTGTTTGTATCATGGCCGACCATGGGATTCCTTGTGCCATTCTTGGGGACCCCGTGGAATCACTTTTGTGTGAAAGTGTCTTTTTATCATTTTATTTTTAAAGAAAGTTAAATATAACAAAGAATGTATCACCTGAGTAAACCATTTTTAGTTTTGTCTACATAAATGATCTATTGGACTATAAATATTCATTAGAAAGATAAAAATATTTCTTACATCATAGTATTTGTTTTATAATTTTTATACATTAAATAAATAAATTGTTTATGACATCATGATGATGCAGTGATTACCTCATTAATGAATGATTTAAATAAAATGAAAAGAAAATGTAAAATTTAAGACTTACACTTGTCAAAGTCATATTGGATGAGTATATTTCAAACCCTTATCACCTTATCCTAGAAATAAATTAATATGGGAACTTTAAATCTGAGACTCAATTGAAAATAAAGAAACATTTTATACCTTTCTAAGAGTGCCCCTCCTATTCTCTTATAAAAGGCCCCCACCTCCACCACCTTACCCACACTTATCAAGCCTTTGGATCGGCCAACCCCTAACCATTTTGTCTCTCCACATCCCACTATTACTCCACGATGCCTCACTTTGAGCAGAAGTCTACCCAAAGAAGCCTTTGTGCTCAAATAAAAAAGAGTTACATGTTTTAAAGGAAATTGAAGAACGATCGAGTCAAGTCGGACCCAAGGTAAGGGACTTCATCTCAATCTCCATTCATTGAGTAATATTTTGTTTTATACACAACATTCTTTTATACGGTGTATAAACCACTTTTACTTTTATTCTTATTCAAAAGAAATATTTTTTATACGAAGCGTTTTACTAAACAACAAAAGGAATGTTTTTTTGTCGTACGTATGCGGCGACAACGACTTCTCCGCCATCGTGACCATTATTTGAGTTTCGGATTTTTCTAAAAACCATAACCTAATTTTTTTAAAATAAAAAAATAAATACCATGTATTAATTTTCTTTTATTTTGTTATTGAAAATGGTTTTCATAATGTTTTTATTATATAAATGTGTTGTATTGATATCTTGTGATTGAAATGTGGAAATGTTATGTTTCCTTTATGTATGTTTTATGCGATACGATTATGTTATGGTTCTTGGGCATTGTTATGAAGATGGGTGGTTCCATGATAAACTAAGGGCCGGTGATCCTGATGTATCTCTCCAATGCATTTGGTAACGCGAAGGAGTTAAACGTTAAGGTTTCTCCAAAGAGATTTATGGAATATACTATGATGTTTATTCCAAACATAACCAAGAGGGTTACTCCATACGTAAGAATGTTATGAATGCCTCAAGTTACCTTTTTGTCTTATGATTTATATGATTTCTTCATGATTTGACGAGTTATGTTAATGTGATTATGTTTTATGGGTAATGTATGATTTCCTTCTTTTGTATATATGAACTCATGTTTCCTTTCCATATTTTTATAACCCTTACTGATATTTTTATACTCATCCCATGTTTTTGAAATGTATTTCATAGGTCAAGGGAAAGGTACATGATGTGATTATAGTGTCTAGGAGGTGTCAAGAAAGAATCCATGTTTTATTTTAAATATGTTTCCGTTGATGGGAAAAATGAATAATATATTTTATGTAACGACTTTGTTTAAATGTGAATGTAATGCAAGTTTTATGATCTAATTCTCTAAAACTGTAAACCTGAAAAGATCCTCAATGTGTAATCTTGTAATAACTCAAGATTAATTAAGGTGTAAGGCTGGGGACTTATAGATTTGAGAAGCCTTCCCTTGTTCCTTTGGCTTTCGTGGTTGCTGACGCTGATTACCCTTGATAAATCGAGGTTTACAACACTGTCTTCTATAGTGACCTAACTCCCTATAGTTGTAACATTCTACCATGTGTGGTTCACTCCTTTCTTAAACCACATTCTCCTTCCTTTTTGTGTCTTTTAGACACTCTTGATCTAGGTTTACTTATTTCCCTCACTTGTTTCATTTCCCCATCCCATTGTGGAAGTTCCCAGGGTGAAACTTCCCATATATTAGCATGTGGGTCGTTGATTTTTCTTCCCACATTTTTCATTAGATCCACCATTATAAAACACCATCTTTCGTTTCTTATCACCACAGGCAAGGGACCATTCTCCAAACTCTATATCCACTTTGAGATCACACCAATCAACTTATTCATAACTCCCAATGTCTTGAATTGTAAGATCCTTTCGAAGGTGTGGTTTTAATCCACTAAATAATCTTTCAATTTTGTTATCATTATTAATAACAAAACCCAAAGCGTACCTTGAAAGATTTGTGAAATTTTATTTATAGGTTGTGATAGAATCTGCTTATTTTTCTTGAGCTCTACGAATTCTCTCTCCATCATCGTACGAAGATTTAGTGGGAAGTACTTATCAAGAAACGCGATTTTAAAGTCTTCCCATTCAATATATTCAATTTCCTACCTTGGCTTGGTGTTCATAATCAAATCCCATAATTGATCAGCCTCTCTATCTAGAATATAAACAGATAGTTTCACCTTATCTATCTCAGAACAGTGAAGAAAAAAACCAATCTCTTCCATGGATTTGACCCACTGTTCTGTAACTAGTGGATCAGAAGATCCACTAAACGTTGGTGGTTGTTGCCACATAAAACATTCGATAGCCAGTTTCTCTCTATTCAGTGATAGAGGAAATTCCCAATTATTACAATTATTGATCATAACATGAGATTATTATGTAAGTATTTCCATGATGATTTGAACTCCACCCACCAAATTATTGGGGATGCAGTTTGCGCAATAGTTGCATTGGCCCTCGCACCAATTGTTGGCCTGGTTTGTCCTGGATCCCACCATATTCTAAAATAGAAAAGGTTATAACAAATCATAAGTCAACAATTCATGAATAACTTATTCATTTGATCAAAAACTAACATAATGGATCCCTATGTAATGATTCGTGTGTGAATATTTTTTACTTAGACTCATGTATAGGTTTTCTCTAGGGTTCACTAATCCTAATTCCATAATTAACTAAACCATTACTCTTATTCCAACTATAGAAACCCTACCTTTTTACATAACTATTACAAAATATTAAAAATAAACAACATAATATCATTACACATAAAGGATTAGATGGTATAGTGTCTTGGGAAAACTAGGAACATAAATAACAATCACAACATCGAGCATAAACATTTATTCAATTTCTTCTTCACAAGCTTCTTACTGGAACTTGACCTCTCTTTAGTACATGTACCCAACTGGGGATATACAAAAAAAGGGGTGATCTAGAAGCCCAGTAAGGGGAAAGATAAGAATTTTATATCTTGGGGTGAGCGCAATCATAACATAGGAAATGGATCATGAACATGAGAGGAAGCACAAATATAAGACATGAAATTTGGGAATGCATAAAAATGAAACATCATCTCTCAGAGGATAACATCCAAACATACTTGTGATAAAAGATATCAACTTTTTCCCATCATTTCACATTTACTCATGAGATTCATTACCTTACCATATGCAATGTTGCACTATATAATTATGGGCACACCTATCACATAATAATATTCATATTGCACTATATCATTGATGTCACACCTGTCACATCATAACATTATCATTTTCATGCATGACACATAGAACATATATCAATAATGAGAATAACTAAACCATGTAAAGGAATGGGTTTAATCTCATAAGAACAAATTCATAAACATTGGGTTCTTAAAAGAAAGAGGTAACAATATACTTGATAAGAGAACCATCAACCTTGAATGTGAGGTAAAAGGTCAGTTCTTTAAAGAAGAGTCCTTTTGGAAAACATTTTTTCTGACATAAACTACAATAAAAAACATTAATATCCCAAATAAGGTACGATATTGATGATAAAATGGTTTTAAATAAGTAACCATACCAAATTTTGAGTGAAAGAGGGATAACTCAAAGAAACAAAATTTGGTTCATGATTTTCCCCTTACCTTGTATCTGAATGCTTCTTTCGCTTTAATGTCTTATATAATGAAAATAAATTCATTAATTAGAAATTGATGAACCATTTAAAAAGTTATAGGGGTCATTTTGGTTTCAATAGGTTATTTTATGGGCCTTTTGATGAGTTATAGAAATTAAAAACATTGATCAGGAATGTTCATTTTTATGGTTTTCTTGAGCGTTTCACATGTATTCATGAATTGAAGTTTGTGTAGAACTTGTGTAAACACACAAAACATATATTACATGTTATTAATTATATTCTTGATGATAAAATGATATTATAATGAATTAAATTGTAATCCTTGTGGATGAATCATTAGATATGAATTTAATGATGATTGTTTGGGTTAATTTGGTGGTCTTTTGACCATAACAAACTTTTTTTGTTTACTCATCTAGTAATGTGTACATAAGTTAGTTGCAGAAAATAAAATAGGACATAATACATATATAATATTCTTGGTCATCCATAAAAATGGTTTCATGACAAGATATGTAGGTAGAAATAGAAAAAGTAAACATGTCATTCTTGAAGGTGATAGATTAAAACCTTACGAACAACCTTTTCGTTTATAAAATAAAATGAAGTGGATTAAGGTGTTGGAGGGTATAATATCTCATTAGTATCTAAAAATTCCATTATATGTATGATAATGGAGTTACCATACAATTTGAAAAAATAATGGTTAGAATATAATAAGAAAAGAATTGAAAATGATAGGGAATTAAAGGAAAGAGGAAGAGAAATTACCTCTTGGATCCTCCTCTTGAGATCCTCCTTAGTAGACCTAGTCTTAGTCTTTTTGATGAGAACAGAAGTTCTTGGACGTGGGGGAGGGTCTAGGAATGGTTCTTGGGTATATTTTAGACAATTCTTGAAGCTTTAGAGGTGTTTTTTGGAAAGGGGGGGGGGGACAGTTTATTTATACATGAGGAGGGTGGTGTTTTTAGAATATAAAATTAAATAAAATAATATATCAAATGTTAGACTAGTAATACTAATTTCATGACATCATAAATCATATATTAATATAATATAATTATTTTTAGGATTTAATGAATCTTCATAATTTGAATACATTAATTTATCAAAAGGAATGTGAAATAAAGAGAAAAAGACACTTTAAAAAAAATCACATTTTGACTTTAGGCATTGGAAAGTTCTCTTTAGGTTTGGAAATTGTGTTTATTTTATTTTAAGGAACCATTTATGAAATTAAATATAATTTGGCCAAATATAATTTTCTATAGTGTTTATGTCATCATAAAATCATTAATGATGGAATTTAGGATACACAGATTATGTGAAAAACTCCATTTTTTAACTATTCACCCAAAAATTGAAGTATTTTAGAAAAATCCTTAAAATACAACCAAATTTTTTTTCAACCTGTAGAATCCAAAACAAAAAGTCCATTTTCAAAAAAGAATTTTTTAAATATGATTAATTTAATATTTATTTAAAATCATAATTTACTTAAAAAATACTGTTTTTTAAAATTAAAAATAATTTTATAATGATTTCAAAAATTATGTACAGTATTATAAAATTATCTAAAAACTAAAAAATGTAGATTTGATAATTTATGAAGACATTTTATGAGAATATTTTTTTAAAAAATAATTAATTAACTATAATTATTCATTTATGACTTACAAAAATACCAAAAATGTTTACTATGGTCAAAATGTAACTTTCTATGATGCCCAAATTTTATATAATTATTCAAGGGAAAGGTTACTCTTATTTGGACCATGAACTATTCATAAGGGTCATACTACTATTAATAAGGGTAGGTTACTTTTCAGAAGGGTATGTTACTATTCACCAAAATTTATGTTTTTCTTATTGGACCCCATAATCATCTTAAACACAACTGGGTTTGTCAGATTTTCAAACATACAATCACAGAAGTGACAGACTTATGTTTAAAGGAAACTTTGAACTTATTAATTCATTATGATGTGTTTTCATGTGATTTTATGACATATTTTTAATAAGAGAATTTCCATTGAAAAACTTTGGGTCATTACAAAAAACTTTAAGGAGTGTACATGAAAATTGCTACAAAATTGGGATGTCCCCTTTAATTGGGATTTTTTAACAATAGAATTGAAAATGAGCCTTATAAAACATTTAATTCCTCAGTAAAGGAAGATTAATTGATATATATAATAATATATATAACATACACATTTAATTTACATGGATTAAATATGGATTATTTAGAATTATATTAGGGTAATGTGAGAGCAAGTGTTACCCAAATGAAAAATGGTGGTAATGGTAAAATCCCATACATTAGGTTTGAAAGTGTTCTACAGATACGCTTAATATAATTGATAAAGAAATTTTATTAATTAATTATTAAATTCAAGAGCCACTAATCATTTATATGAATTTTTATTTTTTATTACCATCATTTATATCCTTGTTTATGAGTTATATGACTCAATTTCATCATTTCAGAGTCTTTGTTTCCTTGGTTTTCAGGATAAGTTCACTTGTATTCATGTAGGAAAGATCTTGAAAATTGGGAAAAGTTATCCTGGTTTAAATAATATATTCTTGTGTAAATTAATATATTTAAATTTTTTTATATATCATTTTTCAGATATTAGGATTGTTTATTGGTTAATTCATTAATGTAACTATTTATATTATTTTTGGGTTTTTTCAATCATCAAGAACTAATTTTCTTTTATTAGTAATTATTATGTATATATACTAGTTCCATAACATAAAACATGTTTTAATAAAAATATTATAGTTTTTCTAAATTGTTTTATTACCATACATGATGGAAGAATTGAAAAATAGAAAACATGTCATCCATGAAGATGGTAAATCATCACCTCACGAACGATATTTTAATTTTTATAATTCAATATGAAGTGAATAGAATTGTTAATTAATTTATCATTATCATAATAACATTACATTATATAAAAGATACAAGATTTATCACACCACATTTATATAGGGTTGTGAGTAAAGGATATGAAATTAAATTAATTAAAAAGAAAAATTAAGAGAATAAAAGGGATTTTACCTCTTGAATTTATCACCATAAAATCCTCCATAAAGAACATTGAAATGAAATTTCTAGTGAGACAATAAATTATATAAAGTGGGGGAGAGGGTTAGGAAATCTATTTATTATAAATTGGACAAGATATGTGGCCTTAATGATGTGGGGATAAGAGGAGGTGGGGTGATACTTATAGTGGAGGGGGTGTTTCTTGATTATTTAATTCAATAGTTTATTATATTAGATCAAGACTATCAATAGTATGAACCTTATCACTAAATTTATTGAAATAATAAATTTTTGTTATAAATTATGTCCATGCATCAACCATATATCATCTGTTACTCAATAATTCATTTATTTGTTAAATATAGTAAATTTTTATATTTCCCCATTCAAAAAAAAAATCAACTATTTTTAAGAAACCAAAAAATTTCATCCTAACCATTGGATGAAATGTATTATTAAAAAATTGACTCCATTTTAGAAAAATAATTTTATAAATTTTGTAAAATTTATTTTTTAATACAAATCATAATTTACTTGAAAAAGGTAATCTTTATATTTATAACATATTTTCTAATACATTCAAAAATTAATAAATATCTCAAAAAAATTTCATATAATCATATAAAAAATAATAATTTATGAATCTATTTCATTCAAATAAATCTTATTTTAAGTCATTATTTTAATTATTAAATTTTGAATAAACATTTATGTTTAAATAAAATACCAATAAATAATTTATAATTTTTTTAAAAAAATATTTATTTATTCCATGATATAAATATATTATATTTTCCTTCATAAAATAATTATATTATTCTAATAATATCAACAGAAATTCCTCTATTCTATTTGGAAGTTAACTATTACTAATGGTCAAATTACTATTCTAACTCTCAAGCTAATATTTTATATTATGTAATGTTCTTAAATATGGTGTTTTGGGCAATATAAGACATCAGATATGATAAAGATACATCAAATAAAATACTCTTATGTTACATTATCCGTTCCATAATAAATTTCATCCTCAAAGTATCCATAATTTGACCTCATAAGATGATTCCGTGTTCTTCATCATATGATTCCTTTGTTCCCATGTGGCCTCTTCAATTTCATGATTTTCCAAAAGTACCTTTACCAGCCCAGTAATATGATTTCAATACACATTTTCTATAATGTCTATAATTTTGACGGCATCTTCATAGTATGATAAATCAGGTTCTATTTATATTCCTTTAGATGTTGGAACATTTGTGGGGCCTTACAGGTACATCATTAGAAAAAAGATTTATAACAAATCATATACATTAGACAGGCTAGGTGGAATTTACAAATGATAGAACACTACTCCAATTCCCTCTAAAATTTTAAATGGAATGATGTATATAGGCCCTAGATTCCCTTTCATATTGAATAATATGAAACACATCTATATACATACAATCAGAAAGACATGAACTCCCACTTTAAACTGCAGATACATTCTCTGGTTGTCTGCATAACTCTTTTTCCAACATTGAGTTGCTTTGATATGGTTTTGAATAGTTTTTAACCTTTCAGTTGTTTCCACCACAATCTCGGGGCCTACATGATTCCATTCACCCACATCATGCCAACATGTTTTTGTATGAAATCTCCTTCAATATAATGGTTCATATGGTTCCATTTGAATACATGAATGGAATCTATTATTGTTAGAAAACTCTACAAAAGGTAGATACAGATAACATATACCTTAAATGTCATGTTAAAAGGACCTCAAAATGTATTATATGGTTTGAATCATGCTTTTCACTACACATCAGTTTTATGGTGATATGTGGTGGTCAAATAAAGTTCCATATAAAGTGACTTCTAAATAATTTTCATGAAATTCAATGTAAATTATAGATCATAATCAGACACAACAGAAAGTAGAGAACCATGATGTCATGAAATTTCATTATTATATTGTGATGAAAGGTTATCCAGTGGAAAATCCTACCTTATTGATAGAAACTATGAATATTTAGTACATTTATCATCCATTACCCACAATTATAAAAAAAATAAAGGATTATTTGGTTATATACTAAACAAATATATTGTAATTTTATCCCATTTCCATTTAAGAATGTCCAGTGGTTTCATGCATCCTCTAGGAAGATTACTTTTAGCCTTAACCTACCAATATACTAGACATCATGATACCTAAATAGTAATTTATCACTTCATATTATCACACAAAATATTTCCATCCAATCTCTATACATCATAGTTATACCGGGGTATATATGAAATCTGAGATATTAGAAGTATCCAATAATAATCATTCAAGATAAGTGAAAGAGGAAACATAAATAATTTCCCAAAATATTAAAATTATGTATTTATACACATTTTATTCCAACTTCACATCATTCTCAACATTAATTTTCTTTTGAAAATTATTATCATCAGACTGAGAATTGTGATTTTTTTAATACGGATACTTTGGATACCAATTGGAAATGTAGTGATGTATAAAATCCACTGATAATTCCAATATCAATCCTAACTAGATCCATATACACATAATCCTTGCCTATCCATATTTTTTTGATAACTATATGATCCTTCCTAATACATGTATAAAAACCCTACTTTTTATTACACACATAAGTGTGACTAATTACACAAACCAGTCACTTAATATCACATAGATGATCAAGATTTCTAGTTTCTTTGGGGCTTAGTCTCTTTACATACCGACTTATAACATAAAATATAACAATATTATTGTAAACATCCTTTAATTACCACTACATTCTGTCGTACATAGAATTGCAAGGGATAACCTAAGGACATGCAAAAAAATGGGTGATCTATAAATCCCGGTAAAGGTGTAATAAAGCAAAAATGATAACAATACGATACATGTTAGGAAATAGGAATATCAAGGGAGAATAAGAGAAACCTGAACATAAAGGCATGATATAACATGATTATCATAACATGGAAATGTGGAAACAAAACATAACATTGTTTTAGCCAGATCAAAGGCTCATTGCACATGGAGCATGAGTAAACCCTCATCATACATGAATTAGCACAAGTAAACCCTCATTTAACTGGAAATATCATGATACTAATCTTTTCCCAATTTATTAGAGAGCTATCAGGGCACACCCTTCTTAATTATTTCATTTCATGCATAAGTGTACCACATGGAAGAAATAACATGGATTAGTTAAACATCATAATTTATTCCAAGATAAGGGAATGTTTAATTAATACATGAAACTCTATAATCAATATGATAATGTTCATAAAGTTTAACACCCTTGATAGAGAACTTGGAATGGTACTCACTACATAATGTCTTTGTCTTGGAAATCGCAGTACTATTTCTGCAGCATAATGGTGTGAAATATGAATTCATAAAATTTTTTGATGATAAATAAAGGGTTGGGTCATAATATGTACTTGAAAGGGATTGTTATGCGGTCATATTTATACTTTTCCTAACTTATTTAATGGAATTTAGTTTCATATATAGAAGAATTGATTGAATGTAAATGATAAGAGAGAAAATATTTATGGAATTTCGGCATGGTAATGACTGTACATGGAAGGAATTAATGAGATAGAAAGGGGTATTACATCATTAAAATATATGTAGGGAAATTTAGTGTAGGTTCAGAATCATACCCCAACATTTGATATTGAAAATAAAAGGCCATAACTACATAAATAAATTTAGACAAAATGATAAATGAAGAAATCTCTTACGTTGTTGTGTGATACCAATGGCTTGGGATAGGCTTGAGAGATGCTTCATGGGCACTTGGGGATCCATGGGAGGATTCAAGAGAGAGTATTTTAGAGGTTGGATGAACACCAATGGATTTGAGTGAAGAGTATGTGGGATATTGGGTGATTTTATATAGGAAATGAGAGGAAATTATTTATTATTTAAGTTTGGGACACCACACATTAAACTAACCAAAACCACAAACCATCCCATGGTTTTTCCCATGGTTTTTTCAAAAGGGGAGTGGAAAATATTATTTTTAAGGCCAATGGCCGAAATTCTTAAAATAATATTGTTTCTTATGTGGAAGTGAGTCACACTCTCAAGGATATCAATTTAAAAGGTTAAAGTGCTTTATAATTCTTGAAGGGTCCACTAAAGCACTATAAACAAATCAAACAAAACCAAATTTCACATTATTCTAATGGTAAAACATATATTGACTGAATTTTATATTTATAATATTTTATTACAACACTATTGGGTCATTTTTATGTCACGAAACACATTATATATTTAAAGGGTATTTAATTTTTACCAAATAACATGACTGTCTTTGAAAATTATGAAAAAATTAACATTGCATAAATTCAACATCTCGATTGAAAATATAATATTCTCTATAAAATAAATAATTTTCTAAATATTTGAATTTTGAATTTTAAAATAAAACCAACACTTATTTAAAATTAATGGGTATTGACAAAAATAGCATACAAACCATAATAAATATCACAATCGTATTCATAATAATTATACAGTCATTTATATTAGTAATAATATTTAATTAAAATATTATTTAATTCAAAATTCCATTAATTCATTAAAACAGATTTCTTAATTAATCGTAAATTCTATTTTTTATTTTAAAAACTATTTATAATGTAATAACAATAAAATGAGAGTTTCATCTATATTCAAATATAATGTACATAATCATAGTACTAGGGTCTTGATACATAACCCCGTATAAAGCCTGCATAAGACTAAAGGGTAAGGTGTGCAATGGTGACAAACTCTTGTGGTGGCTCGAATTACATTGATCTGGTGGTAATGTCTATCGACTTCCACTTCTCCCATACGCTCTTCTGTTCAAGCTTAATGGGTTAAAGCATGGCTTGGGAATGGTCAAGGGAAAATCCCAATGATGCCACCTCATTTCTGAGCTATGACAAATGGGCTTCATATAGGGTAAGTCTACTTGATGAGGCTATCGCTTCCATTTTCTGAGTAAATTGGATCTGTTAAAGCCCTATATTTATACAAATCATGTGATCACTGTTCAATGGCTATATTAGCAATGATCACAATTCGTAACGGTATTTTAAAACAAAAAAAACCAAGGAAGGGATTACATTTTATATAATAATTGTACATAATAAGAAATTTAATTAGATTGTGGGGGACTTTCATTAACAAAATTTTGGGTCATTACAATCGTCCCCCATTATTAAATTTCACACTCAAAATTTAATTTTTCATTCTACACTTCAAACAAGTGTGGTTAGTTTTCATTTATTTCCTCCTCAAGTTCCCATGTTTCCTCTTCATACTTATGGTCTCACCATAGTACATTGATGTGGTGGGTAGTCTTGTTAAGTTGAACTTTTTCTCTATGATCCAGGATTTTCACTGGCTTCTCCTCATAAGAAAGATCATCCTCTAAAATTACTACCTCTCAAGAGAGTACATGTGAAGGGTCTAGTATGCACTTCCTTAAGAGGGATACATAAAATACATCATGTACTTTGGCCATGGTAGTTGGAAGTTCTAGTCAATAGGTCATATCCCCGACACAATCTAGAATCTCGGAGGGGATGATGTACCTTGGACATAACATCATTTCATTACAAACATCATGAACTTCTTCCATAAACATATGAATAAAAATACCATGTCTCCAACATTGAACTCAAGATATCGTTGACGGTTTTTTTCATAACTCTCTTATCGAGATTGGGTTTCATTGATATGGTGCTGAATGGTTTTCACCTTCTCCACTATTTCTTCAATCATTTCAGGTCCTAGTATCTTACGCTCACTGACTTTATTCCAACATGCTAGTTTTCTACACCTTTTCCCATTAAGGTCAATATATGGTTCCATTTGGATGTGTGAGTGGAAACTGTTATAGTAGAAGAATTCAACTAGTGGAATATGTTTGTCAATTCTTCCTCTAAAGTCAATATAAAATAATATGAACACATATTCTAGCGTGTGAATAGTTCACTCAGATTGGCCATTAGTTTGTGGTTGATAGGTCATAAAAAAGTTCATTTCAGTGATTAGACCAAGTTAGAGACTTTTCCAGAACATCGAGGTGAATCGTGGATCATGATCGAATAAAACCGAAAGTTGTACACTATGCAGCCTTACCATTTATTTTATGTAAATCTGTGCATGTTGATCCAATGAGAAGTCTTCTTGAATCATGATAATGTGATCTCTCTTCACAAGACGATCCACAATGACCCATATAACATAGTTTCCTCTTGATTTCCCTGGAAGTCCAATGTCAAAGTCCATGGTAATGTTCTCCCACTTCTATGTTGTTATGGTAAGTGGTTGCATCATCCCCTAAGAATTTTTTCTCATAGCCTTCATTTACTGACATACTAGGCACTTTGTTGTATATTCAGCAATCTCCCATTACATATTTTCCCACTAAAAGTTTTATCATAGATCTTGATACATCTTTGTGATTCTTAGTTGAATAGAATAGGATGAGCTATGTGTGTAATTAATAATCTCCTTGTTTATATCTGGATTGGATGGTATATATAATTGTGACCCATATCACACAATTCCATCCTTTTCAACCATGAAATCTGAGGATTTCCATTCCAGATAGCTTCCACCATTTTGAGAATTTCCACATCCATTATTTGAGCATCCATTATTTACTTCCGGAGGGATGGTTGAGTAATCATTTGAGAAAGAATTGATGATGTTCCTCCCATAATGATTCCCATGTCTATCCTCTACAAATCTAAGAAGATTTGATCCTTTTCAATTCTCATCATTGATAAGGATGCATGATCCTTTCTACATAGAGCATCTTCCCCCTTATTCTCTTTCCCAGGGTTGTAATAGATTGAGATGTTATAATCATTGATCCATTATATCCATCTATGTAGGAACATATTCAACTCCTTCTGTGTGAATATATGCATGAGGATTTTTTGGTCCATGTATATTTCACACCTCTCCCCAAAGAGGTAATTCTGCCAACTTTTTAAAGTGAAGATCACTGCAGACTCCTCGAGATCATGTGTTGGATAATTTCTCTCATGAATATTCTATTTCCTTGAATCATTGTCAATGAAATTTTTATTATAAATCAACAAAAAAACTATTTAGTTCATTGAAACATCACTAAATACCTCCAAAATTTCTCTACATATGGGTAATGTGACCATATGCATTGTAAAAAGCCTCATTTTCAACTCCTTGAGGCTCTCCTAGAAATCATTAATCCATGAAAACACTACTCCCTTCCAAGTTATCTTGGGGAGAGGGTTGGAAAATTGGGATAAATTTGTCACAAATATGCGATAATATCCAACTAACCCTAGGAAGCTATTGATATCTATTACCAATGATGGCCTCGACCAACGCAAAATTGTTTTTTTGGATGGATCCATAGATATCCCATTTCTTGTGATAATATGGCCCAAGAATGAGGCCTCCATCAACTAGAACCCACACTTCATATAATTTACATAGATCTTATTCTTTATGATGGTCTCTATTACAATGATTAGATGCTCCTCATGCTCCTCCTTGGTTTAAGAATATATAATAATATCATCCATAAAGACTACCACAATTTGTTAAGGTAATCTTTAAATAATATATTCATAATGTCCATGAATATTTATGGATAATTGTTGAGGCTGAAAGGCGTTACTGTGAATTCATAGTGCTCGTATCTTGTACTAAAAGAAGGCTTGGGGATATCCTCCTCCTTCACCCTTAGTTGGTAATATCCAGACCTCAAATAGACCATGAGGAAGTATTGTGCTCTATTTAATAGATCGAACAAGTCCTCAATTCAGGGTATAAGATACTTATTCCTTATCATGATTATGTTGAGCTCAAGATAATCAATGCAAAGGCTTATTGACCCATCATTATTTCGGATGAAGTGGATTGGTGCACCCCATGGAGAAGTACATGGGCTAATAAACCAATTATCCCGATTCTCATATATTTGTTTATTCAGATCCTCAAGCTCCACAACATCTATTCTATATGGATGTTTGGATATTAGAAAATTCCCCAGGTATAATATCAATTAATAATTATAAATCTTTTCTAAGAGGAAGACCAGGAATTACCTTGAGAAACACTTTGGTGAATTCCCCCACAATAGGCATGTATTAATGGGTGGTTACTTTCTTAGACTAAATCATCTGAGAAAGTTTCACATGCTCATAGGGAAGTTATATCCACGCTAGGGATGATGGAGCTAAATAAGATTCATCCTCCTCCACTCACTTGTATAGAATCGGAGGATGATTCTCCATATATAGAGTCATTTCCACCTTATGGAAATTTATTTTTTTATTATAAAAGAAAGGCCAATCCAGGATAAGAATTGTATCAAATTATACTAGAGGGAGTCTGATGAGGTTATACAGAATGTTTAATCCACATATTATGACACTAGAGGAGTTATAATCTTGGGTTAAAATGATTTCCCCATTTTCTGTACTCACTGACATCATTACATCCATGATTTTTGGTGGTTTTGGGATGGTTATACTAAAATTTAGAGATATAAAAGAATTCATAGAACTAGAATAAAATAGTATGTTCACTAATACTAAATAAATAACTAGTGTACTTTTCACCAATTCATTATTGGGGTTCACTTCAGTGGTAGTGATGACAAAATCTCACCCTTCCAGCCTTGGAGGTTGTTGGTTTCCTCTTAAAAAGTTTTTTATAGGGCATTGATTTGCATGGGGCCTTGGATCATTGCATTAGAAGCAATGAACAACGTGTTGTGGGTCGAATGAAGTGTTCTTCTCCTCTATCACCACTAGAGGTTTCTCTTTTCTACAGTTAATATATAGGTGCCCTTTGTTTCCACACCTATGTTATTTCCTCATCCCCATCATGAAATTTCTGGGGTACTTCTTTCCGCAACATTTGAAAGTGGGGTGCTATATCTTCTTAGTAGATTTGGATTTATTCATTAAAATTCCATAATTCATGTCCATGTTATGATTCTAATTCCATAATACCATAGGGATTCGATGATAGAAATTTCCACAATGAGTGCACATCAGACGATTTCCTCAGAGATAACGATGTCACGGATCCCTAGGGCATTCTATAGGCCAGATTTCATCCCACAAAAGAAGCGGTAAACCAGGCATTTAGGTGTAGCGACAAAGATAAAGGCATGTTGTGAAATCCTTTTGATGTTTTAATCATATGCTCCGATGGATTCATTATATTTCTTCTTGAGGTCAAGGATGTCCCATTCCATATTAAGTCACATGGTGAACGGAAAATATTTATCGAAAATAATTTTTCAGAAATAATTCCATTCCAACGCCTCAATATCTTCTTCAGGCATCATATTTTTATCAATGTACACCATTCATCAGCATCGCCCTATATATAATATGTTTCCAGAAAAACCTTCTCTTGTTCATAACATTGATGGATGAGGATGACCTTTTCAATGGAGTTGATCCATTTTTATGAAATTGATGGATTAGAAGATCTATTAAATGTAGGAGACCTTTGTATCATAAATATTATGATTGCAACTTGTTCTTTCTTAGGGGAGGGGTGGTTGAACATTCCTCTTGACCCATTTTTCTATTTAATGTTTGAGTTTACTAAAAGATTATCGTGAAAAATTTCATGCTTCCTTCTCCCATTAAATTGGTAATCTCATTAGAATAATCATCAAATTGTCCATCGCATCAGTTGTTAGCCCGAGTCCTCCAATTACAGGCCATTGGTTTGAATAAAACTAATTTCAGGTTTAACACATATGGGGTAATCCATGGATAATAACAAAAGACATATAAATAACTTTTACTTCCACAACCTATAAATTTATAGGCTACATTATATGTTATCCATAATCTACTTCCCAACATATATTCTTAGTTTCTATTTATGTTCACTTAATAATGTTTCAAAAAAATCTTGTGAATTTACTAAATCATATCCCCCAAGAGTGTCACAACCTATAGTGCAACATGGGCCTTTTTCATGTACCAGGATACTCAGGTGAAGCCTGAAACTGGTTGTCTGAGTTTTCACTCCTCGGTACATTTGTGCTAGAACCACCTCTACCTGCTCATATCCATACACGTATTTAATTTCATGATAAAACAAATTATCAATACTCTCAAAAACTTAGATTAATTTTTTTTATTCTTATTACTATCTCTAAGGTTTCATTTAGGTTTTAAAATCATAATCCCTAAAATAACTAATCCTATCCTCTCATTCCAACTATAAAAACCCTTACCATTATTACCCACTTAAAAATGACTTATTACATAAAACCTTCACTTGATACAACAAAGAATATTGAGACGTCTAGTTTATTTGGGGCTTAGGAACATTACATAATGACTTAAAACATAAAACACAACATATTTCTTGAAAACGTTTTTTACATGACCACTACATTCCCTCTATCTTAGTATTTCAAAGGATAACCTGAGGGAATCCATAAAAGGGGGTGAGCAATAATGCCCAAAAACTGAGTAAACAAGGAATAACACCAAGAACAAAATACATGTTAAGCAATAGGCATATCAAAGGATCATAAGAGAAAAATGAACATAAATTCATGATATACCATGGTTATCATAACATGGAAATGATGCAACAACAGTTAACATGGTATTCGAATGAGCCACCGATCATTGCACATGGAGCATGAGTGAACCCTCATCGCACTATAATTAGCCTGAGAAAACCCTCATTTCACTTGACGTATCATGTTACTAATCATTAACCAATGCATTGGGGCACTATCAGGGTTCACCCTTCTTAATCCTTTCATTTCATGCACATGTATTCCACATGGATCATATAACATAAATTTATTAAAAATAATCATTTAATCCATGATAAAGGAATGTGGAATTAATAAAAAAACTCCATAATCAATACGTAAAAGGTCATAAAGGTGAAAACCCATGATAGAGAATGGGGCATGGTATTCACTATACAATGTCATTAGCTTAAAAAATTGCAATGTAATTTCTTCAGCATAATACCGTGATATAAGAATTCGTAAAAATGGATGATGATGGAGAAATGGGTGCCTCATCATATGTACATGAAATGGAATATACCATGGTCATATTTATACATGTCCCAACATATGTAATGTAATTTAGATTCACAAAACAAAAGGATTACTTGAATGTAATTGTGAAGAGAGAAATTCCCTTACGGAATTTCGGCGTTGTAACCAGTGTACATGCATGGTATTAATGAGATAGAAAGGGGTATCTCATAATTTAAAAATAATTAGGTTATTATAGGGTTGGGGTGAAATCATACCCCAAAATTTGTAATTGAATATAAACGGGAATAAAAAATAACAATATTTAGAAAAAAAATGATAAAGGAAAGATCCCTTACATGTAAGTGTGATCCCAAAGGCTTGGGAGGGGCTTAAGAGAGGATTCATTGGAACATGGGGAAATTTGGGAGGATTCTAGAGAAAAAATATCAGAGGTTGGATGAACTCCAAAGGCTTTCGATGAAGAGGAAGTGGGATATTGGGTGGGATTATATAGGAAATGAGAGAGAATTATTTATTATTTAGGTTTTGGAAAAACACTTTTAACTAATAAAAACCACAAACAAACCCATGGATTTTTCACATTGTTTTTGAAAAAGGGGACTGAAAAACATTATTTTACATGAAAATTGGTCTAATTTCATAAAATTATTGGGTTGATATTTTGGTGTTCAGTCACACTCTTAAAGAAATCAAATTAAAAAGATAATGTGTTTTAAAATTCTTGAAGGGTCCACTAAAGCACTATAAATAAAATCCCAAAATAACCGTAAATAACATTATTTTAATGGTAAAATATATATTGGACAAACGTAATGTTTATATTATTTTATTACATCACTATTGGGTAATTATGATGTCATTAAACATATAATATATTTAAATGGTAGTAAAGTTTTACCTTAAAATTCCACTATATTAAAAAATTAGGAAAAATTCACCATTGGATAATTTCGACATCCAGATTCCCAAAAATAATATTCATTTTATGTAAATAATTATCTAAACATTTTAATTTTTACTTTTAAAATACTTACATACATTAATCTGAAATTCACGATGTTTGACAAAAATAGTTTTCAAACATTAATAAAAATCACAATCAAATATATAATAATTATACGGTCATTTATATTAGTAATAATATTTACATAAAATAATATTTAATTAAAATTCTAATTAATTCTTCCAAATATATTTCTTAATTATCCAAAAATATATTTTTTCTTTAAAAAATTATTTATAAACTTTCAATAATAAAATGAATGTATATTATCAGTACAAACATATTGTACATAATAAAAGTACCAGTGTCTCATTACATAACCCCTTATAACAACTACATATGACTGAAGGGTAAGGTGTTCTCGGATGGTAATCTCTATCCACTTCCACTTCTCCCGCAGGCGGTTCTGTTCAATCTTGATGTGTTGAAGCTCGTTTTGGGCATGGTCAAGAGAAATTACCAGCAACCCCACCTTCTTTACAAGCTCCAATGAATGGGCTTCATTTGAGGAACGTCTACTGGATGAAGATATCACTTCCATTTTTGAGAAAATTAGATTTAGTAAAGACTTATATTTATACTAATCATGTGATCACAGTTTAGTAGAAATATTAGCAACGATCACAATTCATAAAGGTATTTTAAAATCCAAAAACCTAAAACCAAAGAAAGGCATATGTTTTATGTTATAAATATATATAAAAAGACATTTAATAAGCTCAAGAGGGATTTTTATTAAATCAAGCTTGGGACATTACACAATGCATCAGATACATTATTTTCCTTCTCAGGGTATTAGTGTATAAACCAATCATAATCTGTTTGTATCTCCATCCATTGCCTTTACCACAAGTTGTGTTATTTATATGAGAGTATATATACATATTAAAATCTCACAATCAATACATATCTCACATCACTCACCATATAGATAGTGTCTCTATTTTTCACATCAATTATTACCATAGATAACTCAATAATTTGAGTTTTATAGTTCTACTCATGTGTTCTTAAGTTCCATTATGCATAGGAAATAGCTCAATAATTATTAATAAGGACATATCCAAGTCCTTTATTTTATGTATAACTGTTTCTAAAAGATATTATTTTCGTTATAGTATAGTCATGATTATAGCATTCGAAAAACACCTCTTCAATTCTTCAAAGCATTTTCACATTCCTTTTTACAAATAAACTAATCCCCTTTATGAGTATGTCTAGTTAAACGGTTTTCTTTGTCGGGAAACTTATGAATGACATTATTATATAATATAAATAAACTATTGAAAGAACTTACTTCGATTATATTCACTGGTTTAGGCCATTCCTATAATACTTTTTTCTTCACAGGATCAAATAATATTTCATCCTTGGATAAAATACGGGCATGAATGGAAATAGTTGGAAGCCATAATTAAAAAATTATAAACTTTTTAACTTAATCTTTTCTTCTATGATTCTCCATAGAAATCCTCAAGTGGATATCGTGGTCCACATATATTTTTTAATTTATCATGATATCATCAATAAATACAATTAAAATATTTGATGATATTCCTTTAACAATATTTTAAATTATATCCATAAAACATATGGTGTATTAGTAAGTCCTAATGGGGTTACTGTATGATCATAATTTCAATAACTAGTTTGAAATGATTTATTCTTAATATCTTCCTTCTTCACATAGTATTTTTGATATCTTTATTTCACCTCAATATTTAAAAAATATTATCCTCCATGAAGCTAATCATATAAGTAATCAATGTGGGGTAAAATATAATGGTTCATTGTTATAATAGAATTCATCTTCTTGTAGACAATGAAGATCCTCAAAGATCCATCTATATTCTTATTGAAAAGAAAAGGATCTCCCAATGGAGAAGGAATAGAGTTTATGAATCCTTTATCACTCAATTCCTCTAGTTGATTCTTCAAATATATTGACTGCACTATGTAAATTATATAAGGAGTCATAGATATTTTTCTTATATCATGGATTATATCAATAGAAAACACAACTTAATGCTATTGATGGTGTCCATCTAAATCATCTGCAAATATATCAATGTATTCCTTTAAAATAGGTAAACCCCCAATTTGATGATCACCATTTTCATTATTAGTTTTTATCTACTCTTTTATCCAATAATATTACTACAAAGTGTGATTTGTGGGGGATCTAGATATGAAACAAATGATGAAGTGTCCCCTATAAAGATGACAATTTTAAGAACATCATCAAAAAAACATAATTTCCTCTGTTTTTTTAAAAAAACATTCTTTATCATTTCAAATCCAATACATACCACGAATTATATAAAAAAACCATAACAATGATAATAGAATAAGAAATTATGTAACATTTATGTGTCATTATAGGAATTTCAAGACTCATATTTGAAATAAAATGGTTTCTACTATGAGCCCATTTGAAAAATTCACTTATTACGGTGAATTAAGAATAGATTATTTCTAAATCAAAAGGGAATATTTAATAGAATGCGATGCAGCCAATTTGTGTCTAAAGTTACACATACTATATTTAAAATTAGAACATGTCTCCTGAAAATAACTAGTAATTAGGGGAAAATACATTGATTTTGGTGATATTGTTCATTTTTAGGTGATTTTTGGCCAAAGACACAAACTGGGGAAAACTGAGAAAACATTACAACTACACGGCGTGTACATATATGCACGTCGTGTACATCCAGACTTAAACATGGATTGGCTAGAAAAATTATATTCCCTTGTTACCCTAAGTATTTATATGCCGTGTACAAATGATACACAATGTTTATAGTCTTCTAGAAGTTGTTGGTGGTTGAGAAGAAGTCTACTCACCCATGTGGACGGATGACGTTTACACACCATGTACATCATCTATAAGCCATGTAACCCCTTCTAGAAGCAGTTAGTGGATGATAAAAGAGAGTACATGCCATGTATCGAAAACTACATGCCATGTATATCAACCTACCTAGCGGCTCCATGTTCCAAGTCATAGACAGTGTGTTAGTCCACCCATTGATAGAGAAAAAGATGACAAAGCTTATTGACAAGACTACACAGTGTAATCTTTTTCCATACATTGTGTACTTTTTTTCTATAAATAGAGGCCAAGGCCTCCAGTTTAAGGGGTAGGAAGGGGTGAAGGTATGAAGGAAAAATTTTATGTTGCTCTACATAAATTTTACCATCATTTAACTACATTCGCATTCTACCATTCTACCAAAGATCCAATCATTCCTTGATGTTTCTGCGATGATCAAATCAGGTATCGAGGGTTTTGTATTTATCATTTCTTATATGTGTAAGTAAATACCCAGTGTGTTAGGGTTGTGGGAGATGGAAGTGTTGTAATTTAGATTAGTTTTTATGATGGTGTTATTTCTATTAACCTCTTATATTTCATCTTTAATCACCTCATTTTATCACTGAAAATTCTTTTCCCAGACCACGGGAAAATTATTTAGGGACTCTAAAGAAATATAACGGTGAATACTTTCATGATCATTGGTTGTATTACTCAAATCATAAAATGACTAATCCAAATAAACACTATGAAACATTAACTACTAGAATATTGAGTTGGTTTCCCCAGATCTAGACATAAGTTTACTGGATAATGGAAACCTTGTTACAAATTGAATCCCAGAGTTTTTGGTTATTATGAACAACACAACCTCATAAGAAATTTTATCTAATAAAAAACTATTATAAATCCACATCCCGAATTCATTTTCCCTCAATATTTTCATCAAAACCAATTTCCCATATTTTCAATAATCCATTAAGTAATTTTTTAATGAAATTGAAATCCAATTACATTTTTATCTAAATATTAAAAATCAACTCTAAATTCCGAACACTACACTAAGAAAAAAATAAAAACTACATAAGCAAGACCAAAATAATATATTTTTTCCAATGGATCGTCCTCTTACTCGTACTACAATCGTTAGGGTAAATCAATTTGGGAAACGAATAACATAACATTGGTAAAACAACTTACCAAATTTTTCCATTGTTTCCGGGGAACATGAAATGTTAATTGGGTACTTCTTTTAATTATGTTTGTATCAAATTTTAGTGGAAATAAAAATAAAAAATTCATTAAAATATCTTTTCTAATCTTATTTATGTTTAACTTTTATCTTCCTCATTTATGCTTGGTGTGTTTACTGTTGTGAATGTTCATAGGGGTATGAGAGGCTACCACACTTGTTCCATGAATGCTGAGTCAAAATTGTTTTTCCCAATTGACCTAGAAATCGAATGGACACTCCCGAGATGAAAAAAAGTACTCATGTAAGAGAACAAGAAAAACAATTCCATGGCACATAATGAAGGAGGAGATCCAGATACTATCCAAAAAAATGGACAACCATTTTCTCTGGATGACAACTAGAACCCGCAAGCTCCACTTGGTCAAGGGTATGGTTCACAATAGCTCAAACAGTTCGAACCTGAGCGGATTCCATTTTTCAGCTAGGTCAGGGTCGTACTTCGACCCTTAGGAACATCAATACAAGCCGCCTCCACTCCATCAATAGCCACCTCGATGCCATACTCTCATAGAGTATGAACTGTAATCTATTCACAGAGCTGAAGTGGGAATCATCTTTCCAGCGGTGCCCAACACTTGTATATCATGCCTTCCATTATATAGCTAATCTAAAACACTATTCAGTTTGGCAGCCAACCCATCGAGGACCCCAATGCCCATCTCTCCTATGTTTTGGAGGTCTCTGACACATTCCACAACATCAGAGTGTCCACAGACGCCATTTGTCTTTGCCTCTTCCCCAACTCTCTAAGGGATAATGTAAAAGTCATGATTAATGGTTTTCCACAATGATCTATCCTCACCTAAGAGGAGCTATCTTGGGTGTTCCTGTCAAAATAATTCCCACCCTCAAAGATGGTGACTCTGCGGATCAAAATACACAACTTCCAGCATTATGAATCAGAGTCATTATATGAGTCATGGTAGCATTTCAAGGAGTTGTTACGAAAATTCCAACACCATGAACTCCCACTTTGGATGCAGGTCCAAACCATAAATGGATGATGGAAGATGAATACAAAGTCCATGGGGGATGATGTTGTAGGAGGTACAGTTACGAGGAAGTCCCCTGAAGATCATTTCAAACTACTAGATGGCATGTATGGAAATAGCTTATAGTAGAATTCGGTGCGGGGCACATAGAAACTAGGTATGCATAATATCGATTCCACTACTATGATAGCTTCCCGATTCAATGTTGTGTCCAATATATCGACACACTAAATTTGAAGGGCACATCCCAAGTACATGCAGAAAACCATCCGGCGTGCAACAAATGTGGTGATAACCACGTCATGGGAGAATGCGTAGGAACTACCAGAAACCATTATAAAAGAGAGATGAGTATTGTTTCCCAAAAGCGAGGGCCAAACCAGTACCAACAGTAATATATCTCCGCATGGCATGATCAACAGAACACAGGATGGGGCCCACAACAGTAGAATCCTCCACCCGAGAAAACACCCGACTATGGGAAACCTCCATATCATAACGAATACCGAAGTCAACAATAACCCTAATGGAGATCTTATCAGCAGAAATGGTATCAAAACCCTCACCTACAGCAGCTGTGGTTTCCACCACCTCCACCATATACATATCCACATTTTCAAGAGAAAACCTCATGTTTAAAGAATCTCATGAACATGTTTATCTCTACTACTGACACCAGATTCCAGAATCAGGAGGCTTCAATTAGAGCCTTGGAGAACCAAATTGGACAGCTGGAAAACCAACTCTCAGGGAGGAAACTCGGTACTCTGCCAGGTTACACTGAGAATAAACCGAGAGAGGAGGCCCATGTCTTTACACATGTGACTGAAAGGTTGCTACAACAGAAGGAACCAACATAGACAGGTGCACCTACACCCCCGCTAATGACGATGGTATAGTAACAGAGCCCTCTTCATCCATGGTCCCATGGAAAGAGGCTTCACGATGTAATGAAAAGAAAGTTGAAATCCCTTCATGCCTACATTACCCTTCCCAGAGAGCATAAATCATAGAAATCAAGACCACCAATTCGGAATATTCATAGATGTGTTCACGAAGTTACACATAAATATTCCATTTTCAAAGGCACTGACGTAGATTCCCACGTATGTGAAATTAATAAAGGATATCATCTCCAACAAAAGAAATATGATGGGTCTAGGAACTATTGAGGTGAATAAGGAGTGTTCAGTGGTCTTCCAATAATAGATTCCTCCCAAACTATATGATCTAGGAATCTACACTATCCCATGCACAATTGTACCATGTGAATTTGTGAAGGACCTCTACAACTAAGGGTCAAGTGGAATCTCAAACTCCTTGGAGTTTTTAAGAAGATAGGGCGCAGCAACATGAAGCCTACCCGAGAAGCCCTTCAGCTTGCCGACTGATCCATCAAATACTCAAAGGAGCTGCTAGAGGATGTGCATGTCAATGTGGGTAGTCTAATCATCCCCACAGATTTCATCATCCTCAACATGGAGAAATACTAGGTGGCACCTCTCATTTTTTGAAAGCCTTTCATGGCCATTTGGATGGTATTGATCGACGTGCACCAGGGGAATCTAGTTCTAAGGGTAGGATATCAGAGTGTCTCCTACAATGTCCTCAAAGATGCAAAGCATGCAACATTGTTTGGGCATGAGGGATGTTATTTAGTGACCACTGTGGATGATCACATGAGGAAAAGAAGGGGATGATTTGGTATGTTATTTTACCCCATATGACATGGTTTTTTCAGACATTCCAGTTGATGAAGCACCAGAGGACTTGCAATTCCTTACAGGTCTGGGAGGCCACAACTAGAAACGTGTATATATACCAGATATTCTGGAGTGGGAAAAAGTGAAATCACGTGTACCTTCAATTCCAAAGGTGTCTGATCTAGAACTGAAGCCTCTTCTGTCTTCTCTGAAGTTCGAGTATTTGGGATACCATAAAAAATTCCCTTTCATACATTGTGTAGCACCCTATAGGGGTAAGTAGATGTACTTTTACAGGTTTTGTAACAGTGGAATAATTCTATTGGGTGGATAATTGCAGATTTGAAACACATAATCCCTACCATTTGCACCCATAAGGTGATACTTGAAGAAATTTTGAAGCAATATCAATAGCCATAGTGATGTTGAATCCCCCCATAATGGATGTTTTGAAGAAGGAGGTAATTATGTTTTTGGATGCAGGAATCATTTATCCCATATTGGATAGTCCATTGGTGAGTCCTATGTAAATGGTACCGAAAAAGGGGGGTATCACTGTGATTTCAAAGGATAAGAACGAGCTCACCCCCACATACACTGTCACAAGATGGAGAGTCTATGTGGACTATAGGAACCTGAATGACCACAGAGGAAAGATCATTTCCCCCTTCTCTTCAGGGATCAAATTCTAGAGATACTAGCGTGGAAAAAATTTTGCTACTTCCATGTCAGCTATTCTAGCAACAATCAAATTTATTTTGCTCTAGAGGATCAAGAGAAGAGCACATTTTCTTGCCCCTATGATATGATTTCTTACAGAATGTTTTCCTATATCATGTGCAATGCCCCAACCACCTTCCAGCATTGCATGATGGCTATCATCCATGACATGGAAGAACGGATCTTGGAGGTATTCATGGATGATTTTTCTATTTATGGAAAATCATTCACCACATTCTTGCGGCACTAGAAGCTATTTATGGAAAGAAGTGAAATAATAACATGGGTTTGAACAGAAAAAAGTGTCATTTAATGGTGTAATGTGGCATACCAAATTGAGGTTTCAATTTTTGAAACTACTCCTCTACAGTTTGTTTTTATGTACTTCAATAATTTTCATATTAATTTTTTTGTGATTGATTGTAATTTAATTGTAATTTTAATATATATATCTTGATTGCAATATCTTATTCATATACAAAATTAATTATTTAATATTAACTATTTTGAAATTGTATAAATCATGATGAAAAACAACTTTCTTTCACATTCTCAATCAATAAACACTGATTGTTTAACTATATTCACAACTCGTGTCATTGTTTGACCCGAAAATATTTTCTTATATCCATGAAATTATTTTTTTCTTAGCTCACAACCATATAAATCCTAAAAATATTTACTAAACAATAAAACGATATAGATCATTTAAAATTGGGTTGATTCATTATTTTGGATTTTTAAGTGATTGATATCGTTCACATATATAACATTTGTAAAAATAAGATTTTATATAACACAAAAATTTATGTTAGGGATTAAGTTCATGTATTATTTGAGATGTATATTCCATGGATTATTGGAGCTAAAAGTACACATGGGATCATAATTAAATATTAATTATATCTATAATAATATATACTAATTTGAACACCAGTGTATGATTTGATTAATTAATGAAATTTGGAATTTTATTTGAAATAATCTTGTATAGTGTATTTTAATTTAATTCAATGTTTTAAAAATCTAATGGATTTATTATTCATACATACTGAATAAAGAATTCACCCATTTACTTGTAAAACTATTAAACTATATTCATCAATAAATCATTTCACATATTCTATGCAATAAAACCACTAACCAATTGAATAATAAAATTACTCCCAAATATATTTCCATCATCAAGGATTCGACCTGAGTATCACTATAAATAGTATAGAAAAAAAACCTTTCCATTGAACAATCAATGAACAATAATCATTAAAAAAATCAATTTTCAACATTTTTAGGGATAGTGAAATAATAATTCGGTTGTTTTTTATTTTCATAAAAAATTTCAAAAAATTTCAAATAAACAACATATAAAAATCTCTTCAGCCAATACAAAAATATTTAAAAAAAATCAAAAATAAGGAACCACCTTCATTGTCTTTTCAGAATTTGTGATAATTCGAGGGGAAATACCCAAAATTACAACTCATCTATTTTATTATGAAGGTGAAGCTACCATAAATTGGATTTTGAGGACCCCCAGGTTTAATCACTCTAAACATGAGTCTTTAAAACATTATTTTCCAAATCATTAAATAGAATATCCTAGGGAACAAAATTAAAAGAACTCACTTCTCATTATATGAACTTCAAAGCTATTAGTATTCAATATACCATCATTTAAAAATTTTCAAAAATAAAATCATATGATATTCATCTTATGCCATATTATTATGGCCTACCCAATAATGATTAACTTAATTACCTTAAGTAGTTCTATGCGGTACGTCTACAATGAATTCCCATAGGGATTCTAATTATCAAAATTAATTTTTCTAATTTCCATTCTCTATAGATAACTCATCCATGAAATGGGTATAAAAACTCTGTCTTTGTTTAATAAATACTTATAATGACCTGAATATTAACTTTTATAAAAAATAACTCACACTTCCTTAACGGATTCTATAAAAATAAGAAATTACATGTGTCCTTCAGTTCTATAATGAATCACTCCATGATTTCGGGATGTGGTTTAGAAATATTATAAGAGAATTTCATTAGAACCAAATCCCCAATCGACTCCTAATATAATAATTTTGTGAGTGGTTATTTAATATGTAGTTAAGTCTATCTAATTTCATAACTACTTCTGATCTTGTTTAAAAAATCACAAAAATAAATGGAATCTCATAATAAATATTTCTACAAACACATATAAATTCTATACTCATACAGTATTCGAATGCAAAAAATTCTAAGAGAACCTGTACATAGATTCCAATATGATGATTGAGTGGATGATTGATTGTATTGGTTTAGTAAAAAACATGATTTTCATGTCATATACCCAAAGACATATCCTCCATAAACTGATTTACTGGGAACAATAATAAAAAATGGAATCTATAGCACACATACTAATCCGACATACAAAATATCACAACTACAAGATGATCAATTTTTTAATACAAATATAATGGATAACAATGAAGAATTCTCTCAGAGGAAGACAAATCATAACTTACTTGGATAGTATGTTAGAAATCGTACAAACCTACATTGATACATTCTGTATAACATATAACCTAAGATAATGAGATCCTACATGCATGAGGTGTTGTACTCCCATCTCCAATAACCCTATATTTCATCCATAAAAAAATATCAATTATAATATTGTAAATTTTTGTGTAATATCCAACAACACTATCTCTTTTCTTCTCAACATAAAAGAAGAAATTTTCCCCCTACATGTTTAAACAATACTTATGGCATGTATCAATTTAAAACACAACACAATTGACTTCCAGAGATACCAATTCAAGGAAATACAAATGCAAGACATTTCTATTAATTTATATATCCATTGAAAAGTAAAGTTTAAGATAATTCAACCTTAAATCATTATATCCCAAAAACATATAAAATTATATTGTATAAAATTCATCTCATTTAAATATGGATCAATAATCCTACTCTTTCATACTCAAGTCACAATAATTGCACGAACCGAATGGAAATATAAATTAAATTTTACTTTGATCTAAAAGTAAAAATTGTTATGATATATTATTAATCCAACAAATCCACATTAAATAATTAACTGTCATGAAAATAGATGTATATTAAAATAACATCAAACAATTTACTTTTCCCATTTGATACCTCTAAAATACCAATTCTATTTTTTAAAATCCTTATAAAAGTCTAAGAATCTGATTCAAAATGAATCTGAATCCTAAAAAAGTTTATTTATGTTGAATTTAACATTTTGAATTTTGATTCCACTAAAAAAATTACCATATATAAAAAGATAATTATGGAATAGTGTATCCATAAAATCCCACATAATACTATAGAAATTTTTAAACCTAATAGTCTATTCCTATTATTTTCCAAGATCCTTATACCTTTATTTATCAGTGAAAAAGAGTGAGTTCCAAAATTGATGATGCAATCATAGACCTAGAATCCTTTGTAAATTTAATACACAAATATATATTCCCCCACTATGGACAATGTAACATTCCCCCAATAAGTATAGTTGTCTAGTGATATAATTTTGTCACTTTTTTTCAATATGTAATAACCGAGGATGTGTAGGATTGGGGTAAGGATATTATCATCCAATCCAATTTTAATGTTCGTGTCATTTATGGATAGATTTTTTTTTCTCCCCTGGTTCTATGAAGAATATTATCCATGATTAAAAAAATGAAAATTGATGACCACGATGGAGTTTTATCAATGGAATTTTTTGACCAACTCAGGATGTTAAATATTTTTTATCCCATGAGATACACATTAAAGAATCACTCTATATTTTCTGTCCATGGTTCTACGGACACATCAATGATTGAATTTCCAATTTTCGATCATGGTCATCCTTTTTGAATGAGAGAGGAGTTTGTAAAATTTGTACCATTATTCCTAAAGAAATTGATTGTGAAGTTTATATTAACCATGATTTATAATCTATATAAATATAAATCATATTAAAATCTCTTTATAATTCTACATCACGGTGGATATATACTGGAAATGAATTGAGTAAAGTGCAAAAAACGATTGGAATCCATTTTTATATTACTATGTATTCTAGACCATAAATAACTGTTGAAAAAAAATCTAAATCCACTTCATTTAGAGCTATATTATGAATTAATTTTCCATGATATCTCAAAACCTTAAACAATATCCACTTACATTAATAGAACGGGGTATTTGGAACTTTTTCAAGTGTGATAGAAACAATAGGCCTACAATTTTACTCTATAAGATATACCGGGAATTGTGCCTTACTTTTTCACAAATCAAATATATATAAAAGAATCATCCAAACTAATAATTCATACTTAATAATGACCTAATCCACACAAAATCAAGGTAGTTAGGGAAGAGATTATGAAGATTCATCATGCTGGTATTACCTACCCAATTTGTTATATAAAATGGGTTCAATTAATGTGGTTCTAATGATGGTTGGGATAACTGTTTTCATAGATTTTGATTATTAAGTGGTCAAAAATGAACATGGACAAGTGGTTCCATTGAGAGTGAAAAAATGGTGTGTGCATCTATTAATGAAAAATGAAGGTTAAAATAATAAATGATCACCACCCAATTATATTACAGGATGAAATGCTATTAATATTTTTTAGAATTTCACATTTTTAATCTACAGAGGGATATAATGGCCACATCCACTTCCTAATAACTCATTATGAAATTGAAAATATGGCATTCATTTCCAATTTTGAATGTAAACATTGTAGATATTCCCTTTTGGATTTCTCAATGCCACTAAAAAATTATAGAGGAGTATGATATGAATATTTTCATAATTCATTGCACACTTAATTTAGGTCTTTATGGGTGAATTTAATATTTTAGGTGAGTAATTGGATTCCTTATTCAATTTATTATCATTAATCCAACAAAATTGTTCAAAACGTAACCTTTTGCTGAATTATAAAAAATTAAACCACATTGTTAGAAATTTTTTTCAAGGTTACACAATTTTTCAAGAGGGTATTAGTCTTGATCTGGATAATATAATGGTGATAAATTAACTTCCAATACACACATTAACTCAATACTCGTGATATTTCCTTGATTCCATTAGCTTCTATGGGGAATTCATCAAAAACATCACCATGTTTCCCCTGTACTCAAATGGCCACTCTAGAAGGATGTTACATTCTATTTCAGTAAGATATACATTATATACATCATTGAAATCAATAATTTTCTAATATCAACCCCATTATTCTAACCTCCATATTAGTCCAAACCCTATGAATTTATGTGTGGCACATCTGATAGGTTTATTGGGACATAATTTTTCAATGAACAGAATATATTTATCATGACATATATTATTTTATAAAATAACTAAATGAATCTCAAAAGTAATAATCTATCATTTCGAATAATCTTTTATAAATGGTTTTATCATTGGATAATTTCCTCCACTATATCTTGGGGGAAAAACATCCTCATTGTGGACCAATCATCATAAAATATCTTACTATGAAATGTGATTCAAATAAAGTGAAAAAAGAAGAATCATAATACTATAATATTTTAACAATGATTTCAGTGATTATACTATAAATAAACACCCTATGTCTATTCCCAATGTAATATTTATAAGTATTCTCATTATAAATCATTAGTCCTAAATTTCCCATTGAAAACCTCTTATATGTCACTATGATACTAGGATGGTATGGAATAATTTAAAATTTCATTGTTTCTTATGTTCTTCATAGTTATATTTTAAATGAACATAAAACAATATAAAATGAGAATGAAAATATTATTTTTAATAGGATATTAGAATATTTAGATTTATGGAGGACTTGGTGATTTAGAGACCTATTGAAGAATAAAAACATTCCGCAATGTTAGAATTCAACCACTCAATTCCTAGAGCTATCATTGTTTTACCACTAAGGATCTTCTAAATTATACCTGAATCCTGATTTTATATATTTCAGTCCTCAAGGACTCTAATTAGTTCTATCATTCATGTCCAAAATTCGAAATGTTTTGAATAATTGTTAATAAAATGAAATCATCCAAAACCCATTAATATTTAGTGTGAACATTTATGTTTAGGGAAGCAGTTCCATAGAACCATTTACCGCTTCCAATAGATTTTATGACATTAATCTTATGATAGAATATGTTTCTTAGTTGGTTTAGACTAATTCAAAAATATTTTATGACCAACATACTATTCCTCACTTCCAAAAAACACACATCTTCCATCTATTTGGAACATTGTGTTCATTAGTATGCATCATTGGATATTATTCCAGTAATAAAACAATGGAATCTATTTTATAATAGAATAGGGTTATAAAAAACACTTAAACTACCCACCATCCACACTAAAATATATTGTATCTATATTCCTTAAGATATGTGAAATGATTTTCTGGATGAATTGTTATTTCCACAACAAAATATGGTTCTAAAAGACCTGGTGAATCATTTTTTTTGTTATCACAAATCCAAAAAAACAACCATTTTGGTGTATAATTTTAGTATAATTTATGGTAAGCCATGCCATAATTCAGTTAAAATAAAATATTATCCATTTTGGTCAATTAAATATTGTAGTTTTAATTAAAATAAAATAGAAATTGAGATAATGATGTAAAGCAATAAATTAGAGGAGCATGTCCTTTATTATTCGGAGAATTATAACATCATAAAAGAATAATTTATGTCAGTCCAAAAAACCCACTCTAGAAAATTAATTTCATGATGTTGAAAATATAATTTACCTCAATCAATGATTTTATCTTCACCCACATAATATTAATTCTCATTTTGAAGAACTTTTTATTAGTATTAATGTTTCCCATTTGGTGTTATGAAATTCAAATAACCATATTTCGAAAGGTATTTTATAGTTAATAAAAATCAGATTTAGAATTACATAGAGAGAACACACACCCTAAAACCAACATAAACATCCACCAAATACCTAATAGCTATAGTATTACCACCATTGTATTGAGGCGACATCCCCTCAAATATAAACTTGGGGAACCTATTTCCCATTTTCTCCCTCTTGAACTTTTCCATCCATCCTTCTATCAAATTATACCTCTCTTTGCCTTTCTATATTTGTATTTCTATATCATTATCATCATTGATCTTATTTTTTGGTTTTCACCACATTCTCCATACAATTTTTTCCCTCATCCCCTTTTCTTTCTATGTGTTTTTTTAAATTAAATCATAATAAATCATAATTATGGAACATTTTTTTTAAATTTTTGCCAAAATTTTAGGGATCCTAAATTTTTCCTTTCCTTTAAATGAGCTTGTACATTCGTCATAAACTTATATATAATTATTTTAGAACATTATTTTTTTGAATAAGAAATTTTTTACTCCAAAGTGATTACTTTTGTAATATAATGACCAACATCATATTCTATAAGAACATCACTTATGATCATCAATTCATATTGTGTGTTTTTTGACCCAGTATAATGAGTATTTATTTTTTCTTCCTTTGATATCAATTTCCTACAAAAGTGTTCTTGAATTTGGTAGTCTATTTTTTAACCACATGATAATCAAATTATCACCAATAGAATCCCAGTTCAATTATAATCATACTCATTTTGAAAGCTTATTCAAGCATTTAAAAAACCTTGTATATTGATAACCATGTTAAAATCTAAAAACATTCTCCCACCAAACAACATCAATTTTCATAGTATGATTTTTTTAAATTTAATTATTTGGTAACAGATACAATTCTTACAATACTTTCCATATTTTAAAATATTTCGTCATATTCTTGACAAGAAGAATTGTTTTTTACGGCGAAGAGGTTTCCATTCTATGATTGTACAGAATTGATTTATTGTTTTGTCATTTTCAATAGACTAATGAAATAAAAAATCATGTAATATTCATCGATATCATTAATTTTTTGGATTTCATTTCATGGGAACATTTAACCCATTGAATGGATTCTCATATATTATTCTGAAGGATGAAAATGTTTCTAGGTGGGTTGAGGAAAACCCCACTAGAAATTGTGGTTCACGATCAATCAGTGTGTATCTCAAAACCCAAAACTAAAATCTATTTGGAACCATGTACCCATATGTAAATGAATTAGGAGTCTATTCTTCTATTCCAAAAATGCTATATCGTTCTAAAATTAATGGGGTTATACATGAAACATAAACTATCTATAAAACCCTAAAAATAATCTTTGATGAATTTTCCAATCAAAAAGGGAATGGAGTTCTTGATTAATTTTTTTTGAAAACAAGATAAGACTAGTCTGAAAAACATGGTGAAAATCATTTTGCATATAAAAAATCATATAAAACACCAATTAAGATTCCTCCATTTATGTTATTTCTTTTTAGTTTTTTCCTTTTTTAAATGGTTGGGGATGAAGCCTCAATTTATTATTTAAATAAAAGTCCTCTTTAGACTGGGTAGACAGAGACCCATTACATAGCCTGAAGGCCCAAGACCAAGTGGATGGAGTACTTGGCTTGAAAGCCAATTATTTGGCCCAAATGACCCCTCAGTGAATTTTACTACTATAGTACCCATGTTGCCACAATGTCTGCTATAGTACAACTGCCACTACAGTACCTGCTACAGTCCCTCGTCGGCACAGTTCCACTGTTGCTACAGTACTCCTACAGTCATTGAAAATGGATTAGTTTAGTTGAGTGAATAAAATGTGCTACAAATTCATTCCTGTGAGAATACACATCTCTATAAATATGTTCATATTCTACTCCAATAAAAAAAATATCAGAAATGGGTTTTCATGAATTAAAATCCTAATTATCATTAATTCTTGATTTTAGCTATAACCAAGTAATAATATTTATCATTTGGAATGATCTTTTATTGTGACTAATTTTCTCCGATTTGGTACCTTTCAAGTCCATGATGTTTCTAATATAATTATATTCACAATTATTGTATATCAGTTAAATAATCACCATGAAATAATACACACCATTTGAAACCCATCAAGTCATATAAATTCACAAACTATTGTAGCAGCCCGACAATTGGATGGAAATGATAACCCATAAAATCCAATCTAGGGGTAGTACAATCCAATTTAATCCCTCTAACTCATTTAGATCTCTCTCTCTTCTATATATCACTCTCTCTCCTAATCATTCCTTATTATTTACCCCTCTCATTATAATATTCTCTGTAATTTTATTTTTATTGTTTACATATTTTATCATCCCTGTTTTCCCACCTGTAAATTTTGTGGGTGTGTTTTTTTAAAAGAAATATAATAAATCATAAATATTCAAAATAATTTTATCAACAATTTGTGAAATATTTTTATGGTTATAATGACCATTATTCTCCTAAAAATCATTTATTCTAATCATAAACATGGATAAATATAATTAATACTACTAATTTTTTGGTTGTATAATTGTTTATTAGAAATTGATTTATTCATAATGATGAAGAAAAATGGAAAAAAACATACCAATGTTATCTACAATAACCATTTCAAGTTTTCTTCGCACCCAATTTTCATTCATGAGATTATACAACATCAAGTGGAATATTAAACATTGTAGTTCATTAATATGATATGTTTATTTTATGAATAACATAATAATCAAAATAACCAAAACTCCTCAAGTAACCCTTAAATTGTTCCTTGTTTTGAAGTCCACATCAAGAAGATAAAACCCCTTTTAATTGATATCCACATTTTAATTCAAATTCTTGTCCCACAAAATATCAACTTGGTTTTTAATTTCATGATATATAAAAATTTATGTGTGTATGAATGGATTTCATTTTATTGATCAATTATTTGATTATATGTTTTAATCAACAAATTCAGGTAAAGTACCCATTTAATCATGGGGATTTGTGTTCATTGATTGATGATTGGTTATTGATTAATTTTTCGGTCATTTTTTACAAATTATATTGAAAACTGTTCATAAAATTAAAATGATTGATGAAAAAAATATGAAAATGGGAAAAATATGGGTTCATTCTTGGGTAGAATAGAAATAACTATTCTTCAACCTTTTATATTGAAATAACTATTAAAATTACTATGACATTGAGTTTAAAAAAATTCATGTGAGACAAATTTGAGATTTTATTTAAAGTGATAATTTTGAAAAAAAAAATTATAACGTCATCCGACTTGTGACTATTGTGGGGTGTAACAAAACCAAATATAACCTATGTTAAAATGCATTAATGTTTTCGACCTAGGTTTTCTCCAAAGATAAGTTCACAACAATTTTGTTTGCCACGTAAATTTATGAATGTAGAAAATGTTGTTTTTTATATTGTTTGATTTGAAAAAATAACAATAAAAACAAAGGATGATCACTAATGGAAGAAGTGAGTGATGGGGCTAGGGTAAGATCACCTTTTTCAATGAAATAATTGTAATAAATATCATATTACATCTCTTCATTTTTAATGACAAGTGAAAGACTCCTTGATCGATTTATCAATCACTCCTAGTAAAACAAACAAATAGAACTCACTCTTTTTTTAAAAAAAGTGGTACATTTAATGATGAAGATCCGCAGCTGTACATAAGCAGAGCCATGAAGGGAAATTTTCTAGCCATTGTTGGTTAACATCGAAGGGGACTGAGTCCACAAGTTGGTGGGCTGCATTGTTTCCATCCCTTTTGGTGAAGGAGAAGGTGCAGCAAGAGAAGCCTTGGCAAAGTGATCGGATTCTCCTAATGATGAGGCTAAAAGGCTGTAGTTGGTGTCATGGTGGTTAATATCATTGATAACAATAAGGCAGTCAGACACAATGTTGATATCAACCCATCCACGTTCCAATGCGAGCGTCATCCCCGCAAGGATAGCAAAGGATTCTACAAATGCAGGTTCCCACAGGGCATGATGTAATTTATATTTTTCTGCAATGATCTGCCCTAGATGATTACGAGCGAGAAGTCTGAGAGCAACTGGCCCATCTTTGGGAAGAGAATAGTACACATTAAACATAAGCCTCTATTCCGTTGGGGGTCAATTGAGGAGGGAAATAGGGGGTAACACCCGACATAAAATGTCCTTTGTGGTCATTCTATCCCTCCATCCATGAAATTGCACGGTCAATCCAGAAGTCAGGGGTTTTATGGACTTGGTGGAAAACTGAATCGTTGCACCGAACCCTAATGATCCAGGACAAGGTGCAATGAAAACCAGCAGTAGACGATAAAGGAGAGGAGCACTAACGCATTGGAAGATCAAGGAGGTCGGATGCGGTGTCCAGGGAGGCCTCTGAAGCTGGGACCCATTTATTCCAAATTTTCATAGCTTCCAGGCAGTTAATGATGGCGTGCCAAGGAGTTTCTGGGATATTCGGGCAGAAAGGGAAGGACTCGGCACTATCCATATGATGAAAGGCATGAAGGATCATTGTAGGGAGGGTGGTTGTGCATACCTGCCACCAGAAATGGAGGATTTTTGGGGGGACATTGAGCTTCCAAACCACATTCCATGGTCCCTTGTCACGATCAAGATAGTGGATGTCAAGATTCAGTCTATACCCAGATCTCACCAAGTAATCACCTGAGGAATCGTTGGTCCAGAATAGATGATCGGGGCCTGCTTCAGGGACCTAGGTGATACTGGGGACAATTATTTGGTATCCTTCATTAAACCAATCTTGGATCTTTTCCACACACCACCCCGAGCCCTGGTCTGAAAGGAGGAAATAAATAGAGGAATCTTCAAGACCTGGTTGGATGGGGGATGTGGCCCACACACCATCCTTATCAATAATCCCTGGGTCAGTCTAGATGTTGACAGATGAGCCATTTCCAATCCTCCATCCCAGCCCGTTTTCTAGGAGACTACGGGCCCCCCAAATACTTCTCTAGAGGAATCTTGGTCGGGGGCCAAGGGAGGAGCCAAGGAAGTCCGTGTGGGAAATGTATTTTGCACGGAGTACCCATGCAAAGAGAGATTATGGGTGGTTAATAAGGCACCACCCTTGCTTGGCTAACAGAGCATCATTGAAAAAAGAGAAGATTCCAAAATCCCATCCCTCCCTCTGCCTTGGGTTTGCGGAGTTTCTCCCATGCCAGCCAGTGGGGTTGATTCCTTCCATCATTTTCCCCTACCAGAAGTTGGCAGTATGTGAATGGATCAGATTGACAATAGCCATCAGGAGAATAAACACTGACATAAAGTAGTTGGGTATGGACTGAATGAAAACATTAATGAGGGTTCCTTTTCCAGCTTTGGAGATACCGTTTTGGGTCTAGCCTTGGATTTTTTTCTCAATTCTGTCCACCAAAGAAGCAAAAATATATTTTTTGGACCGGCCAATCACCATAGGGAGCCCACGATACTTCTGTTGTTTATCTACCATATGCATTCCTGCAGAATCACAAAGCTCATCTCTCTTGGCCGGAGGCTCCCCTACGCTGAAAGAGATTTTAGATTTTCCGACATTTATAGACTGTCCCAACTCCCATTCATACTATTGGATCGCTTGGCTAATCACCCTACAATCATTGATGGTTTCTCTGGAAAAAAGGATGCAGTCGTCGGTTAAAAACAAATGCAACACATGTGGGCTCTCACGACAAACATTTTCTCCATGAAGAGACTTAGTAGCTACAGCCCTGGAAATAAGGTTAGAGAAAACAACATCCACCAAGATGAAGAGAATGGGGCAGAGGGGGGTCTCTCTGGCAAAGGCCACGGGTTGGGGTGAATCCTCTAGTGAGATCCCCATTGACCTTGATTCTAAAGGATAAGGTCGAAATGCAGTTCATGACAATATCATTCCATTTCGTGCAGAACCCCTTTCTCAACATAGAGCTCTGTGGAACTACCATTCCACTTTATCATAGGCTTTGGTCATATCCAACTTCTAGGCCATGGTTCCTTTTTTCACGGTGTAGCGAATTTCCATCGAGTGGAACACTTCATGTGCCACAATTTCATTATGAGTAATCAGCCTCTTGGCCATGAAGGCGCTCTGGTTTTCGGATATAACAGCATGAAGACAAGGGTGTAGCCAGTTGACAAGGATTTTTGAGAATATCTTATATGAGACATTGCAGAGGCTGATAGGTCGAAATTCAGGGATCGCCTGGGGTTTCTTGATTTTGGGAATGAGGACAACGATAGTTTTGTTGATGGCGGCAATGCTTGTATTCCCTACCCAAATATTTTGGATCATTTCATAGATGTCAAGGCCAATGATGTGCCAGTATTGTTTGAATAAATAGGCATGGAAACCATCTGTCCCTAGGGCCTTAGTGGGGTGGATATTTTTCAAAGCCATGTGAATATCATCATTCGTCACATCTTTTGAAAGCTGTCAGTTTATCTGGTCGGTGATCACAACTATGATTCAATCTTCCACTTCAGCCGACGTGAAGGGATTCATTGTGGAGAAGTGGTTCTGGAAAAATCCTAACAGAGCTTCATGAATGCCGTCAGTATCGGCAACGTTTCTTCCATCGGGTCGAGTTAGGCTCCTGATAGAGATTTTTCGACACCTAGATGACTCTTTCATATAAAAGTACCTTGTATTAGCGTCACCCTCCTTGATTTGGTTGTCACGCGCCGGCATGGACCATAAGATTTCATCAATACTAATAGCCTCATCCAGCTCTCTTTGAGTGGCACCAATCCTGGAGATGTTGCCATTGGATGGGGGGGAGCCTGAGTAAGTGGTGTTACCTATTTTCGAGGACCTCACAGTGCCTATCAGGATGATGGAATTTCTTGTTTCTCCAGGATCTCAGGCCAGTAGAAACTTGTTGAATATTGAGGCCAACATCCTTATGAGAACTCTTCCAATATGATCGGACCACCTCCTCACATTCCTGGTCTTTTGACCAGAAGTTCTCAAATCTGAAGGGTCTGGGGTGTTGTCTATTTCATCTACCTTGTAGGCACTCAATGAAAATTGGGCAATGATCTGAATAGTCTAGGGCCATGTGGCCAATATGAATCATGTTGAATAGATTAATACAGTCAATAGAGCCCAAAAATCTATCAAGACGCTCAGCGATGCGGGTGCCTTCAGTATTGCCGCAGTACCATGTAAAGGGATTACTTGTGTACCCCAAATCAACCAGGTTTTCCCTGTTGACCGCGTCCTTGATGTTTGACATCGAGGTTGAGTTATTAATGATTACACCTTTATTTTTCTTTATGGAACATGATCTTGATGAATTCACCTCTAAAAATAATAGGGCTAGATAACTCCTATCGCAGCTTGGAAAGGAGGTCCCCCGACTTCACATTATCAATGTGAGATGGCCATCCATTGAATCCCACAAAGGTCCAGTGTGGGTGCGGATCAGATTGTACAGTCTCAGCCACATGGTTCTTAGAGAAAGGAAAGATTTAAATGTCAAATATTTCTTTCCATAGGAGACAGAGGCCCCCAGAGTGGCCTTTTATGGGCACTAAAAAGCATCATTGGAAACCACACTTCAAAGAAATACCATTTTTGTCCATATTTTCAAGTATGTTTTCAGACAGGAAAACCATATAGGGTTGACTTTGAAGGCAATTGCACTGAAGCATGTGATTATTCGTGGGTTTCAAAGCCCATGACAGTTCCAGAATAACACGATCATTGCTCTATGAGGGGCTGGGTCTCACCCACTGCCGCCTTTGGTTCCTCCTAACTTGTTTCGTCACTTTTTGTTTTCCCTCTTTTTGCGGTGTCTCTCCCTGATTGACATGTTTCGTTTTGTATTTTCCTGAATGTGGGGTTAGGTTCTTCCCCAGGATCCTCACATCCTCTACATTGTACCCTTTTCCATGTGAGACGGGTGATTGGGCCCAACACTGGAGTTTTGGTCATTCCATAGGCCTCCATTGGTGTTAAGACTACTAAGGCCGATTGTGGATTGGGCTACAAATTTGGTGGTTCAAAGTTCATCAGCATTAACCTTGAGCATTGATTTGTTGGTTCTTTCTACTTCGTCTCCAACCTTGTATGTGATTGAGGTTTGTCCTTCAGGGGGTTAGAAAGAAGTCCCGCTTCGCTCTGAGTGGGGTAGTCCGCATTAGGAAAATCCAGTGGACCAAGCATAATGTCTTTTACATGTGTGGGTTCCTCCTGACTTGTATGTGCCACCGTGAGACGGTCACAGTCCTTTTTTCCATATCAGGGATGAAATCATATTTGTTTATTTTGGCACAGATCCAAGGTCAACATTGGAGAGTGATGTCACCTGATTTACTCTTATGCTTTGTGGTGTAGTTTCTTTCTAGATGGACAAGGTGACCACAGAAAAAGCAGAAGATTGGGAGTTTCTCAAACTCGAATGATATCAAGGTGTTGGCATCTTCAGTTTTCATGAACATTCTCCTCATTAGGGGCGCTGACACATCAATTTCCACCTTGATCTGGCCCTCGAGGCCCCATTGTATTGGATCTGAGAAATCCCATTCCAAAAAGTGGCCTAGCGTGTTCCCAATTTCCACCATTATGTTTTAAATTCTTGCATGGAAGGGGATCCCTTTAATTCGTATCCAGAAGGGGGAGCTGGTTAACTTCAATTTCGGGATGTTGTCTCCCCCTTTGAATTCTTCCATGAGGAGGAGTTGATTATCAAAGGACCATGGTCTACCACACCAAATTTTTTCCATATCTCTCTCATTAAATAACTCGAATATAATGAGATTAATCCCTACTTCACGAATATCCACTCCTGCCTCATGATTCAAGATGTTCTGGAGGGTGTTTTTGAGGGCCCACTGGTTAACTGAAATGTTTTCAATGAACATTCCCACAACGAGCAGTGACATCCATGGAACTCAAACTTATGTCTATTGAAGTTCATAAAAAATTCCTAAACACCTAAGGAAAGTCTCTATATTGAATTTTTGTTCCTAATAACTTTAGAAAAAGTTCACTTCTTCTACACACATGCCAACGATCGCTGGACACTCACCACTGAACAAAATCTGATCGATCGAGAAACATTTCACTAGGAAGAGGGAGATGGAAAGTCATCAACCAAGGCTATTGATGAAAAATAATCCAAACACAAAACATGATCACATTAAGAGAATTTGAAAACACTAGTAATATAAATCATTGAAAAGAAAAATAATATTTTACATTTAAACACAAAATTCCAATAGTACCAAAGTAATACCCCCTTCCCAAATCACATAGAGGTTTTACTCCTCTAGGTGAAGCGTAATATAGTTAAAGGGGAATAATA